>WOXC01006384.1:0-600000 GCA_011680675.1 Gymnobelideus leadbeateri | reverse complement strand
TTTGGCCTCATGTTCCTTCTCCCACCAGTTGTAATCTTCAGAAGAATGTGCCTCTGTGTGTTTGGAAGGAACTGTCCTTGTCATTCATTTTGCTTTGCTATTTAATTAAATATCTTTTGCTTTCAGCATGTAGGCTTTCTGATTGGTCTGGTAAAAGAAATGCCAATGGAGGCTCAGAAACTATGATTTTGAGGAGATCCCCCAAAGCACACTTTGAATGTGCAGTAGCTTTCAAGGGTCCTACAATCAAGGTGGGCCCAGGCTACATGTTGTTAAATATATATCCTAATAAGATTTATAGATAACATAAAACTAGGAAGGATAGCTAATATATTGGATGTCAGAGTCAGAATCCAAAAAGATTTTGACAGACTAAAACACTGGGCCATGTATAATAAGATGAAATTTATCAGTGATAAATCAGTATAAGTCTTGTGATGTCAATTTCTTAAATCCAATATAGGAGAGATATGGTTATATAGCAGTTTGTATGATAAATTTGGGGCAGGGTTTCAGTGAATTACAAGGTAGTATGTGATATGGCTGTCAAAAAAAGTCTAACATGATCTTGGGCTATGCTTCAGAGAGGCTTAGCTTCCATGAATAAGGAGGTAAGAGAATCCTGCTGTCCTCTGCTCTGGTCAGACCTCCCCTGCAGTATTTGTTAGTTCTGGGCCCATGTTAAGCTAGAGAATGTCAGAAAAAGACAGCCAGAGTGGTGAAGGGCCTAAAGTCCACATGGGCCTTAGAAGGCCTTAGAAGGTCTTAGAAGGCCTTAGAAAGAACAGAGGATGTTAGGCCAGGAGAAGAAAAGACTCAGACTCAGGAGGGTCAACACATAGCCAATAGCCATATTCAAGTAATTAAAAGGCAGTTGAATGAAGGAGGTATTTAGACTTATTGGCCCCCCAAAGGCAGACAATGCGTGGAAGTTGAGATTAGGCAACTTTAGGCTTGATGCCAGGAAAAACTTCCTCACAATTAGCGCTGTCCGAATTCCCACTGCTGACCGTCTTCAAGCAAAGCTGGCCAGCCCCGTGCTCAATGTCTTGTAGGGGGCGTTATTTTGTAGGGTGGAGGCTGGACACCCAAGCTCCCTCACAACCATGAATCTGCAATATTCCTCATTTCTGGTGTACGAAACATTAAAGAAGATGCAAATACAAAATAAAACTCTGTCCTGAAATTGTTTATAATTTAGAAGAGAACCTGAGACAGGTGGAGGGAGACAGGGAGCTTCTTCCCAGTCCAAAGGGAGACCAAACAAGGAGACTTGCTGCTGACAGAAGCATAAGAACAGAAAGAAGAGCTGGGGGAGGTGGGGAGGGAGCAAGGAATGACCTTGTCTCCTTAGAGTCTGTTCTGGCCCTGTTCATTTGCTCTCCACGCTCAGGAGGATCTTAGCATCCACAAAGAGAGAGATTTCTCTGGAACCAGGGGCTCTCCACCTAGGCAGCCCTCTGATCCCCTTCCAGCCCTTGTCTTGGTCCACATTTTTATTTTCATAAACATCCTATTCCTCCGTCTATCCTCCCCTTTATGTATATTAGATCCTAGATCGGGGTGGGGAGCCCAGAGCCTTGAGGTCACATGTGGCCTGCTAGGTCCTCAGGTGTGGCCTTTTGACTGAGTCCATGTCTTACAGAACAAATCTTTTTATAAGGGGATCTGTTTTGTGAAGTTTGGATTCAGTCAATGGGCTGCCCTTGAGGACCTAGAGGGCCATGTGTGGCCTTCAGGCTGCAGGTTCCCCACCCCTAGGCTAGACCCATTCAGGTACCTCCTCTTCCAGAGAGCCTCCTACACTGATCTGTCCTTTCTCCAAACTCCTACTGTGCTTGGAGGGTGAGACACATCTTCAGTCCTTCTCTAATGATTCGTTATGCTTTAATCGTTAGTTCTGTTTCACCATCCAGGCTGTAGTCTTCTGGAGAGCAGTGGCCTTGTCTTATCTTTTAGTACAGGACATACTGGCTTATTCATATGTGGTGCTGTGGGTAAAGTTCTGGACTTGGTGTCAGGAAGATTTGAGTTCAGATCCTGCTTCAGACATAACTGTGATATCCTGGCAAGTCATTTAATAGTGGTTAAATGTGTTTTTGGTTAATGGTTAATGTGCCTCAGTTTCCTCACTGATAAAATGGAGACAGTAATAACACTGACCTCACAGGATTGTTGTAAGGATGAGATGAGGTAAGATATTAAAAGCACTTTGAAAACCTTAAAACTCCATGTAAAAATTAACTATTTTATCTCCTGATGGGGGGGGGGGTGGGAGGGTGAACTCCTCGGCCTTGGGGAGGAGGAGGCTGAGGAACTGACCAGATGCCCTATAGCTAAGTGCTAACAAATCCTGCCTCGTGGTGTCATTCTGGAAGAGAAGAGGACTCTGGGCATGGTGGCCATCTGAAGGAATGGGAGTGGGGGTGGGAGAAAGAGGGTGCCAGACTTCCCCTCCAGTGGAAATCCTGGGTTCCTAAATCTTTGGTGCTTAGGGGAGAAGAGAATTTCCTTGAAGCTGGGAAAGTGGCCAGAGGAGAGGGAGGGAAAGAGACAGGAAGGGGGGTGGAGGAGAGAGGTGAGAAAGAGAGGGAGAAAGAGAAGGAACAGGAGATATCCCATTAAGGAATGCATTAGGGGACACCTCCTCTGCAGGTTTTCCAGACTTTGCTCCCTGGCCCAGCTGTTGCTCCTCCCCCTCACCCCATTAAGCCTGATTTAAGCAATCCACCAGAAAACTTTCTAGTGCACGGTTGTTATTACTGGGAGCATATGTGACCTCAGAGAAGGGTCCTCAACTTCCCTGTCTGTCCACCCACCACAAGCCCTTCATCCTTCCTTTAGAGCTGAAGGGGACAAGGTTTACTGAGTAGAGGGAACCACACCCTCAGAGCCTGTTTCCTCGGCTATAAAAGTGAGTTGGATTTCTAAGACACCTGATTCTAACATTCTATGATCTTTTGATTTCCCAAGCCAGAATGTCCACAAGTAGAATTGTGCTGGGGATAGGACCCAGGCATTAGTGCCGAGTATCCCCAAACTAACAGCTGGCAGAGTGGGAGGATGAGAAGCTTGGGCAAGTTGAGAGTGGGGATTGGCAGAGCGGGCTAAGAAAAAGGAGCAAGGACCCCCACTTTTATCCTAATGCCAGAGCTTCTCCTCCCTCACCCCACCACACCCACACACCTCTGCTCACTGACCCCAGCTGGAACCTAAAACCTCTGGTTACTTTCTGCCCTTTTCTGAGGCTTCTGTCAGAGCAGTGTCCTTGTTTTCTGAGCTCCACTTCCCACACTGGACATGGGGGCCTGGGCACAAACATCCACCCTCCCCTCCCCGAAACTTCCCGTCTTTCTCAGTTTCCACAGTGGGTGGGAAGAGGGAAACTGAATAAGCTTCAGAAAGCGCAGAAGACCGGATCCCAGGTTTCCGAACGGGCCCCACGGTTTAGTGTCTTACCACCCACCCTCCCCCCCATTCCAGCTCCTCCTTCAGGCTTCCGAGACAGCTGCTGTGAGCATTTAAGGTAATGTTTGGATTGGTGAGAGCAGCAGGGGCTGCCTACTGCCCTCCCTCTCCTTTGGCCGGCAGCTAAGCCAGAACCTAGCTTAAGGTTCTAGGTGAGATCACAGAAACTCCTTGATGCAGGAGTACTCACAGGCTAGAATTGTGCCCCATCAGATCCCCATCAGATCCCCATCCACAAGGGAAATTTCTTTGTTCTTTGTCCTTCCACGGGACTATTCTGATTTAAGGAAGGAATATTTTCTTCCCAGGTTGAACAGAGGCCCTGATGAGAACTGTGGTAGATTCCAAGGAAAGGTCCAAACAGGTGGGTTGGGGCAATGCTGGAGGGAAGGGATCAATGGTGGGAGGCTTGGGAGAAGAGGGAGTAAGAAGGGGCGTCAGGCTGGACATCAGAGCAGACACAGGAAGCAGATCTGAGTTTGGTTTAGCTCCCCTTCCTTGAAGTGGAAAGGGTGTGTTCTGGAGCCCCTGGACTCCTAACGGCTGATGACCCGTGCCAAATACCAGAGTGATTCATCTCAGTTCAGAGGCAACAGGGACTCAAGAGTGGGCACTGAAGGACATATCCAAAAGTAACTTCTGCCTCTCAAATTGGGGGTGGGGGGACAGACCCAGAGAGAGATCCCAGATGGATCCCTAGAGCCTCTTTCTCCAATTATCCACTCTTTCCTTTACCCCGACCCCCCAAATACACACACACACACACACACACACACACACACACACACACACACACACACACTAGGGAAGAGGGAATCAAAAAGCCAGCAACTCCCATGGGAGCAGCTGGAATGTTGGGAGCCTGGGAACAGGCCCTCCTGGTCCCTGGGAAAGGCAGGCAGTGGGAATTCCACTGAAAATCTCCCCTCACCATGAGGATAAAGGATGCCAGGGACCCCTTAAGAACTCAGTTCGTGGTAGAGGAAGGAGAAGGGTCCCCCACCCACTCAGTCCTGGCAGGACCCCAGAGTTCAGTAGGCCAGCTGTGACGAAGATGCTGGGCAGCGTCTCCCCCTCCCCCTGCTTCCCCTTCTCAATCTCAACATAATCCTCACTATTGTACAGTCCCTCTCAGCCCCCCTCAGACCCAGCCCCCTGTACAATGGAGCCTTTGCTGCCTCTGGCACTCAGTTAAGAGATGAACTCATGGTTTTTCCAAGTTTAAAAATAGTATGCCCCCCCTTTTCCCAAAGAGCCCCCCACTCCTGGGGATGCCCTTCCAGATAGGCGTCACTCTCCTTCCTCCTGCCCTGGCTCAGGTGCAGAGGACACAAGTGAGACGTCGTTTGTCTGGATCAGGGGAAGGGGGGGGGGGTCGCTTCCCCCCATTCAATCTCTTCCCCACATCCCCCCTCCCGACATAGTCTCAGTGTCCTGTTTCCTGGCTCTAATGATGACCACAGCAGCAGCTGTCCACTCCCCTTCCACCCTATTTTCTGCTCCTCCATCCTCTTTCCCCCCAAAGTCCCCCCATCAAAGAAAGCTCTCCCACCCCCCCTTGCCTCAGTCTTCTCCCCCACAGTGTTTCTGCAGGGGGTTCCCAGGCCTTCCCCTAGGATTTCATGGGAAGTTCTCCATGTTGACTCCTAATTGTTCTCTGCACATAGTATGTAGGCCTTTAACAGTTGTAGAATGCAGCTGCAGATTCATCTTTATCAGCTGGAGCTTCCTTCCTCCCTCCTGCTCTCATGTCCCCTCTACCCCTATCGGAAGGGTGGTAACCTTATGATTATAGAAAAAGTAGGAGCCTATGAGAGAAGTGAGAGGTAAGGCTCGAATGTTCCAACTCAAGCACCCAGATGACAGGATCTGGGGGGCCGGGACAGCTACTGTTTTCCACATCTTCAATTCCCTTGGACCCTAACACCTATATGTCTTCAATCTCAGCTAATTTCCTCCCCCAAGCGCCTCCTTAGACTCTCAGTGTAAGCCCCACCCCTGACCAGAAAGGAAGAGACTGTAAATGGAGACTGAAAAAAAGCCATGGTGTTTGCCTCAGTTAACTAACTTACAATTCAACAAATCCCACAGATACAGAAAAGTAATTCCAATCTACTGGGCTCCTATATTCCTAAGGAACTCCCAGTTTGGTTAAGCTCTGAGAGGCTTGGGGAGAGAAAAACGAACTTACTCCCCTTACAGAGGGAAAAAATAATGAGACACAGAATTAGAATATTGCTTCCATTTGGTTATCTCATCCAATCCTCTTCCTGTAGTCTGGACTTCATCTAAGCCAGCTCACACAGATGAGTGTGGTATCAAAGAAAAAGATCCATCCAGAGACTATTAGAGAAGTTCAGATTTGAGATGATGAAGGCCAGCACAGAGTAGGGGCAATGTCAGAGTAAAGAAGCACGTGTAGGAGAGATATAGTGAAGGCAGAAATGGCATCTGTTGGCAAACAGATTGGATATATGGGGTAAGAGAGAAGGAGGCTCAGTTGAGGGTGACACCTAGGTTGTGAGCCTGGGCGCCTAGGAGAATAGTGATTGATGCCCTTGACAGTAATTGGGATAATTTAGAGGGGTGGAAGGCTTGAGAGAAAAATAATGAGTTCAGTTGTAGATATACTGCGTTTAAGATGTCTTTGGGATGCAGTTCAAAATATACAAAAGGCAGTTGGTGATGCAAGACTGAAGTCAAGAGAGAGTTTAGGGATAGATAAATATATCCATTAAATTAAGCAATTAAAAGATCATTGAGAACTTTGGAGAGAAAAATCTTAGTTGAATGATGAGATTGGAAGCCAGATTGCAGAGAGTTTAGAAGAGGAGGGGAAGCAGAAGATTTGAGTGTGGATAATTTTTCAACTTTTTAACTGAGAAGGGGAGAAGAGACATAGGATGAGAGCTGCTATAGCATATCAGGAATGGTAGGATCAAGAGAGGTTCTTTTAAGGGTGGAGGAGATGTGGGTGTGTTTGTAGGTAGCTAGAAAGGATCCAGTATTTAGGGGGAAAAGGAGTTTTTGAAGATTAAAGGGGGTGCTGATCAAGGGGGAAATCCTCTGAAGAAGGGAGGATGAGATGGGATGAGATCTGATCAAAGGGGCATGTAAGTATTTGTCTTGTCAAAGAAGTTCATCATTTCATGAGGGACAGGGGTGGAGGAGATCATGGGGGAAGATTCCTGAACGATATGAAATGAAAAAAGAGCTCTCAGCAGATGGCATCAGTTTTTCATTGAAGTATGGATGAGCCCCTCACCTGAAAGGATGGGACAAAGGGATGCCAGGGGAACCTTGAGGAGGGATGAAGAAATTTAGGATAGCCATTGTGGTTAGAGAATGAATCATGTAGGGAGAAGTAAAAGTATTGCCTTTTTGCACATATGACCTCAGAAGCCATCCAGTCCAAACCCCTTATCTTACAGATGAGGAAACTGAGGCCAGAAGATTAAATAATTAGGCCAAGGTCACTTCTAGATTGTGTCAGAGACAGGATTTAATCTCTTACTGCTGTATCCTTTCTACTTCTTCGGTTTAACTTTACCTCTTCCTGCCATAATAATAACAATAACAGCAACAACAATAATAATCTGGCTTTGAGATTTGGAAAATACTTTACATAGATTATTTCATTTGAACATCACATTGTGATAGGAATTATAGGTATTATTGTTCCCCTTCCACAGATGTAAAAACAAGGCTCAGAGGGGTATAGTGATTTGTCTAAGGTCAAACAGCTAATAAGTGTGGCTGCTGGGATTTAAATCTGTCTCCTAACTAAAGCCAGTGTGCTTTCCCTCACCCCACACTATTAACCTATTTTTTTCCTGTTTTAAGCTCTGCAGAGCTGGGAAGCAGCTATTTATCACCTCCCAAGAGCTCCCCTAAACTATCTTCTCACTCCTTACCCTATTTCCTAACTTACTCCTAACACTCCCATCACTTTTATTCCTCTTGGAATCCTCATTCCATCTCTCCTGGTTTCCTTTTTTTTTTTTTTTAAAGCAGTTGGGGTTAAGTAACTTGCCCAAGGTCACACGGCTAGGTCTTTGTGTGGATTAAGTGTCGGAGGCCGGCTCTGAACTCAGGTCCTTCTGACTCCAGGGCCAGCGCTCTATTCACTGCGCCACCTAGCCGCCCCCTGGTTTCCTTTTGAAATAAAAAAATCACCTCAAGTCTAACAGAAAGTGATAGAGAAATTCCATTTAAAATAACTGTAGAAAATATAAAATACTTGGGAGTCTCTCTGCCAAACAAACCCAGGAACAATATGAACACAATTGCAAAACACTTTTTACACAAAGACAGATCTAAACAATTGGAGAAATATCAATGGCTCATGGGTAGGCTGAGCCAAAACGGTAAAAATTACAATTCTATGTAAGTTAATCTACTTATTCACTGCCATACCAACCAAACTACCAAAAAAATATTTTATAGAGGTAGAAAAAATAATAAAATTCATCTGAAGAACAAAAGGTCAAGAATATCGAGGAAATTACAATCTGGCACTGGCTAAGAAATAGAGTCGTAGGTCAGAGGATTAGATTAGGGATGTAATACATGGTAGCGAATGACCACAATAATCAAGAATTTGATTAATCCCAAAGATCCAAACCTCTTGGACAAGAACTTGCTATTTGGCAAAAAAATTGCTGTGAAAAATGGAAAGCAGTTTGGCAGAAATTATAGGCCAGCATCTCACACCATATAAGCTCCAAATACTTACATGATTTAGACACAGAGAGTGGCATCATAAGCAAGTTACCTGAACGTAGAAAATTATACCTGTCAGATCTATGGAAAAGGGTAGAACTAAACAAGAGATTAAAAGGATCACAGGAATTAAAGTGGATAATTTTGCTTACATTAAATTTTAAAAGTTTTTGCACAAACACAATGCAGTCAAGATTTGAAGGAAAGTAGGAAAATGGGGGGAAATTTTTACAGCAAGTTTCTCTGATAAAGGTTCAGTTCTCACCTATGGAACTGAATCAAATGTATAAAAATATAAGCCATTCCTCAATTGACAAAGTAAATATGAACAGGCAGTTTTCAGATAAAGAAGTCAAAGTTATCTATAGTCATATTAAAAATGCTCTAAATCACTATTGATTAGAGAAATGCAACTCTGAGGTACCACTTCACACCCACCAAATTGGCTAATATGACAGAAAAGGAAAACGATAAATGTTGGAGGGCACATGGAAAAATTGGAATACTAATGCATCATTGGTGGAGTTGTGAATTGATCCAACCATTCTGGAGAGCAATTTGGAGCTACATAGGAAGGGCTAGCAAACTATGCATGCTCTTTGACCCAGCAATACCACTACTAGGTCTATATCCCAAAGAAATGAAAGAAAAAGTCAAAGGATCTATACGTATAAAAATATTTCTAGCAGTTCTTTCTGTGTTGGCAAAGAATTGGAAACTGAGGGGATGCCCATCAAATGAGGAATGGCTGAATAAGTTGTGGTATATGATTGTGATGGAATACTATTATACTATATGAAATCATAAACAGGATTATTTCAGAAAAATCTGGGAAGACTTATATGAATTGATAAAAAGTAGAACCAGTAGAACATTGTGCACAGTATCAACAATATTACATGATGTTCAACTGTGAATGATTTGATTTTTCTGATCAATACAACAATCTAAGACAATTCCAAAAGACTTATGATGAAAAATGCAGTCTACCTCCAGAGAGATCAGTTCTGAGTGCAGATTGAAGCTATTTTTTATATTTTTCTTTATTTCTCCTGCTCCCCCCCCAAAATGGCTAATATGAAAATGTTTTATATGATTTCACACGTATAATTGCTATATTGCTTGCCCTCTCAATGGGTGGGGGAGGGGTCAGAGGGAGGGAGAGAACTCAGAATTCATATTTTTTTAAAAAATTAATGTTAAAAATAAATATTAAATTTGAAGGAAAAAAAAACACCTCACCACATGTTTATTACCTTCAATCCATTCTTACCACCCTCAAAAAAAAAAAAAAGCTATCAGGTTTAATTGGAGAGGGGGAGCCAGAGGGTCTTATTTACTATGAATAAGGAAATTTGGCTTGACATTCATAATTGGGTATAGATGACCAGGGAGTTCTCCCTATTTGGATGCTGCCTCCTACCTATTCATGATCTTTTCCAAAAACTAAAGCAGAATCTAGAACTGTCTGTCCTTGCAGACTGCCCCATGGTTGGCCGGCTTCCCTCTCAGGCAGGAGAAAGGAAGCCAGAAGAAGGATAGTGAGTTAATGGTGTTAAGTGGAAGGAAGGGAGGGGGAAGGGGAGGCATTACTGCTCAGTCCTTGGCCTTGTTAAAAAAAAAAAAATTGACAGCATGTTTGAGTCATCCCTTCCTCTGTTTTTCAAACAGTGACCCTCATTCTTCCCCCACCCAAACTCCCCCTCATATCCTTTCTGAATTCTGGGCAAACTGGGATACCTGGCCTATGATATCTCTGGCATCTAATTCTCGTATGGATCAGAAGACATCCTGGAATTAGAGAATTCCAGAGTCCTCTCTCCCCCTCCCCCCTCCCCATACCATCCTGGACTCTCTTCTCTAGCTATCAAAGGAGGGGGAGGGGCATAATGGGGAAGAGTTTATATCTGGAACACAGAAGCTAATGTGGTTTGTGGAGTCATAGCCATCCAAATCTTCGTCATCACTAACACACACACACACACACACACACATCATCATCCTTTTGTTCTTACCACCCCTATTCTTGTAAGGAGTCTCAGCTTTATCTACCCTAAGTGATGCTTTCATCACTCCCAAGTCCCAGAGTTTCCATTCTGAGATAGCCCCCTCCCCAGTCCCCCAGATCAGACCCTAAAGTAGTTTGGGGATAAAAGGTGTCCCATATTTCTCTCTCCTTTTGTCCTGAAGAGTTGATAAGGACAAAGGACCCTGGGAGAGACTGGAGGCCAAAGTGGTGGGATCTTTGGTGAACCCTGTCAGGATGGACCCCTGGGGAACCTTAATCTTGTTCAGTAATCTTCAGGTCAGGAGGGTTCATTCTGACCTGGAGGAAGAGGGGGCCTTGGATCTAGGGCTGCACTAGGTTTAAGGAAATGTTAGGGTTTCAGGGGAGTTTTTAATGGGGAAGGTGATTTCTGCACCCTACCCAAACAAAAATGAAACAATTCTACCTCACCTAAGCCCCAGCCAGGCAGGGTTGCTCATCTGAAAATAAACAATTGAATCAGATCACCTGTCCTTCCCAACTTGGGCTGAGCCACAATGGATAACCAGAAAGGAGCTGCTGCAGGGGATGGGTGAGAGATCCAGAAGGGCTAGGCTGTGGGCAGCAGGTTCAAGGATCCTGAGCCCTCCCCAATCACTTGTTTCTCCTCTCTATAGAAGTCACAAGGTCACTGTTATTTAGAATTGGTAGGAACCTTAGAGAACATCTAATTCAATCAGTTTCTAGGAGCTGAAGCAAGTGTGTCTGTTATATGCAGAAAGAGATCTGATGTTGAAATAAGAAAGTCTTTGTTCTCAGCTAATATCTATGATACAAGGAAAACAATGTGATAAGTGCAGAGAATTCCTGGTAGTGCTAGAAGAGATAAGAGGAGGGAAAGAACACTTTAAGCTAGAGGAATCAGGGAAATTCACCTAACTGAAGTGGTACTTTTGAACAAGGAATATCCAGAGATGAGGAATAACTCCTCCCGTTTAAGATAAGAATGGGGTGTGGGCAGGAGAACAAGCAACAGTTTGATGTTTGGAAGTCCAATTTGGAAGGAAATGTTCATGGAAGGGAGTTAGTTGTATGAGGTGAGGGTAGAATATCAGACTAGAGACAAAATGTGAATGTCCTTGAATGCCGGGATAGGGAGTTTAGAGACAATGGGAAGTCAACGTAGGTTTTTTAATCAGCATGACAGCAGCAGACATGATCAGAGCATTAATGATGCCCTTTATCCTTTATGAGTTTGGAACCTGAAGAAAACAGATCGGGAGTGCTTAATCTTCTTAGTGTCATGGACCTCTTTGGAGGTCTGGTAAAGTCTATAGACCCTTTCTCATAATAACATTTTTTTTTTAAATCACAATTGAAGGAAATGCTAAATTTCCCTTAATAAAAATAAAGCTTTTATGTTTTTTGTCCATCCAAGTTTTGTGGACCCCAAGGTTAGGAGCTCATACATTAGACTTAAAATACTTGGCAAACCTTTAAGCACTTAATAATGCTGCCTAATATTATTAGTACAGGTGAGGTAAAGAATCACAGACTGTTAGAAGTCAGGAATCATTTAGTCCAATCTCCCTGCCGTCAAGATGAGGAGACTAAGAAATAACCAGCTCATTGTCGCATGGCAAATGAGTTGCAGAGAAAAATGCAAACTACAGAGTGGGTCTGTAAACTGGTGAGGCTTTTGTGGATTCCTGGGGGTGGGCGCCCGATAATCTGATTAGCACCAAGGAACCTCCCACCCCACACCCAGTTCCACAGAAGGACATGCTTGGAGGTGAGAATCAAAGTGATTATCATTCAAACCCCGCCTTCCCCTATTATCAAGCTGTCTTGGTGAGCGTCGAGTTAGGAAAAAGGCTGCCTAGCCGCCCCCCCCCCCCACCTCTCCCCGCCCCATGCAAAGGGCCTCAGCAGTCGCTGGAGTGCCAGGGAAGAGCTGAGGTAGCGAGGTGGCTAGTACGATGTCTGAAAGCAATCGATGCCCTGGTCTGAGCTGCGGTGGTGAAGAGCATTAGTCCGGGAGAGAAGCCCTTCAGATCTTAGAAGGGAAGGGGGATGGGGGGGCGGGGCGGGGCAGGACTGACAGGGTCGTGTTAACTGAGATACTGAGGACTTTGTTATTTGCTCCCCATCTGGTACTGCGGAGTTGCTGGGGGAAGTTACCTAAGGAACCCAGATATTCGAATCTCCTTGGGGTCAGAGTTAAAAGGGTCCTGGGAGTGTGGGGGTGGGGGTGTGAGTGTTCTAGCGGAGAAGAAAGGTCTGTGGGGCAGGGAGAGGACTGATTTGGAAGAGGGAGTGGTGGCGTTAGATGTCCTGGAAAAGAAATCCAAATCTGTGATAACCTAATCCGGACTTTCTAGGTGGTTCAGTATGTCTGACCCGCAGACACCTGTCCCCGTTCCCTCTTTATTTCCCTCCTCCCATCCCCTGCCCCCAGTTAAAGACTGTAGATTTGGGGGGACGGGAAGAGGTTCCTTTCATCTTTCCTTCCCCACTCTGGTCCATGCCAAGTCTAGGAAAGGGTGCAAAGTGGGACCCTGGCCCCTTGGGGTTGCGGAACCAGGAGGGGGGGCGGGGGGCTGCGAGGCGGGGCGGACGGGCTAAGAGTTTCAGGCCCCCTCCCTCCGCCCCCCTGACGTCAGCCCCCGGACTGCTGCGAGCTAGCTCACTCGGCTTTAGCCCTCCGGCCGGGAAACATGGATCTGACCAGGCTGCTCTGCACTCTTCTGCTAACAGCCTGCTGCGGCCGTCGCTCGGCTGGTGAGTTAGCCGCCAGGAGAGCCCGGCGAAGCAGGGGACGGGATGGACTGGGGGCTTCATGAGGGGCTTGCAATGAGGCATGTTTGAGGGGAGGGCGGGGATTGGGTGCTGGCATTTGGACGGGCGAGACCCCTTCTGGCCCCCATCCCAGAGACACCAGACTCCTCGTGCTGCCTGAAAGTGGGGCTTGCAACTGCAGCTGAACAGAGTTGCAGGCTCCTAAAGAGTCCCGGGATCGGGAAAATGGTTGGGGAAGGGTGGACGGGGAAGGAGTGTTGGAGAGGGTCGGGAGCCTTCTGTGGCTGTAGTGAAGAGTGCATCTCCCCATACACGCGCCTTATGGGGGGGATCCCTGGGGGAGGCGGTCAGCAGCGCCGACTTTGCCCCGGCCCCCACAAATCCTGAATGAAATAACCGCCTCTTTCGAGGGATGGCGGTTTTCCTAGCTGGGATGGGGGACAGCCCCATGAGCTGGAGCCCCTCCTCCGGTTTTTGTTTTTTGTTGGGTTTTTTTTTAGCCCGGGCAGAGGGCCAAGTTGGAGGTGAGGTGGGGAGGGGGGATGGGCAGTAGGGCCTCCCCTCCCGCCCTGGGCGTTGGCAGGACTACCAATCGAGAGGAGGAGGGCATCGGAAGTCTCCTGCCTAGCCTAGGGGAGGAAGGACAGGAGTGCTCAGGTACTGAAGCCAAGACAAGACCCCCCAGGGACCGAAGAAGTCCAAGCTCCTAGACCCACAGAGCAGCCTTGCTTCCATACTCTTCATCCCTGAGCAGGGAGCTGGGCACAACGGGGTCCCCTCTGCCCTTGTATGGCCCTGAATAGAGCTACAAATGTTTCTTTTGGCTTTGGATCCCCAGGGCCCTGCCCCAGGCAGTCTGGAGGGTGGAGGACGAAGGGGCAGTACCCAGTTCTTTGGCCCTGTTCCCAGTGCAGTCCCAGGGGTCCCTGGCGCCGCCTCCCAGACTAGTTTTATTTCTGGGGAAAGAGCTAAAATGGGCTTCTGAGCTCTTAAGTGTGTTCCACTGACCCAAGCCAACTCTTACAAGAAAAGAAACTGAGGCACATCTACTAGGCCTCTGCCTCTCTTTACTGATGAGGCAACCTTTTAGGATCTACACCTGTCCCTGGTTCCCTCCCACCACCCTGGTATCCTGATCATGGGCTGGAGTGTCAGGATTCAGACCCAGACTTCCCCTAAGTACAGCTCGGGCCACAGGACTGGTGACATCACCAGCCTGAAGGGGAAGGCAGTGCAGGCTCCAACAACTGGCACCAGTGACATCATCCTGGGAAGGGGCAGGAATAGAGATGGGGTATATAGAATCCTGGGGTTTACTGCCCCACCACCTCATTTTCTTAAATGTAATTGCACCTGAGTGTGCCTGGGTGCTAGGTGATGACAGATGAAGGAAGCAAGAGAGGATGCTCCATGTGGAGTGATGTGCCCCAGGCCCAGGGCACATCCCTGGTAAAGGAAGAAACCACAGACCATTTGGGAAGAGAGCACATAGGCCTAGCATCTTCCCTTTACCTTGGGGAGGGTGGCATACAAAGAATGGCTATATGTGCTGCCCCCACCCTCCCAAATCAGACAAATGTTTGACATTCCCACAGTCTGAGCTCACCCAGAAGAAGGATGAAGGGAGGGTTTCCTCTTGGCCCTAAGCCAGGGTTGCCCCTCTCTCTTCTCCTGCCATCTGGCTTCTGGAGATGTCTAGCTTCATCTCCAGGGCTCCACCCTAATTAAGCAGGTGCCTCTAGGACCCAAATATTCTTGACTAGTCCAGTGGGGCCTTGGTAGCCTGAGATGGGAGGAAACCCAGCCAAGGGAGGGAAGGAGTTGAGAGAAGACAGGGCCAGAGTCAGACCCCATCTCTCAAGGAAGTGAGAACAGCTGTTAGGGAACAAGGTGGGGGTGGGGGAGAGGCTGATGGGAAAACAGCTGGAGCTGGGAACAGCTGCTTGGGTAGGGGCTCCTAATAACACTTCTCCCTCTCCCCTTGCACACACATCCATGTTCACCATCCCACTCTAGGAATGCCTGGTGAAGTGGAGCCCAAACCAGAAATACTAGAGTTTCGAGTGGGAGAAAACGCCCATCTTAACTGTGACACCTCCCTGCCCATTGACAACTTCAGCCATGTCGACTGGTTTTTTGTGAGTGCATGGACACTTGGGGGCGAAAAGGGAGAGACAGGGTGAGGGGATGAAGCATGGGCATTGGCATTTCCAAAGGTTAAGGGAAAATACCACTGTACCTTGGGAGCATGTGATACTTCTACTCCCAAGGTATCTTGGTATCCCTCACATTGTTCCATTCATTCTTCCCTCCATCCCTTAGAAACACAAGGATCAACGCATTCACATCTTCCAAGTGCGCCGGGGTCAGGGCCAGCCTGATCCTGGTGAGTACCAACACCGACTCACCCTCCTGGATGGGGCCAACCTGTCTCTGGAGCATGTTACCCCCAAAGATGAGCGTATCTTCATCTGCCAGGTCAAAGGCCTTGCCTCCCACACCCAGGAGAAATATATCCAGCTCCAGATTTATAGTGAGTGCTTCCATCCATTCCTACCAGCGTGTTCAGCCCCTCTTGCCACTGTCTCTGGGTTCCCATGGCACTGTCTTTTCTCCCGTGTATGTCTGTGTAGATCTTCTGTTCTGTTCCCACTTCTACATACCTGTCTACTGCCCCTCACTCACTTCTCTGGTCAATCTTACAGAAGCCCCCAAGGATCCCACAATCCAAGCCAGTACTTCTGGCATCTCTGTGATCAACAAGGTTCCTCAGGAGGTAAGAAATGCATGGGTATAGGATAAGCTAGAACTAGCAAGACAGGATTCAGTGATTAGGGGCCCAGGAATACTCATCTTTCTTTCCAGGTCGCTACCTGCATTGGGGAGGATGGATACCCAGTCCCTCATGTTACCTGGTATAAAAACCGGAGGCCCCTGAAAGAAGACAAGAATCGTGAGTTACCAATATGTCCTTTGCCCACCTGCCCAATCCCTATCTATGAGGAGACCCTTTCCCATGCCAGCCATTTATTCCCATTTCTCTTATCCTCCTTGGAGTGAATGCTGCCCATCCTGCAACCGTGACAGTCATCATGGTGTGGATATCAGATTGCATTGGTATGAGACTTACATTGGTAAGAGCCAGAGAATAGCACTAGCTGCCTGATGTCCCCTAATCAGGGGCAGAGGTAGACTCTGGCAGTGTGGCTCCTTTAGGAGAGATGGGGAGAAGTGACTAAATGCTTGAGGCTGTACCCCTCTCTTCCTTTACCCACACTTCAGGGATCAGAATTACAGAAGTACGAACCAAAGAGTCGAATGGGCTTTTCACTGTGAGAAGCACTCTGTGGGCACAGCTGGAAAAAGAGGATAAGGAGGCCCTCTTTTACTGTGAGCTCAGCTACCGACTTCCTCGAGGCGACCACATGAAAGAGTCCAAGGAGGTCAATGTCACTGTCTACTGTGAGTCCTATTCCTCCCCTTAAATGGGTCCTTCTGCGTTTGTGCTTGCAGTGGGGCAGGATCATGCCAGAGCCAGGCAGCTACTATTTCTTCTTCCCCTTTCCCCAGTTCAGCAAGCGCACAAGCATACACGCATACACTCCCATTGCGCAGGAAACTGGTGCTGACAGTGTTACCGTCTTCCTGCCAGGGGTGGATGGTCAGGGTGCCTGAAGCTGATTGCCACCCCTTATATCCATCTAGACCCAATGGAGAAGGTGTGGCTAGAGGTAATACCAAATCGGCTGCTGAAGGAAGGAGACAAAGTCGAGCTCAAGTGCTTGTCAGATGGCAACCCTCCACCACACTTCACAATCCGAAAGCAGGTGAAGAGGCATGGTGGCCTGGACAAGACACCAGGCAATCTGGGTCCGGTTGGGGAATCATGGTAGAAAGCTAGTATTTTCTGACATCAGGCTATCTCCCTCTTCACCATCTACCTGCCCTATTCCACCCCCAGGACCCTATCAGTTTCAGTTGGCTTGAAGTAGAAAACATAAGTGATGGGGTCCTCATCCTGGAGCAAGCACAGAGGCATCACAGTGGACTGTATGAGTGCTTGGGTCTGGACTTTGATACTGGAGTAGAGACAACTGACCAGCAGCAACTCATGGTGAACTGTAAGAGGGCCTGAGGCCCCAGGGGAAAGGGAGGTCATTGGGATGTGAAACCCTAGGCATGGTGATGGAGGCCAGCAAGGCTTCTTTGGGGTGTGGAAGGTTCAACTACACATCTCAATGCTACTGACTATGCCCCCAGATGTGTCCAACGTCCGAGTGCAGCCCAAGGCTCCAGTGATGTCAGAGGGCAGCAGCCTAAAACTCAACTGCTCTGCAGAGAGCTCCCAACCTGTGGTATTCCACTGGAAGCGAGAAAAGGTATCTAAGGAGGATAGGGATATCAGGGTGCGATGGGGTGAAAAAAAGGCAAGCACAGTAATTCTCCCCTCTCCCTGAACTTTCTCATCCAGACCGAGGAGGTAGTGAAGAATGGATCGGTACTGCATCTGACCAACTTGACTAGGGAGGCAGGAGGAGGCTACCTCTGTGTGGCATCTGTACCCAGAGTACCTGGCCTGAAACATACACAGCTGGTCAATGTCACCATTAATGGTGAGGTCCTTGGGGGGTGGGGATAACCTCACTTTCATGTTTTGTTGTTTTATTGGGTCCTTTCTCAGCTGATATTCTAATACCTATCTGCTTTCCTGCTGAAATGTGCAGTCCTATGGACAGGAACCCCTAAACCTGCCCAGGTGGAAAGGGACTGAGGCTAGGAAACTTTGTCCAGGTAAAGCAAGCAAACACACAGATCCTAGGACACCTGGATCCCTTCTACACTTCCCTTCTCTCCTAGGGTCCCCATGGGTGATGGCAAAGGAAGCACACATGTGGGTAAGAGAGAATGAAGCGGTGAACCTGACATGTGAGGTGTCAGGGCAACCCAGGCCCACCATCTCCTGGAGTGTCAATGGAACGGTGAGAGAGGGTTTCTAACCTTAACCCCATTAAATACCCACACCCTGACCTTTTGGCCTCTACTACCTTCTTTCCCTCCCCACATCCATCTGGGACCATTTTCTTGGGCAGGTCCATGAACATGAAAAGGATTTTCAGACTGTCCTGAGCACTTTGCAAGTCCAAGTGATTCCAGAACTGCTAGAGAAGGGTGCTGTGTGCCAGGCATCCAATATCCTGGGAAGCAACAAGACTGCCATCTTTCTGGAGCTGGGTAAGGTCTTCTGCTCTGCTTGGTACATGAGAGGAAGCAAGAAACAAGGAAGCCTTGATAAGGCATTACGTCTTCCACTATTTCTAACCTGTGTCTCTGCCTTCCAGTCAATTTAACCACCCTCACCATCACTACCACTGGGAACACTGCTAGCAGCCAGAGCACCACCACCAGCAGCCCTTCTTCTGCCAAAGCCAACAGCACCTCCACGGGTAAGTAGGGCCCAACAGGCAGAATAGCAAAGGGCAGGGCAGGGCAGATAAGGGCTCATTCACTCCCCTCACTCACTCCCCTCCTTCCTTCCTGTGCCCACCCCAGGAGACCCAGTCAAGAAAGGTGAGTATTGCCTGACTTCTTCCCTTGCTTCTGCCGTGTGGACTGTGAGCCTGGGCTGAGAGGGAGAAAACCAATCACAGATAGTGAATGGCTATGTCTTTGGGTAGCAGGAACAAAGCAGGAGAGCAAGGGAGTGGTCATCGTGGTGGTTATCGTCTGTATCCTGTTGCTGGCTGTGTTGGGTGCTGTCCTTTATTTCCTCTATAAGAAGGGCAAGATGCCTTGTGGGCGATCAGGCAAACAGGAAATGTAAGAATACTGCTCCCTCATGCCAGCCTGCTTGCTGCCAAGGGTTGGCCCCCGTCTGCTCCTGTGCTGAAGGGGAAATATGGAGGATGGGGAGAATACATGCTTCATTGCCCATCACTCCAGCTTCCATTGATCACACCTCCCAATCCCATTTCCCTCTAAACTGTTCCTGGAGGGCCAAGGTCCACCTCACTTCCCAGTGTTCCTCATAACACCCAGTATTTTAGCCGTTGCCCCCTTGTACCCCACGTTGTCAACCTCTCCCTCCCTTCCCCTAGCACACTGCCCCTGGCTCGTAAGAACGAAATTGTAGTTGAAGTTAAGTCAGATAAGCTCCCAGAAGAGATGGGCCTCCTGCAGGGAAGCAACGGTGACAAGAGGGCGCCAAAAGACCAGGTAGGAGGCAGCTTCCCTGGCTAATGCCTAGCCTGGCTCTATCTCCCTAGGGACCAAGGAAGGGGCCTAACTGGTGTCCCCTGCTCCCAACCCAGACATATACTCTTCCTCTTAAGAGGTGGAGGGGGTTATGGAAGAGGCAAACCTGATTCAGTCTTTTTGGTACTGTTCGCAGATATCAGGCTGAGGCAAGGGGTGAGGAAGAGTTTAGGGTTTTTTGAAGAGAAGGCAGCTAGTAACAGAAATGAGGATCTGAATTAGGAAGATAGCAGAGGCCTTCTCTCAGAGCAGTTTGTTGCCAAGTCTCTTATCCTAGGTCATTAGGTGGGAAATAGAAGTTGTTTTTACAAAATTTACATCTGGGGCATTGTTTTTTTTTTTACTATTCCCCAGCCATGGGGGTTCAATTTGTAGTCTTTTTATTTTCTCCCATTCTTCCTCACCTCTGCTGCTTCTATTAGGGGCTGCATCTGGTTCACCAGCTTCTGCATCACCCTCTCCTCCCTACCCACTGCTGCCTCTTGCCCCTGGGCCACTATTCCCAAATCCTCCTCTCACTTCTCTTCTCCACCCATTTTCAGGGAGAGAAATACATCGATCTAAGGCACTAGCCTAAAGAACATCCTGCCATGCTTCCTCTTCCCCTATGTGGGGCAGCTTCTGCTTTTTTCACCCCTCCACCATCACCTGGGATGATCTTCAATCGACAGAAATGGCTCTCCTATGTCTTGGTTTAGAACCCATTGTAGAAGCCAAGGGAACAGGAAGAAGCCAGGTTGCTTCTTGTTTCGTTTACCTGGCCTTGAGTATGGGGACGTCATTTCCTCTCTAAGGGACCTAAATGGAATTCATACCCCAAGCAGAGGCCTTATGGTCCCAGGAGATCCTTTGTTTGATGCAGGGATGTTGTAGCTCCCCAGCTCTCACATTTATGGAGGTCTTAGAACTTGTTTTCCTCTCAATAGCTGAAGTGAGTGGTCTCCCATTTTTGCTGGCTTCTTGGCTAGCTGACAGGTTTTCCAGGTAGCCTTGATACTAATACAGTGGTATCAATTTGTGGGAGTCAGTATGTCTCAAATTCAAAATCCCTGTCACAATACATTACTCATACCAGCTCTAGAGGGAGCAATCTCTGAAAGTCACTGACAACCATGTTGTTGCTCAAACTTCCCCTCCCCGCTGTGGGGTTTCTCATGGCTTCCTATGGAAAGGCAGATAGAAATGGGATGTCCTTCATTCTCTACTCAGAAAAGTGAAGAGGAAACTACTGATCCACCATCAGTAGGATGTGAGCTTTCAAGTTTCTTGTCAGTGACTAACTTTAATGGGAGGAGGCAGAATAGTTTTTCTCTGTGAAACTAAATGGCCCTTAGAGTCAAGGATTTAACCTATGGGCTTATTAGCACTAAACTATCACTTGAGAAGCACACATCCTAGGATATGGACCCAATAAAGGTGAATGGTACTTAGAAATTAGAAATGGGATCTGGCCAAAGCTTTGGTTTATGTGTGTGTGTGTGTGTGTGTGTGTGTGTGTGTATAGTTCTGTTGGGATGTGTGTAAATTTACAAGTTTGTTGCAGGATTTATATATATATAGATAGATAGATAGATAGATATGTGAAAAATAAAGTTGAACTATCCCCAAAGTTGCTCTGCTTCTAATCCCTTATTTAATTCTAGCACATAGGAACCAGGGGCTTCTAGGGTTGGGAAAGGGCCCAAAGGCCCATAAATTAGATGCTTTACAGCTGCTGGAAGAGAACTTGGACAGAGCTCTTCTTCTAAGCAAGTGGTATGGTGATCTGCCCAAGGAAACACACAGAAATCATTTCTCACTGGGGAGCCTCTGCTTTTAAAACGGGAAAGTGTAGTGTTGGGAGACCACCAGCAGCCCTGCCAGCCTCTCCTCCCCTACCCTTCTTCCCCTTCTGACCACTTGGGAGTTTCCCTCAAATATTGCAGTACTGACTTAGTGTGTCAAAGGAGTTGGCCCAGATGCCTGGCAGCCGGTTTGCCTCCAAAGTGCCTCCAAAGTATCTCCAAAGTGCCTGGACAGCAAGTCTGCTACAACAAAAGAAACTTTATTTAAAAATAATTTTTTTTACAGACATGGGTGCATGGAAAAGCTCTTTAGTTGGCTATGTATGGGAATGAAAAATAATTAATAAATAACATTAGTATAACAGACCTCTAAACATTAACAATGCATTGGCAAACAAAGTGGACTTAACCCAAAATTAATCTTAAAGCTCTGCTAATTATTCTCTGCAAGAATATTTACCTTCTGTTTCTTTACAGGTGAGAAGTGATTAAATACTGCTAATATAAACTTTATATTAAGGACACATACTTTTTAAAATAGTCCATGAAAATCTTGTCTGAGTTTTTTTTTTTTTTAAAACACTGATATACAAACTGGGATTCTTCATTCTGAAGAGAGAAAGTAACTGGTTCCTCTCTCCAGCCCCACCCATATAAAGAATTTTGAAATGAGAAATAAGTATGAATAAAAAAAATAACCTTTCTATCTCCCAATCCTTTTGTTAGTTACAAGTAGGGAGAAAATGAAGGGAACAAAATAGATTTTAAAAAACCAACAAGTAGAGAAAAACCACTTTCTTTGCTTGAAACCAAAACTTATGGCAGCGACACTGAGGCTCTCTGAGGGTCAAGGAGAGGAAATGATTTGTGGCTGCATCAGACTCATCTCCCTGGGAGTCTGCCCTGTGGAGGTACTGACTACTTCATGCTTAGGCAGAAACCTTCACCTAGGGAGAAGACCAACCTGTCAGGAAAGGCAGGAGGTTTGTAATCGTACATGGGATACCTGACGACTACTCTGGTAATGTGGAAATTTCTAGCAGTCTCTCTTCTCTGGATAACACCTCCATTGTAACTAAATGACCTGAACTACCTCAGTTATCGTGGGACACAATGCTTATTCTTCCAACTAAATGCTGTGACAGGGACGAAGGGGCAACAAGTTACTACTTACAGAGTTTCAATCTGTCATCTCTCCAGCTATATATAAGCACTCTCTTCCTTGGCAACTTTCTGCTCTCTAGGGACTAATGATACTGGGTGGGAGAGGGCTGGGGGAAGACTCTAGAATTTCCACAGCAAGTTCTTAATATGTAACTAGAGATTTGGTGCTCCCATAGAAAGGCACAAGACATTTGGCTTTTTTCAGTGTGTGAGAAACGAATAACTTTTAAATAAAGAAAAACATATCTTTCAGTCCAAGTCTTTTATAGGAGACCCAGGTCATGACAGAGCCAGAGCGAAAGGGATAATCACAGCTGCCACTTGCTCCTCTTTCCATGTCTTTGAGCAGAAGGCTGCAGTTCTCCTGCAAGGATAAGATTATGAACTCCTTCAGCTCATGTTGAAAGTCAGGAAGGCATCTCTGCTAGCTGGCAGTGAGTGTGTCTGCAGGCTTTTCCACCCAGGCAGCAGAACAAAGGAGGGGCTGTCCATAGGAGAGAGGGCATGTGTTCTATGCCCAACCACAGCAGTCCCATCCCCAACGATCCCATCCAGCCCCTGCTATGCTGGCCACAAAACAGGGTCAGAGGTGGACCAGCAGGAGGGAACCAACACATGTGATACGTTAACATATGTGAAAACATAAAACTTGGACCAGAATAGACAGCACACAGTTGGCCTCACTCTAGTTTCAAGCAAGGTCCATCAGGCTTACAGTCAGCAGTGCTCATTCCTGTAAGCAGTGCTTCCCTCTCACTTCCAAATCTGTTTCTGAGGGTGGAGAGCAAATGAAATAAGTATGCCATGGAGTGACTCTTTGCATTTCTTCCTGGGTTTGTGAAAAAATATGGGCCCAGTCAGAACTAGGCTAAGTTGTGCAAATGCCAAATCAGTAAGCAGGAGTCCTAAGCTTGGCCAGGCACAAGCAGGCGGAGTGGTTAGACAATTTTTTTTCAAGTACACCACTGAGGGGTAGGGACAAAAGGCCTCTCAACAACTGCCTCTGCAGGGCGGCTAGGTGGCGCAGTGAGTAGAGCGTTGGCCCTGGAGTCAGAAGGACCTGAGTTCAGATCCGACCTCAGACACTTAATGCACACACAAACAAAACCTAGCCATGTGACCTTGGGCAAGTTACTTAACCCCAATTGCTCTCCAAAAAGAAAAAAAGAAAAAAAAAACTGCCTCTGCAGTAGCTGGTTCTGCAGTATGACATTTCCTTTCTGATTTCCACTGGTTCCTCTCCTCCCTTCTGCCTTATTTTATGCTAGTCCCTGGGACCAAAAGGCACGGGGGAGTTTTCTCAGTATTTTGCTCAGGGCAGAGTAGACTTTGTTCACTAGTAAATATGGTCCAGTCCAGCTGATCAAATGTATAACTCTCCCCAAAACCATGTGCCTAAAATGTATGATATCTTCTTATCATATTATGTGTTTAGATAAAATGACTAGTAGTTAATTAGTTAACTAAGTTTGCCAATTCCCTCCAGAAAGACTACATGGAATTAGTAAGAGCAAAAGAAGCAGGAAAGCAAAATAACAAGGAAGAGTTTTAAGTTCATAAAATGGAGCTGAAGAGGTATTTTGCTAAGAGGGGCTTAGTGAGAACAGTTTCCAGACTTTCCATCAAATTCATGTTTCTGTAATAGTCAAAACCTTAAGACATTTAAATGCTATTACAAAGTGGTTTCTATTACACTTAAAAATAGTTGACCTGAGAACATATAGTCAAATACCCTCCTCTCCCCTCAAACCTGAGACAGGCTGAGGAAAGAACTAGAAAAACTCAGAGGAACAGTGAAATGACAAAGGCCTATATAGACAGGAAGAGGAAGGGAAACATATCAGAGCACTGATCAGAAACCACACTTCACACTTTCTTTGCTGACCCCTTCATGTGGACTTCTCCAGTTGCATGATAGCAATAAAGAAAGGAGTTGAATGAAGACACAGGTTTGAAATCCCACCATACCTTAGGGATAGGAACTCTGTGATATATTTATTAACCTATATGTTTCAAGGAGACTTGTACATACTGTATTCAAAGAAGTGTTATATAAATATAGTCAAACCTGAGGCAAGGTTGGTCTTGTGGAACTGTGTTACTAAACCAACTGTTGGCCTCTAAAGGAATGTCAGAGAAGCCTGAGACTTCAGAAACCAATCAACAAGCATTAATAAATACACCTACGCTGTGGCTTGGCATTAGGGGATACACAAATGACAATAACTGATTAAGTTCGTGAAATTTTACTATTAGATTCCCTAGGGGAAATCAGCCAATTCAATAAAATATCAAGACACAAAGAACACTCTGGAGACAACAAACCTAAAGGATAATGGAGAAGATCATGGAGCTGACAAATAGACTGCAACAGTTACCAAGATTGACTTGCATGTAAAAAAAGGTTTAAAAGATATTACCCAGGAAATGTATGATCAGAAAAGATGAGTAGACCATCACGTAGAAAAAGTGAACAATAACAGATGAAGAGTCTGAGTGTCACAGTGATACATACAAAATATTAAGACCTACTAGAGGAGGACTCCCAGAGGCTGAGCAGATACTCTTAACACAGACAAAAACTGATCATCATGAGAAAGTGGATTTCAATTTGCACTCTTGAAGGGAAAGCATGCAATAAATGAGAATGATTCACTGGAAGATTGTATAAGACAGTAAAGGTTAAAGTGAAATTCCTGCTGTGTTATAACTTTAGTCAGAACAGATATAGGGGAAGGAAGGAAGTTTGAACAAAATTATGAATAAAAAAATCTATTTTAGGGTTAAACTATTTTAAATAAGTACTTCTGCAGAGTTCTCCAATAAAAGCAACAAAATTGCAAACAAGAACCATGATCTGGATTTCTGGAATCCACAGTGGGGAGAACAATCTACATTTTAATACAATCATTTATCAGTCACGAACTATAGGAACTTGTTCATCACAGTCATTCCATCTAAGTTCTGATAATTCTTTTTATTTCTCACAGTAATTTCCCATAGTTAATTTCTTTTTTTGGTCATTTTATTTTTTCCTCTATTTTCTTTTTAACCAGATTAGGTAAGCCTTTTCAAAGAACTAGCTTTAGTTTTGTTAATTCTATAATTTAAAACTTTTTAATTTTCTAATTTATCTATTTCTCATCTAATTGTCAAAACTTTCTCATTTGCTCTTACTTTGGGTTTACTTACTGATTTTCTAATTGCATATTAGGTTCACTAGTCTTCAGTTTTTCTATTTTGTTAATGTATTTTCTCATAGAGATACTTTTTCCTCTAAGAACTATTTAGGTATATCTCAGAAATTATGGCATGTTGCATCATTATTACACATTTTCTTCTAGTTATTATTTCTATGATTTTTTTCCTTTGATCCATTCAGTATTCAGGATGACATTATTGAGGATTTATATACGTGGGTATCTTTTGTTTTCCCTGTATTAACGACCAATTCTGTTGTTTTATGATTGACAAGAAACTAGCATTTCATGCAAAAGTAATGGAAGAGAAGGCAGTACCTAAAAGTTAGTTTGTAGTTTCACTATTTAGAACTTAAACTACATTTCCCAGAGAAACAAATAGGAGCTAGGTTCCAGAGGTTGACCACAAAACACGCTTAATTGAACTACATATACACAGTACAAATAGCACTAGCCTTAGAGCTTGCCATTGGAAACTTCCTATTTCCTTTTTCTGATGCCTCCTAATGCTTTTTCTTCAATCACCAACTTTAGGTCTTCTGAAGCAGGAACCGACGTAGACCTGTCCTTCCATCCAAAATGTTTCATGCTCCAAAATTATTTGCCTCCCTTCCAAAGTATAATTTCCATTCTCAGCACTGATGCCCTCCATCAGCTTCTGAAATAAGATTGTATTGATTCACACTAATGTGAAAACTTTGAAATCAAATTAGTTTTTGATTTTTGGAATTTCAAACAGTGTAACAAAGCAAAGTGAAAGAAATTCAGGCAGAACTGGGAAAGATTTTTTGGGATTGGAAACTGTAAGGAAATGATGTCTTTTATGAATCTTCAGTATGACAGTTGCATTATTCTTACTATAGAACAGGGTTACTACTGTCTGTACCTGTTTCATATTTTTCCTGATTGTCACTGGGTTTAGAGGGCTGAAGAGGGGAGAGGAATAAACTCACTGATTATGCAGGAATTTGGATGGAACACACACAACCGATCATACCATCAGACAGCTTCTTAATGCACTGACAATGAGTATGGGATCACAGAACGGTAAATGAGCTTGAAAATATGTCTCAGTCAGTGAAATGCCTCATCATATAGGGATGGTTTTGGGATAGAACATTTCCACTTAAGAGGTAGCAGATGTCTAAGATAAAAGGAATAACTGGATTTGGAATACAGAGAAGTTGGGTTTTGATCTATACTCTTGTTACTTATTAGCTCTGCGACTAAAAGCAAATAACCTAACATCCCTACTAAGCCTCAGTTTCATCATCTTTAAAATAAGAGGGGGTAGGCTAGATGATCTATAGTCTCATGATACTTAGATTAGGCTTGGCCTAGGGTGAGAGGCACAGTTTCCAGGTGTAGAGTGGTGATAGTTTACTGCATCATCCTGGACAGACCATGTTTGGAATATTATGCACAGTTCAGAGCATTACATTGTGCCAAGGCCATCAATAACCAAGAAAGTGTTCAAAGGACAACAAACAGGAAAATGAAGGGCTTTGAATCTACGTGCTAAAGAGAATCGGCTGAAGAAACTTAAGCCTATTTAACCTGAAGATGAGTGAGCTCCAGGAGAACTTAATCACTGCTTCAAGAGAGGCAACATGGTAGAGGTTTGGGCACTGGGCTTAGGGCCAGAAAGATCTGATTCAAATCCTGATTCAGACACCTATTAGCTGGGTAATCTTGGGCAAATCAGTCAATTAACCTGGATGCAAATCATTTAACCTTTCTATGCCTATTTCCTCACCTGTAAAAAACATGGGGGTTTGGACTTGATATTCACTAAAATCCCTTTTATTTCTAAGACCTCATTAAGTACCTAAAAGTTTGCCATAGGAAAAAGGATTAAATGTGTTCTCTTTGGCCTCAGGAGGTAGAACTAGAAGCAATGCATAGGAATTGTTATTTAATTTTGATATGAGAAAAGGCTTCTTGATGATAAGAATATAATGGAATATAAGATGGACTAGGCTACCTGAGTGGGTAATAGGTTCCTTTGCAATGGAGGTCTTCAAGCAAAGGTTGGATGTCCACTTGTAAGATATATTGTAGTAGGGATTCTCTTTTAAGCATGGGTTGAACTAAATAATCTCTGAGATCCTTTCAACTCTGAAATTAGATGAGTCTCTGAACCATAGTTTATTAATTTAAGGGTCATCTAGTATAAGATTAGTTAGGTTTCTTTTGTATGTATTTCTTTCCTTAGTATATGATAAATATCATTTTTGTGATACAAATCAGTCCTACAAAACATAACTGAATATGGAGTGTGTAGCAGTATGAAAGGGGCAAGATGGTATTAGAAGGAAACCCCATGATGAAATAACAGGGCACGAGTTGCAAAATCAGTGTATCAGGTATAGTAATCTTTTTAATCCAGAGAACCAATCAGGCTCAAAAACTACAAAAAGGTCGGTAGGTAGGACCCTGAGTTGAGTGAAGGTTCAGAAAACAGAAATAAAGCCTAGGGTCAAGTTTACATGGATCAGTTCTGGGAAATCGAGAATCACCTAGGTAGCACATCTTAGCAAGGCCTAGAATCCAAGGCTGGATCTTAGATGCAGACCATCAACTGCTAGTTGGGGTCAGCAACTCTAAACTATACCTGCTTTTCACAGCTTATTTCTTCCATATATGAATTCAGATTCTGTAAAAGCTTTAAGTTGTTTCACAATGACTTCCATGGCAAAAGGGTTTCCAATATAAGCCAGGTGGGCAGTCCTTCAAATAACTGGTTTTAGTTTAGGGTTTCCTGAATGCACAATATAACAAATGAGGAAGGCAGCATGGTGCGTGAGAAAAGCACTACATTTGGAATCAGAGGACCAAGGCTTGAAATAGCATTCTGCTATTTCCTTACCTGTGTAATCTTGGTTATTTCTCCTCCCAGAGCTGGAAGTTTCTCCAACTTGTAAAATAAGGCGAATGAACTAGAATTTTAAGGTCTTTTTCAGCTCTAGATCTTACAACCTTATTCAACAAGAGAATCAAGTGCCCTTATTTGGGTTTGACTACAGGGAGATCCCAAGGTTCTAGAAGCTTGTCCCATTTTGTGCTCAGATTTGTGAGAAAGTCTGGAGTTCACTTAACCTTTGTGAATTCCTTTACATGGAAGGATCAGGGTGCAGGAAGTCAAAACTTTGTGGTTGGTGGTTCATAGCAATAATGTTTCGATCATGTTTAACAAGGGACCTACAGATGTTACAGACCATGTAAAGCAATTTGGGGAAAGCCCAGAAAAAATAAGATATTTAATTTTAATAAAAAGTATAATGTGGAAGAAGACTTTCTCCTATCCATCAATCTAAAAGGTAGCAAAAGATGGACATTTTCTAATTACAAGGGAAAAAAGAGTGTATTCTCCCAACAGATAATAGAATTCAAGAATAATTCAGTAAATTAGCCTGAGAAGAAGACCATAGAATTAGGAACTGATAAACTAATTGGGGGTGGGGGGAAAGAGAAGGATTTCCAAAGGGAGCTCCTTGGGCCAAGATCTCTAAGTTTATAGCCTTCAAGCAACTATAAAAATATTAAAACGTCCATACTAAAGCAATGTTTCCAAATGAGCTAAGAAAATAATCTATTTGGCTAGTGATTGTTAGAACAGCTTTCAGATTGTAAAATACCCTTGATATTATTCAGGGATCAAGATAAATTAATCTGGGATTTTCTCAGATTGAGAGGGAATAATCTCAAAGAAAGATCCCCATATTGGGAGGCAGATTCTGGCACACAATAAAGAAAACCTCCCTAACAATTAAAACCATCTAAAAGTGGAATGGGCTATAATCAAGAAGAAGTGAATAACTCATTACTAAAAGTATTTAAGCTAAGCCAAGATGATCATTTGTGGGGGGTAATATAGGGGGGATTCTTGCTTCAGATATAACCTGGCCTGAATAACCTCTGAGTTTCCTTCCAGCTAGGAGATTCTATGATTCTATATCCATTCTTTGTGAGTACAGACAAGGTAGAAATTATTTATCAACAAACTTAGTGAGTATATAATAAGTATGCACTAATAACCTGACAATGGCTCATGTTCAAAGGGGAAAAGTCATAAACTTTTGGGAACTGCCACAAATCAAAAAACAAGTGAAAACCTTTGGAAGATTCACCCAATTATTCTAAATTTTTGCCTCAGTTAAAACCAAAGCCTCTTAGACCAAACAGTCAAAGAGAAAGTCTCAGGTAAACTGATTTGGATCCTTGAATGTTAAGAGACATTTACAAAGGGGGAACCCATCAATTGGGAAATGGCTTAACAAATTATAGCACATGAATGTAATGGAATACTACTGTGCTGTACAAATGAAGAAAGAGATAGCTTCAGAGAGACCTGGGGAACCTTGTATGGATTGATGCAGAGTGAAATGAGAAGAACCAGCAGAAATTAGAGCATTAATACCAATGTTGTAAAAACAAAATATTTGAAAGACTTAAGAACTCTGATCAACAGACTGGTCAAGCATTATTCCAAAGGCCCAATGATGAATATTATCCACATCATGACAGAAGGGAGATGGACTAATATGTAGAATGAAACACACATTTTTGGACTTGGCCGATATGATTTGTTTTGCTTGACTGCTTATTTGTTACAAGGGCTTAGTTTTTATTTTTATTTTTTTGTTGGCTTTGAAGATGAGGAAGGTTGCAGGGGAAAAAAAAGGCATTTTGACAAATACCCACTCTTACTATGTAACATATACCCAAAAACACAACCTCATATGTAAGGCTTTGGACTGAGTTTTTGCAAGTCAGAAAGGGAAGAAACTGTCTGTATTCTATATAAACAGAACAGTAAACTGAAAAACCTTGTAACCACATAAAAAGTAGTATGTGTAGCAGACAAATACTATATATTTGGAAGCACAAGGCCCCATAACAGCACTAGATAAGGAAGAATTACAAATCAGATTCTAACAGAGCACAAGGAAATTCCTAGAATTTGTTCTTTAATCTTCTCCAGAGGTTCAATGTCTCTATGAAAAGGCAGTTAAGTTTGGTCTCAAGTGGTGATGCTGGTCCCTAATAGTGGATAGTGCTTCACTAAGACAAGTTCTACTTCCTACCTACCCACTCCTGATGCCTGAATGTGAGATTTGTGTGTGAAAGGAAGCTTCATATCTTCCTCGAGAGATTAAAAGGATCTGGGGCCTACCCCCTCACTGCATGGAGGGGTACAAAAGCTAAGAATAGGGTAGACAGGTAAAAAGAGGCTACATTTTCTAATATTACAATCACACAAGAGTCAATCTCTAAGTCCATGGATAAGCACCAACCTAAACTGGGAGCTAACAGTTGTACACTGTGGTACCAAAAAAAGTGCCCCATATTTTTGGGAAGACAAAAAGGAAGATTTTTCTGAAAATGATAACTTGGCCCTTGTTGAAGGAAGACACGTGCAAAGGCTAAAAGAAATTTAGTAGGAAGAAGAGCCAGACTGATGGATGTTTATACTTAGTCAGCTTTTTTCATTCATTATACAAAGATAAATAGCATATAGCCTAAGGTTCCTGAAAGCCTCCCAGTATCTGGATTATAACATTATCTTACATAAAATGCTCCTTTCCCACAAAGCAGAAAACTATCTCTCAGAGCACACACCCAACACCAAGGCAACTGATTCCTACTCTCTGAAGGATAAGGAATGTATTTGAAGGCCTCTAGCTCAGTTCAGCCATTGTTTATCTTATTTTGTCAAATTCAAGGTTCCTACAGAAACAGGGTTTTGGAGTGACCAGTGTTAGCTGCTAAAGTCAAACATATCCGTAATGATAGCACAACAGTATTTTATCCCCCATTCTCCTTTTATGCCGCCAGACCCCTCCTGCCAACAAACAAACAACCACAACCACAAAGAAAACAGAGTATCTCATAAACTCCCTGGCTTCACTTAAGTTAATCATATCCAGTCCATGGCCAATGACAAGAGCACCACGGACAGCAAAGCAAATGACAGAAAGGAGACAGTTTCAAAAATACAGGACTTTAGCTATGCACATGATAATCTGGAGTAGCACTGAAATTGCAATACATAGTAGGGAGCATAATACCACAGTAGATGGAAGTTACCAAAAGATCCCTTCCTAAACCTCTTGTGCCTATCCCCAGGAAATGGAGGCCCATCTGGGGTGAATCTTCTGACCACAGGATACACACACACACACACACACACACACACACACACACACACACACACACACACACACACACCTCTTTTACACCCCACCCACCTAAGCTAGAAAACTCAAAGCCCTCAGTTTGGTTTTTCCCTCACAATACTTGTCCTGCTGCCTTTGGACTGCTCCCCAAGGGGCTGAGCTGCACCACACCATGTCATCATAAAAATGAACGCTCTCTCTAAATGGGGACAGAAGGCAAACTGCCCTCAAACACACACTATAAAGTGAACAAAACAAAACAACATCCTAGTTGCTTGCTCTGTGTTTGTTCCACTGCTTTGAAATCTTGAACCACAGATGAGACATCCACCAGACAAGGGCAAGACTTCAGTTTGAAGTCTCAAAAAAAAAACCCTTTGCCCTCTCAGATGCTCCTGGAGCAGAGCGCCCAGCTCACTGGTCCACTGAAATTGGAGGTAAGGAGGTGATGTGCTATGTGGCTACGTGAGCAGGGGAGGAAATAGAAACAAACTCTCGGAGGATGTTTTTGGCCATTTCAATATTGTTATGGGCAATGACCAAAGCTTTTTGAATGTCCTGATATGAATACCCCTGGCTCATGAGACTCTCAATTTCACTGGATAACTGAGGAGAGGTGGAAGGAACAGCACCAGCCTGCTGACAGCTTCCTGCTTTCCGTTCAGAGTTGATCCTCCGAGGGAAAGGCTTGGGAGGCCTTTCAGGAACTTGGGAACCATCACTGAAACCTACAAGGAGAAATAGTAAAGTAATCGGCCAAATGTATATCTGGGCAAAATCATTAGTAATGTTAACATGAATAATGTTTTAAAACGAAAATACTAACTAACCAATTGTCAGGAGAGAAATATACTTCCCACCCAGCTATGGGGATGAATCCTCAGTGATGTATCATAACTTAAAACTTCAAAGTTGAGAACCTTCAGGGCTTGGTTCCTCCATAAGATTCTCCTGGTATTGGGGGGACAAACCCACTAAATACCACAGATGCTTATCAGGCACCTTTCCTAATCAACATCAAGGCTGCCACAAAGAAAATACATTTATATAGTACTTCCATGTACATTATTTTATCTGATCCTCAAAATGCTCTGTAAGGTACTCATTGCTAGTGAATAGAATATAAATCTTCCTGACTTCCAAGATAGTGTTCTTTTTATCCTGCTCCCCAGTTGCCTGAGAAGACCTGCAAAGAGTCCTAGGAAGAAATTAACCAAAGTCACAGCATAAAGAAGAACACACTGAGTCTTCAGGAAGGGATTACAGAATCCCTGGTCAACTCAAGTGCCAAAAGCAACTCTTCCCACTATTTCCTTGTGAACAGCTGTTACCCTGGGAGTTGCCTCAAATTTCCAAAGTGACAGCAACTTCAGTTACCATCCTGCTGGGTGGCAACAGGTGCAAGAAAACTTTGGCCTTCAGGCAGTCAGTATCCAAATGTGGCCTGATCCCCAAGTCTGCCTAGAGCTATAGCTAGATCCAATAAACTCTTTTTCTAATGGGAAAGGAGCCAGAAACCATGAACATTTGGTCTTAAGTACAAAGCTTAATTACCAGTGTCATTATGTATACTTGGAATAGCTAGCAATCTTAATGGCCCCAAGCAGAGTGTGAGCTGTGGTTTAAAGACAAACTTAGCATCCTTTGGCAAAGTGCTGCGGCCACAAGCTTCAAATTGGCCAATGTTACCAATATTATTAGTAATCCATCTTGGGGCCTACTCTCTTCCTGTCTACACCACCCCCCTCCTCCTGACAAGAGTAGTCGTCTCTGCTTCAGCACTAAAACCATAGAGTAGTAGCAAGCTGTCCCAAACTTTGCAGCCCTTTAGGGGCCTTACAAACAGGTCCACTCACCTATTGTGGGATCACTATCCAAAGACATCCAGCTGAAGGAAGAGCTGGCATTAGAAATGTCTGAGAGAGTCCGCCGGGCCAGAACTGCAGGCACAGGGGGCTTGGGAACATCATAGCCATCGTCCTCATTCTCTGACTCCTCAGGACCATTGCTGGGAAGGGGTGCAGCCAGATCTCCCTCAACTAACAACAGAAGTTATATTTTACAAATACTTCTTAGTTAGGGTTAGAATAAATCAAATCCCATATCTAATTGAAAATAAACACTCAAATCTTTCAAAAGCCAGCAGTAATTCTACAACTAACCTCAAGTGATTAGACAAAGGCAAAAAATGGGGCCCTGAGTTCACTGGCTTCTTAACCTTTCAACTCAGCTAGTTAAGAGGGGAATTAAGTATCCCCCACCCACACACAAAAGAATTTCATTAATGATGCAAAGCAATGGGAATAGAGGGTAGCTGCCAACAAAGCAGGCCTAGGCAAAGTAACCTTCAAAAGCTTCCAAGCCTTGAAAAGGAATTAAAAACAAAAGTGTAATTTTTGTGAGCACCTTAAAAGTAAGTGTTAAAACAACCAGTTTGAAGTTTAACCTCTAATCCAAGAAGGTAGTAGACTGATAACCACATATGCTAGCCATTTCAGTCAAGTTATTAAGTGATGCCAAGGGCTACAAAGGCTCCACCTTCCTCAGGCCTTAAGTTAGGGCACTTACCTGATGTACTGCTGATCTCTAGGCCAGAAGTCGCCTGGGACTGAATGTTGTACATGGCCTCATAGGTACAGCTGTCAATCTGTTGTTCCGAATCAAACACTCTGTATGAGATGAAAAAGAAAAGAGAGCATAACAAACTTCTTCAGAAACAAGTCTAGTCTTCAAGTAACTTCTAACTACTATTACCAAATAACAGTCCTTTTTAAGGAGAACATAGTATAAAGCTTTTGCTGATGTTGAGAGAAAACACAAATGGGACTGATCTGAAATGCAAAAAAGGATTAAGAACTAAAGTTAAATATGACTCTGTATTAATACTGACTACTAAATGCTGAAAAAAACAAAATAAGGTGGTATACAAACTAAGGCAATGATGCAGCATCCACAATAAGAGACCAAAAGACAGAAAGGACCTAAATATGCGAAAATACTCACAGCTGCACTTTTTTCATAGCAAAGGAAGAAGGAAAGGGACTAAATCTTTATATAGCACCTATTATGTGCCAGATACTGGTCTAAATATGTTTAGATTCTCACCATAATCCTGGGAGGTAGGTGTTATTATCATTCCCATTGTACAGATGAGGAAACTGAGGCAAACAGTGGTTAAGTGACTTGCCCAGAGTCACAAAGCTAATATGTATCTGAGGTAGGATTTGAACTCCAGCCTTCCTGGCCCTAAGCCCAAAGTTCTAGCCATTGGTGCCACTTAACTACCTCTAAAGAAACAGAAAATTTTTGTCAAAAAAAGGCAAACAAAGTGAGTAACTGCAAAATGGAAAATAGTTAAATAAACTATGGTATGAAAATGTAATGGAATATTATTTCACTCTAAAAAAATGATGTATATGATTAATTCAGAGAAACACAAAACTTATATGAACTGATAAAGAGTGAAGTAAAACAGAACCAGTAACACAACATATACGATGTCTACAACAATACAGATAAAAAGAATTAAAAGAGGGGTGGAGCCAAGATGGTGGAGTAGAAACAGCACGTCCAAGCCACTTTCCCCCCAGATCACCTCCAAACTATGTAAAAGGGGACTCTGAACAACTTCTGGAGCCCCAGCACCCACAGAATGACACAGAGAAGCTAACCTCCCGCTGAGGACAGCCCAGCAGCCCTGCAGGAAGGACCAGCGCAGCGCTCCCAGAGCCAGCAGCGCAGGCGGAGAGTTGAGCCCAGGTCCGCCTGAGCCGCGGTTTTAGCCCCAGGGCAGCCAGGCCAGCAGCCGGCTGGAGGGACCCCAGAACACCAGCAGCTGTGGCGATTCCAGAATTATCAACACAGACATGCCTAGGACAAAGTGACAGGTTAGTGCCCTATGGACTTTGGGACCAGTATTTGGGGAACACCTCGGCTTCCTCCCCTGGGGGCTAGAAGCCGCTGAGGAGACACGCCATTTTGTAGTTTTCAGTGGCAGCTCCAGCTCCTGGCCTGTGAACTGTAGGGAGATCCAGCGATCAGTCTTGGGGGGGGGAAGTCGTGGGGTGGGTATCCAGCTTCTCAGAAACAGAAGTTGTCCCCCCACACATTCAGGACGGAAGCTCACCTGTCTGGTGGCAGAGTTCTATTGTGGCAACAAGCCCAAAAGTAAAGTAATTAAGTGGCAACATGACCAGGCAAAGGAAACAAATTAAACAGAAAAATGCAACATTAGACTCCTATTTTAGGGGCAAAGAGGATCGAAGCATAGAACAGGAGGAGGACTGTGAGGTCAGAAATCCTGCTCCAAAAGCCCCAAAGGAAAACATGAGCAGGTTACAGGCAATAGAGGACCTTAAGAAGGACCTGAAAAATCAAATAAGAGAAGTGGAGGAAAAATTGGAAAGAGAAATGAGAAGGATGCAGGAAAAGTATGAAATGAGGGTCAACAGCCTGACTGAGGAAAACAACACCTTAAAAAATAGACTAACTCAAATGGCAAAGGAGGCCCAAAAGGGCAATGAGGAGAAAAATGCCTTAAAAAGTCGAATTTGCCAGATGGAAAAAGAATCTCAGACGTTCACTGAGGAGATTCATTCCTTCAGAGTTAGACTGAAGCAAATGGAAGCTAGTGACTTTATGAGAAATCAAGATGCTGTTAAGCAGATCCAAACAAATGAAAGATTAAAAGGCAATGTGAAATATCTCATGGGAAAAACCACTGACCTGGAAAATAGATCCAGGAGAGACAATTTAAAAATTATTGGACTACCTGAAAGCCATGATCAAAGAAAAGAACCTAGAAATCACCCTTCAAGAAATTCTCAAGGAAAACTGCCCTGATGTTTTAGATCCAGAGGGCAAAATAGAGGTTGAAAGAATCCACTGATCACCTCCTGAAAAAGATCCCAAAAAGAAAACTCCCAGGAATATTATAGCCAGGTTCCAGAATCCCCAGATCAAGGAGAAAATACTACAAGCAGCCAGGAAGAAACAATTTCAATATTGTGGAAACACAATCAGAATAGCACAGGACCTGGCAGCTTCTACACTGAGGGATTGAAGGGCATGGAATATGATATTCCAGAGGGCAAAAGAACTGGGACTGAACCCAAGGGTCACCTACCCAGCAAAACTGAGTATTTTGTTTCAGGGGAAAATATGGTCATTCAGTGGAATAGAGGACTTTCAAGCATTCTTGAGGAAAAAACCAGAGTTGAATAGAAAATTTGACATCCAGACACAAGAAGCAAGAGATACCTGAGAGGGTAATCAGGGAAAAGAAATCAAAAGGAACTTATCAAAGTTGAACTATTTACATTCCTATATGGAAAAACAATAACTGTGACTGATGAAATCTTTCTCACTATGAAAATAATGGAAGAAGGGTGTATGGTCATATGAATACATATGTGAATGTGTGTATATATGTTTACAGTTATATATGGATAGAGGGCATAGGTTGAGTTTGTTGGGAAGGGAGAATACTCAAGGGATGAAATTATGAGGTGAGAGAGGAAAGTGGCAAGAGGAGATGGGGAGAGACAGGGTAGGGTAAACTATCCCATGTAGAGGAAGCAGGGGGAAGTGGTTGCAAGGGAGGGGAAGAATAGGAAGGCAAAAAGGCAAAACCACATTCACACTGAATTTGGTTCAGGGAGAGAATGACATGCATACTAAATGGGATATCTCAACCTGCAGCAGAATAGGGGGAAGGGGGATGAGAGGAGGGATGATGGATGGGAGGGCATCCTTGGGGGAGGGGAGGTTGGAAGTACCCACTATAGAAGAGGGACAGGATCAAGTAGGGAATGGACCAGGTGGGGGGTGGGATGGGTGGGAGGGAATTATAAGCAGCCTTGTACAATATATCTACTATGGTAATGTTTTGCATAGCTAGACATGTACAACATATACTGAATTACTTATCTTCCCAGAGGGAATGGGTGACAAGGGAGGAAGGGAATGGATCTGAAATTTGAGGTCTTAAAATTAAATGTTTCAAATATATAAAAATACTATTATTAATACTCTTTTGCATGTAATTGGGAGATAAGATGTGCAGGCATTGGGGCACAGAGATTCACCTTGCTCTAATGGCAAAGTCGAAGGAGGTATGGGAGAAGATATGGGAGAGAGCAGATTGGAGGAAACGATATCTTGTGGGACTGCTATTCTGGGATGGTGGGTAGGGGAAAAACGGGGGAAAAAAATTGTAACTCAAAATCCGGCAGAAATGAATGATGTAAAACAGAAGTTAATAAAGCATTTGTTTAATTAAAAAAAAAAGAATAAAAAGAAACTGAACACTGTATAATTATAATGACTAAGGTTAGCCCTAAGAAGAAAGAAAATGTAACTTCCTCCTTTCACTGCAGACTTGGGGGGACTATGGTGGTGGAATGCTACCTGTTTTCAGACACAGTAGATGGGTGAAATGGTTTTGCTTAACTGAACTGGGGTTTTGGACTTTTTTTTTTTTAAAGGCCTATTTGGAAGTGTGTGATGTAAAAGTAAAAGGCATTAATAAAACAACTTTTTAAAACAAATTAAACAGGGACAAAGTTGAACCAGCAAAGTCTGGAAGTATTGGAAACTTACTGTAAACCATGGGTCATCTCCAGAGGTCGCTTCAGTTCTATCTTTTGGAGGCTGGCACCAGGAAGCACTAGAGGCCGAGAAGAAGGAGACATATACTCTGTATCGTCATCACTTCCACACTGCTCCCCAACGGGCAGTTTTGGCACAGGAAGAGGTCTGGGAGGTATAGAAGACAGAAAACATCATGACAAGAATAAATCTAACAAAGTAGAACTAACAAACAAGTCAAGAGCCAGAACACTATCAAAGTTTGTAATAAGCCTCAAAAATGGTTTCTGTCAAAGACTTGGTAGCAAATCAAGACCAAAATTCATATTCACCTTTTTGAAATCATTAATTCTCCTGAGAGGAGAAGTAACAAGGATAAAGTATACTTTCTTAGGGCAGGAAACAGTATCTGCCATCATCCCACAGGTACAGCTTCTGTACTAAGATGTGCGACACTTGCACAGCTCTTTGGCTCTTGACAATGCCAATCCAAACAAGTTTTATTTTAAAGAGCATGTCCTAATGGACCAGGAACTAGTTTTTTATTCAAAAAGTGATGATTATCAGGGAACTTTTCTGTCAACTCTTCTAGAAGCATAGATTCATTATTTTATTCAAAAACTATTTATTTAAAAACTTTCTGAACCACCCTAATAAACATATCACATTGAATTTGGTTTTAATAGCATACCTGGCAGCAAGAGAATAGATGGCATTGGCAGAAGAGGAAGGCTTGATTTTGGGATGTTCACACTCTGGCCCAGCTAATGGACTATTGTTCATGTTCTAGAATAAGGGAAAAAATGCTTAAAAGTTCTTCCCTATTACAGTAGTGCATTCAAACCTTCCATTCCCTTCATCTACTTCATACTTCATAGTGGCCATTTAGACCTTTTCCCAATGCCTCACACCCTGGGTTTATTACAACTGAATAAGCATACTTGATTTCAGCCCCTTAAAAGAAGGCTTGTCTATGAGAAGGATCATGTAAGAGTCAAGGAAACAGGATTACAGATTTAGAGCTGCCATTGAGGCAAATACCTCTAACCATTATTTTTTAGGGGAGACTAAGGCATATAGAGATTAAACAACTTGCCCAGGATAAGACAACTAGTAAATGTCTAAGGCAGAATTTGAACCCAAGTTCTCCTGACTTCAAGGTCAGTTCCCTATTAACCACACCATGCTGCTTAAAATTTATATACAAATTTAGAATGACCTTTACATATATTGATAACCAAAAAATTGAATTCATTCTTTATTTCCCTACTTAGCTTTTATATAATTGTAATAAACAAAAAGGGAGGAAGAATGAAACTAACCTACATGGAGGTCATTTTTTTCATCTCTTGCCTTTCTCTACTCTAAGGAATGTTGAGTTCTTTGGATATAACCAGAACAATTCTGTTTCTTGATGTCTTGTGAAGCATTAGCTTCCATTTGACTGATTCTAATTTTTAAATTTTTTCTTCCATCAGGATTTGGTACGACTTTTACATTTAGACAATTCTGATATTTTAGGAGTTATTTTCTTCAGTAATTTTTGTGCCTTTTACCAAGCTGTCAATTCTTTTGATAATTTTCTTGTATAGCTCATTTCTTTTCCCAAGTTTTCTGCTACCACTCTTATTTGATTTTTAAATGATTTTTTTTTTGCCTTAAAAAAAAGTCTTTTTCTTTAGCTCTTCTAGGAATTCTTGCTGAACAATTTGTTATCCAATCTACATTTTCTTTGAGGCTTTGCTTGTGGGTGTTTTCAAGTCACTGTCTTCCAAATTTATGTCTTGAGCTTCCCTATCCCCATAGTAGTTTTTTATGGCCAGGTTCTTCTTTTGCTGTTTGCTCCTTTTCCTAGCCTACATCTTGATTTTGAACTTTATATTAGAATTGGGCTCTTCTCAAATCTGGAGGAACTTTTGTCTTTTATGTCCTTCTGATGCTTTCACAGCTCAATTTGGGGGCTTATAGGTTTTTGGTGTTTCCAACGTGGTATAAGTCTAGACACTGCATTCTTACTCTGGGTCTTACACAGGTGAGGACCCTATTCCCTAGTGACTGTTACTGCTCTTTTCTGCCCTGGAACCAAGATATGAAACTACATAATAGGCAACAGAGCTACCAAACAGCACTTGGTCCTGGTCTCAGTGCTAGTACAGAGGTCCCCTGGATCTCTTTATGACTAGATATTCAGTCTTTTTACTGTCCCAGGCTACTGCTGATACACCATGGCCCAGAGCCCAAAGCTGATATGGCTTCCACCACACTCTGCTTCTGGTCAGCCCTCACCCCAATGTCCATAGACCTCTCTCTTCCTGTCTTTCTTTTTTGCTATCTGGAAGGGGGAAGGCAGGGCAATTAAGGTTGACTTGCCCAAGGTCACACAGCTAGTAAGCTACAGCCAGATTTGAATTCAGGTCCTCTTGACTTTAGGGCCAGTGCTCTATTCACTGTTCCACCTAGCCACCCCTCTTCCTGTCTTTCTATGATGCTTTGGGCTAGAAAAATGACTCACTTTTTGCTAGCTTTCCTGTTCAGAAATCTGTTCAGCATTTTCTGTGGTAGTTTTGTAGGAGAGAGTTTTGGGGAGATTTGGCAGTTGTGACCTTTCATTCCTCCATCTTAACTATGTTCCAAACCAGAATGATTTTGAAAAATTATATCCATCTGTCCTTTCCTACTTACCCTATCACACTACTGGACTATAAATTCCAAGAGAGCAGGATTATAATTTGCCTAAACTATGTTTTTCTGGGACAGCTAGGTGGCACAGTGGATAGAGTGCTGGGCCTGGAGTTAGGAAGACTCTTCTTCCTGAATTAAAAATGTAGCTTTAGACACTTACTATGTGATTCTAAGAAAGTCACTTATCTCTGCCTCAGTTTCCTCATCAGTAAAATGAGCTGGAGAAGGAAATGGCAAACTGATCTACTATCTTTGCCCGGAAAATACCCAAATGGAGTCACAAAGAGATGAAACAACCAAAAAATATCTTTACAACAAACTGTACGTGTCAGCACCTAGCACTGTGTTCTCTATATGCAGTAGGTACTTAACAAATTAGACTATTATAATCACTTAACAACATTAATTTAGAGATGGTAATGACCTTAAGGGTCATGTAGTTCACCCCCTTAATTTCACAGATGAAAAAAATGGAAGTCCAAAGAGTTTAAGTGACTGACCCAGGCTCAAACAGTCACTAATGGAAGAACATCCCAGATCCTGCTTCCATCTTCGCTCTTGTATTCTCCTTACCTAGCATGCCAGCCCCCTCCCCCAATTATTTTTCACACTGCAACAAAATTAATCTTCCTACGTGACCACTTTCACCACGCTAAATACACACTGCTCAATAATCTCCATAGTTCTTCACTGTCCAGAGAATGAAGTCCACCCTCCTTGGCCTGGATCCACTATCTTCCCATGTTTCCAGCCTCTCTTTTTGATTTTATTTTCTACTACTCTCATCCATGGATCATCTATTCTAAAGCAGTCTATTTATCATTCCTGAAAAAGACCTTGCATTTTCTTGATTCTCCCCTAAATTTATGAAATCCTCCCTCCCATTTACAAATTGTACCCATCCACTGAAGCCCAGATCATCCTCACTGGAAATGATCTCTTCCATCTCTAAACTCTTTTAGGAATTACTGCCTCTGTTCTTATGTGGCCTTTATATGAGAACACAGCTGCTGGGGTACATGTTCCCCCCAATACAGCTTTGTATTCCTCAGAGTACCTACTAATGCTCTGCATACAGACACTCACAGAAAAGCTGACTCACCACTGGGGCATCCAGGCTGAAAGTGTTTCCATGTCTAAGACCATCAGCTCTGGGATCCATCTGAGAAGGCAGTGAAAAAGGAAGAGAGTGCCGGTTGGTCAATTCTCTGCCTGACCAGGGGTCACCAGGACTTAGGGTAGCTGTAGGTACTTTGGGTATTGGCCGGGGAAGCCACGATTCTCCTGGATGGCCAGAAGGAAAAGGGGGAAGTTTGTCCCTGGACAGGCAGTCGCCTGGTGTAGATGGTAGTGGGCGTCTCTGAGGTCTATTCTCTGCCCCAATGGAATGTGGTCTGTCTGGAGGAGGAGGAGGAGGGAGATCTCGAAGAGTGGGAGGGATTGGCAAAGGTTTGTCCTTATGAAGGGAGCCAGGGGTAACCTGTTGAGACATAATCGAAGATGGTAAGCATCCACTTGCTCAGCACTAAAAAACAGGGAAATAGCAGATATAGAAAAGTCTTTACCTTAGAAGCAGTTCCAGGACTAGAAGCACCTGAGGGAATGGATGTTCGCTGTTGCAAAAGATCCAATCGTGGTGGCACTGGAGGAAGAGAAGCTTGTGGGGCCATGGAAAATGGAGAAGGAGGCCGTTCAACCTAAAATCAAAAGTTTGTTTCAAGGATTTTCATATTCTAGGGAGAAAAAAGCTATCTCAAAATAACATTGATTTTCTCCAAAGCAGTGTCTAGCAACTGCCACACAAACATAAGAGAGTATGGATAGGGCATAATCAACCTAGATTCTAGTCATCCAAACCCCTATTGAAAAAAGATATTCTTCCATAATCAATGATAAATTTCTACTGGGATTTTATTGCTTTAATGCCACCATGAGAGGGCACTCAACCCATAAACATCAACCAAGCAGGGATCCAGTTAGCTATCAGAGAATATATTTGGAAGAAGAAAGAACCTTAAGTTTTCCCTCATGTTGTTGCTATCCTTTAAGAACTCATTCCACTTCAAGTGGAAAAATCTTTGCTCAATTGGTCTCGTTTTTCTACTGCTTTCTTTTAAAATAGGTTAACTGCTAATGCTTTTCAAGGCTAAAAATGCAACCCATGGGGGCGGCTAGGTGGCACAGTGGGTAGAGCGCTGGCCCCGGAGTCAGAAGGACCTGAATTCGGATCCAGCCTCAGACACTTAATATACACAAACAAAAACCTAGCCGTGTGACCTTGGGCAAGTTACCCCAATTGCCCTCCAAAAAGCAAAAAAAAAAAAAAAAAAAGGCAATCCATGGAAAGGCACAAGAAGATATCAACCTGAGCAAATCACCAGGAAAAATAATGCCTTAAGGTAGTAGATCCAAGTCCACATAAAGTATGCTTTATATGGGCTTCTTTATATGGCTAGGGATTTAAGGGAATTCTCATGCATATATCCAGGCATTCTCCTATTTAAAGACCTTCATTAGCTCTTTACAGCCTCTAAAAAAAGTCAAACTCCTGAGCTTTACATTCAAGACCCCACCATTTTTACAATCTGCTCTACATCTCAGTTTCTACTCTTCTACTTTTCCTCCTTCATCTACATGTGCTATATACTTCAAACTAACTAGACTACTTTCCAACAGTCACAGATGTCTTAATGTTGTTATCATTCATCTCTATGCCTTTGCTAGTGCTACACTTAGACTGTGTTACCACCTGCTTTCCACAGCCTCATACCATGTTTTCTATAAAATCTTCCCCAGCCAGTACAGATCCACTTAAACTTCACAAAGTACCTCAATTATACTTCTCTCATATACTTACACAAGTAATTATGACACACGATGTTTCAATCATGTATCATAGGGGCAGCTAGGTGGCGTATTGAATAGAACACCAGCCCTGGAGTCAGGAGGACCTGAGTTCAAATTCAGCCTCAGACATTACAATTAAAAACAACAACAAAAACCTAGCCATATGACCTTGGGCAAGTCACTTAACCCCAATTGCCCTATCTTCCCCCCTCCAAAAAAAAAAAAAAAAAGCCCATACTAGACTGAGTTCATGAAGAATCATGTTTTATCTTTGTATTTCCCCATACCTAGACAGTGTTTTGCACCTAAAAGAAGTGTGTTGATAGTCAAGTTTGATGAATCTCAAAGAAGGTGAATGAAATATTTACAAATGATATTTTTAAACTAATGAGCATCTTCAATTCTTTTTTAAAAATTCTACTTCAATCTAGTAAATAGAATTAACACATCTTTTAACTAAAGTAAAAAAATAGGCCCCAAATTATTTGAAACAAATGTAAAGCTTTTTCATTCTTTCTGCACAAAGGAACATAATGAACAGATAAGCACTTGGCACAATGACCCATGCAAAATGCCTCTGCATTCACAACAGAAGATAGTCAAATGTATATTGAATGCACTCATAATCAGATGACAGCCCATATATTTCCTTAACAAAAACAGCATGCCCTGCACTTAGAACGGTTATTATTGCTGAATGGAAGGAGGAAGAAGAGAAGGAAGACGACAGATCTCATCTTCTGGAGCAACTTGTGCTTACTTCTTTGTTTAGAGAAAAGGCTCAATTTCTGCTGACAAGGCAATAAAATAAACCATAAAGCAGTACTCCTTTGGGATGAGAGAATGAAGATTGATCTAAATTTTATAAGAGGCTATGCTAACTTATTTCATTCCCTCATCTAGTCAGTTATCATGTCAATTTTCCCCTAGAAATCTCACATTGATTTTTTTCTATCTATTCCTGCTATCATTCCCTAGTCCAGATCATCAATTGAGGCTTAGGTTATTATCTCTTGTCTATCTCTAATCCAAACCAGATTAAACTTAAAAGCTACCAGTGACTCCCGATTTCCTACCAAAGAAAAGAATTAAAATAAGCATATTAAAATAAGCATTTGGATAGATAGTCTTCAGAGCTTGTCCATAAGTATGTATACCTGAGATAGCACACAGATGAAAAATGATTTGGTCACAAAATTGAACAAGAGAAGGAAAGGGAGCAGATTGCCTTGAAAAAACTGCAAAGCTCCTACACTGACTTTAGCTTCCCATTAAAATAAAACCAAAATTCTATTACTGCTGCTATATGGCAACTAAACATGAATACAACAATCTCCAAAGAATTAAAAATGAATCTCACTCAGAGACAATGGAAAGGCACATGTCAGGTATAAACAGACTATAAAATATAACCAGTGAGTAACTTTGATGAACAGAAGTAAAAAGAAAATATCATCAGGGAATGTATGATAGTAAGAGAAGAGGGGTAGTCACAAAGTGAGGAAAGACAGACAGCCACAATGGCCCACTGGTGCCTTTACAATATGAGAAGAAAGTGAGGAAGACCTCCAGAGGACTGACCATGTGGGTGACTTGTGGGAGGACATGGTTAAGAGTTACAGCATATGTAGGTACTGATAGGTTGAGAGAACTTCCAAGCTTATGAGGTCTGAGATATATTTGACTATTTCTATTTAAGTGGTATGAATTTCACCATAAGTGTTTAAGTTTTGTAAGAGTGACCTAGGGTTGAAGTTCTTCAAAAGCATGAAGGTATAAAGATGCCAAGAATGGTGAAAAATGCTTAACTGATTGGTAGATGATAGCTTCAAGAGCTGCATAACCCAGGAAATGAGAGTGTGAAGCACATCTCCAGCCCAAGACAGCCTGGAAGACTGACAGGAAGGGTATATCACACCAGGCTGGGAGTGGAGCATGGGCTGTGCCAAAAACACACAGGACCGGAGCAGGCCTCAGGGGACTGAATCACTAGTAGCTGTGGCGATTTCCAGACTTCTCAACCCACAAATGCTAAGAACAGCATGGAAGGTCAGTGGGGGAACTCTATATGACCTGGGTAAAAGAGCAGCACACAGTCTAGCCCCAACCGTAGCCCCAGGCCAGCAGAGGTGGAGGCAGTGGCAGCACCAGCAGCAACAGTTGCTTCCAGAGCTCTGGGCCCACAGAAAGTGGGGGATCCAGCAGCTGACACAAAACCCCAGAAGCCTGGACAGTATACCCATCCCCGTCCCCACCTCTACCCCCACCTCCACTAGAAACAGAGTTTTGCCTTGACAGGGAGTTAAAAAGTCAAGTATTTGGCTGGGAAGATGAGTAAACAGCGTAAAAAAAGTCAGCATATAGAATCTTACTTTGGTGACAAAGAAGATCAAAACATACAACCAGAAGACAACAAAGTCAAAGCTCCCACATCAAAAGCCTCCAAGAAAACTATGAATTGGAGAAGAAAATGAGGGCTTGGCTGAGGTAAGGGGCCTAAAGGACAGGAATGGATAGTTAGGGCCTTAAGCTTATGGTAAAGATAAAGACTAAAGTTCAAAGGAGGCAGAAGGCAGAAAGAAAGATAGAATAAGAAGAACTTAGGATCACAGAGGAGAATTCCAAAGTTCAAAATCATAAAGCTGGCACAATTACAAATGATGGTATGATTAATAGAACAATCATCCCTAAGGGGCAGAGGTGAAGTGAAAGTATATGTCGTGGGAGTTAATTTGATTGATGAATTGGGAGCCCAGCATGTTCAAGAAGACATCCAAATGTATACAGAAATTCCCAATTATAGAGACAAGGGCTAACACAGGGAGGAAAAACTATACGTTAGATACTGAATTCTTTGAGAGGAAGGGTGGTACATGGAGGGTGGTACCACAGGAACAAGCACCTAGATTGGGTGATACTGACTGATAGAATGAATATCTGAGCAGGGAAAATGCTAAATTCACCATCCTGTCCCCATGAATTAAGGGACATGAGAAAAGTCAACCCCAGAAAAGATCACAAAGAGCAAAGTTTCTCTGACTACAAAAAGACTGAAAGAATGTGAAAAGAAAACTAGGATGAACAGAAGTTAACAACAGAACAGGGCTTCCTAAGAGTACAATAGAGGGGGAGAATCACAGGAGGAAAGCAAATGGAGAAGAATAAGGTTCAATTAGATAGTGGTAAGTGTACAAGGAGCAGTATGGGTAACATGCTATATAGTTCACCTGTCTTTCTAGTATTGTTTGGGAAATTGCAATTTTGATTCCTTTGCAGTAATATGGCAATGCCAGGAGAATACCGGTATTTTAAAAACAGACTTTTATGAGAGGGATTATCCTGGGGTCATGGGAAGTGCTGCATAATTTCCCAAATGGTTCAAAGCCTATTCTTTTCCTCCTTCAGTTCTAGGCCCAGCCCATCTGTAGTGAATAAGATATATGTGTGCACTAATCAACTAACTCAGAAGGCTAGCCCTTAGACAACTGCATGCCCTAATTTGGCAATATGAATTTTTCATCTTGATTTTTTCCTGTGAGTTGCATTTTTCAGTTACACTATTTTCAGCTTTATACACTTCTCACCTGACATGTCAACTTTTTTGTTTTTAAAATTGCATCATCAGTTTGTTCATCATTTTTTTCCTATTTTAAAGTTTTTAGAGGTAGAAAATTTTTAGAGGACTTCTTTAATTATATCCCATAAATTTTGGTATACTGCATTATTGTTATCCACTATTTATAATTTTTATGATGTCTTCTTTGACCCACTAATTACTTTTTGGAAAGGGGAGGAAGGGCAGTTGGGGTTAAGTGACTTGCCAAGGTCACACGGCTAATAAGTGTGTCAAGTGTCTGAGGCCAGATTTGAACGAAGGTCCTCCTGACTCCAGGGTCGGTGCTCTATTCACTGTGCCATCGAGCCACCCCAACCCACTAATTACTAAAAATGCTTTTAGAATCAACTTGGATGAGGCAGATAAGGCTTTACCCAAATGCTAACATCTTGGTAGGATAATACATTTCCTCCCCACTGGAGACAATCATTCTCATGCCTCTAACCTGTAGAGGTTGGGAGGGAAGGCAGTAGCAGAAAGGGCAAAGAGTCAGGATTTCTTTCTGTGGAAATTAGGTTGGCTCTGATCTATTCCAGTCCCTTATCCTTCTTTGTCTTCTTTCCAACTGTGTCCGCTGGACTGTTCTTTCATTAACAAACTTCCTTCATGTTAGAACTCTTCCTCACATAATCTTCCATTTGCTGGTACATCCCAAATCTCGATTTCCCTTAAGGATATCACATCTCCTGGTAGTCTCTTCAAGTCTGGACACTGCATCTCTCACACTTCCTGACACATACTGTCAGGAAGAGAAATTGGTATGCTCCTTTGTTCCCTGAATGCCACCTTCAGATCCTCCCTCCTCTGCTATTATGACTCAGCAACAAACTCTTCCTTTAAGTTTATTCTACTTTGCCCAAATCTTTGTGACAGATTAATCTATGAACCTTCAGGTCACTCTGCCTCCTCCTTATTAAGTTCAGCATCTGTCCCCTTTGAACATAATGGCCTCCTAGTTCCTCAACCTCAATTTCTATACCTCTGTCTCAAGCATACTACAATTAAGCATGGTGTCCACATTTAATACCCATGTCTTCCCCTCACTGAATTTGGCCTAGGTTCAGGAACCTTTAGTTATAGCTCAGGTCATTGGTCTGCTTTTAGATCTATGTATTTTGCTTAGTTTCCTCTACTAATCTTTATGATCTTCAAGGACTTCACAAATTTTCTCAAAGAGTCTCCCTTAATCTCTTTATCCTTTGATATTCAAAATCATTCTCTTCTAGAGTATCAATAGGCAGACATTCATCCAGACTACCAACAAAAAAACAGACACTGACAAGCTGGATGCTAGTGTTAAGTAGGGAAGGATGTTTAAATGGAAACTAATTTGCAAATGATCAGTTCTTTAATGGTTTCATGTTATGATGACTTTGTTTCTTCATGCATGACTTATGTTTTCCTATGACTTCTGCATATACAATCTTTTTTTTTTTTGCTTTTTTTTGGAGGGCAATTGGGGTTAAGTAACTTACCCAAGGTCACATGGCTATGTTTTTTTGTTTGTGTGTGCATTAAGTGTCTGAGGCCGGATCTGAACTCAGGTCCTTCTGACTCCAGGGCCAACGCTCTACTCACTGCGCCACCTAGCCGCCCCTTGCACATACAATCTTAAAGGAAAGCAGTATAGAATAGCAGATAAAAATCCAACCTTGATGTCTAGAAAACCTAAGTTCAAATTTGGTCTCTGACACAGCCAGAGCTGTAAAACCTGGGCAAGTCACTTAAGCTCTGTTTACCTCAGTTTTCTCAACTCTAAAATGGGAATAATAACAGCACCTAACTCACAAGATTGCTGTGAGGCTCAAATGAGATATTATTTATAGAGCACTTGGTACCTGGCAAGAAGTAGGTACTATATAAATGCTTATTTCCTTCTGACTTTCCTTTCCCAAAATGCATTGGTAGAAAGAATTTCCTCAAAGGGAAGATATTTACACCAATAAAATCACAGGTCCAAACCAAAACAAAATGTAACTCCTTAACTGTGAGAAATCAATAATGAAAACTTGTATAATGAAGGACCCCCCCCACCCCCATATTTTTGTTTTCTACAATGCTTTTAAGAATAATATCCTTAATACTGTTTCTCTCCTGCCATCTGTTTTTATTGCTGCCTTACCCAAAATCATGACTGTAATTCCTGTTATTCTCAAACTGCATGAAATATACTAATTTTATTCCAGTCCCTCAGTTTTTATGACTGTGCCTGTATGTTTGAAATCAGTTTCTTATATTAAGTAAATTGTTGGGTTCTATTTTCCAATTCATTCTTCCATTCTCTATCATTTCAAAGGGAGAGTAATCCAGGTATACTTAGGCTTATTTATAATTGTTAAATTCATCTTCCTGTACATTAAAAATTCTTTTATATTTTTTCCTCATCTTTGAAATCAGTTCTTAGTCTCATTTTGCTTACGATGGATAGGGAACTTGCAGCCTGGAAACCACAGGTTCTACATCCCTGGCTTACACTATTCCAATTCCCGAGGGCCATCTTCTACTTTTCTTTGCTTTATGGCTTTCTGTGGCCCAAAAATTCATCGTCAAATGACCAGTCTGTTGGACCTCTCTATCCACTGTCACTCAATCTCATTATTCAGATCACAAAAGTACTATATTTTAAACCATTGCTGGATTGGGATATCCAGTTGGGTCACCAATGATGGGAGACTGTAAAGAATATCAATATTTGGGTATATAAGGGTATATGGTTTGGAGATTTGGGGGGGGTCTTTTAAAAGTCAGAATTTTAAAAAAAATCCAAATTTTTATTTCCTCAATGCCACCTATATATAAATATCTCTCCAGAAAGAACACATATGATTTAAAAAAAAGAAGATGATGTTCTCTAATACAGGAGTAACTTTTCCTTGGTTAGAAACATACAAGATCCATTCCTTTGCATTAAGAAAATAAAAGTTCCAGAAATCCCTTTGTGCACCTTAAAGCACTACACAAATGTAATTATAATGATAAAGGTACCAGGGGTGCTTAACTTGGACAAAGGCTTAGCAATGATGACATAGCTGCTTTCTAATATTTCCTGTGGAACATGGATCATAATCTGAGGAAGTACAGAACAGTGGAAAGACTAGTAGTTAGAGGGCCTTAGATCAAATGCCAGCTCTGCTAAGTAGCAGATCTGCAATTATGGACAAACCTGTTCATCTTACTGGACTTTGGTGTTTTCCTTTGTAAATGAAAAGGCCTGGACTACATAATCTATTAAGTACTTTCCAGCTCTAAACTTTTGATCCTATAAAGATTCTCTATTTACAAACAAGGTAAGAGACACAGTATTACAGAAAACCTATGAGGATTTTCATTCATGTTATTTATATCCTTAACCCCTAACAAAAGTGCCTTGTACATAGCAGGTACTTATTAATTACATATTCACTGATTGAATTTCCCTAGCCTCACTATTTTATCAACTGAAATACCCAGGTAAACCAAAGCCAGGGATACAATTCTCATACACTTTGTTTTGCACCAAATGATTTATTGATTCACAGAATAACTCAATTAAGTCTTCTAGTTGCAGTATTACCTTGGCACAGGCCAGTTCCTTCATCATGAAAAGGGAGTCATCAGCTCTTTCATCATCATCATCGTCATAATTGGGTGAAGGAGCTCCCTCTGCTCCTTGCCTAAGTAGACCGCCCCCTCCTCTGGGATCAAATGGATCTACCACAATGGGCTCTGTACCTTTAATTTCACACCGACAAAAAGGGCAACCTTGACCTTCTGATTCCTGTAAAGAAAGAGATTAGTGACAGTCTCAGACATCTGAAAGAATTTAAAATACCTTATGCATCTGGACAGTAAGTATAAAATAGATTACATAGATGAAAACTAGACAGACATTTAAAATCTAAACCTACCAATCACAGGTCATTCTTAAATTATCTGAAAAAGGGCTGGAAAAAAAAATTTGTGGAGGGGCCAACATGGGATCTGGATCCCTACCTGCCAAGCTGTAAGACAGGATGTGCACATGAGGTGACCACAAGGTTCAATCTTCACATCTTTGTCATTTTCAGCACATATTTTACATAGCTGGAAGGTGGAGCCCATCTCACAGTATAATTCATATTGTTCCTTATGAGAAAAAACAAAGATCATTTAGGTCTGCTAGAACCATACAACCTAAAATATGGATCAGTCAAAAACATTACTTGTTTCATAGGTCTTCCTAGAGTAAAAAAAAAAAAAAAGAAAGAAAGAAAGAAACAACAATTCTAAAGGAGTGCTCAGAGTTTCTTCCTTTAAAACTAGCAGAAAATCTACTCCTTGTGCTACTGGTCTATAAAGAAATATAATATCAAGACTAGTTTGAAAGAATACATAAAATTACTAGTTTAATAAAAGTTATCAAAAACAAAAATAGCTACAGTGGATAAGAGCATGGAACTGTGACCCTGTAAAGTCACTTAACCCCTATCGCCTCAACCCTCTTCCCCCCCTAAAGACAGTTTTCAGATGGTATTCCAAACAACTCCAAGATGTACACTATAGCTTGAGACTTCACACAATTGGCTTAGTTCCTTCTTATAAAACTGAACTAATGAATTCAGTGGGTTAATTTTTGAGAATAGGGAAATTATTATAAAGGAATAAATATGCAATTAACCTGGGTAACTTTAATGTGGTCTTGAGGAGTAGGCTCACATAAGCCAGTCAGGTCTGGATTTTGATTTCGTCCATCAGGAAACAAATAGCTAAATAAATAAATAAATAAAGCAAGGCTTAATGTTCTTTTTTATTTTCTGTGATCACATGACTAGTCTTGTGTTCCACTGTTAAGAAATACATTAATAATAAGACATGGATGTCAATAATTTAAAGTTTACAGAACAGGTTCCCTCAAACCTTCCCCTATTAAAAAAAATCCCTTTCATTCTTTTAAGGCTCTGCAGAGATAGCACGTTCTTCCTTGAAGCCTTCCATGATCTACCTCGGCAGACATGATCTGTCCCTTCTTTAAATCATTCATGCTTGATCCCTCAAAACATGTTTGTTATGATTTTATTATAATTATCTATGTCTTACTTCCCCTATTAAACTGTAAGTTCCTTAAGGGGTAGAGGTTTTATCTTTATGTTTGTATTTTCAGGAACTATGCATACTATCTTGCAAATGTAGCCACTTAGAAAATGTTTGACTTCAAATTAAATTACTAATGACTGATGATACCAAAAAAAAAAACAAAAACCAGAAGAAAGGCAAAGATAAAATTCACCAGAGTTTCTAAGGTGAATAAAATAACTCAAAACAATTCTGAGATGATATTATAGTGATGCTTCTTCCCAGGATGTATAGTTAATAGAACATTATAACAGGCAAGGAGAGGGGTTGGCATTTTTCTATACAATAGATAAAAAAAAGATAATAGTTCTTGTTGGGAGTTTCTTTATAAACAAAGGGCTCAAATGTCTTTCAGTACCTAATTACTACTACACTGACAAAAATCTATTTTAGAGATGAAGAAAACAAGCTAAGTCATAAAGATCATCTACCAAGAAAGCCTTTGTTGCTGCAGAGGCAACAACCTCTTTTGTTCATGTTTCTGTGGGTTCCACATAAAGACCAAGAGGAAAACTGGCTTTTCTCATCCTTTTAGAAGATTAGTGGCATGCAGATATTCAGTTACTTCTTGTTATACTCTAGTTATGTCAACAGATAAGCAACTTAGCCTCCTGAAGAAATGGTGATTTTGTGATACATATGAAGTCTGCCATGCAAATCAGTAAGAGTTTAACGTCAAATGCCTTACATAAATTTTGTTGGATCAGAAAGAAGTTAGGATGCAAACAGCCAAGGTTTTTAAACACTGTTAAACTGAACTCTCAAGAACATTCAATCACTAAGATATTATCCTATGATGTGGCTATAATATAAAAAAGTCCCCCCAAAAAAGCCCCAAATTGTTAATTTATTCTTCTTTCAAATTTTGTCAGATAAAAAAATAATGGATAATCCAGAAAACCAAATAATGAAATCCAAGAAAGCTCAATACCCCAAATAAAACGAAGTTCAACATAAAGTGAAAGCCAAGACAATAAATTCTATCAATATACTCTCCAAGGTCAACCTTGGAACATGAAATAAAGACAAATCTATGGAATGGTGCTTTAGCCCCTCAAGATCCTAGACACCACTGAATGATACTCACAAGCCTTCCCTAAAGCCATCGATCAGTGCTTGGAAGAGAGGTTTGTTGTGAGGGATTGTCTGGAGGATATTCCCATCAGCAGTGACATAGCCAATGGCCCACTGACCCAGCCTCGTACAGCTCAGTCGGAAAATGTAGCTGAGAATATAGAAAAAGGTTTTAAAGTATGCTGAAATGAGGGTAGAAGACAAGAAAGAGACAAAAAAAACCCTGTTTTACAAATCAAAGATAATTTCTTCCATGCCTCCAGATAAAAAACCAAGGGGCTGTTAACTTAGTATTTATAACTTAAAACAATTTTCAGATCACTATAGCAAAGTTTTCCATTTGTTTCTTTAACTAAACCTCAATCTAAGGGAGAAATCTTGGTAACTAGATACCAAAGTCAAGATTCTGCTTTCTATATTCTAACAGAAGCCATAAGAAAGCAAGTAAGATAAACTTCTATAGGGTGCTAACCTGCCAGGCTTGTGAATGAATTTCTGGAGCCGGGCTTTCACTTCATCATATGTCAGAAAAGCCATATAACCTGGATGAGTCACAGCAAGGCTATTCCAATTCCTGAGCAAAGATGACCAAGGCTAAAGAAACAAGAGAGTAATCACAGACTATCAATATCAAAAAATAATTATTGTCTCCTATATGCCAGGCACTATGCTAAGTACAGGGGATATAAAAAGAGGCAAAAGATAGTTCTTGCCCTCAAGGGGCTTACATTCTACTGGGGAAGACAACATACAAACAAATACATACAAAGCAAGCTATAGACAGGGTAAATAGGAGATAGTTAAAAAAGGGAAACCACTGCAATGAAGAGGAGTTGAGAAAGGCTTCCTGCAGAAGGTGGGTGTCAGAGACCCCAGTCACTAAACAGAGGAAGGAGAGTTCTAGGTATTAGAAACAGTCAGTGAAGATGCCCAGAGTCAAGAGATAGAGTATATTGTTCATCATATAGTAAGGAGGCTAGAGTCAGTGGATCAAAGAGTATATACCAAGGAGTAAGGTGTAAAAAGACTGGAAAGGTAGGATGAGGTTAGATTATGAAGGGTTTGAATGCCAAACAGAGCATTTTTATTTGATCCTGGAGGTAATAGGGAGCCACTGGAGTTTATTGAGTAGAGGGCTGACATAACTGGACCTGTGCTTTAGCAACATCACTTTAGTGGCTGGCTGGAGAATGAATTGGAAGGGTGGAGAGATTTAAGATAGGCAGACTCACCAGCAGGCTATTGTAATAATCAAGGCATGACATAATGAAAGCCTGAACTAGAAGGTGAAGTATCAGAGGAGAGAAGCTGCAAAGATAAAATCAACAGGCCTTGGCAACAGCTTGGATATGGGGGGATGGGGATGGGTGTGAGACAGTGAGGAATCCACAGTAATGCCTAGGTCAGGAGCCTGAGGGACAGGGAAAATGGTGTTGTCCTCTATAATAATATGGGAGGAGGCAGGGGGAGGGAACATGTTAAAGGGAAAGATAATGAGTTCTGTTTTGGATATGTTTAGTTTAAGATGTTCACTGGACATCCAATTCAAGATGTCTAAAAGTCAGTTGGAGATACGTGTTTGGAGGTCAGCAGAGAGGCTGGGGCAGGAAAGACAGAATTAAGAATCTTCAGCATAGAGATGCTAATTAAATCCATGGGAGCTGACGAGATCACCAAATGAAGCAGTATAGAGGGAGAAGAGAAGGAGGCCTAGGACAGAACTTTGAGGGATACCTATGGTTAGAGGGTGTGATCTAGAATGGGATTCTAGAAAAGAAGATAAAGAAGGAACTGTTAGGTGGGAGGAGAACCAGGAAAGAGGAGTATCCTGAAAACCTGGAAACAATACTGAGGAGCAAGTGATCAACAGTATTGGATTTGGCAACTAAGAGATTATTAGTAACTTTGGGGAAGTTTCCAGTTTGGTGGAATAATAAAAATTCACAAACTAGATTGTAAGGAGAGAGAGGAGAGAAAGTAGAGGCACCTATTGTAGATGGTCTTCTCAAGGAGTTCAGCTACAAAGGGCAAAAGAGAAAAAGGATGATACTATGCACCTCAATAAGCAGTTGTAAGTACCTACTAAGGTTCTAAATACTATTGAGGTGCTAGGGATAGAAAGACAAACATGAAACAGTCCTTGTCTTTAATGAAAATTTTTTCTACCAGGGAAACAGCATCTACACATATAAGTACATATAAAATAAATACAATGGAATATCAGGGGACATAAACTAGCTGGGATCAGGAAAGGCCTCACAGAGGATGTGGCATTTGGTTGAGCTTTGAAGAAAACCAGAGACTGTATGAGGCAGAATGTAAAAATAAAGCATTTATCAAGCACAAAATACAGCAAATGCATGGACAAGGAACACAGAATATCATGCATGAAGAACAGCAAGGGTAGTCTACCAGCTATAGTATTTGTGTGAAGAGAAGTAATATGTGATAAGAATGCATTGGTGGGGAGGGAGAAGAGAGGGGGTACAAAGAAAGGTGCATACTTATATGAAATTTAGCCTTGCTTTAAAAAAAAAAAAAGGTCAAGAAATCTGAGTTCAGCTCTAGTCAACAGCAGAGAGAAATTAGTCAACACAAAAAAGAATAAAAGGGTAGGTCCTAAATGTGAAGTGGAAATGCAAGAAATTTATGTGAAAATTGGCATCTTCATGCTAAAGCAGGCCTGCACAACCTTTGGCCCCTTGTATTATTAAGTGGCTTACGAACATGCCAAAGGATTTTGGGTGACTATAAAAAATGTTGAGGATATTTTTGTCAATAGTTTCCGAGAGCAGTCCAAAATCCTTTGGTGGGACACAGGTTGTACAGGCCTGTGCTAAAGCAAACACTGTAGAAAACATAATGACATCAAATAATGTTAAGACATATCATGATTAATAATCAATAGTTTAAAAATAGTTAAGTTTTTAAAAAAGCAGCAATAACATTTGTTGCAATTAAAATACTATTCAAAATACAAATGTACAGGGTTCAAGCCAGTCAGTTATTTGACCTACCTGAAAGAGTCGTGTGAAGATATCAAATTCAAAAACTGAAATATAATCATTGCAAGTCAGATCAATAGTGGATTTCAGGGCCATGGCCTCTAGTCCAGAGCTGATGGGATGTACTTCGTGAAGAGCCTGTCGAAAGCTCTTCCAAGGGACTATTGTCCTGATTAAAAAAAAAAAAAAAAAAAAACAAACAAACTCCAGAGTCAACAATTCTAGGCATGAATGTAATTAAGAATAAAGGGAGAAGTAGAACTAAGTACTACTTACCTCACACTTCCCAAAAGCAATTTCAACTGTCCCTAAGTAAAGCCTGAGTTACATTTTGGAATGGGAACAGTTAAATAAAGGTTTAATTTTCATTTTTTAAAAATGTATGTCTTTTTCTTTATATCAATTGCATTTAAAAGGATGTTTCTCCTTTGAGCGCAGAGAGCTATACATTGTAACAAAGAATTAAAAAGAGGGGGAAAGAAAAATTCAACAAATTAACCAATGCATCAACTGAATCTGATAGCACATAAAATATTCCATATATTGTTTCCTACCACTGTAAAGATGGGGGGAGGAGGGGGCACACGCAAGCAGGGGGTGGGTAGGGAGGTGGGGGCAGCTAGGTGGTGCAGTGAATAGAGCACTGGCCCTGGAGTCAGGAAGACCTGAGTTCACATCTGGCCTCACACACTTAACATTTATTAGCCATGTGACCTTGGGCAAGTCACCTAACCCCAACTGCCCTGCCCTTCCCCTTCCAAAAAGCGCCCCCCCCCCAAAAAGTGAGGGCACTTCATTTTTTTTATCCCTTCTTTGGGACAATGCTTGGTCATTATATTTGCACATGATTCACTGTTTTTGTTGTCATTTTGTATTTACACTGCATGTAGTCTTAATTTTGTGTGCTTTCTCCTTGCATGACTTCATTGGCTTCCCATGCATCTATATTCTTCATATTCATTGTTTCTTACAGCACAGTCACGTTCCATTACATTCATACATCACACTTTGTTTGGACATTCTTCAATCAATGGGAATCTACTTTATTTTCATTTCTCCAATACTAACAAAAAAACCATTCCTATAAATATTTGGGGATGTGCTGGTCCTGAAAGTTCAATTTTCTAACTGTCCATTGGCTAACACTGGCTATTTATCCTTTTCAGAATGTCAAAATTTAATACTACAAACTAATTCAGGACTTGGTGCTGTCACTCAGATATACTTATTTTATTATAAAAGAACAGGGATAAGAAAACAACATGGACGTTCTTTTGGCTACACTATCACAAGCAATTAATGATCTGTCTCTTCCATAGATCCTTAGTAACTAGTGTTGATTTATATATGAGTATAAATGCTACCACTCACAGAGAATAAAACAAAAGAAACAGTAAAATTGAAAGTTCTGAGAGAGACAAGGAAGAAAGTTTTTACTACAAGGGTAATTAAACCATAGGTAAGGCTACCAAATAAATTTCAATTCAAATATCTATTATGTGACTTCTAAGTGCAAGTTACTGCTACGACAGTGAAGATGAAAAGACAAAAATTAAAAACAGTTCCTGCCCTGAATGAACTTATACTCTACTGGGGGGATACAATATATACACATCTAAATAAATACAAGATAATTTGAGGAGAGGACACTAACACCTAGGGGAATCAGAAAGACTGTAAAAGAAATGGCAAGTACATAAGAGTCTTTAAGAAGGTTGTGAATGCTTAAGATAGGGAATGGATTCTAGGAATGTGTGCAAAGACATGACAGTAGAAGACAGAATTTCACCATGTTTATCTAGAATAGAGAGTATATGAAAGTAGGGTGGAACCAGACTGTGAACTTTAAACACTAGGCTGGAGACTTTGTACTTTGTTCAAAAGGCAATAGACCATCAATAATGTTTATGCAGACAGAGTGTTCTTTAGAAGATTCCTTGGCCAGTTGTGGGTATAAGGAATTGGAAAGGGTATATAGCATAGACATAGATCATTTAATTTCCCATTAAAAATATATTATAGTAGTACAGGTGTGAAATAATAAGAGTGATAGTCATGTGAGTTAAAAGAAGAAAGATACAAGAAATCTTGAGGAAATATAGTCAACAGGGCTGGGCAATTGATCAGATAAGGAGAGTGAGGGAAAGGGTTTTTAAAAGTCAAGGCTGACTTGAAGGTTGTAAATAACTTCCCTCAACAGAAACAGAAGTTTGAGGGAGGTGAGCAGTGGGAGATGAAGAAAAAAAAGGAAGTTCCATTCTGGTTATGAATTTGCAATGCTGATAAAATATGCAGGTTAGTCCAGCAGGCAGCTGCTGAAGTAGGACTAGATTTTGGAAGAGAGATAAATGCTGATGATACAGATTGGGCAGGAGGGAGTTATCTATCTAAGGATTATGTTTGAACCTACAGCAGTCAATGGAATCACAGAGAGAGGATATAAAGGAAGAGAGGCAGTTCAGTACAATGGGGAAAAAAGGCTGGATTTGGTATCAAAGGAACTAGGTTCAAATTCCTAATCTGACTTTTACTTCTTAAATGTCTTTGGGCATCATTTCACCTTTCTTCACTCCAGTTCCCTACCAATAAAATAAGTGAGTTGGTGTAATGGAAAATGCAGGTTTAAAGACCTTCCCTGCCCCTAGGCCCTTTGATTGGCTTTAAGAGACTCTGAAAACCTTCCTTGATTTGAAAATATGCTCTGCCTCCTAATAGGCTGAATGTAGTCACATGGAGCCTGTGGTAGGAGGCTTGGTTTTCAGGAATGACCACACCTTGATGCTGTGTGATTGGGCAGTGTTTCAAGAGGGTGGTTACATTCTCTGAGCCAGGAGAAGACTATATAATCCCTGACTTGAGGCTTTGCTTTGGGGCTCACTTTGAGAAGTGTTGTGTCATTTAACCAGATGAGACTCTGGGAAGCCGTTGTTGAGAGCCCTCCGGCTTTGAAAATCCAGATGTTGATGCTTCCCTCTCTGGTAACTGTGATTTTGATATTGATAATGGTTGGACAGTTTGGAAGCCTGTCTGTTTGATCTGTCTGTATACTCTGAAGTTTGGGGTGCTGACCTTTTCCCCTGAACTAAGTAATATATGTTTGTTTGATTAAAGTAAGCTTGTTAACCCGTTTTGAGTTGCTTTCCTTTTGAAAAGCAGATCTAAGAACCTGTATTGGCAGCCACCCTGGTGATGTTGGGGTGCTTCCTGCTACAGTTGGATAAGATGACCCTATAAGGTCCCTTCCAGCTCCAAATATATGATTTCATAAGAGAATAAAATCAAGGACAGACTTTTGTGAGGCATCCACAGAAGGTGAAAGATGGGAAATGATCCAATAAAGGATATGGAAGGATGAACAGATGTTACGAAGAGAACCAGGAGAGAGCAGTGTTATGAAAGTTAAAAAAAAAAGGCAGGTAGGCAGCAAAACAGATAAAATACTGGATCTGGGATCAAGAAGAAATGAGTTCAAATTTTGGCTCAGATACATACTAGCTGTGTGACCCGGGGCAAGTCACTTAACTTCTGTTTGTCTCCGTTCCCTCAACTGTAAAAAGCTGTCAATAATAGGACCTGCCTTCCAGGGCTGTGGGGATTAAATGAGATAATATTTGTAAAGTATTTAGTACAGGGCCTAGCATATAGTAAGCGCTATATAAATGTTTACTTCCCTATCATCCCCCAAACAGATCACTATTTCCCTCCCCAAGACAAAGTGGTCAACTGTGTCAAAAGCTGAAGAGTTCAGGAAAAGGACCAGGGAAAAGTCACTGAATTTTAGCAATTAAGAGGTAATTGGTAAGCTTGAAGAGAACAGTTTAGTTTAAAAAGAGTGGTATAGGCTGAGTTTAGTTTAAAAAGAGTGGTACAATCTGAGAAATGAAAGGGAAGTGAAGAAATGGATGTAATGAGTAAAAAATCCTTTTTTTCTAGAAGTTTAGCTGTCAAAGGGAAAAGAAATATATGTTGGGGGGTTGGCACAGTCAACTCTGATCAAGGCAATTATTATCAATGATTCCAGAGGACCAAAGGACCAATGATGAAAAATACTGCCTACCTCGAAACATAGAGGTGGTGATAGACTAACAATGCAGAACGAGACACACTTTTTTTGGACTTGGCCAATATAGGAATGTGTTTTGCCTAATTTAAAAAAACAAATAAACAAACTTGTTTTAAGGGTGGGAAATAGACTTGAATCCATAGGATGGCAAAAGGAATCAGTACATAAGGAAAGACTAAACATCGGAGGGTAGGGAAGAGATGGGAAAGATTACTGAAGGGACAATCTCCCAGAAGATATTGTTAAGAGAAGTGATCTAGGGAATGGGAAGGGGGTGGGAGGTGTGAAGAGGTGTTAACCTTGGCAAGGAAAACAATATGCTCTTCCTCAGATACTAGAATCAATAAATCAATCATCAAGGATTTATTAAGTAATTACTCTGTGGCCAGCATTATGCTAGCTGCTAGAAATACAAATACACAATGAAATAGTCCCTACCCTTAATCAAGGAGCTTACATTCTTGGGGGAGTACAGGGTGGGGAACAGTATGTATATGTAGGGTGTGTGTGTGTGTGTGTGTGTGTGTGTGTGTGTGTGTGTGTGTGTGTGAAGGATTCATGTGGAACGTCATGTCTGAGTTGGGTTTGGATGGAAACAAGCCCTTCTGTGCAGTAAAAGGGAAGGTAGCATATTACAGGCAAGGGGGACAGCTAATTCAAATGCAAAGAGACTTAAGATGGAGTGTCATGTGTGAGGAACAGTTAGAAGGCTAGCCTGGCCAGATCACAGAAGGAGTAAAGCAGAATAAAGTACAACAAAACTTCAAAGAGTCTCAGAACACATTGTAAAGACTTTTAAAAGTCAATCAGGAGTTTAAATTTGATCTTAAAGGGAAAAAAGCAATCAACAGACTTTACTGAGAAGGGATATAGATCTGTACTTTAGAAAAATTAACTTAGCAGCTACGTGCAAAACAGATTGGAGTAGGGGATAACCTAAAGTAGGAAGAACAGTTGGGAAGCTATCACAATTATCCATCCGGGAAAGAGATGATAGAGGTCTACTAGATAAGGGCAGTAGTCTTCTGAGTAAAGAAAAGGGAATAGTTGTAAGAAATGCTATGACAGCAGAAATGAGATCTGATAACTGACTGGGAGGTGTGGAGTGAGGGAACAACAGGACTAAAGAATAATGTCACGATTGCAAAAGTGAGAGACTAGACAGGTGGTGGTAAACAGAAGAAAAAACTTCAGTGAAGTTCTGAAGAGAGGAGTGTTTGAGAGCAAAATTAATGAGTTATTTTAAACATGCTGAGTTTGAGGCACCCATGGGACATGCCCAGCAGGCAACTGCAGATGTGTGACTGAAATCCAGGAGAGGCCAAAGCTGGATATAATGATTTGGGAGTCAGTTCCATTGAGATAATAACTAAAGGAATGGGCGCTAATGGTCACTGAAAGTGTAGAGAAGTCTCAGGACAGAGCCATGGGGGTTTACCTAAATTGGGAGAATGTGCACATGATATGGATGGATGAATAAAGAATAATAAGGAACAATGAAGAAAACAAGAAATAAGCAATGTAATAAAAACCCAGAGAGAAGAGGATTAACAATATCAAATACTTTAAAGAGATTAAGAAAGATGAGAACTGAAAAAGACAATTAAATTTAGTAACTAAGAAAGTGTTGTTAACTGTGGAAAGAGCACTTTCAGTTGACTGCTTAGGAAGATTACAGAAGTGAAGGCAACCAATGTGACAATTTTTTCCCCAAAGAATTCAACTGTATAAGGGAGGCCAGCTATTGGATTTTTTTATTTTGAAGAATAGGAGAGAAATGAGAACAAAGAAGAAAATGGGGTATGAAGAGGCTCTGAGATATGGAAGATGGAAAAAGAGTTCATGACAGATGGCCTCAATTTTTTCAGGTTAAGATCATTTGCTGAGGGCGGCTAGGTGGCGCAGTGAGTAGAGCATTGGCCCTGGAGTCAGAAGGACCTGAGTTCGGATCCAGCCTCAGACACTTAACGCACACACAAATAAAAACCTAGCCGTGTGACCTTGCGCAAGTTACTTAACCCCAATTGCCCTCCAAAAAAAAAGGCAAAAAAAAAAAAAAGATCATTTGCCGAGAAGAGAGAAAGTATGGGAAGAACTCAATAAAGGTATTAGATAGTCAATAAGTGAAGATTAAAAGGAATGACATGCAGCAGTGAAATTATGAGGTATTACGGATCAAATACTAGGCCTTGGGTCAGGAATACCTGAATCTGAATCCAGTTTCAGAACTGATGTGTTGACCTAGTTATGTAACCCTGGCAAGTCACTTAAGTTCTGTTTGACTCTGTTTATTCATTTGCAAAATGGGGATAATAATAGCAGGTATCTCCCTGACCCAAGAAATTCTATCCATTACATTATTTAACTGTCTTCTAGGAGGTAATAAAGTAGTTCTTAAATGCAATAATTATTCTGCATTACTCTAAAAGCAATAATTATTCTGCATTTCAAATTCAAGATCCAATAAAAATAATACTTCCTTCAGAGAAAATAGGGTCAGCTTTTTAATAAAATAAACCACTAGAGAGGAACTTAAAGTTAAAATGTACATATTTTATTTGAAAAGTTTCTTGCCTTCCATATGATGCCAGTTCCCTAAGAACATCAGAACCTATCAACAAGAAGTACTTGTATTTATTTAAACAGAGAAATATACACTTTATCTCCCATTCTTTCTGATCAGAGGTGGGAGGTCACAGGCATGGAATATGTCATATTCTGTCAAAATTATGTTACTAAGCTTATTTTCTTGAGTGACTTTTTTTCTCTCTTTTTTAAACTTTTTGTTACAAAGGACGGTTTGCTAAGTAAAGGAAGAGATACTGATATACCTATATCTATCTATCTATCTACACACACACATAGACAGATAGATGTGGAAATTAAGGCAATAAAAAGGCATTAATAAAAATAAGATTTTAAAATAAGATATTATTTTTCCAAAAGTTAAGTATACAGAGACTTACTTTTCTCCAAAAGCTTTTCTCCAAAATTCTGCAGCATCTGCCTTGGTTATCCGGAATGTATCTCCTTGGAAGAGTCCACTTGGAAAGATCCCTTTTAGTTCTGCTAGCATGTGGCTGAAGATCAGGGACAGTTTGGTCAAATTTCTCCTACAAATGACAACAGAATGTTTAAAGGAACAAAAGAAAAAGATTTATGTACAATAGACATGCCTAGAAATATAAAGTGACAAAGTTACAAAGGTATCCAAATATATCAAAACTATCTGGATATTTTCTCTAGCCAACACTGTTAAAAATACTCTTCTAGGGAGGTGGAGCCAAGATGGCAGAGTAGAAACAGTAGGACTTCCACAGGGCTCTGACTCTCACCTCTTCCAATTCATGTAAAAGTTGAGTCTGAAGAAGCTTTGGAGCTACAGAATCCACAAAATGAAACAGAGAAGCTAACCTCCCACTGAGGACAGCCCAGCAGGACAGCAGCAAGTGGCCAGCTCACTCTGGGAGCCAACCCTGGCCCAACAACAAGCCAGAGGTTTTAGCCTTAGGGTCACCTGACCAGCCACCTGCTGGAGGGACTTCAGTTGTTTTTTGTTTACTTTGCTTATGTTGCCACTCAGTTACTTGTCTTTTGGGGCTTTTTTCCACTTTCTTAGTAGGACTCTGCTACCAAGACAGCGGAGCTTCCATCCCAAACTCTGGGGTTTTCTCAGCTGCCAGAGGTATTAGTTGGGTGCCCTCTCTGAAGCCTCCACACGCTCTGGCAAGCCGGTCACACACCCCAGCACCTCCGCCCTAGACCGCAACCCAGATGCAAGCAGGTTAAAGCAAGAGGGATTACCCCCTCAGACCGGTTGCTTGGTCCCCCTACAATCTACAGACCAGGAGCTGAAGTTGCCATGTGGTGTAAACAAAAAAAAACCCAACTTTACACTCCTATTTTGGAGAAAAAAAGGATCAAAGCATGGAACAGGAGGAAGACAGTGAAGTCAGAACTCCTGTACCAAAAGCTTCCAAGAAAAATATGAGCTGGTTACAGGACCATAGAGAAGCAGATAATAGAAATGGAAGAAAAATTGGAAAGAGAAGTGAGAACAATGCAAGAAAATTATGAAATGAGAGTCAACAGCCTGAACAGAGGAAAATAACACCCTTAAAGAATTGATTAACTCAAATGGCAAAAGAGGCTCAAAAGGGCAATGAGGAGAAGAATGCCTTAAAAAGCTGAATTTGCCAGATGGAAAAAGAATCTCAAAAGCTCACTGAAGAGAATAATTCCTTCATAATTAGACTGGAGCAAATGGAAGCTGGTGACTTTATGAGAAATCAAGATACTATTAAATAGATCCAAACAAATGGAAAAAATAGAAGGCAATATGAAATATTTCATTAGGAAAACCACTGACCTGGAAAATAGAGCCAGGAGAGATCATTTAAAAATTATTGGACTACCTGAAAGCCATGATCAAAAAAAGAACCTAGAAATCATCCTTCAAGAAATTCTCAAGGAAAACTGCCCTGATGTTTTAGAACCAGAGGGCAAAATAGAGGCTGAAAGAATCCGGAGATCACCTCCTGAAAAAGATCCCAAAAAGAAAACTCCTAGGAATATTATAGCCAGGTTCTGGAATTCCCAGGTTGAGGAGAAAATTTTACAAGCAGCCAGGAAGAAACAATTTTAATATTGTGGAAACACAATCAGGATAACACAGGATCTGGCAGCTTCTACACTGAGGGATTGAAGGGCTTGGAATATGATATTCCAGAGGTCAAAGGAGCTGGGATTAAAACCAAGAATCACCTACCCAGCAAAATTGAGTATCATGTTTCAGGGGAAAATATGGTCATTCAGTAGAATACAGGACTTTCAAGTATTCTTGAAGAAAAAACCAGAAGTGAATAGAAAATTTGACATTCAGATACAAGAAGCAAGAGAAGCATGAGAGGGTAAACAGGGAAAAGAAATCATAAGGAACTTATCAAAATTGAACTATTTACATCCAAACAATAATTGTAACTTATGAAACTTTTCTCAGTATGATAATAGTTGAAGGGAATAGAAATGTGTGGATACATACACACATACACACACATATTTATACATATATATGTATGTCTATATAGGAGAGTATATGTGCATATGAATACATATGTGAGTGTGTGTATATATGTGTACAGGTATACAGACAGAGGGCACAGGACCAATAGGAAGGGATGATACTTACAAGGTGAAATTAAGAGGTAAGAGAGGAATATAATGAGAGGAGATGGGGAGAAACAGAATGGGGTAAATTATCTCATATAAAAGAAGCAAAGAAAAACTGTTACAATGGAGGGGAAGAACAGGAAGGCAAAAGGGAATGGGTTAACCTTATTCTCATTGAATTTGGCTTAGGGAGGGAATGACATAAACACTACATAGGGTATTTCACCCTACAGGAAGAGTAGGGGGAAGGGAATGAGAGGGGGGATGATGGAAGGGAGGACAGGCTGGGGGAGAGGGAAGTTGGAAGCACCCACTTTTGAAAAGGGATACAATCAAAGTAGAGAATAGAACAAACGGGAAGTGGGATAGGAGGGAGGGAAATATAGTCAGTGTTTTATAAGATATCCACTACGGAAATGTTTTGCATAGCTACACATGTACAACCTATACTGAATTGCTTATCTTCCCAGTAAGGGAGGAAGGGAATGAATCTGGAATTCTAAGTTTTAAAATAAAATGTTTAAAATACACACACACACACACACACACACATATATGCACACACATGTATACATATATATGCACACGTATACATATATATGTACACACAAGTATTGTTTTCCATGTAACTGGGAAATAAGACATACAGGCACTGGGGCACAGAGATCCACTGTGCCCTACTGGAAAGTTGGAGGGGGTATGGGAGAAGATATGGGAGAGAGCAGATTGGAGGAGGGGATATCGAGTGGGATCACTATTTTGGGGTGGTAGGTAGGGGAAAAACAGAGAGAAAATTTGTAACTCAAAATCTTGCGGAAATGAATGATGTAAACTAGAAGTTAATAAAGCATTGGATTTTTAAAAAATACTCTTCTATACTCTTGTTTTGTCATATAAAGAAAGAAGATCTTTTCATTATATAGTGCAGTTGCGCTCCAAAATTTTCCAGGTACTTTTCTCAAAACAATCACATGGATAGAAAATGCTATCACATCCAGAGAAAGAATTATGAAGTCTGAAGGCAGACTGAAATATACTAATTTCACTTTAAATACTGCAGAGTGGTCAAGAAGAATCAGGACTGAGAAGAGGCCATTAGATTTGGCAATTAAGAGATCACTAGTAACTTTGAAAACTTTCTGTTGGACAATGAGCCTAGAAGAGAGAATAATGGAAGTTTAAAAAGGAATGAGAGAAGAGGAAGTGTACACACACATAAGATGGTGTTCCCAAATTTCAGATTACAGGATGATAGTGGACCATTTGCTGGAGAAATCAGGCAGGAATGAGAATAACAGTGCATGTTGAGGAGTTTGCCTTAACAAGAATCATTACTTCATCTGAGATGGGCGTGAAAGAAAAAAAGGGTAGTGGAGATGAGAAGATAAGGTGCTCTGGTCGAATCTCAGTGGAATGCTAGGGGAGGAGGTGCCAAGGGAGACTTGAAGAGAAATTCTACTTTGGGGAATAGAGTAGTGAATTATTTAGAGAGATTCTAAATCTAATTATTTAGAGGGTATTTTTCAGTGAGGGCCCAGATAACATAGTTTTGTGTCCTCTTCTAGCTCCATTCACCAGCATGTGAATGGGAAGGAAACCATTGCCTGGGAATAATTCATGATTAGACCTTGGCAAGGCTTGTTCAGCAACAAAATAAAGGAGTAAAAGAATCATGAGTGGGTGGAGGACATTACTGTTATTTGTCCTTCATTCTCAAAGAGGATCAAGACATCAGGGCAGTGATCCCACGACCATGCCATTTAACTGGATTTAGGTGAGGGAGTGGTATGCTAAATCACCAGTCTCACTTTCTCCTCCACAGTATCTGGGTTCAGTGGCCACATATAGATCAGGACAACTTGGAGGTGGCCCAGTAATGCAAGGGGGGACCTTAGCCTTTTCTTTTCTTTTTTTTTTTGGAGGGCAATTGGGGTTAAGTAACTTGCCCAAGGTCACACGGCTAGGTTTTTTATTTGTATGTGCGTTAAGTGTCTGAGGTCGGATCCGAACTCAGGTCCTTCTGACTCCAGGGCCAACGCTCTACTCACTACACCACCTAGCCGCCCCGACCTTAGCCTTTTCAAACTAATATCTTTAACAGGTCTCTGGCTGATTGAGACAGCACTGATTCAGAGACTAGGGCTTAATAAGAAACAAAGCAGAGAATGGCCTCTTTACCTAACTTTTAAAAAAGAAAATCTAGGAGAAGCCACTCAAGGTTTCTGGTCAAAACAGAAACAATTACTATTTACATTCATTACTATTTACATTAATCAGGATCCAAACAAAGACCAAGTAGGGCTTGACTTATTCTTGGCCAACATAAGAGACTCAGAGTGAGGTGGATTGCCAAAAGGTTAAGAAAGCATAGGAAGAGAGCAAAACTAGTGAAAAAGTGAGTGGCTTGGGAAAGAAATGAAGGATGGGAGAAATGGAGATCAGAAGATAAAACCTGGGCTAGTGGTTTCAGACATAGGGAAGGATAAAATCAGATAAAGGAATTTTAGTTCATGAACATGGAAGTAAAGAACACTTGTGAGTGACGGGTAAAATCAAGGGTATGACCATTTGTTTATATGGTTGAGGGAAGAAGAAGAATACAGATAATGGGAACTGAGTTGATTGAGAAACTGGGAAATTAAGAGTATTCAAGGTGGAAGGAAAGACTATGAGCCAGGCACTGAACTCAATGAATAAGAAGAATGGGGGACAAGAGGGGAAGTTGCTCAATAGGAAGCAGTAACAAGGAACAAGTATTCTTGCTCCTCCATCAAGATCAGTGAATAAGAAAAAAAGTATCCAATTCCAAATAGCTAATTAAGTGGTAGAACAAAGAGTAGAACCAGAGGTCTACTTTAAGTACATATTGTGTGCTCTTTTAGACATCAAACTAGCTCTCTTAATTAATGTTTTATGAAAAGTGTTAAAAACCCAGGGGAATGAAATTCCATCACACATACAAAAGGAAAGCTCCAAATTCACTAAGTGCTACTGGAGTAAGGCAAGCAAGAATCAATGTTATCTTAAATCATTTATCTTAATTTTCAACTTAGATTATGCCAGATAGGGTTGAATTTAAGACACAAGGCTCTCTTAGACTAACAGTTTAGAGAATTTTATATTCGAGAATAAGAACTATACAAAGTCTGCCAGAGCCATCTATTCACTGTAAGTTCTAAAAACTATGGAAATACCAGGAAAATAAAATTTTACTATTGTTAAGAGGAAATATTATGCTATCTTGTTTTGTTCCCACAAGTTATTGGACGATAATCAATAGCTGTGGGGAAGCTTACTTATTTTACTGAGACAATGGCCTTCTTGGAACTATGACAATAGCCAGAGGGAACTAGAAAGGTGAGGGTGTGGCAAACACCTGGGACCTTAGAAGTCACACAAGATCACAAGTATCCTCACTACCATGCCTATGTAATCTTCATATAATGAGGAAATGTAAGGAAATAAAGTGAGGAATTTGAGGATTTGACTAGCCCAAAGTCTACCAGGGAAGACAGAACATATCCTCCTTCTGTATCAGTGTAGGCGTGTTCCTAGTGAGCATGACACCGGCTTCCGCTTCCTCGACACAAGCATAATAAACACCTTCTTCTACACGCTGTTTCTGAGTCCTTTCAGTGAAAAGGGGTTTGCCATTTTAAGGAGTCTTCCTAAGGGCCCCCAAGGAAGCAGTGGACAGTAGAAGCTTGTCCAGGCTAATGTCCCCACAAGCATGTTTCTCACAACTTGGGGGCTCATCTGGGATTCTGAAGACTCCAAGAAGTGTGAGAGTAAGACTGGATAGAGGGCAGAGCACTCCCTCTCAATTTTAGAGAGGTCCCACTGTTCAGACTGAAAATCCCCCTTGATGTCCTAAAGAACCCGAGATCTCGTTTAAACAAGAGAGAAAAAGTGAAACTAAATGGCCGAAATGTCATGCATGTCAGGTTACCTGGGCAAGACAGGAAAATCTGGGATCTAAGTACTGTCTTGTTGATCTGGGATTATATCTTAGGTAGGCCAGTCCTTCAAAAGAAGGACCCCTGGAGGAGATTCCTAAGATGGGAAATAAGAGCTCTAAGGTATGCCTGGGGAAGATGTAGGGTATCTTCCAAAGCATTCTCCACACAGCCCATAGGAGAAATGCTGGCTACAGTGTGTTAACCTGGGAAATGCCCTCCTACCCCATCTGCTCGTGAGAAAACAATCCTAAAGAGGAAGGACTTTTAGAGGGAGGGAATAGAGAGGAAGGAGAGAAGAAGGAGGAAAAAGGAGAAAAAGTAAGTGAATCTAAATTCTGGGAAGCATCCTTTTGAAATTGGCTAAAAGTCAGAGTGAAATTATAACTCTGAGTTCTCGTCCAGTCTAAATTTGAATTCTACATTGGTTTTTCATGTGTGTGGTCCTGTCTTGTCTGTAAAATGTCTATGTGTTTGAAAATGTTTTATGTCAAATTTTCTATTCAACTCTGGTTTTTTCCTCAAGAATGCTTGAAATTTGACATTCAGATACAAGAACAAGAGATGCTTGAGAAGGTAAACAGGGAAAAGAAATCACTATGAACTTATCAAAGTTGGACTATTTACATTCCTACAGGGAAAAACAATAATTGTAACTGATGAAACTTTTCTCAGTATGAAAATAGTTGAAGAAGGGTATATGGACATATGAATACATATGTGAATGTGTGTATATGTTTTCAGGTATACATAGATAGAGGGCACGGGTTGAATTTGATAGGAAGGGATGATACTTAAAAGGTGAGGTTAAGAGGTGAGAGAGTAATGTGGTGAGGGGGAATGGGAAGAGACAATGGGGTGAACTGTCTAGTGTAGAGGAGGCAGGGGAAGGGAAGAACAGGAAGGCAAAAAGGCAAAACCTTATTCTCACTGAATTTGGACCAGGGAGAGAATGACATGCATACTAAATAGGGTGTCCCACCCTACAGGAGCATGGGGGACAGGGGGATGGGGGAATGTGGTGGAGGGGAGGATGGGCTGGGGGGAAGTTGGAAGCACCCACTTTTGAAAAGGGATAGGATCAAGATGGGGAGTGGACCAGCTGGAAGGTGGGATGGGAGGGAGGGAAATATAGTCAGTCTTTTACAATATATCTACTAGGGTAATGTTTTGCATAGCTACAATTTGTACAGCACATACTAAGTTGCGTATCTTCCTTTTAAAATCAATTTTTAAAAAATATAGAAATGCTATGATTAATACTATTTTGCATATAACTGGGGGATAAGATGTACAGGCAATGGGGCACAGGGATTCACCTCACCCTATTGGAAAAGTTGAAGGGGGTATGGGAGAAGAGATGGGAGACAGCAGATTGGATGAGGGGATATCCTGTATGACAGTTATTCTGGGGTGGTGGGTAGGGGAAAAATGGTGGGAAAATTGTAACTCAAAATCTGATGGAAATGAATGATATAAACCAGAAGTTAATAAAGCATTTGAGAAAAAAAGAAAAATGTTTTATGTTTTGTGGTGAGAAATTTCTACGGTCTGTAATTAGAGAAAGAGAACATTTAAAAAGATCTCCCACCTTAGGCTTTCAGTGAAAGGTCAAGATTCTTTTCTTTTGGTCCCAACACTGGCCAAGTTTGGGATACCATAATAAAATTAGATAATAAGTAATGAAATTAAAAAGCAGTGATCTATTTAAAATACATTATAAAAAGCTCTTTGCAGAGGGTGGGGGAGAGAAATTTGGCTCTTTCTAGTATATAAACTGTTAAGTATTTAACTTGTTCTAGTTTCAAAGATATAGAAAAGCTGGCTGAAATTGGTGAGTATATATATATATTTTTAATTTTGAAATGTAAAGGGCAGCTGGGATGGTCTCAGTGAAGATTAGGGAGGTAGAATAGAAAAAGGAAGGATTCAGGTGGAGTGGAGCATTAGCAAGCCATGTGCCCTCAGGCCCATGTGCTCTTTTAGTCACTCCCTCTCTCATCCTACTACAGAAGATTTGGAGACATTGAAAAGAGTTCGAGGTCAGGGGCTGGAAAATGAAAATTTGTAGCCTGATTTGATAACCAAAAGACAAAGTTATGCAAAGTTAGAAGGGATTATGTCTACCCACCTTTCAGGATGTATCTATGGGAGGGTTTTATTGAATTTAATATTGATATTGAATATAGTAAGGATATTTTGGAAAGGAAGTTGGCCACACCTTGTTCAAATTTCTTATCTTTTTGTCTGGATCAAACCCTTTAGCTAATTTGATTAACTTTTAGCTAACTTTTTGCAAACCTCTCAGAAGAATAGGAGTAAGGAGTTAATGTCAAAAAGCAGTTTTATCTCAAGTCTCAGAAAGGCGACAGGACTTAAGCTTTTTTTTTTTTTTAAAGAAGTAGGAAAGAGGTTATACAGACCTGGGAACATACATCCATGTGTCTTTTAAAAGGCCAGAAGTATTGAATTTAAAAAATATATACATAGATATGTAACTAAAGTGTTTACATATTATTATTTGGTATTATGATTGTAAAGTGCTTAAAACAACAAGTGGCATATAGTAGATACAATATTCTGATTTAACATAAATATTCCGTACACGATAACTTTGAAATGGATTTTAAATGCCAAAAGTAATATAAATAATTTCTGGAGGGGCAGCTAGGTGGTGCAGTAAGTAGAGCACCAGCCCTGGAGGCAGGAGGACCTGAGTTCAAATCCAACCTCAGACACTCAACACAAAAACTAGCCATGTGACCTTGGGCAAGTCACTTAACCCCAATTGCCCTCCAAAAAGCAAAATAATGAGAATAATAATTTCTGGAAATGTAAATGACATGTGTTATTACTTTATTTCTAAATTGTATTGTATTTCTAATGTTCTCTTAGAACTGAGAGACCATGGTGTTAGAGCAATTTTCAAACCAAATTTTGTCATATATGAATTGTTTTATTTTGTTTTGTTTTTGTAAAAGGGTGATGTGATAAAAATGTGATAATTTGGGGCGGCTAGGTGGCGCAGTGAGTAGAGCGTCGGCCCTGGAGTCAGAAGGACCTGAGTTCGGATCCGGCCTCAGACACTTAACGCACACAAACAAAAAAAAAAACCTAGCCGTGTGACCTTGGGCAAGTTACTTAACCCCAATTGCCCTCCAAAAAAAAAAAAAAAGCAAAAAAAAAAAGAAAGAAGTGTCATGTAATAAAAAGGCATTATTAAAAAAAAAAATGTGATAATTTGGAACTGTTATATCTGGTAACAAGTATTAAGAATACTGCTCATATTTACTATAATGGCAGATTTTTGATTTGGAAATCTCGGCTATTAGGAAAATGTATATAGTGGTTTAAAATTATAGTTTATTTTCTGTGCAAGGTGATTTGGAAATTCATTCACCTAAATAAATAATGGGTAGTTTAAAAAGAAACTTCTGTTATCTAAATGTTATTAAGAAGCTAAGTAACCTAAAAGTTCTTATAAAACTCTACAAAAAAGTTTCTGTGTTATGGGATTCCTATTTAACAAATGAAGACTCCTTAGAAAAGATAGGGGTGTGATTTTTCAAGCCTCTTTCATCTAAGGATATATTTATGTACATTTGGAACTTTGTGATATCTAAGGATACTGTAATAACTAGGAATTTAGTTTGTTATAATATTTTGGGAATTTGTGTTACTTAAGGACATATTACACCAAATTAGTTTTAATTCCAATGTTTAATTTGAATGTTATAAAGGTCTATTTTTGCTTTAAGAAGGAAGTTTCAGTTAAAATTGTTTTGCTATAAATGAATTTACAAAAGCATATTTGTAAAAGAAAACCTGGTAATTATTAGAAGAAAAGACCTTGTGAAATCTCGTTTTGTAAATTTTGTCAATTATGTGGAAGAGGTTTCATGACCAGAAAATTTAGGAATTTTGTGGTAATTAATATCAGGATAAATTGTAAGCTGTTTTTGAGAAAGGGAATACTTTTATGAAGAAATGTTTTATAAGATCTTTGGTGTGATTTTTAGAAGTCCTACTAAATTTCTATTTGCAGACTAATTTGTTGCAGTAATTTGATATTAATGACAATTAGGCCTAAACTTACAGTGAATTTTTCAAATATGCTTATGAGGTAGTTTATACATTTGGAAAATTTGGTATGAAAGAGGAAATAGTTTTAGCTAGACTACTTGCCCTTGCAGCTAGCAGGGAAAATGGCCATCTCTAAGGAGTGGCATACAGTAATGACACTATTTCCCTGACTTGTTAAAGGAAACACCAAAATTAATAGAAAATTAGAAAAACAAAATGAGAAAAAGATATGGCATGAATTAAAATTCTTACCTGACAAAAAACAAGTTATTGTGATAAAGAATATGAAAATGAATTATTGAGGTTTAGGGGTGCTGGCACCTGGAAATTCAAGGATAAGCAACCCAAGTCCTGCCTTGAATGAATTTAACCCAAGCCTTCTTTCAGCCAAAGACAAGATTTATTAGAACACCAATTGGGTGAACAAGATTTTAAGAATCTGCCCTTTGGTCAGATTTTAAGAATCTGAGCATTTGTGTCACTTGTATTGACAAGTAGGCCAGACTGAATCTGAACAACAGGCTAAACTCTTAAGGAATCTAAGCAATTTAATGAGGGTAAGATGGACCTTATATACAGAAAGACTGTGGGAATGATCTAAGAGTGGCCAAGTCCTAAGGGGTGACTGGGAGATAACAGAGAAGGACCCAGAAGGATCAGATGCCCCAGGTGAAGGACCTGCTCCTTCTCCATCTCTTTTGCTAGATCTTTGTCCAGCTCACATCTGATAATCATGGGTTACCAGTGTCCTACAAGGCTCAGTCCTCAGCCCTCTTCTCTTCTTGGCCTCTTCATGTTTCCCTTGGTGATCTTATCAGCTTCTGTAGATTTAATTATCATCTCTATGCAGATGATTCTCAGATTTTTGCCCAGCCTTAACCTCTTTCCTGACCCTCAAGTCTTGTACCTCCAATTTGCCATTGGACATCTCAAATTGGATGTCTTATAGACATCTTCAACTTAACATGTTTCAAAATTGTACTCATTATCTCCCCAAAGTCTTCCCTCTTCCTAATAGAGGATCAAGTCAGAGGACCTGGTTTCAAATCCCACCCCAAGTTTATTATTTGTGTGACCCTGAGCAAGTCACTTACCCTGCCTGGGTCTGTTTCCTTATCTGTAAAATAAGGAGATTAAGCTAAATGTCATTTGAGGCCCCTCCTAGTTCAGTATTATGATCCTATGTTCAATTATTAAACTCAAATTTTATGAATTTCATAACTGTAGTGCTTTTCAAGGCAAAAAGGGCTTTATTCCATGGGAAAGCAATGCATTCTTCAAGGCAGCCCCTCTATTGAGTTTCATTTCACCACTTACAGGGTCATAGGATTGAGAGATAAAAGGGACCTTAGGAATCTAGTTTACCCTTTGATTTTATAAGAGATAAGGAAATGGAAGAAAAATTAATTTATTTTCACAGGATCCTACCACTAAGAGCAACAAGACCAGCATTTTAACCCAAGTCCTCTGACTCCAAAAGCAATTATCTTTCCACTATACCACATTATTTCTTAAAGAGTTAGAAACTTATAAATGCCCATGCTATTTCCTCCAAAAAATATAAGCTCGTTAAGGACAGGGACGTTTTAATATTTGTATCCCAAGCAATCTTGTCCTTGGCACCTAGGAGATGTTTAATAAACGTATAATTAATTGATTAATCTGGAAGTTATCTTAACATGAGAGGCAGAGTGCTATAGTGGATATAAGGCTGTCTTACGAGATGGAAAAGCCTGCCTCTGAACAGAGCCTATGCCCATAGGCAAGTCACTTAGCCTCTCAGTGACCCCAGAAAATTCTGTAAGACTATAAAATGCAAACAAATGGCTTCTGCATTAAAAGTTTCAATATTCTTCACACCAATGATATCATACATCTACCCCCTACCAAATTTGAATACTGCTTTAAAAAAAAAATCTAGAATTGGCACCTATGCCATTTTTTTTTTCAAAAATTACACATCTTAAAAAAATTGTATTCCCTCATCTAACATCCTCCTCCCCATTTGTACCTATATATAAATAGATCTTGTTTGCATATGTGAAGGGTAATGTGGTACAAACAGAGAAAAGTGGATTGGGTTCTTGATTGCTACAAATTACCTTCCCTATGTGGCCCTTTGTTTCTTCCTCTATGAAAGAAAGTAACTGAATTTAATTATCTTAAAGCTTCTTCCAACTCAAACTCAGTTGCATTATTGCTTTTATTTTTAAAGACTTTTTGTTACATTTTGAATTTCAAGTTGTCTCCCTTCCTCCCAACCCCACATGAGAGGCCAACATTCCATGCAGATATATATGTGGAATCATACAATATATACTTCCATATATCAGTTCTTTCTCTGGAGGTAGATATAGCATTTTCCTTCATAGGTCATTTGTAGTTTATCTGAATGATCCTATAACTCGGAATAGCTTAGTCATTCACAGTTATTCTTTGAATAATTCTGTTGTGGGAAAGCTAGGTGGCACAGTGAATAGATCACTGGCCCCTGAGTAAGGAGAACCTGAGTTCAAATCCGACCTCAGGTACTTAACAAAAAAACTAGCTGCGTGACCTTGGGCAAGTCATTTAACCCCAATTGCCCTCCAAAAAAAAAAAAGGCAAAAAAAAAAATCAAATAATACTGTTGTTACTATATACAATGTTCTCTTGGTTCTGCTCATTTCACTCCGTATTTATTCCATGCAAAAACTTCCATGTTTTTCTATAACAAACCTGTTCATCATTTCTTATAGCACAGTAGTATTCTAGGACAATCATACACCGCAACTTACGCAGCCACTCCCCAGTTGATGGGCATCCCCTCAATTTTCAGTTCTTTGCCATCACAAAGAGAGCTGCTATAAAACATTTTAGAACATGTAAGTTCTTTTCCTTATTTCCCCAGACCACATTGGGAAATGGACCTAATAGTAGTACTGCTGGTTCAAAGAGTATACACAATTTTATAACTCTTTTGAGGATAACTCCAAATTGCTCTCCAAAATAGTTGGGTCAGTTCACAATTTCACTAACAGTATACCAGTGTCCCAATTCTTCCACATGCCCTCTTAACATTTTCCCCTTCTGTCATTTTAACCAATCTGATACCTTTAAGATGGTACCCCAGGGACATTATTACTTTTAAAAGCACTTATTAGCACAACTTCACAACAGGACCAAAGGGAAAATGGAACTTAAAAGAGTAAAATTCGGGGGGTGGAGTCAAGATGGTGTAGTAGAAACAGGTCTTCCACAGCTCCAGCTCCCACCTTCCCTAATTTATGTAAAAGGGGACTCTGAACATACTTTGGAGCTACAGAACCCACAAAATGACACAGAAAAGCTAACCTCCCTCTGAGAATAGCCCAGTAGGCTAGCACAGCGCTCTGGCAGCTGACCCTGACCCCTCAACTAGCCAGAGGTTTTAGCCCTAGAGCTAGCCTGACCAGCAGCCGGCTGGAGGGACTCCAGAACACCAACGGCTGTGGCGTTTCCAGAATTATCAACACATAGATGCTAAAGACAAAGTGAGAGGTCAGTGCACTGTGGACTTTGGGACCCACTAGTGGGGAGTGCGTCGGCCTCTTCCCCCCAGGGTGAGAGGCTGCTGAGGAGCCACAGTGCTGCCAAAGCCATGCAGCAGCTTCAGCTCCTGGCCTGTAGACTATAGGGGGAACAAGCGAACAGTGTAGGGGGTAATCGCTCTTGCTTCAACCTTCTTGGATCTGGATTGCAATCTAGGGTATAGGTCTTGGGATGTGTGACCAGCTTGTCAAGGCATGTGGAAGCTTCAGAGGGGGCACCCAATTAATACCTCTGGCAGCTAAGAAAACCCCAAAGTTTGGTATGAAGCTTCCTTGTCTGGTGGCAGAGTCCTACTGTGGCAAAAAGCCCAAAAGTCAAGTAATTGAGTGGCAACATGTCCAGGCAAAGGAAGGGAAACAAACAGAAGAATTCAACGCTAGACTTATTTTGAGGACAAAAAGGATCGAAGCATGGGACAGGAGGAGGACAGTGAGGTCAGAGCTCCTGCACCAAAAGCTTCAAAAGAAAACACTAGTTGGTTACAGGCCATAGAGGACCTTAAGAAGCAGATAAGAGGAAGATGGCGGAGTAGAAACAGCACGTCCAAGCCACTCTCCCCCCAGATCACCTCCAAACTATGTAAGAGGGGACTCTGAACAACTTTTGAAGACCCAGCACCCACAGAACAACACAGAGAAGCTAACCTCCCACTGAGGACAGCCCAACAGCCCTGCAGGAAGGACCAGCGCAGCGCTCCCAGAGCCAGCAGCGCAGGCGGAGAATTGAGCCCAGGTCCGCCTGAGCCACGGTTTTAGCGCCAGGGCAGCCAGGCCAGCAGCCGGCTGGAGGGACCCCAGAACACCAGCAGCTGTGGCGATTCCAGAGTTATCAACACAGACATGCCTAGGACAAAGTGAGAGGTTAGTGCCCTATGGACTTCGGGACCAGTATTTGGGGAATGCATCAGCTTCCTCCCCTGGGGGCTAGAAGCCGCTGAAGAGACACACCATTTTGTAGTTTTCAGAGGCAGCTCCAGCTCCTGGCCTGTGAATTGTAGGGAGATTCAGCAATCAGTCTTGGGGGGTAATCGCTCTTGTTTTAACCTCCCTGGATCTGGATGGTGATCTGGGGTGGAGGTCATAGGTGGGTTTCCACCTTGCCAGAAACCGAAGTTGTCCCCCCACACGTTTGGAACGAAAGAGAAGCAAATAAGAAAAGTGGAGGAAAAATTGGGGAGAACGATGCAAGAATATTATGAAATGAGAGTCAACAGCCTGAACAGAGGAAAATAACACCTTAAAAAATAGAATAACTCAAATGGCAAAAGAGGCTCAAAAGGGCAATGAGGAGAAGAATGCCTTAAAAAGCTGAATTTGCCAGATGGAAAAAGAATCTCAAAAGCTCACTGAAGAGAATCATTCCTTCATAATTAGATTGGAGCAAATGGAAGCTAGTGACTTTATGAGAAACCAAGATACTATTAAACAGATCCAAACAAATGAAAGAATAGAAGGCAATGTGAGATATCTCATGGGAAAAACCACTGATCTGGAAAATAGATCCAGGAGAGATACCTGAAAGCCATGATCAAAGAAATAACCTAGAAATCATCGTTCTAGAAATTCTCAAGGAAAACTGCCCTGATGTTTTAGAACCAGAGGGCAAAATAGAGGCTGAACGAATCCACTGATCACCTCCTGAAAAAGATCCCAAAAAGAAAACTCCTAGGAATATTATAGCCAGGTTCCAAAATTCCGAGATCAAGGAGAGAATATTACAAGCACCCAGGAAGAAATAATTTGAATATTGTGGAAACACAATCAGGATAACACAGGATCTGGCAGCTTCAACACTGAGGGATTTAAGGGCTTGGAATATGATATTCCAGAGGTCAAAGGAGCTGGGATTAAAACCAAGAATCACCTACCCAGCAAAACTTGAGTATCGTGTTTCAGGGGAAAATATGGTCATTCAGGGGAAAATATGGTCATTCAGTGGAATAGAGGACTTTCAAGTATTCTTGAAGAAAAAACCAGAGTTGAATAAAAAATTTGACATTCAGATACAAGAAGCAAGAGAAGCATGAGAAGGTAAACAGGGAAAAGAAATCAAAGCTGAACTATTTATATTCCTACATGGAAAACCGATAATTGTAACTTATGAAACTTTTCTCAGTATGAAAATAGGTGACGGGAATAGAAGGCGTATGAATACATATGTGAACGTGTATGTGGACTTATATATGTGGACAGGTATACATAGATAGAGGGCACAGGACCAATTTAATAGGAAAGGATGATACTTAAAAGGTGAAATTAAGAGATGAGAGAGGAATATAGTGAGAGGAGATGGGGAGAGACAAAATGGGGTAAACTATCTCATATAAAAGAGACAGGGGAAGGTGGTTGCAATGGAGGGGAAGAATGGGAGGGCAGAAGTGAATGGGTCAACCTTATTCGCACTGAATTTGGCTCAGGGAGGGAAGGACATAAACACTAAATAGGGTATCTCACCCTACAGGAGAGTGGGGGGGAAGGGGATGAGAGGGGGAATGATGGAGGGGAGGGCAAGCTTGGGGGGAGGGAAGTTGGAAGCACCCACTTTTGAAAAGGCATAGGACTGGGGCGGCTAGGTGGCGCAGTGAGTAAGAGCGCCAGCCCCGGAGTTTGGATGATCGGTCCTGGCCTCAGAAAATGAGCACCCACACATAAACAATGACTGGCCATGTAACCTTGAGCAAGTTACTTAACCCCAATTGCTTTTAAAAAAAAAAAAAAAAGGCACAAGACCAAAGCAGAGAATAGAACAAGTGGGAGGTAGGATAGGAGGGAGGGAAATACAATCAGTCTTTTATAATATATCTACTATGGTAATGTTTGGCCTTAGCTACACACATACAACCTATATTGAATTGCTTATCTTCCCAGTGACAAGGATGACAAGGGAGGAAGGGAATGAATCTGGAATTCAGTTTTAAAACCAAATGTTTAAATATATATATATATAAATATATATAATAGATATACATATATATAGATATACTATTATTAATACTATTTTACATGTAATTGGGAAATAAGATATACAGGCCCTGTGGCACAGAGATCCACCATGCCCTACTGGAAAAGTCAAAGGGGTTATGGGGGAAGATATGGGAGAGAGCAGATTGGAGGAGGGGTTATCCAGTGGGGCTGCTATTTTGAGGTTTTGGGTAGGGGAAAAACAGGGAGAAAATTTGTAACTCAAAATCTGGCAGAAATGAGTAGTATAAACCAGAATTTAATAAAGCATTTGAAAAAAATTTTAAGAATAAAAATTTTATTATATATTATATGAATTGGATAACCACTAAGTATAACATGACAATTACCCTAGGTAAAAAAAATCTATTTCTGCTTTGTCTGAAAAGTCCTGAATTTTCTTTTTGATTTCAACTATTATGATTTCCAAACACTAGGTGGCATCTGAAAAGCTGGTCTTATCAGCTAACCCACATACACTATAATGCTGCTGTATCCCCAAATGATTTGGGGTTATGTTTTTTAAAAGGGGTTTTATATATTGCCAGAGTTAACAAACAAACAAAAAATAAACATTTAATGATCATCACTTCTAAGTGCAGCATTAAATTACTGATATATGTCTCATAAAGATATTTTGCTGATTTTTTAAAAGAAATATTATGAGATTTGCAAGGACTCAATAACTTCCAGAGTTAAATATAACCTTTGCTGCCTTGTGTACCAACAGGTATTGAGACACATTTTAGGTAAAGGATCATATGAAGAGGTTGAAACTAATGATGAATAACTACACGCTATTCAGTGATAAGAACATTCCATTTGTTGTTACCATTTTAGTAACAACTGTGCTATGCATGTTCATTTAATTCCAACTCATATACAAACACTGATGCCTTCCAAAGAATGCTGAGTGAGAAAACGTTAAGAGATGACAGATGACATTTATAACTAAAGTGCACCACAGCCTCCACTGCACACAGTAATCAGCTTTAAAAATAGATACAACGGAACTACTTTCACCAAAGCTCCTCAGGAAGTGAACAAAGTAGTTTAACTCTTACCTGCTTGTGAAGCTTTAAAAACTGAAAATCAACACCTATTAAAAAGCATTCAGAAGTCTATCTTTAAAATGATAAACTTTCAAAATATTTTTATGGCAATATCACATTTAAGCTAGTGAAGTCCTACTATATTTTATCATCACTTTTTAGAACCCAAATATGACCACAGTAAATTTGTAATAAGGCAGGCTTTGCCATTTACTTTCTTAACTAAATCAAATGATTACTTAATTCTGGAACCTGACAGAACCCCAGCAATCATCTAGTACAGCAGTTCTTACACTTTTAGTCCCAAGACCACTTTACACTCTTAAAAGTTCTTGATGTCCACCCAAAAAAGCTTTTCTTTTGTGAGTTAAATCTACCCTCTGTTTATAGTATTAGAAACTAAAACATCTTAATATTATTATAAAAAGAGTTTTGGTCTTGCAGAACCAGAAAAGATCTCTTGCAGGGGTCCCTAGACTACACCACTGCACCAGTAGAATTCACTAAACAGACGGGATGGGACAACTACTCCAAAATCTGCCAGAAGAAAGCTTTCCCTTCTTTCTTAAAGGCCCAAACTCAGGTCCCACCTGAAAGTTGTCTCTCAGAATTTCTCAAAGAAGTAAGATATATATATATACATACACACACTTTTGCTTTGCCCTAATTTTTTTCCTTAATTTTCATGTTAATTATTTATGTGTTTTATCTTCCTGGACAGACTGTAATCTCTACAAGAGTGGGGACTAGGTCTGCTTTTATCTTTTTAAGGCCAGCACCTAAAACCAAGTATTCCATAAACTGTAGGGATGCTGAATTTGAACAATTTTTAAGTCTGTGGCCCTGTTTTACTGACAGATGAGAAAAGATTAACTAAGTTTTGAAATCTTCCTATGCCCAACTCCCCAACAACAACAAAAGATTTTAAAATGCCTCTTTGCAGTGCTATATATGGACCATTTTGCACTGGATGGATTTTTATAAATCCTGTTATTGGAAGATAGGGTCACAAAAAAGAGGATCAGCCAAATGTAGAGACCACTTCTTTTTCTCTTCCATCTCTACTTCACCCCCATTTGGAGATCAAATGCATTCTAGAAGCAAGTCATAGTGATTAATAATGGAATATTTTAAATTAGAATGAACACACTACTGAGGCAATTCTTAAGTGTTAACACCTTTGCATTTAAGTGTGGGTGGAAAACACAAAAATAGCTAACATCATTGTAAACACTCAGAAGCAGTAATAATAAACTGCGTTGAGTTAGAAGAAAACTGTAGGGTTTTTTTAAATTTCTAAAATAAAAGCTTCCACTGCTAAGACTAGACTTGGTTATTATTTCAATAAACCATACGCTATTGTTCAACTTGAATTTTGAAATATAGTTATTAGCTACATATTAAGTAAGGTTATGTACATTGGGTAATATTTGTCGTTAACTAAGTAAAGCGGGTTAGTTAGGACTTCCCTATACCACTTCCTCAAACAGATGTACGAAGGTAGAAGAAATTAAAAAAAAAAAATAGTGGGTACACACAGAGAAAGCTATGAGTAGTTTCACTGTTTTGTATTCTTTAAAAAACAAAATCATAAGGGGTGGTTAGGTGGCCCAGTGAGTAGAGTGCCAGCCCTGGAGTCAGAAGGACCTGAGTTCGGATCCGGCCTCAGACACTTAATGCACACACAAATTAAAACCTAGCCGTGTGACCTTGGGCAAGTTACTTAACCCCAATTGCCCTCCAAAAAAAGCAAAAAAAAAAAAAATCATACTACAAAAGAAAGGAGATATTCCTTATATAGCCCTAAATGCAAAAAAACCACCATTTCAATAAGATCTAGTTACCATTTCTTTAATACTTCAAAAGGTATGGGAGTTCATCAACATAGATAATTTCCTCCACTGACACAGATACAAAAAATCCTCCCTACTTTACTTAGTAAATGGCTTCACAAGTTGTGATGACCCCAAAGTTCAATAATCAATGGTCAACTTTTTACTGAAAGTCTATCTATACTCAAGTAAGCTGGTCCTGGAAAAAGTCAGTTTCTGGGCCCATACTGAAAACCTTTCTAGTTTTATCAGTTGATAAAACTTTATTTATTAAGCACCTACCACACTTTAGGCACAGGGGAATGTTAAAGAAATGCAAAAGGCAAATCCTACTCTCAAAGAGCTTATGGAATAATGTGGGAAGACAACATACAAACAACTATGTACAAACATGACATAAACAGGGAAAATTAGAGTTAATGAACAGAGCAAAGGAATTCAAATTAAGGTGTATTAAGGAATTCTTGTAAAATGTGGCATTTTAGTTGAGACTTGAAGGAAGCCAGGAGGAAGATATAAGAAAGTATTCCAGGCATGTAGTACAGTCAGTGAAAATGACCAGAGTAAGAAGATAGGAGTGTTCTGTGTAAGAAACAACAAGGAGGCTTTCCCTCTCCTGCTGCTCAAGGAGCCGGCCGCCACCATGAATGACACTGTAACCATCAGAACCAGGAAGTTTATGACAAACAGACTTCTTCAGCGCAAACAGATGGTTATAGATGTCCTACATCCTGGAAAGGCCACAGTGCCTAAGACTGAAATTCGAGAAAAACTAGCCAAGATGTACAAGACAACTCCAGACGTCATTTTTGTCTTTGGATTCAGAATCCATTTTGGTGGTAGCAAAACAACAGGCTTTGGCATGATTTATGATTCCCTTGACTATGCAAAGAAAAATGAACCAAAGCACAGACTTGCAAGGCATGGCCTGTATGAGAAGAAAAAGACTTCAAGAAAGCAGCGAAAGGAGCGCAAGAACAGAATGAAGAAAGTCAGGGGTACTGCAAAGGCAAATGTCGGTGCTGGCAAAAAGAAGGATTAAAAGGCACTATAGATTATGTTTATCTGTGAAGATAATTTTTCACTTGGACATGAATAAACTATGTAAAACTTCAAAAAAAAAAAAAAGAAACAACAAGGAGGCCAGTTCACTGGATCAAAAATTACAGAAGGTGAATTAAAGTGTAATTAGCCTGGAAAGACAGGAGGGTGCCAAATTGCTAAATGCAAAATGAATGAGAGTTAACTCCACTGTCATAACCTGACACTTCAGGGTCACTTCCAAGCCATAATCTTTAGAACACAACTTTCACAAAGGTAGTCTATGGCTTATCAGAGATTGTTTTTCATTTAAATATACCACTACCTCCTTAGGTCTAAAGAACATAAATACTACCACTACAGTTTGCTATGCCAGGAGTAGGAAACCTCAGTTTCCCACTTTCCTTATAGAACTTAGATTTAAAGAGTATCTGCAGAGCCAAAACTTGGACTCTGGGCTACACATTTCTCTATTAGTTCTGGAACTTGAGATCATTTGTCATTTTCTTAAATTTCATCTGTAAATAGGGAGGCCTGATGCAGTATTAAGTTTAAAGTGGTGCTACAGCCAATGGAACTGGACCAAAGTTCAAAGCCTTGATCTACCATTTACTACCAGTCTAACCTTGGAGTTAGTCACTTCACCTCAGTTTGCTCATAGGTCAAAAAGAGGAGCTGGACTAAGGCCCCAGAGTTACTTCTAGGATCTTTAGTATCTTCTACTATGAATTCACTCAGATAAAATGAAATCTGATGGCATTCTAACTGACAAAAAAAAAAAAACTGGAAGCTGAATTAGTCAAGACTGGGGAAAGGGGACTTGATGGAGTTAAGTACAGAAAAAGGAAAAATGTATTGGGCAAATTAAGATCTAGTGCACTGGTACACACTTTTCTGAATTACAGCATAAATCCATGTGAATGCTGTTAATATTAGCTAGCCCAGCACACAGCACATAGCAACTGGATGGTGCAGTGGATAAACTGCCAGGTCTGGAGTCAGAAATACCTGAGTTCAAATGCAGCCTCGGACACTGTAATGGCAGAGAGATTAAAAGGAAGTTACTAAAACTACAAGGTACCTTGCTCAAGGGTTGATCACTGGAGATCAGAAAGGGATGCAAAATGAAGCCAGCTTTTATTGACACTTTGGTAATGAGATAAAGACAATTCAGATAGGTCCAGGTCAGCAAAACAGAATGGATGAAATGCATCTCAGGATCTCCCCAAGTGCCTGTTATGAAAGGGCTACGAGAAGTTTAACTGGTACAAAGAGGTAGGGGGTGACTTGGTGCTGTAAATAGCAGGTAACAGAATGCTGCAGACTATGTGAGGTCTCCTACAACATTGACTAACAATCAGGTCTGTAATAGGTCACAGAGTCAGTATAACTTTGAACCTACTAGCCTTATGACTGTGGGTAAGTAATTTAATCTGCCTGCCTCAATTTACTCATCTGTAAAATGCTAATATCACCTACCTCCCAAGATTGTTGTGAGAATCAAATGAGATAATAACTGTAAAGTGTTTAGTACAGTGTCAGGTACATAGTAGGCACTAAACAAATTAGAATAATAGTAATAGTATACATGTTCTTTAACTCAGTTGAATCAAATGATCCAACAGAACTACCCACTTTTTAGAAAGTTGTGATAATTCTTTACTTGTTCTCATAAAAGACTAAAGTAAATATGACCACCAAAGGCCCAGTCTATTTCCTAGTGTGTTTTATATAGAAAAGATGAGGAAATGCTTAAACTGTCAGCATTTCTTAGCAACTTCTCAGCCAGTTGGACTCTAGCTCCAGCTCTCTTAACCAGGCCTCTCCACCCTGAAACCAGTATGAGATTTGCATATCAATGTTAAGCAAAGAAGCAAACAATAAAAATTGTGTTCACTACATACAATGGAAACTTTAAAATGCTAAAAGAAGAAAAGCATTCAATTAAAATTTTGTTAGTGCCTTAAAGGAATATTAATAGCAAAATTGAAGAAACCACATAAATGATTTCAGAGCTGTACACAAAAAATATTTGTGCTAGAGAACACTCACCAATAAAAATCTTTTGGGGAATATATGGGTCTAATAAGAATACAGTTATATATTGGGCAAGGTAAGATACTTATAAAGAAAAGTTCAACAATAAAATAAAACTGAATACAGTGTAGTTAAGATCAAGTTTGGACCATTGAAAAGAAATTAAATGAGGAAAAGAAAGGAAAAAATGTTCCTTTCCCCTCCTTTCGTTAGCAGTGGAGAACTACAGATATATGAAATACTACATATGCCAAACAGTTGATCTGTCCATTGGTTTTGCTGAGCTTTTTCCTTTCTTTTCACATATATATTTATGCAGCAAGGGAAGGCTCATTGGGCAAGGGAAGTGAGAAGTATATATTAAGAAAGGAATGAGATGTAAACAACAAAAGGAAGATATCAATAATACTTTAAAAAGAGAAGTTTAAGAAAAAACAATAAAAACACTCATAAATTATATAATAATATTTTCCTCCATATTGGATAGAGCTCCTTACAAATGACTTCCAATAAAACATCACACTATCTAATATGCTAATAAAAAAATTTTAAGACTGCATCATTTTTAGATTTCAGGATTCCCGAAGACACTCACCACAGTAAGTTCTCAAGAAGCCACTAGTGCCAAACTTCCTTGGCTTTTTTTTTTTCTGCAGTCAATTACAGGAATATTTACCATGAAAGTATCAAAATGATTCTATAGTGGGTAGGACCAGAGTAAGGAAAATAAATATAGAAAAGGATGGTTTTATTAAAAACCTGCCAATAAGACAAAATCTAAGAATACAGACCAATTATTGCTTTTAAATTGTGAACTAAATTCTATTACTACTACTACTACTGTTAGAAATACACTTCTGGGGATCACAGGATTTCCCAGACAAGGTCAGGGAGTTAGTCCTGAGAAGCTGCCACTGTCCACTGCTTCCTCGGTTACTAGCCCTCAGGAAGGTCCACATGATAGACACATTTTCACAAAAGAACTCAAAACCCAACCCCACCCCCCAAAATGTGAGAAACATGCTCACCCTAAACAAAGAACAATATTCATTGTGAAGACAGGAAAGCTCTCATTTTATTTTAGACAATTATTCTACATTTCTAGTGAATAGTTTCCTCCTGAATGAACAGTACATTTGCTTCAGACAAATGCCAGGATTATATGCCCTGCTTTCAATTTGAATTTCCCACCTGCCTCCCACTGGCCAGAATTCTAGAGTTTACTAAATCTCACTCCAGGATTACATCTTCTTATTTCCATGCTTACCCCCTCCCTTCCCATCTACATTTTTCCTCATACTTAAATAAAGGAAAGGGCAAAAATGCTTCTAGTCACTTTTAGGATTTTCCTCCAAGGCAAAGAGAATTGACAAAAGCAAGAATTTGAAGATAGAACTCAGGATATAGACAATGGAAAGTTCCATTATAATGGATCTAATCCTCACCCTCAGGGAAAGAGACCTGGCCTGGTAGTTCTTTTTTTATACAGGAAAAGGCCTTCTTTTTTAAACTAATCTGACATATTTCAACTAACAATTCATATTAAAAAAGGATTTAATTTATCCTCAGTAGGTGGACTGAGTACATATAGTGCATATAGTAGGAACTTAATAAATGTATGCAGAATGTATCCTGTAAGTTTATGTGGTAAAAGAATTTGATTTCCTCCTTTAACACAGAAGTGGAAGTGTGTTGAGTTATCTTTCTTCTGGTATTTTTTTTTAATAGGAGAATGAAGAGTGGGAAGAGGAGACAGAATCAATCATTCAACCAATTTTTTAAAAATGTAAATCCTATGAAAGATGAAGGTTAAACCAAGTCATGGGATTCTAAATAAAACATATTACGTTACCATAGGCTCAGGTTATTTCCAAACTTGTTTTCCAATAGCCTTTCTATATTTAAAAAAAAAGACACTCATCTGCCTAATGATGGTGGTGCATGTCAAAACAGCTGGGGGAAGGGAGGAAGAAAAGAGAAAACAGGAAGTCTAAAAGCTTTTTATCCTGTTCTCATACCAAATTTAATCAATTATATTTGCATCGTGCAACAAATATGTATACTTACAGTGTACAATAAACAAAATGGGTTGCCTGAGCTTCACAATGCTTCAATAGAAGGAGATTCCAAAAGTACTGGATTTTTTCTGAAGTAGAGTAGTGGCCACTTTGTCCATTACAGTTATTCTTGTAGCCAGCTTTTGAGTGTGCTCTTTAAGATGTTCTAATTTAAATGCAGATTAGGTTCCACAAGTATTGTAGTTTTAGAGCAAGTCTTGGTTAGTTCCATTAAGAGAAAGCATTAAGAAAGGACACTTTCAAGCTAATTGTTATATGGTTCTCTCTCCCCTTTTTTCCCTGTAATGCTTTATAACAGCATCATTGATTTTCTATGCTCACTCCAATTCCCCAAGAACTCCTCGACATTTCTGAGATAAACTTAAGTCTAGTCAGAAATTTTCTGGTTGACTTTTCTGGGTCAATTATAATTGGTGTATAAGTATTTCTTAGGACAGAATGATTCACTATCTGAACTGCAATTAAAGAATAAAAACTTTTTAAAAAAAATTTCTTCCATAAGCCATTGATATTTTTAAGTAGAAGGTTAAAAAATAAACAAATCAAAAAACATTAAATGCTTATTATGTGATAGGCACCATACAAAATAATGTATCTGCCTTCAATGACATTAGACCAACTAGGGAGGCAGAAGGTACACACATAAAAAAAGATATTTAACATTATAAGGCTGTATAATATATATATGGCTGTATAATATATATTATATGTATTTGACATTATATGGCTGTATAAACTAAGTACCAAATGGATGGTACAGATAGTATCAGAAGTTAAGAGAAGGGAGGTATTTCTATGGGCTAAGATTGTTAGGGAAAACTTAAAAGAGGAGGAATTAACTGAGCCAGACCTTGAAGGCTATAAAGCCTTCAGATGGGAAGTGCAATGCTGCACATTTCAGGTGAGAAGAATGGCACAGGCAAAAATATTAAAGTGGGAACATGTCAGGTATATGGAAGAAATGATACATAAGTATAATTAGTGTGACTGGAGCAGAGGATTCATATAGGACAGAAATCTTAAGTGAAGTTAGAAAGGTAGGTTATGGACAGATTATGGGAGGACTAGTATGCCAATATAAGTAATTTGGATTTTATCTTTTAGGTGATAGGGAGCCAATGAAGCTTTAGAAGGTAATAGAGGATTACAACATTGTAATCATTAGTCCCAACAGTACTCAAAAGACTCAACTTTCTGTTTTATTAAAGTAAAATAGATGTTTAATATGTGAAAGCAACTACAAGCTAAAAATGGACTTGCAATTAAAAAAAATTTCTTTCATAGGATTATCATCCTTCTTCCTCTGAATCAATGCAAATATTCCCACTTCCAGAAGATACTAAATCTCTGTGACATTCTCAGTTAAGTCAATGGTTCTCAAACTTTTTGGTCTCAGGACTCCTTTATATTCTTAAAAATTTCTGAGAATCTGAAAAAGCTTTTGTTTATTTGAACTATATCTATATTTGCTATATAATATAAATTAGGGGCCCTCTCTGGTCATCCTGATCTATATCTTGCCACGGGACCCAGATGACTATGGAGGAAAAAAATGAAGCTAGTGATCTTGAAGGCCCTCCCTCACTTAAATCCAATTCACTTGCAAGTCATGGCATCATCTTCCTGATGTCATGGTCCTCTTGAGAATGAAGAACAAACAACAACATTAGAAATTTAAAAATTTTAAATAAGTACTTATTCACCAAAAAAAAAATAACAAGAAACTCATTAAGTGTTAACATAAATAACATTTTTATGAAAAATATTTTCCAAAATATAAAAAGTAGTAAGAAGTTTGGAATTATTTTATATTTTTACAAATCTCTTGAATGTCTGCTTAATAAAGGATAATTACATTCTGATATATTTTTTTGCATTCAGTCTGTTGCAATATATCATTTTGGTTTAAGCATAAGAAGAAAATACAGCCTCATACAGACGTTATTCTTGAAGATCAATGACATAACAATGCTGGGAATAAAGTTATAGTGTGTCCAACCGTGGCTGATCCATCCAACATGAGCTTGGAAGGCTCTACCACAAATCAGGCACAAATAATAGTCCATGTGAACATTTGGAATAGAGATATCAATAAATGTGTACATCTCACATTTCTTTTGAGCTACTGCAATTCTGCTTTGCTCATAGAGCACAACAGTTTCTTTGATACAGGCACACCATGCAGGACAGTCCTATGCCAGTGTCTTCCATGTCTCACAATCAATACTAAAACTCTTCAGAGAAACCTTGAGAGTGAATGTGTACTGCTTCTTCTGACCTCTGTGTGAGTGCTTGCCTTGTGTGAGTTCTTTTAGTCTTTTAGGTTTGGCATTCAGGCCAAGTGGCCAACCCATCAGAGTTGCACTCTCTGCAAGAGATTTGGAATGCCTGGCAGTTGAGAGGACTCAAGAGTTTGATACCTTATCTTGCCAGGTGATCTTCAGAATCTTCCTAAGATAATTCAAATGAAAGTGGTTCAATTTTCTGGCATTGTAGATTGGTGGACTGACCAGGTTTCATAAACAAATAACAATGAAGTCAGCATAATAACTTTGTAGACCTTCAGTTTGGTGTGCAGTCTAATACCTTTTCTCTCTCACACTTTCTTTTGAGGCCTCCCAAAAGTTGAGCTAGCTCTGGCAATGCATGCATCAACCTCATCATCTATTCCCACATCTCTGAAAAGTATACAGGATAAATGAACTTATCCACAGCATTCAAAATTTCTCCATTTGCTGTAACCAAAGGGTCCTGTATATAGATGGTGTGGTGCTGGCTGATGAAAACTTCTATTTTCCTGATGTTGCTTGTCAGGTCAAAATGAGTACAAAAGGCAAAGAATCAATTCATACTATGTTGCATCTCAGCCTCAGAGGTTACAAGTGCACAATCATCTACAAACAAAAAGTTTTACACCAACTTTCCCTCCAGTTTAGTCTTGGCTTGTAGCCTTTTCAAGTTAAACAGTTTACCATCTGACTTTAATGCAGCTTTCGTCCTTGTTGAAAGCATTTGAAAACAATGTGAAAAACATCATACTTTTAGAAAGCAGGGGAGCAAGCACACAGCCCTGCTTCACTCCACTGATGACTGGGAAAGAGTGAAAGAATTGTCCTTTATCCAGAACCCATACAAGCATGCCATCATGAAACTGGCATATAATATTGATGAACTTCTCCAAGCAACCAAATCTTGCCAAGCCTTCATGACTAAGTCAATGACCTTGGTCAGGTTGAAAAACATTGTGTACAAGCTTTTGTTCTGTTCCTGGCATTTCTCCTGGAGTTGTTGGGCAGCAAACAGTAGGTAAACCATTACTCAGCCCTTCCTGAAGCCACACTGACTCTGGAGTAGATGAGTATCTTCCTTGTGAAAGATAAGTTGATTAAGGACTCTGGCAAGAATCTTGCCAGAAATGACTAAGAAAAGAGACCCATATACCTCTGTGACTGTCACAAGACAATCTTTTCCTTTACAGAGATGGACAATGGAAGCATCCTTGAACTCCTGGAGGGAAATCTTGCAATATAACCCTAAAGAATTCAGTCAGCTTCTATACGATCAGTATATCTCTTCCCTGCCTTGTAGATCTGAGCTGGGATAGAATCAGCACCAGGCACTTCGCTACATGACAAGAGCCTAGTGGCATTCAGTATCTCTTCTTCAGTTGAAGTTCAGTTAGAGAAGGACTGACTTCAATCTGAGGTATACAGTCAATGACCTCAGCATTGGTTGATGATGGTCTGGTAAGAACACTCTGGTAATGTTCAGCCCATCTCTTCTCCAGGATTACATCCTTATCACACTCATCAGTGTGGTTCCATCAGTGCTGAGTAACTGAGATGCACCTGGCTTATAAAGGGTCTTCAGGGCTCCTTTGTGTTGTTGCTATCAGCTTAAAACTGAATCTCATATGCCTTCTTATTGAGCCAAGAATCTGATTTTCTCTAAGCTTTGCTTGCACTTTACTTCTGATGGAGTTAAACACTGCCTTCTTAGAGAATGATAAACTGTCATGCTGATAAGCCCATGGGGAGTTCTCAGTTTTGTTTTGTTTTTCATTTAGCAGCTTCTGGATTTCCCCATGATTTTTGTCAAACTAATTCTGATGTTTGCAAGTATTCTGGCCCACATAAGCAAATATAGTGCCATACTACCAAATCTCTGAAAGCTGCCCATTCCTTTTCTGCTCCACTGCTCCTAACTATGTGCCAACTCATGTTTTCCTCCAGATCAGCAATAAATTATTCATTCACTGAATGGTGAGTCTACTGATAGTCATCTTGCCTTGCTTGGGGCTCCTGCTTTTGTTGAATGTGAAGGTTTAGCTTGGAGAGGATAAGTCTATGATCAGTCCAGCACTCTGGCCACACATTGCCTTTGTCACTCTCCCATACTTTCTGTCTCTGCTCCTTACAATGACATTGCCTATTAAATGTTAATGGTTTCTGTGAGAGTGAATCCACAATATTTTATTGTGTTTAGGTAAACAGAAGAGTGTAGGTGGTGAGAGAGTTATGACTCACAAAAGTCTTCATTCCTACCTCACCATTGCTGTTGCTGTTTCCAACTCTGTTCCTCCCACTGACACTCTCTGCACCAGACAGTCTGTGCTTACTCTGGTATTAAAGTCACCCACAATCACAAGATCGTCCTCTTTTTGGCACATTGTTGATAAGAGTCTCCATGTTTTCATAAAATTTTTCTTTGACCTCATCAAGGTTCATCATGGTGGAAGCATTACATACTGATGATAGTGGTGTGGCACTTTCCTGCGCGTGGCAATCACACTGTCATGAGCTAGTCATGCACTCCTTCTGGGAAACATATAGATCTGACTGCAAAACTGACACCAGCTTCAAGGTGTTCCTCATCACAGCAGCCACTCCAGAAAAACATGTATTCAGTTCGGCCTTCAGTAAGCTGGCCTTCATCTGACAATCTTGTTTCAATCAGGGATGCTATTTGGATATGGTACCTGCTGAGTTTTCTTGAAACAAGAGCTGTTCAAGTCTATTGGATTTTGTGTTGTCTATGAACGTGTACACATTCCATGTATCAATGGTGAGTGGAATCTTAACTGCTTCTGCATTCGATCTGTTGCAATGTTTTTTTGGTTTAAGAATAAGAAGAAAATGCAGCCTCATATAGATATGTAGATAGAAAAGGAAGGAGTATTTTAATGGTCTCTTTTAGAAAACTGTGGATATCCTTCTTTGATATTACACCAAAATTCAACAAGTGATAGGTTCTTGAAGGTCAGTTGCAATGTGGAAGCTGAAACCATATCACTGAACTTTTCATATTCTATTACATTAAAATTCATGAGTCTATCCTGCACTTTAAATGGATCTTTTACCAGTGCATGATTTTGTAACATCATGTACTGATCATTTGGAAAATATTTGTTCATTAAATTATGCAGATCTTCCAAAAGGATGCCACATTTCATTATATAGTATTTTTTAAAAATCACATTTATTAATTTAACACTACCAATCTCATTATCATAGTCTTTAAGTATCCCAAAGCTATCAAGTTCACAGTGGTAGATACAAGTTTTCCAAAAGTCTCATTTTCACTTGAAAGCTTCTTTTTTATCATTGGCAACAAATACTGTCACAGTTGTTTTTTCTTGAAGTGAAGCTCACTTTGTTCATTTTCTAGAAAATGTCTGCCAAATCCTCAAGTCTTGAGTAACCAAGTTTATCTGCTAGTACTTTTTTCAAATAGTGGTGTTCCATAAAAAAATAAAAAAAAAAAGTGCTAGTTCAGCTCATGAGTCAAACAACTGCACAAGGGCTTTTCCTCCAGACAACAACTATCATCTAGTATACAGCCCTATTGCTTTATGCACACTTCCATCATCACACAGAACATTAAAAAGACATATTTCTCAAAGGTCAAGATTTAATAAAATTAATAATCTGCATTGCTTCACCAAGGAAATTCTTAAGTAAAAATGGCATTTTTTTTTTTTTTGGTGCTAATATATGGTAGTGAAGAATACAATGACCACTAGAACAGTTTGGTGCCACTACGTAGAATCTTGCTAATGTGTCAGCAGTTTTAACCACCACTGTTTTGCAGTTAAACCTTTAATTCACAAGTTATATAGCCTCTGGAAAGCCCTACTGTATCCATGTGAGAGAATAAGAGTAGAAAACATAAATAACATAAACATAGCTTTGACCTCACAGATCCCCTGAAAGAGTCTCAGAGACCTCTATATATTATGTCTTAAAGCAAAAAAGGCAGAATTACCTGAAACTACTGAGATAACATCACCATATGTAAATCATGCTATTAAAAGGCAGGACTATGAAAATATGTTCCAACTCCTCAAAATTTATACAAGACTACATTTCATATGTATACCTAGCAAGCTTCCAACTGTTCAGTGATCTTATTATCAATATCAAATGAAGGAGGTAAACAAGATGGCTGACTGAACAGAAGCAGGGAAGCTTAGCTCCACCCTCAACCCTGACACCAACAAAAAATTTTAAGTTGTACAAGAAATCCAATGAGAAACTAGAGTGACTTCTGTCATACCAGAACTACACAAAAAAATTCAGCCAAAAACTGACAAGCAATGGAAAAGGAGTCCTCCAAAAGAATCAGTACAAGCACACCTTGTTCTACTGTAGTTCCTAGATATTCCGTTTTTAACAAATGAAGGTTTCTGGCAACCCTGAGCTGACCAAGTCTATTCATACCACTTTTCCAACAGCATGTGCTCACTCATATCTTTTGTGTCACATTTTGATAATATGTTATATGTTATTGCGATCTATAATCAGTGATCCTTAATGTTATTGCTATAATTGTTTTGGGGTACTATGGACCATGCCCATACAAGATAGCAAACCTAATAAATGTTACGTGTGTTCTGACTGCTCCACCAAACAATTCCCTCATCTCTCTCCCTCTCCTCAGGCATCCCTATTCCCTAAGACAAAATAATACTAAAATTAAGCCAATTAATAACCCTATAATGGCCTCTTAAGCATTCACATGAAAGGAAGAGACAACCAAATAGCCACAGTCACCCCAACCTTAACAGCCAGCAGCCATCAACATAGAAGCAAGACCCTCCACCAGCAAAAAGACTTTTATTTTATTTATTTATTTTTTTGCTTTTTTTGGAGGGCAATTGGGGTTAAGTAACTTGCCCAAGGTCACACGGCTAGGTTTTTGTTTGTGTGTGTGTTAAGTGTCTGAGGCCGGATCCGAACTCAGGTCCTTCTGACTCCAGGACTGATGCTCCACTCACTGCGCCACCTAGCTGCCCCTTTTTTTTTTCTTTTTCTTTTTGGAGGGCTATTGGGGTTAAGTAACTTGCCCAAGGTCACACGGCTAGGTTTTTGTTTGTGTGTGCATTAAAGTGTCTGAGGCCGGATCCTAACTCAGGTCCTTCTGACTCCAGGGCTGATGCTCTACTCACTGCGCCACCTAGCCGCCCCAAAAAGACTTTTATAACTTGCTCATGTGATGGTTAGTATTTTTTTTTTAGCAATAAAGTCCTTTGTAATTAAGGTATGTACATTGTTTTTCAAAAAAAGAGATAATACTATTGCATACTTAAGAGATTATAATATAGTGTAAACATGATATTTATATGCACTGGGAAGCCAAAAAATTTATGTGGCTTGCTTTATTGCAATATTAGCTTTATTGTGGTGGTCTAGAACCAAACTGGCAATTTCTCCAAGGTAAGTCTACACTCCCACTCAAACAGACCTATATAGTCTTTCAGCCCCACCAGTGATGGGCTGGAAATACATGTATCCTGCAACACCTTTTATGCAGAGACAGCAAGAGCAATGGGCTCACTGGGGAAGGCAAAGTTGCTAGGAACCAGAAGTACTATCAAGGCACCACAGTGCTTAGACTGAGCCAACCCCAGAAGCTGGGGCCCTGAGGTCCCTAGCATTCTGTCCTGGGATGACAAAGAAGGTACTAAAGATCCAGTACTCTGAACCTCAAAGATCCAGGAGAGTCTGAGTGCAGGAGGTAGAAGTCAGTGTAGAAACCCAGTGACCCTGGTTAAGACCAAACAGGGTTAACTACTCCATCAAACATGTAGGACAAGGCAGAGCTTGATGATCCTAGCCCAAAGACCAGATTCAGAAAGTAAATAAAGCTGTAGAGATGAATAAACAGATGATACAAAACTACTATTAAGAATTAAAGGGAGGGGCGGCTAGGTGGCGCAGTGAATAGAGCGCTGGCCCTGGAGTCAGAAGGACCTGAGTTCTGAGCCGGCCTCAGACACTTAATCCATACAAACAAAAACCTAGCCATGTAACCTTGGGCAAGTTACTTAACCCCAATTGCCCTAAAAGGGGCGGCCAGGTGGCGCAGTGAGTAAGAGCGCCGGCCTCGGAGTTGGGATGACCTGAGATCAGATCCGGCCTCAGAAAATGAGCACCCACGCATAAATAACGACTAGCCGTGTAACCTTGAGCAAGTTACTTAACCCCAATTGCTTTAAAAAAAAAAAAAAAAGAATTAAAGGGGCGGCTAGGTGCAGTGAATAGAGCACCAGCCCTGGAGTCAGGAGGACCTGAGTTCAAATCCAGCCTCAAGACACTTGACATAAAAACTAGCTGTGTGACCTTGGGCAAGTCACTTAACCCCAAATGACCTCCAAAAAAGAAAAAAAAAGAATTATAGCCAAAAATCCAACTTAAAGAGAACAAACTCCCTAACAACTGTGGGTAGAGACTTAAAATGAAAATGGACATTCCATAAGTTCTACAAGAATATCTAAAAGAAATTAAGAAATAAAAAATTAAATAAAAGCTCTGGAGGAAAGAATTAAAGAGAGAACAAATAGCTTTTTTTCACTTGACCACTAATGTAATTCCCAGTCTCTGTTCAGATCTCAACTTTTCTACTTGCTACCTCACATCCAGGAGCTAGTCACTTAAAAATTCTCTAAGTTTCCTCTGTAAAACGAGGGGGTGATACTACTACATTCTAATGGGGAAGCTAACCTATATATGAGAGAGAAGGAACGTGGGAAAGTCATTTTGATTTGGAAAGTTATAGCAAAGCTAGGTAGAGCCACAGGGGAACAGAATGACACATGGTTTCCAGTAGCAAGGATAATATTGATTTGATTATGGGCAGATGAGCAGACTAAAGTGGAACTAAGGGTACACAGAAGAGGGATTAGCCTTGGTGGGGAAAAAAAAAAGATACCTCTGGCATAACATGGGTGATTATGCTAAGAAATTCTGAAGAAGGATGAAGGGGGCCTGAGGTAGGTAGTTCGTGTTGGATGTCCTTAATCTTCTTGAGAAATGCAAAGCTAGGTTATCTGTTTTAAGTGCCAGTATCTTTGCCAAGAAAATCCTATAGTGGGTCATGAAGAGTCAGACAAGACTCAACTCAAGAAGACTACCACCACCACGATTGTAAGAATAATCTAAGGAATAGCTGAAGTTACATAACAACTTTATAGAAATAGAAGTTAGCTTAGTTTCAAGGTTTTTCTCCACTGAACATAACAGTACTGGAGCAGAAGGGACAGAGAAACCCAATGGCAACCCTTTTGTTAAAGTATTTTTTTTTTTAACAGAAATCTATTTTTCTCCTTCCCAACTTTTTCCCTCCTGTACTCCACACCCCACTGGAAAAAAAAATTCCTCTTAACAAATATGCAGTCAAGCAAAATAAATTCCTTTTCTGGTCATGCTCAAAAAACATCTCATTCTGCATCATGACTCCATCACTCCTGTGTCAGGAGGTAGATAGCATGATTTCTTATTTAGAATTACAGTCATTGCATTGATCATAGTTCTTATAACAGCTTACAAAGTTTGTCTTTAAAGGTCTTCAAAACTGTTTGTTTTTAATAGATTTTATACCATAAATTATTCTTTTGGTCCTGTTAACTTTACATTATATCACTAATGTTGCATCACATTCAGACAGTACAATTTGTTCACCTATTCCCCAACTCATGGGCATCCCTTTAGTTTCTAGTTTTTTGTTGCCACAAAAAAGAACAGCTATAGATATTTTTGTACATAGAGGACCCATTCTTATTTCTTTGATCTTTTCTAGATAAGGCCAGAGGTGATTTAGCTGGGTCGAAAAGAATGTATGCATTGTTTATTAACTTCGCGTGTATTAATTCCAAACTGTTTTCTAGAATGGTTGTATCTATTTACATGTGCTCCTCCAATAGTGCGTCAATGTATGTTTTACCCCAGACCCTCCAATATCATTTTCCTTTTCTGTTATCTTTGCCAATTTGGTGGGTGTAAGAACCTCAGAATTACTTTGATTTGCATTCCTCTAATTACTAGGAATTTGTAGCATTTTTATCAGATGCCTATAGTTAACCTGAGTTTCTTCTTCTGAGAATCGCTTGTTTATACTCTTAGACCATTTATCAATTGGGAAATGGCTCTCTTATTCTTAAGAATGAGTCAGTTCCTTGAAAATGAGACCTTTATCAGGGAATTTGCTACAAAGATTCTTCTTAGTTAATGGTTTCCCTTTTAAACTTAGTTTTATTAGATGCTTCTGTAAAATCTTTCTACTTTATGTATCCAAAATTATCCATTTTATTTTCCGAGAGGTTTATTTAAAAAATTTCCCCCAACCTTTCCCCTTATACTGTTTTTGATAGAGGTCCCTATAGCACCATGGCAAACCTGGTCCTTAATTCATCTATATTTCTCAAGTTTAAAGACCTTTTCACAAAATCACAAAACAGTGAACCGGCAGTTGCAATATCAAAAAGAGTAAGTTTGGTCCCAAAAAAACACATATGAGAAAACACCTCCCTACTCCCACTCATTTGCAAAGGCTGTGGTCCATAGGTATGAATCACTGCATAAAATGTCAGTTTTCAATTAGCTGAACAGTTTTACTGAAACTTTTTTCTCTTCTTCCTCTTTAAAAAATTATATTATAAGCAATGTCTCTCTTGAAGTTAGAGAGAGAATATAGGGGAAAATCTAGGCAATATAAAAACACAAAATACCAATAAAAAATCTTTTTAAACTATAAAGGTCCTGTTACAGGGCCAGACAACACAAAATCTTAAGCTTTGAAACCCAGACCCCCCCCAAAAATGCTTTAAAGTGAAGATGACAGTACCTCATCAGTACCATCTGAAGCCAAACAGTGGAATTATTGATCCACAGTCAACTATAAGTGCTTCATTAATGCTATTGACTTTTGACTACCATCCAAAATTGGAATAGACATTGTTCATTTTTCAAATAATTTTTGGTCCAAATATTCCAGATAACATTCTGAGTAGGAAGAAGCAAAACCCAATATATTGATTAATTTCAAAGTATGTTTTTGAAATGCCCAATGAAAACAATAAAATGTTTTATCTGGAACCTTGCAAAAACATTCCACTGAATGAATTCAAGCAAGATCGTCTCAAACACAAATTGCATAGTGTTTCACTTAATGATACTGAAACAAGAAAGAATAATGAGTTTTGTTTGAACTGACTGCATGGCTTCCTATCATTCCATAGCTTGGCTCTACTCTGCTCTGTCATCACCTAACAGTGCAAGGCTCAGAATCATTTAGGGTTTTATCAAGGGGAGCTATGAGAACATGAAAACATAAGGTGAACAAGCCAGAGTCTCTTTTTTCTACTCTTTCCATAGATTCTCTTAGTCACTGTAGAGTACCTGTTCAGGCCCAAAAACAGAATCAAAGGATCACGGAATATAGACCTGGAAGGGATCTTAAAGACCACCTAGTCTAGCACCTTGATTGTTTTAGCTGAATAAAAAAGCCAAGAGAGTAGAAGTGACTTTCATAATCTTACATAATTCAGTATAAATCAACAAGTGTCTACTATACTCTAATGTCCCTTCCAGTTCTAAATTTATTCCCCTACCTGCCAGACCCAGTACTAGACTCCAGGAATACAAAAACAAAACAATAAAACGTTCTTTGCCCTCAAGGAACTTATGTCTACTGGTACAAGATATATCCATCAATAAGAAAACATGCAAAATAAATACAAAATAACTTAAGAGACCTCTAACAGCTAGGAGAATTTAGTAAAGGCCCCTCATGATGGTGGTGATAGTGATGGTTGTCCTTCATTCTTTTAGAGAACCAAAATGACATCACTATGTTAAAGTCAAGTTACAATGCATCTGATTGTGGCTGATCAGACCAATACAAGCTCAGTCAGAATGCTCTACACCACAGATCAGGCACAAATTGTGGGACATTCGGAGTAGGTTTCCTTGTAAGAAATGGCACTTGAGCTGAGCTGAAAAAAGCAAGATGGTCCACAAAGCACAGGTAAGGAGGTAGAGCATCCGAAGCACAGGAGAAACTCTGTGCAAAGGCACCAAGGCAGGAGATAGGACATCATACAGGGGGATCAGTAGGTTGACTAACAGGTAGGAGCGCAGCAAAGAGTACATGAGTGGGAGTGTTGTGTAATCATCTTGGCAGTAAGTAGCAGGGGCAGGATTCAAACCCAGGTCCTTTGACTCGAAATCCATTGTCCCACTTAACTAAACTGTCGTTTTTAAATAAGGTATTCCCAAACAGGGTCTCACTGAGGGATACCACTACAGCTAGGTGGAGAAGTGGATAGATGGCCCAGACAGGAGTCAGGAAGACCTGAGTTCAAATCCAGCCTCAGACACATACTAGCTATGTGACCCTGGCTAAATCATTTAATCCCTAATTAGCTTCAATTGTTCATCTACAAAATGAGCTAAAGAAGGAAAATGCAAACCATTCTAGTACCTTTGCCAAGAAAACCCCAAATGGGGTCAAGAAGAGTCAGATTTGACTGCAAAATGACTAAACAACAGCAACAAATTCCCAAATCAAGTAGATATGTATTGATTGGGAAATGGCTAAACACAGTTGTAGTACATGAATATAATTATTACTATGCTGTAAGATTTGGTGAATGTAACAAATATAGAAAAATATAAAGATCTACATGAACTGATACTGAGGGAAATAAAGCCAAGAAAACAATGACTACAACATAAATGGAGAACAAAAAAAAGTGTATGTTGCAAAATTATAAAGAAAAAGCATAACTCTACATAATAATTTTACTAAAATTAATAAAGACCAAAAAAAATTTTTTTTTAATTTTTTTAATTTAAAAGGAGCAGCTAGGTGGTACAGTGAACAGAGCACCAGCATTGAAGTTGGAAGGACCTGAGTTCAAAGTCGGCCTCAGACACTTGACCTGTGTGACCCTGGGCAAGTCACTTAACCCCAATTGCCTTCCCCCCTCCAAAAAAAATTTAAAATTAATAAAGACAAGTATTTGAACCTATGTAGCATGGCATAATGCCAATTCCATTAAAGCCATCTAAACTCAGACTACAAGGAAAAAAATAATTGGTTTCCTTTTATTTTAAAAAAGGGAGGGGGGAGAAAGATAACCAAAAAGAAGGCAGGTAAGAAAAACAATAATATAGTAACTACAAAAGGGTAAATGGAAAGAACTATCACTATAAAAAAATATGAAATGAATCTTGCAAAATTATAAATAAACTTGGCCCACCTCTCCCTTTCTTTTACAGAGGTAAAGAATTCACAGGTGTGGGACAGTATATATGTCAGGTTTTTTTAACTGTTTTCTTTCTTTTTAAAAAAGTTCTTTATTATAAGGGATGGCATTCTGAGAGTAGTTAAGGGTAATAAATGGGGAAAACTGGGTAATATAAAAACAATCTATAGATAGACTTTTATTTTTTAAAAGAAAATGGCCATTTGAACCCAACAGTAGCATGCAAGGAAGAAAGCTGTTTACTTGATGCAAGTAGGAATTTAAATTCCAGATTGAGAAAAACTTGTTGTAAACTTTTAGATATCTTGTTTCCTAAAAACAAAGCCCACAAGGCTTCTTATTGTAGCATTTCCAACTGCACTATGTAATGCTGAATCTGAGAAGGAAAGTATTTAAAAGGCTACCTATTCATCCCTTAACAGAGAAGGACTGCTCAATAATTCCAACAAGTAGTGATTCTATTAAAGGAAACCCATTATCTCCCAAGATGGCCCATTCAACTTTAGGATAGCTTTAATTATTAGGAATTTTTCCTTATATTGCAGCCAAATCTGTCTCTGCAACTTCCATCTAGTGCTCCTACTTTGATTCATAGCGGTAAAACAGAAGGAAGCTAATCCCATTACAGTATCATTTCTATATGATATTTCCTGAAATTTTTTTTCTAGTTCTTTCTTTTGGCTAGGCAATGTGTCAATTATCATTTTTGTTTCTGACTCTACTGATCTTTATTTAGATCATCATCTTTCCTCCTTGCCCCCAGCTTTAGTTACTAAATATCCTCACAGGAGTCTGTCTCCTTGATATTCAGTCATACTTTATACTATTACTATCTTTTATCTAGTTTATTCTTTTTTAGTCAGGTGTACCGAACTAGAACTAATCCAATCATCGATGCTACCCCACCAAGTATAATAATACCTGCCAGGCCCAAGTTGCCTCCTTGAATAAGGTCTCTTATACCTTGTTTGGCACCCACACATGGGACGTCTTTGCTGACATCTGAAGCCATGGATATTATTATAGCTGGTTGGTTGTTGGGGTTTTTTTGTATTCTGAATTATATTGCTATTTTTGTTCCTGCATTACAACTATTCTTTAAGGTAAAAATGTGGTACATTTAGGCAGTTCTCTTTCCCCTTCCTTTTTCAGTGGCTAAATCCATTTTGATTAAATGTACAAGGCTCCAAGCAAATATATTTTTAGTGGGCACTGTTATCCTTGGTCAAGAATTCATCATTCCTACATTTAAGTTGTGGACCAGAAATCTAAATTCTATTTTCAGACACTATCTTCCTAACCAGCTGTTCACTTCCCAAATCTCCCTCTTATCTGAAGCCCTTACTTTCAAACAGGCAGTTCTCAAGAGAAGAAAATGAAGTTATCTAAAGCCATATGGAGGGAAAATGTTTTTTTCAAATCACTAATAATTAGATGCATAATTAAAGTAATTCTGAGATTCTACCTCATAACCAAGAAATTGCCAAAAACAATAAAAAAGTAAAATGACAAATGTTGCCAGAAATGGGCACAAATACACTGACTGTGTACCTAGTGGACCTATGAATGGGTATAATCATTCTGGAAAGCAATTTGGAATTACTATACCACTGTTGGACCAAAAGAGATTTTTTAAAAAATAGAAAGGGGCCCTACATATACAAAAATATTTATAGCAGCTGTTTTTGTGGTGGCAAAAAACTAGAACCTATGGGGATATCCATCAATTGGAAAATGTGCTATGTGGTATATGATAATATACTACTGTGCTTTAAGAAATTAAGAAAATAGGATCAGCTAGGTGACATAGTGACTAGAGCACCAGCCCTGGAGTCAGGAGGACCTGAATTCAAATCTGCCCTCAGACACCTGATACACTTACTAGCCGTGTGACTTTGGGCAAGTCACTTAACCAACTGCCCTCCAAAAAGCCAAAAAAAAAAGAAGAAGAAAAAGAAAATAGATCATTTCAAAGAAATACAAAAAGCCTTCTATAAAGAGTGAAATAAGTACACCCAGAAAAAAATAACTTATAATAGTACAAAAACAATTTTGGAGACTTTGACAATCTGATGAAGAATGAAATGAACAGAACCAGGAAAACAATTTCTACAATATCAACATTATAAAGACAACTTTCAATATGGTACAACAATCTCAATGGATGGGGAAGGGGTAGGAAGAAGTGAATTTGGAACTCAAGTTTTTTTCTAAATGAAGGTTAGAAATAAATAGTTTTAAAGGATAAAGATATGTTTATATTGGTAAGCAAGCAAACAAAAAAGACAAACCACTCTGAAAGTTATAAGAACTACGATCAATACAATGACTATGTTAAGATTCCTGAGGACTGATGATAAAATATATTATCAATTTAGTGTATAAAATGAGATGTCATCTACACATATTCACATGTATTTGTATATAATCAAGGAAGGAACGTTGTGCTTGACTATGTATTTGTTACCAGGAATTCATTTTTCTTTCCTCCTTTCCAATTAGGACAGAGTAAAAGGGAAAGAAAGTAAATGTCTATTAATTTTAAAAAATGTTTTTAAAGTTAGAGGATGCTACAGATCTGGAGTGTTGCATGTACTTTTAGATGAATGCACTGAGTAGTTAGTTTTGCTTAAACTGTTTTACTTTGTTTATAAGAGACTTCTCAAAGAGTGTGTGGGGGAGAACCTATAAATATCTGTAATGTTAAAACAAAACACATCAATAAAACTAAAAAAAATAAATCAGTAGCAGTGATTTTAAAAATTACGTGTTTCTTGCCCAGGGTTTACAATATAATCTCGTCTAGCTTCCTTCTGGGAGTACCTTTCAGCCCTCATAGAAACCTCCAGAAATGAATCAGTTGTTAAGTCCTAGAATGTTCTCTAGTGCTCTCAGATACATACCCAGGCAAGAAAAAGAACCTCTCTATTATTCATGTCAGGTCAACTAATGGTTGCCTCAATATTCCTTAGCAGGAACTCATCTGACCATCAACAGTCTAGTCTTCCTCTGACCCAAACTGAATTTTTTCTCTTAATTCTTTCTCAAAATGATATCAGTTAATTAACATCATCACTCCTTGGGACAAAAGCAGTTGCTTTCTCCTCAGAGGGTCTGGATTTCATCTCTACAGAAAGACCCTTATATTTATCACTTAGCTCAAGGTGTTCAAGGTTCTCCCTTTTCTCCTCAGTATCAAATTCTTCCCCTCTCCAAAACTTCCTGATAGGTCAGAATTCTTTTCTGCCTCTCCAGATCCTTCTGTTTATAACTTCTCTCCTCTTAAAAAGAAGACTTCATTCATTTACCTTCTCTTCTAGAGTGAGGCCAGCCCCTTATATTGAACACAGAGAAAAATTTACTTGGCCATTGCAAAAAGACAACCATTGCATTCTATGCAAGTCACCACATAATTCTCCTTGCCCATGGAAACAAAATCCTTAGTCCTCAATTGGAAATCCTGGCACGTAAGTAAGCACTATAGGATGACATGTAGGAAGCAAATGGGAAAGAACTAGAGAAAAGAGGGGGGTGGTTTTGTAAGGGACATTTTTATAATCTTCAATCTTTTGTAATTAGAAAGATAAATCAATTAAAGTTTTCCTTAAATCAAACCAAACACTCTTCAGAAGGCAATATGCTAGTAGGGAGGGTAGAGAGGGGAAAATATAAATATAAGCAAAACTCAATCTCTGCCCTCAAGGAGATTCTAACCTGAAATAAAAACTAAAACAATATGGTTCCTTTATATTATTACTGAGCCAACATAATTTCTAAAAGCTATGAAATAGGAAGATATGACATAAGTATGTTCATGTGTGTATATAGAGGGAAAGGAAGAGACAAAGAGAGAGAATGAGAATGAGGGAAAGAGAGGGGGGAAGGAGCAATTTCTCTCTAAAGAGGAATCTAAATGCAAGGACCTAAAACAATTCCAAAAGAGTCATGAGAGAAAATGCCATCCACATCCAGAGATAGAACTATGGAGTCTGAATACAGAGCAGACTGTTTTCTTTTTTTGTTGTTGTTTTTTTGTTTTCTTTCTCATGTTTTCTCCCATTTGTTGTAATTCTTCTATATGATGTGACTAATGTAAAAATACATATGTTTAATAGGATTGTATATGTAGAGCAGATATCAGATTGCATGTCATCTTGGGAAAGGAGGAAAGGGGAGAAAATTTAAAACTTATAGAAATGAATGTTGAAAACTAAAAATAAATTAACTTTTAAAAATAAATAAATAAATAGAGTAGAGCCTAAAAAGTCTCTGGCATGAAACCAAGGAGTGATTTATCAACTAGTTGGAGGGTAGGAAGCACTTACCTGGAACTGTAAGATTTGCAAAGCACTTTACAAATATTTCACTGATCCACAACTCTGAAAGGCAGGTGCTATTATTATCCCCATTTTATAGATAAGGAAACTGAAACAGACAGGGATTAAATGACTCGCCCCAGGGTCACATGGCTAGAAATGTCTGAGGAAGGAGTGAACTCAAGTCTTTCTGACTCCAGGTCTAGCATCCTCCACTCCACAGTCTACCTTCTCAATGAAAGTGCTTCTTGGAATTCTCTCTCAACACAACCATTACCTATCACCCCTTCACCTTTATTAAGACAGAAAGAAACATAGAGCTATGCAAACTCTTCTCCCCTTAGGTTATGCTGGTCCCTTGAAGCAGTTAAAATTGAATGGTATATATGGCTGTACAAATGCTACTGGGAAAATCCCCACCACACCTACTAGTATAGTTACCCTTTCTCCTCAATCCCTCAAAACTCTGAGACTGTAAACAGGTACCCATCAGAAGGCAGACTCCAAGCTCCAGGACAGTAACTGATGAATGAGAAACCTATCAGAACATCTTCAGTTTGGGTAGAATTTAATCAAATAAGATGAGCAGGTATGGATGAACTGCCTTTACATTATATTTTCCTCTAAATTAACCACCCTTCCCTACTTCTATCAAAGGTATAGTGCTATCCTCAACTCTTCACTTTCACTCTTCCTCTCACAGGCAAGGCTTCTCATTTCTTGTACCAAAATATCTCTCATGTCTCTTTCCCTCTTTCCACTTACAAAGCTACCATCTACTTAAGGTATTATCATCTCTTAACCAGTCTCCTAATGGTCTTTTTGACTCAAGGATTTCTAATGAAAACTATAATGTGCACCAATTATTATGACCTATCATTTGACTGTTGTAAAAAAAAAAAAAGAAAAAAGAAAAGAAAGAAATTTACTTATGTAGTACTACATATACTAAATTATCTAGTTAACTACTAATAAACCATTATTTATAAGTGAGCTCTAGCCTCCTGGAAATACACAATGATTTTTTGAAAATAACAAAGCATGGGGGAAGGGGAGAGATAGAGAGAAGATGGTGGAGTAAAGGCAAGTACTCACCTGAGCTCTTCCCTAACCCCCTCCAAACACCTTTTTAAAATGACTGAATGAATTCTAGAGCAGCAGAACCCACAAAAAGACAGCGAAAACAAATTTCCAACCTAAGAGAATTTGGAAGTTCAGCAGGAAATATCTGTTGCACCAGGATGAGAGAGTAACACAGGCCACACCAGCTCAGACCTAGACCTAGTAAACTGGGAGCAGGCCTCAGGACAACTATATCAATGGCAGCAACGGTGATTTCCAGACCTCTCAGCCCACGGATGCCAAAGACAACTTAGAAGGTCATCAAGAAAGATCTATTGCACCTCTATAAGAGTGGAGCCCATTCCAGCACAGGTCTCACAACAGCAAACCAGGGGCAGGCCTTGGAAGCCACTGAAACTGCAGCAACATCAGTCCACAGGCAGTAAAGCAGTTCAGAAGGTGATTAGGGAGGTCTTTTTGCTAGTTGCTTTTGCTTGTTGCTTTGCCCATACTTGGATCTTAACCACAGTTCCAGATGGCAGTACCAGGGAGGGGAGGAGAACTAGCACAGCAGAACTTGTGGCCACAGTGGCCCTCTTCACAGTTCCAGAGCAGAAAAGAATGCTTGTGGTCATTCACAGACCAGAGCACAGTCCAGGAGAGTAGTAAACACCTCTCCTTAGATCATACTACCTTGGAAGAACTGGAAACTTATAGGTACCTAGAAGTTATCTCTGAAAACAACTGCACAAAACCCCTCCACCATGGAAGCAGAGTTCTACCTTAACAAAGAGTTAAAAAGTCAAATAATAGGCTGGGAAAATGAGCAAACAACAGAAAAAAAAATTCTGACCATAGAAAGTTACTATGGTGGAGCAGTGAGGTAGTACAGTGAATAGAGCACTGGCCCTGGAGTCAGGAGGACCAGAGTTCAAATCCGGCCTCAGACCCGTAACACAAAAACTAGCCATGTGACCTTCGGCAAAGTCACTTAACCCCAATTGCCCTCCAAAAAGCAAAAAAAAAAAAAAGTTACTATGGTGACAAGAAAGATCAAAGCACATGTTCAGAAGAAGAGAGCAAACCCAAGGCTCCTACATTCAAAACCTCTAAGAAAAAATTGAATTGGTCTCAGGCCATGGAAGAGCTCAAAAGAGATTTTGAAAATCAAGTAAGAGAAATAGAGGAAAAATTGAGAAGGAAAATAAGAAATAAGAGCGATGCAAGAAAATCATGAAAAATGAGTCAACAGCTTGGTAAGAGAAATGCAAAAAAAAAAATACTTTAAAAAATAATACCTTAAAAAACAGACTAGGTCAAATGGAAAAAGAGGTCCAAAAAGCCAATGAGGCGAATACCTTAAAAAGCCTATTTGGTCAAATGGAAAAGGAGGTACAAAAACTCACTGAAGAAAGTAATTCCTTAAAAATTAGAATAGAGCAAATGGGCAAATGACTTTATGAGAAATCAAGAAACAATAAAACAAAACCAAAAGAATGAAAAGATAGAATCAATGTGAAATATCTCACTGGAAAAACAACTGACCTGGAAAATAGATCCAGGAAAGATAATTTAAAATCACTAGACTACCTGAAAACCATGATCACAAAAAGAGCCTAGACATCATCGTTCAAGAAATTATCAAGGAAACTGCCCTGATATTCTACAACCAGAGAGTAAAATAGAAATTGAAAGAATCCATCTATCACCTCCTTAAAGAGATCCCAAAATGAAAACTGCCAGGAATATTATAGCCAAATTCTAGAGTTCCCAGGTCAAGGAGAAAATATTGCAAGCAGCCAGAAACACACAATTCAAATATCATGGAGCCACAATCAGGATAACACAAGATTTAGCAGCTTCTGAATTAAAGGATTAGAAGGCAAAGGAGCTAGGATTACAACCAAGAATCACCTACCCAGCAAAACTACATATAATCCATCAGGGGAAAAAAACAGATATTCAATGAGATAGAGGAATTTCAAACATTCTTGAGAAAAGACTAGAGCTAAATAGAAAATGTGACTTTCAAGAGAAACATAAAAAGGTAAACAGTAAAGAGAAATCATAGAGGACTCATTAAAATTAAACTGTTTGCACTGCTACAAGGTTATAAGACCTTTCCTATTATTAGAGTAGTTATAAGCAATATGTATATATAAAGGGTACAGGTGTGAGTTGACTATGAAGGGATAGTATCTAAAAAGTAAAATTAAGGGGTGAGAGGAACATACTAGGAGAAAGAGAAAGAAGAGGCAAAAAAAACTTTTACAGTAGAGGGGAAGGGGGGAGGGGAGGTGGAGTAAGTGAACCTAACTCTCATCAGAATGGCTCAAAGAGGGAATAATACACATACCCAATTAGGTATAGAAATCTATCTTACCCTACAGGAAAACAGAGGGAAGGAGATAATAAGGGTGGGGGGCAGGGTAATAGAAGGGAGGGAAACCTGGGGAAGGGGGTAGTCAGAAGCAAAATGCTTTTAAGGAGTGACAGAGTGAAAGGAAAGAATAGAATTGGGGGGGGGGGAGAATAGGCTCTGATAAAGGCTATGTTTTCTTCCACAATATGACCATTATGGAAGTGTTTTGCATGAATACACACATATAACCTTTATCAAATTGCTTGTCTTCTCAATGAGATAGGTGGGGTGAGGAGGGAGGAAGTAAAAGAATTTCCAACTCAACATTTTAAAAATGAAAGTAAAAAACTGTTTTTACTTGTAACTGGGGAAAATAAAATAATAAATGAAAATAACAATGGGGCAGCTAGGTGGCATAGTACGTTAAGAGTGCAGCCCGGAGTCAGGATGACCCAGGATAGGTCCAGCCTCAAAAAATGAGCACTCACACATAAATAATGACCGGCGTGTAACCTTGAGCAAGATACTTAACCCCAATTGCTTTAAAAAAAATAATAACAAAGCATATTCAATCACACTACTCTCATACTGCTTGGACTTAGGGCCTATTTTTAATGAAAGACAAAAGGAAACAATAATTTATTAAGTGCCTACTATATTCTAAGCACTTTACAATATTATCCAATTTGGTCCTAACAACCACCCTGGAAAGTAGGTTGCTATTTATCATTATCCCCATTTTAATTTAGGAAACTGAGTTACAGAGAAGATAAAGTGACTTGAGGCCAGATTTGAACTCTGGTCTTCCTGACTAAAGACTATTTACTGCACTAATTCAATGTCTCTGGTAAATGCAAAAAAAAAAATAATTGTACAATAAACACTTAAAATGTAAATGCTTTTAATTTTACCCTTATATTTTTATTTCTATGTTCTACAATGTAAATAATATATTAATATGGTAATATACATTCTATAATAAAAAATATAAGTATATGGAAAAGTATATGCTCAAAAATATTTTAATGATATTGGAAAGACTACTGATTTGGAGTAGATCATTACAATGCCTCTACTCTGAGGGCAAAAAGTCAAGTATAATCCTCAAATTCCAGAGCCAGATGCATTTCTGCCTCCAAGGGGGTACTACAATTTTCATAAAAAGAAATGGATCAATGACTGTTTGCCCTTTGGATTCCTCTTGTTGTTTAAGGTACAAGAAGTTATTGAATTGTTCCTATTCTCCAGGCTCAAAGGTCTTAGAACTAGAAATGAAATGGACAATGACAATAGCATGCTTCATATTCCTGTGCCTGAGCAGCTGGGCAGTGGGTGGTCTCACTGCTCAGCCTACAGACAAGAAGACTTGAGTTATAATCTAGCCTCAGACACTTACTAGCTGTGTGACCCTGAGCAAGTCACTCAGTTTCCTCAACTGTAAAATGAGAAGGAAATGGGAAACCACTCCAGTATCTTTACCAAGAAAACCCAAAAGCTGTCACAAAGACTAGGACACATGACTGAAATGACTGAACAGCAACATGACTATACTTATTTAAAGCCTCCGCAAACAAAAGTGTCTTAGTATTTTAGAATAGGAAGAACCCGATCCTCTGAACTCAACATCCACAAAAGGGGCTAAAAGAAAACATTTATCAAAATGAATTTCATGTAACAAACTACATGTTAGCTGTATTAGCATATTTTTATAACCTAAAACCATAAATGAATTGCCGTTAATTTGGGAAATATGAGACAAAAAAATAAAACATAATCATGTAGTAAGGTAGGGCTAGACGATTATTTAAGGTTAATTCTGAAGGAAAAGTCATTAATATGTGAATGTTGTAGTTTAGTATTTACAGCACATCCAAACCAATCAATAAGTTATATTTTCCCTTTCTTCCCTTCTCAACAAAGTCATAATGCCAGCCTCTAGCATTTGTAGGTTAATTTCACTCCCCAAGTTATTCTGAATAGAAACAAAACATAATTTTCAAATGTTATAAAATAAAATACACATTCCCAAATAAGACTGATTAAAGTTTCATGTGGCAATAGTTGTATCCCAAAGAAATATTCAATTTTTAAAACTTAGCTCCCTTTCTCAGAAAGAGTACTCTTTGTATCTGTTTGACAATGAAGCATCAAGAAGAGGGAAAAAAACCTTTTGATGTACTACATGGTTGGAGTCTCTTTTGTTTCAGATTTTTGTCTGCTCGTAAACTGATAAAGAATGAAGATATACTGGATTTCTTAAAATTTACCAGTTTACTGTTCCATTTTTATAAGAAATTATATTAAGAAATTTGTTGTCTGAATAGGTTATACTTTCAAATTTAGCATGCTAAATACTGGGTTAAATGAGCAGTACCCCAACATTATACATTTAGATACAAATGAAGTTAGACTTAAAGCATTCTTGTGTCCATTTAAAAAATGTATATCCAATAATTCAACTGCATCAAAAAATTCCCTTCTCCATCCTTTCTCTCCATATTATGTCCCCTTCCCATATTTCCCCACCTTCCCCAGAGGAAAAAGAGGAAACTCCTCTCCTTCCCCTAGGTTAATGGCTTCAAATTTCACATCCCTAGGACATGGTATAAAATAACACATTGCACACTCTTTCACATTACTGTGATCTTAACTTCTTTAGCAGTTTTATTTTGTTTTGTTTTTTTTAGACAAGGCAACTGACTGTACATAAAAGTTATTATGTTTACATCTTTTAGAAAGCTCTCAAGTATGAATTCCAAATCCTTTATTAATGGGTGATAATCCATGTGAAACATTCAGCCAAAAGGAACAAATTTAATGTGTCAATCACTTTCAGTTCCATTTCCTATCTCTCATTATCAACTTAAAAGTTTGGTTTACTAAGTATTTAGATTTAGGTTTTTAAACTATGTAAGAAAACCACATTCTCTCAAGAAGCAGAAAATGGGGTATTTAACTAAAAAGAAAATGTTATCCTAAATTCACAATGAAATTCAATAAACACTATATCCCTTCAAGGCTTAGCTCAGTTGCCATCTCCTACAAGAGGTCTTTGCATGCCAAGCTACTCTGTATATATTCTGTATTTATTTATCTCTGTATGGAGTTATTTTCCCCCAACTAGAACGTCAGTTCTTGAGGACAGGAACTATCTTTTCTACATAATCTAGAGCCTAGTATATAATTCCTTCATATAGTTGGTATTTAACAAATTGTTTGTTGAACAGAACTGAATTAATTTTATTAAGTACCTACATTATACAAACACCATTAAGCACAAGGAAAATAGTTTAATGAAGTCCCTGACCTCAAGTGGTTTATAGGTTAATAGAAGATATGACAAACACAAATACCAAATGTAATCCTCAACAAAATATCATTTCTTATTGAAGTGAATTGAAATTATCTTCTCTCTCAAATACAACTTAATTCCCATGTTTAATACCAAGGGAACAGTTTCTGCAAAAATGTGGAACTTGATAGCAATAATCCAATAACTAAGCAAAAACTTTAGTATGTATTCATCCCAAAACTCAAGTGCCAACTACATAGATGGGTCTGTGGATAGAAAATATATGAAAGGGGCGGCTAGGTGGCGCAGTGAATAGAGTGCCGGCCCTGGAATCAGAAGGACCTGAGTTCGGAGCCGGCCTCCGACACTTAATCCAAACAAACAAAAACCTAGCCATGTAACCTTGGGCAAGTTACTTAACCCCAATTGCCCTAAAGGGGCGGCTAGGTGGCGCAGTGAGTAAGAGTGCCTGCCTCGGAGTTGGGATGACCCGAGATCAGATCCGGCCTCAGAAAATGAGCACCCACGCATAAATAATGACTAGCCGTGTAACCTTGAGCAAGTTACTTAACCCCAATTGCTTATTTAAAAAAAAAAAAAAAGAAAATATATGAAATAGGCTATCTCATGGTATGAGACAGCTATAACCTACACATGACTATGAATAAAAATATAGAATATGAAGGTGCAAAAAGAGTTACACAGGACTACAGAAATTCAAACTGCTGACATGACATCCTGGAGGGAAGTATATGGGAGGCACCTGGAAATATGTGTCCAAAGATTAGGTTAGGTTGAGAATGAATATAAAAGATTTGGGTGTCATCTTCATTTAGGTGAGAGCTGAAGCCCCACATAAGTGAGTAGATGAGTTAACCTCATATATTAGCAAAATACAAAAAGAAAGGCTTAATGAAGTGAATGTGAATTTTTTAAAACCATAAAGACAACAAATAAACCTAAAATAAGGCATAAAAGAAGAGACATTTGAAAATTAGAAGATTGGTAAATTGAAAATAAAAACCCACAGAAATAACAAAAACAAAAAGCTACTTCTTTAAAAAGGCTAATAAAACTGACAATTTTTTAGCTAATCTCATTTAAAAGAGGGTAGAAAATCAAATCAATAAAAAGCAAAGGGCATGGTGAAGTCACAGAAAAACCAGAAGGAATAAAAAGAATCAGAAAAATATTGTACACAGTTATATATGCTAACAAATGTGAGAACATAAAAAATAAATAAATAAGTACCTTCAAAAATATAAAATGCCCAAAATATCTAAAGGCCAGGGAGAACAATCAGGAATTATACCCAAAGAGTTATAAAACTGTGTATACTCTTCTACCCAGCAATAACACCATTAAGTCTGTTTCCCAAGGTGATCAAGGAAAAAGGAAAAGAATCTATCTATATATTATGTTCTAAAATATTTATAGCACCGAAGCCAGGGCGGGCAAACAGAGGCCCAGATGAGGCTGGATCAATGTGGCAGCAAGTTGACCCACCAACCACAAGGGCCACTGCCAGGCCTATAACCAAAGGGCTGGGACTGACTGGAGCAGGATAAGAATCAAATGCAGGGCCCCTGGCAGGGGCAGCAGCTATTCCTGGGAGTACCAATCCACAGCCCAGAAATTTAAAAAGCTCCTATCTAGACCTCCAGGGACCAGGATGGCAGAGTGAAACCCTGCAGCTCCAATCCCCCCATCTCCGACCCTGAAAACATAGTAATTATTGCCCCAGGGCAAAACCTTAAACTGTAAAGGCTTGGGAACACTAGAGGAAGATTGTGGTTAGGGCCCTGCCTCAAAATGGGTAGAAAGCAGACTGCAAAGACAAAGACTCTGGAGTCCTACTATCCTAAGAGGGAGGAAACAAATTCAGAGGGAGACAGTGTTGCCTCCACACCCACAGCTGAAGCCTGAACAGGGAACTGGTCTCAAGCACAGAAAGCATTCTTAGATGAACTCAAAAGGATCTTTGAAAACTAAATTATAGAGATAGAAGATAAAATGAATAATTTTTTTAAAATCAAAATTGCAAAATTAGAAAAGAAAATACAATGAAGAAAACAGCTCCTTAAAAAGAAAAATGTAGGACTTTGCCACCAGCCAGGGCATCTATATGTTGATAATTCTGGGAACGCCACAGCTGCTAGTGTTCTTGGGTCTGCTGGTCATGCCACCCTGCGGCTAAAACCGTGACTCAGGCGGGCCTGAGCTTGGCTCCCAGAGCTCTGCACTGGCCATTCCCTGCCAGGCTGCAGGACTGTCCTCAGTGGGAGGTTAGCTTCTCTGTGTCATTTTGTGGGTTCTGGATCTCCAGAGGTTGTTCATAGTCCCGCTTTTACATAATTTTGAAGTGGTGTGGGCTGGAGCTCTGTGGAAGTGCTGTTTCTACTACCCCATATTGACTCCGCCCCCCTGGTGGCAAAGTCCTATTGTGCCCAAAAGTCAAGTAATTGAATGGCCACATGGCTAGGCAGAGGAAACAAAATAAACAGAAAAATGCAACATTAGACTCCTATTTTGGGGGCAAAGAGGATCAAAGCATGGAACAGGAGGAGGACTGGGAGGTCAGAAATACTGCACCAAAAGCCCCAAATGAAAATACGAGCTGGCTACAGGCCACTGAGGACCTTAAGGAGCAGATAAGAGAAGTGGGGGGAAATTGGGAAGAGAAATGAGAAAGATGCAAGAAAAGTGTGAGATGAGAGTCAACAGCCTGACTGAGGAAAATAACACCTTAAAAAATAGACTAACTCAAATGGCAAAAGAGGCTCAAAAAGGCAATGAGCAGAAGAATGCCTTAAAAAGTCAAATTTGCCAGATGGAAAAAGAATCTCAAAAGTTCACTGAGGAGGTTCATTCCTTCAGAGTTAGACTGGAGCAAATGGAAGCTAATGACTTTATGAGAAATCAAGATGCTTTTAAGCAGATCCAAACAAATGAAAGATTAGAAGGCAATGTGAAATATCTCATGGGAAAAACCACTGACCTGGAAAATAGATCCAGGAGAGACAATATAAAAATTATTGGACTACCCTAAAGCCATGATCAAAGAAAGAACCTAGAAATCACCCTTCAAGAAATTCTCAAGGAAAATTGCCCTGATGTTTTAGATCCAGAGGGCAAAACAGAGGTTGAAAGAATCCACAGATCACCTCCTGAAAAAGACCCCAAAAAGAAAACTCCCAGGAATATTACAGCCAGGTTCCAGAATCCCCATATCAAGGAGAAAATACTACAAGCAGCCAGGAAGAAACAATTTCAATATTGTGGAAACACAATCAGAATAGCCCGGGACCTGGCAGCTTCTACACTGAGGGACTGAAGGGCATGGAATACGATATTCCAGAGAGCAAAAGAGCTAGGAATGAACCCAAGGGTCACCTACCCAGCAAAACTGAGGATTGTGTTTCAGGGGGAAATATGGTCATTCAGTGGAACAGAGGACTTTCAAGCATTCCTGAGGAAAAAAACAGAACTGAATAGAAAATTTGACATCCAGACACAAGAAGCAAGAGATGCCTGAGAAGGTAATCAGGGAAAAGAAATCAAAGGGAACTTATCAAAGTTGAACTATTTACATTCCTATATGGAAAAACAATAACTGTGATTGATGAAATCTTTCTCACTATGAAAATAATGGAAGAAGGGTGTGTGGTCATATGAATACAAATGCAAATGTGTGTGTATATGGTTACAGTTATATATGGATAGAGGGCATAGGTTGAATTTGTTGGGAAGGGAGGATACTAAAGGGATGAAATTATGAGGTGAAAGAGGAAAGTGGCAAGAGGAGATGGGGAAAGACAGGGTAGGGCAAACTATCTCATGTAGAAGAAGCAAGGGAAAGTGGTTGCAAGGGAGGGGGAGAATAGGAAGGCAAAAAGGCAAAACCACATTCTCATTGAATTTGGTTCAGGGAGAGAATGACATACATACTAAATGGGATATCTCAACCTGCAGCAGAACAGGGGGTAGGGGTATGAGAGGAGGGATGATGGATGGGAGGGCATCCTTGTGGGGAGGGGAGGTTGGAAGTACCCACTATAGAAGAGGGACAGGATCATGTAGGGAATGGACCAGGTGGGGGTGGGATGAGTGGGAGGGAATTATAAGCAGCCTTGTACAATATGTCTACTATGATAATGTTTTGCATAGCTAGACATGTACAACATATACTGAATTACTTATCTCCCCAGAGGGAATGGGTGACAAGGGAGGAAGGAAATGGATCTGAAATTCGGGGTCTTAACATTAAATGTTTCAAATATATATAAATACTATTATTAATACTCTTTTGCTTGTAATTGGGAAATAAGATGTGCAGGCATTGGGACACAAAGATTCACCTTCCTCTAATGGAAAAGTCGAAGGGGGTATGGGAGAAGGTATGGGAGAGAGCAGATTGGAGGAAGCGATATCTTGTGGGACTGCTATTCTGGGAGGGTGGGTAGGGGAAAAACAGGGGCGGGGAAATGATTGTAACTCAAAATCTGGCGGAAATGAATGATGTAAAACAGAAGTTAATAAAGCATTTGTTTTAAAAAAATAGAAATAAAATTTAAAATAAAAAATAATAAAAACAAAAAATAAAAAGAAATTCTCAAGGAAAATTGCCCTGATGTTTTAGTCCCAGAGGGGAAAATAGAGGTTGAAAGAATCCACAGATCACCTCCTGAAAAAGATCCCAAAAAGAAAACTCCTAGGAATATTGTAGCCAGGTTCCAGAACTCCCAGATCAAGGAGAGAATATTACAAGCAGCCAGGAAGAAACAATTTCAATATTGTGGAAACACAATCAGAATAGCACAGGATCTGGCAGCTTCTACATCGAGGGATTAAAGGACATGGAATATGATATTCCACAGGTCAAAGGACCTGGGATTAAAACCAAAATCACCTATCCAGCAAAGTGGAATAGAGGACTTTCAAGCATTCTTGAGGAAAAAACCAGAGTAGAACAAAAAATATAACATTCAGACACAAGAAACAAGAGATGCTTGAGAAGGTAAACAGGGAAAAGAAAGCACTATAAACTTATCAAAGTTGAAGTATTTACATTCCTACAGGGAAAAACAATAACTGTAACTGATGAAACTTTTCTCAGTATGAAAATAGTTGAAGAAGGGTATATGGGCATATGAATACATATGTGAATGTGTGTATATATATTTTGAGGTATACATAGATAGAGGGCACAGGTCGAATTTAATAGGAAGGGATGATACTTAAAAGGTGAGGTTAACAGGTGAGAGAGTAATGTGGTAAGGGGGAATGGGGAGAGACAATGGGGTGAACTGTCTAGTGTAGAGGAGGCAGGGGAAGGTGGTTGCAGGGGAGGGGAGGAACAGGAAGGCAAAAAGGCAAAACCTTATTCTCATTGAATTTGGACCAGGGAGAGAATGACATGCATACTAAATAGGATGTCCCACCCTACAGGAGCATGGGGGACAGGGGATGGGGGAAGGTGGTGGAGGGAAGGGCAGGCTGGGGGGGAGGGAAGTTGGAAGCACCCACTTTTGAAAAGGGACAGCATCAAGATGGGGAGTGGACCAAGTGGAAGGTGGGATAGGAGGGAGGGAAATATAGTCAGTCTTTTACAATATATCTACTATGGTAATGTTTTGCATAGCTACACATGTACAGGATATACGGAGTTGCTTATCTTCCTTTTAAAATTAAATTTATTAAAAAAATATATAAATACTATGATTAATACTATTTTGCATATAATTGGGAAATAAGATGTGCAGGCAAAGGGGCACAGGGATTCACCTCGCCCTACTGGAAAAGTTGAAGGGGGTATGGGAGAAGAGACGGGAGAGAGCAGATTGGTTGAGGGGATATCCTGTATGACTGTTATTCTGGGGTGGTGGGTAGGGGAAAAATGGGGAAAAAAATGTAACTCAAAATCTGATGGAAATGAATGATGTAAACCAGAAGTTAATAAAGCATTTGGAAAATAAATAAATAATGAAGATGTGTGATATGGAAAAGGAGCTCCAAAAACTAACAAACCGAGGAAAATAATATGCTAGAAACTAGAATCAACCAAATTGAAGCGAATAACTCTATGAGGAACCAAGAATTAGTCAAACAAAACATCAAGAATGAAAAATTAGAATAAGAGGTAAAATAATCTCAATGGAAAAAATAACTTACCTGGAAAACAGATCCAGGAGAGATAATCTAAGAATCATAGGCCTACTGGAAAATCACGATGAAAAAGTGAGCCTGGACAACATCTTCCAAGAGTTCATGAAGTAAAACTGCCCTGAGATACTATAACCAGAGAGTAAAACAGAAATTGAGAGAATCCACTGGACACCTCCTGAAAGAGATCCCAAATTGAAAAATCCTTGAAATGTTGTGGCCAAACTCCAGAATTACCAGGTAAAGGAGAAAATACTTCAAGTGTACAAAAAAAAAAACAAAACAATTCAAATATTAAAGAACCACAGTGAGGACTGCACAGGATCTGGCAGCCTCTACACTGAAAGATGGGAGGAAGTGGAATACAATTTTTCGAAAGGCAAAAGAGCTGGGGTTACAACCAAGGATCACCTACCCAGTGAAACTGAACATATTCTTCCAAGCAAGGAGATGGTCATTCAATGAAATAATATATTTTCATACCTTCCTGATGAAAAAGCCAGAGCTCAATGGAAAATTCAACCTCCAATTATGAGACACAAGAGACATAGAAAGGTAAACAAGGAAAACACACACACACACACACACACACACACACACACACACCCTGTTATTCAATAAGAGCAAACTGTTTATAGACAAGTAGAGGGTATGAGTATAAATTACACACAATGATGATTAAAAAAAAACCTTATTAAGGGCTACAAAGGGACTGCAATGGAAGAAGAGGAAAGAATGAAGTGGAAAAGGGTAAATTATGCCACACAATGAGGCATAAAAACAATATAGCAGAGGGAAAGAAGGGAGGGAGATGAGTATTATATGAGCCTTTCCCTCATTGGTTCTGGTGCAAGGAGGGAATAACACAACCAGTTAAGCATAGGACTCTATCAAGAGGAGACACAAAACTTATCATAATAGAGGGAAAGAGGGGAGGGAGAGGAGCTTTGCGTGAGATTTGTTCCTGTCACTCTTGGTGCAAAGAAGAAATAACATACAACATTAAGTATAAAAATATCCTACAGACAATAGGAGGGGATAAGAGCTACAAAAGGGGGAATGTGGTTAGAAGGGAGGGAAGAAGTAAGGGGGAAGGGGAAGAAAAGGGAAGGGGACTGATAAGAAGGGAATACCGAGGGAGGCAGTGGCCAAAAGGAAAATTCTTAAGGAGGGGAAGGGAGAAGGGGAGAAAAATATAAGTATAAACAGGGGAGGGAATAGGATGGATGGAGAGACAGACAGTAATCATAACTGTGAACGTGAATGGAATGAACTCTCCCATAAAACGGAGGCAGATAGCAGAATGGATTAAAAACCATAATCCTACAATATGCTGTTTGCAAGAAACACATCTGAAACAGAGGGATACACACAGGTTAAAGGTAAAAGGCTAGAGTAAAATATATCATGCATCAGCTAAAGTATGGTAGCAATCTTTATCTCAGATAAAGCAAAAGCAAAAATTGATCTAATTAAAAGAGATGAGGAAGGTAACTATATCCTGCTAAAAGGCACTATTATCAAGAATGAATTACTTAATATATATGCACCAAGTGGTATAGCATCCAAATTCCTAGAGGAGAAGGGAAGGGAATTAGAGGAAGAAATGGATAGCAAAACTATACTAGTGGGGGACCTTAATTCCCCCTCTCTGAACTTGATAAATCCAACCTCAAAATAAACAAGAAAGAAGTAAAGGGGGTGAATAGAATTTTAGAGAGGGTAGGTATGATAGATCTCTGGAGAAAACTGAATGAATATACCTTCTTCTCAATGGTACATGGCACATACACATCGACCATGTATCGGGACATAAATACCTCACAATTCAGTGCAGAAAGGCAGAAATATTAAATGCATCATTCTCAGATCATGATGCAATAAAAATCATATGCAATAAAGGGCCATGGAAAGACAGACTAAAAACTAATTGGAAACTAAACAATTTAATCCTAAAGAAAGAGTGGGTCAAACAAGAAATCATAGAAACAAGCAGTAACTTCATTCAAGAGAATGACAATAATGAGACAACATACCAAAATTTTTGGATGCAGCAAAAGCAGTTCTTAGGGGATGTTTTATATTCCTGAGTGTATACATGAATAAATTAGAGAAAAGGGAGCTCAATGAATTGGGCATGCAATTAAAAAAGCTAGAAAAAGAACAAATTGAAAATCCCCAATTAAATATTAAATTAGAAATACTGAAAACCAAAGGAGAGAGTAATAAAATTGAAATTAAGAAAACTATTAAATTAATAAATAAAATTAAGAGCTGGTTTTATGAAAAAAAAAAAAACGAAACTGATAGACCCTTAGCCAATATGATAAAAAAAAAAGAAAGAAAACCAAATTATGAGCATCAAAAATGAAAAGGGTGAATCTACCTCCAATGAAGAGTAAATTAAAACAATAATTAGGAATTATTTTGCCAAATTATATGCACATAAATTTGACAATCTTAGTGAAATGAATGAATGTTTACAAAAATATAAGTGCCCAGATTACCTGAAGAGGAAGTAAATTACTTAAATAACCCCATCTCAGAAAAAGAAATTGAACAAGCCATCAACCTAGGAAAAAATCTCCAGGGCCAGACGGATTCACCAGCCAATCCTATCAAACATTTAAAAAACAATTGATTCCAATACTCTACAAACTATTTAGGAAAATTAGTGAAGGAGTCCTACCAAATTCTTTTTATGACACAAACATGGTACTGATACCTAAATCAGGAAAAAATAAAAACAGAAAAAGAAAATTACAGACCAATTTCCCTCATGAATATAGATGCAATAATTTTAAATAAAATATCAGCAAAAAGACTACAGCAACTTATCACAAGAATAATACACTTTGATGAAGTAGGATTTATTCCAGGAATGCAAGGATGATTTAATATTAGGAAAACCATCAGTATAATTGATCATATCAACAATAAAACTAGCAGAAACCACATAATTATCTCAATAGATGCAGAAAAGGCTTTGACAAAGTACAACATCCATTCCTATTAAAAACACTAGAGGAGCGGCTAGGTGGCACAGTGAGTAGAGCGCTGGCCCTGGAGTCAGAAGGACCTGAGTTCGGTTCCAGCCTCAGACACCTAATGCACACACAAACAAAAACCTAGCTGTGTGACCTTGGGCAAGTTACTTAACCCCAATTGCCCTCCAAAAAGCAAAAAAAAAAAAAAAAAAACCACTAGAAAGTATAGGAATAAATGGAGACTTCCATATAATAATAAGTAGCATCTATTTAAAGACATCAGCAAGTATTATATGTAATGGGGAGAAGCTAGAAGCATTTCCAATAAGATCGGGGTGAAACAAGGGTGTCCACTATCACCCCTCTTATTCAATTTGGTATTAGAAATGTTAGCAGTAGCAATCAGAGAAGAAAAAGAAATCAAAGGAATCAAATTAGGCAAAGAAGAGACCAAGTTATCACTCTTTGCAGATGATATGATGATATACTTAAGAGGATCCTAAAGAATCAAGTAAAAAACTACTTGAGACAATAAATAAATTTAGCAAAACTTACAGGATATAAAATAAACCCACATAAATCCTCGGCATTCCTGTATATTTCTAACAAAATCCAACAGCAAGAGATAGAAAGAGAAATCCCATTTAAAGTTACTGCAGACACTATAAAATATTTGGGAATCTACCTGCCAAAACAAACCCAGGACCTATATGAACACAACTACAAAACACTTTTCAGACAAATAAAGTCAGATCTAACTAATTGGAAAAACATCAGTTGCTCATGGCTGGGTCTAGCTAATATAATAAAAATGACAATTTTACCTTAATTAAATTATATATTTAGTGCCACATCAATCAATTTACCAAAAAATTACTTTATTGACCTAGAAAAAATAGTAACAAAATTCATTTGGAAGAACAAAAGGTCCAGAATATCAAGGATACTAATGAAAAGAAATACTAGGGAAGTTGGCTTAGCTATACCAGATTTTAATCTGTATTATAAAGCAGCAGTCATCAAAATGACTTGGCTGAGGAATAGAGCAGTGGATCAATGGAATAGATTGGGTACACGAGACTCAGCAGTCAATGACTATAATAATCTACTCTTTGATAAACCCAAAGACCCCAGTTTTGGGGATAAAAACTTACTATTTGACAAAAAATGCTGAAAAAACTGGAATATAGTATGGCAGAAACTGGGCATAGACCATTATCTAACACCATATATCAAAATTAAGTCTAAATGGGTGCATGATCTAGGTATAAAGGATGATATTGTAAGCAATCTGGGAAAGCAAGGAATGATTTACCAGTCAGATTTATGGAGAGGGGAAGATTTCATGACCAAACAAGAATTAGAGAGCATTATAAAATGCAAAATGGATAACTTTGACTACATGAAACTGAAAAGCTTCCATACAAACAAAGCCAATGTAACCAAGATTAAGAGGGAAGTAGGAAATTGGGAAAGAATTTTTACAACCAATGTCTCTGATAAAGGCCTCATTTCTAAAATATACAGAGAACTGAGTCAAATCTATAAGAATACAAGTCATTCCCCAATTGATAAATGGTCAAAGGATATGAACAGACAGTTCTCAGAGGAAGAAATTTAAAGATATCTATAAGCATATGAAAAAATGCTCTAAATCACTATTGATTAGAGAAGTGCAACTAAGGGGACGCCCATCAATTGGGGAATGGCTACACAAGTTATGGTATATAAATGTAATGGAATACTACTGTGCCATAAGAAACAAAGAGCAGATGGACTTCATATCTACCTGGAGAGGCTTATATGAAGTGATGCTGAATGAGAAGAGCAGAACCAGGAAAAATTTGTACACAATTACAGATACAATACAGATACAGATACAGATGTGTGATGACGAACTTTGATAGACCAGACTCTTCTCAGAAATGCAGGGCTGTAAGTAAACTTCAAAAGACTCATGATGGAGAGAGATGTCTACGTTCAGAGAAAGAACCAGAAAGAACAGAGTTTGAATGCAGATTGAAGCAAATTACCTGCTCTCTTTCTTTTTCTTGTTTGGTTTGGTTTCCTGTTCTTTCCATCAGATATAATCCTTCTTTATAACCTGACCAATGTCTAATGTGAAAGTATCTGCTGATCCTATAACTGATTGTATGCTGACATGGGGGGGAGGGGGAGAAAATCTGAAACTCAAAGAACTGGGGAACTGAATCTTGTAAACTCAAAATAAATGAACAAATTAATAAAGACAAAAAAAGTTAAAAAAATTAACAAAATATTTATAGCAGTTAACGTGGTGGTGGCGGCAAAGTACTGGAAATTGAGGGGATGTCCATCAATTGGGGAATGGCTAAACAAATTGTGGTATATGATTGTGATAGAATATTAGTGCCATAAGAAATGACCTGGTTGGTTTTAGAAAAATATGGAAAGCCTTGCATGAAATAAAAAGTGAAATGAACAAAAGAGAAAGTTGTATACAGTAACACCAATACTATTCAAAGCATAATTGTGAACAACCATATTCTGAGTATTAAAAATACTCAAATCAACTGTAAAGGACCTATGAAGGAAGGTGCTATCTACCTCCAGAGAAAGAACTGATAAACAGAAGTATGCATAGCATGGTTTTACATATATTTATAAATCTATGTCAAATAGTGGCCTTCTCTAACATAAGGTGGGGAGGGAGGAAGAAAGGGAATTTGGAACTTAAAATGTAACCAAAAAAACTGGGGGAAAAAAGGGCCAGTTTAAAATCTTAACCAAATTCCAGAAAAAGAAACTGATGTATAGCTGCAAAGGAATGAAGAAAGAAAAATTCCTAATCTTGATGGATTCACAGAAGAATTCTATCAGTCTTTTAAAGAACAATTAGCACCAATACTCAACAAATTATTCTCAAAAACTGAGAAAACACTCTACCAGAATTCTTTTATGAGACAAATATATATTTCTAATACCTAGACTAGGAAAAGATAAAACGCAGAAGGAAAATTATAGGACAATATCATTAATGAATGCTGACTCAAAAATTTTAAACAAAATCCTATCAGACTACAGTCATTTATCCAAGAAATCATTTATTATGAATAAGTGGGATTTATACCAGGAATGAGGATGGCTCAGCATTAGGAAAATAATCAACATAATTGATCATGTTAAAAACCAAATCATTTAAAACCACACGACCATTCTCAATAGACAAAAAAAAAAAAGCTTTTAAAATACAGAGCTCTCTTGTGCTAAAAATAAACTCCGTGAAGTATAGGCATAGAGGGGTCATTTTCAATATCACAAAAAGTATCTATGTGTAATGGAAATGCAGATTTGAAGATCTTCCCTGCCCCTAGGCCCTTTGATTGGCTTAAGTGACTCTGAAAACCTTCTTTAATTTGAAAATATACTCTGCCCCCTAATAGGTTGAATATGGTCACATGGAGCCTGTGGTAAGAGACTTGGTTTTCAGGAATGACCACACCTTGATGCCGTGTGATTGGGCAGTGGGTCAAGAAGGCTGTTACATTCTCTGAGCCAGGAGCAGGCTATATAAACCCTGAAGAGAGGCTTTGCTTTGGGGCTCACTTTGAGAAGTGTTGTGTGATTTGACCAGATAATACTCTGGGCAGCTGTTGAGAGCCCCCGGCTTTGAAAAGCCAGATGTTGATGCTTCCCTCTCTGGTAACTGTGATTTGGTATTGATAGGATGGTTGGACAGTTTCGAAGCCTGTCTGTTTGATCTGTCTGTATACTCTGAAGTTCGGGGTGCTGACCTTTCCCCCCTGAACTAGGTAATATATGTTTGTTTGATTAAAGTAAGCTTGTTAACCCATTTTGAGTTGCTTTCCTTTTGAAAAGCAGATCTAAGAACCTGTGTTGGCAGCCACTCTGGGGATGCTGGGGTGCTTGCTACTACACTATGTAAAACCAAAAGAAAGCACCAAATATAATAGGGATACACTAGAATCTTTCCCAAAAAATACTGGAGTAAAGCAAGGATGCCCATTCTGTCCACTATTATTTTATATAGTTCTGCAAATGCTAAGAACAGCAATAGGATAAGAGAAAGAAAATAAAGGCATAAAGTTAGGTAAAGGGATAGCATGATTATTTTTTGCTGATAAAATGATGTATTTGTAAAATCCTAGGGAATATGACAATTAACAGCTACAGCAAACTTGCAGGCTACAAAATAAACCTTCAAAATTAAACAGCATTTCTAATAATAAGACCCAAGAAGCAAAGATAGAAAGAAAGACTCCATTCAATAATAACTATAAAACGGATAATATATCTAGAGACTGACCTGCAGATGTTTTTGGACTTTTTAATGTGTCAGTTTGTGCTGACTTTTTTCCCCATCTTTATTAAAAAATATTATTAGTATGGCTCTCTGGAGGGGGTAGGGAAGAAGGAAGAATACTGAGGAAAACTGTGATTATATAAGAAACAGGAGACACTGGGGCAGCTAGGTAGCACAGTGAATAGAGCCTGCCCTGGAATCAGGAGGACCAGAGTTCAAATCTGATCTCTGACACTTAACACTAGCCATGTAACCTTGGGCAAGCCATTTAATCCCAATTGCCCTGCCCTCCCCCCTCCAAAAGGCAAAAACAAACAAACAAAACAGGAGACATGAAAAAAAAACCTTATTTTTAAAGTAAAATAAAATGCCTGGCACATTAAAAAAAAAAAAAGTAACTATATGAAATACAGATCTGGGGCGGCTAGGTGGCACAGTGAGTAGAGCATCCGCCCTGGAGTCAGAAGGACCTGAGTTCGGATCCGGCCTCAGACACTTAATGCACACACAAAACAAAAACCTAGCTGTGTGACCTTGGGCAAGTTACTTAACCCCAATTGCCCTCCAAAAAGAAAAAAAAAAAAACAGATCAAGGAGAAAAAAAAAAAAGAATCCTAAGGAACATCAATATTTAAGGATTTCAAAAGGAGATCCAAGAAAATCAGAAATGGAACAGTTAAAAAGGAAGAAAATCAGGAGTGTAATAGATTATGGAAGTTATAAAGTAGGAGGTGAACAACAGCTCACACAGCTAGAGTTTTATGATTCACAAAGCACCTTCTTCAAAACAACCCTTGGAGGTGGCTAGTATAAAGATCATTCCTACTAGAGATAAGGAATCTGAGACAGGAAGGTGAAAATTAATTCCAAGGTTACCTTAGTTGGTAAATGGCACCAAAAGTACCACAAGTTCAGAGCTTTTCCCACAATAGCACTCCTTATACCCCTAGGGCTCTTCCTTCCTCTGAAAAAGGGAGGAGGCTAGACATCGAAAAGCTCCTCCCCGATCTTCTACCATTTAAGAAGGACACAGGGAAAACTCACCTTATTTCCCACCTCATGAGTCTCTAAAGCCTCATTATTCTGCAAGATGAAATCAACTCTACAACTCACACCTCCTCAAATCATTTCCTCACATCCCGGCTGCACAGAACTTCATCATGCTCTTTCATCCCTCCCTCAATTCTTCTCCCTTTTCAGTTTCTTTTTAAGTGTGGTCTTCCCCCACTCAACTGTGAGCTGCTTGACAGCAGGGATGACTTTCTTTGTACCCCTGACTCTTAGTAAATAGTAGCTATTTATTAAATATTTATTGACTGTTATTGGTTATTAACAATACCAAAATTTTCTCCAATAACAATTTACATATGTACAGCATATTATAGCACTTTGGAATTACAAAGTTCTTCAACATACACTATAATAACTCATAATAATAGCTATGCTTTGCAAATTATATTACTCTTTACCTCATTTGATCCTCACAACAAACCAGTGAGATAGGAAATATCCTTATTTTACAGATTGAAAAACAGGTACAGAGAGGTTAAGGGTCTTGTCCAGAGTCACATAGTATTAAATGTCTATGGTAAGATTCCAGATTTTATCTCCAGCATATTATTAGAGACAAATATAACACCTGATTATTCCAACCTGCCTTGTTCAATCTTTTTCTGAAGCCTTAGAAGTATTTTGTCTGAACTAAGTACAGTACTTCTTGTCTAAACCACTCAGTTTGGCGCTTAACCATATAATGTGTTATATAAACGGTTGTATATTTGTTTTATTCTCTCCCAATAAGGCTACGGGGTTCCTTAGGAAAGGGATCATGCTTTAATTTTCATTTTATTTTCATTTTATAAGAAAAGGAATATATATATATATATATATATATATATATATATATATATATATATATATATATATATATATATATTCCTTTTCTTATACTTCCTTTTCATCCTACCATCAAAGGATCCAGCACAGGGCAATAAAAATCTACTGAAAGTAACTGAATTTACCTATATCTATTCTAACTCAAAAAAGTCTCATCAATACAGAAAATAATGCTTTATTTTTTTGCTTCAAAAATAACATCTGTCTAACCCCATCCTTACCCAGTTAATTTTTTCTATGAATTCGTGTAAATCAATCATATTTTAGGTGCATTTCACAAAGCAGTGTATCTTATCATCATGTACTTATATAGCATACTTACATGCCACATACTTACATAGCTGGCATATGAGCCTTTGGTTCCCCAACACATGACAAACCCTAAAAGGGCCTAAACATTATGAATTGCTAAGAGACCAAACCAAATACCAGGAGCTCAACCCAGAAACTGCTGCCAGTCAGTCCACTAGCCTCTCAGTTACTCTTTTCCAACACCTCACTTTCACCTGCCACTTCATTCCCAATTCCATCTTTCTCCCAAAACTCAAAGTTTAATGTCTTTTGAAGTCCTTAATGGACTATACAGCCAGACTCCAAATCACTCCCCAACTCCATACCCATCTAGACTGGTCCCAGTCTAAGATGATAAACTAGAAGACTATGGAAGTTAAGAGGTGGTCTCAAGACCCAAATAGCAATCCAAACAGCTATGAAAATGCCATTATAACAAATTCTACCTTTATATTCTTAGTGCAATATACATAAAACAGGAGATTAATTTAACAACTTCTAAACATCACTCATTCAGACTATCAAAGAGCAGAACCGTGAGTATTCTATGGAACTCTCCATTACCTAGGCTGAGAATTCTCCTCATACATCCTCTCTTTCCCTTCCTTAAAAAGGCTGATGGTCTGCTTAGTTTTCTTCATCAGATTTTCCATGAATACCCTAAAGTATTCATTTTCTCCAAGTGTCTCCATTCTGCCCTCGTATCTTGACAAGATTGTTCGAAGATGCTGGTAGGTATCTGGTAGCAGGTCTAATATATAAGGAGGACTATTCTTTAGAGCCAGCTTTGGATTCTGACACAAACGCACCACCTGGAACAAATTGAAAAGGAAAATTATGTAAAGATCAAGGACAGTTTCAAACTTCTAATTTAATGGTTATCTATGACTAATTCTCTAAAAACCAAAGATGATATTACAGAAATGCATTAAATGGCCTATGTTTAAGTTCTTTGTACATCATTAATTGAACACATTGAGAAAATATTCTTTATATACCACGCAAACATAAAGAACCAAAAGAAAAAATGTGCTATAGAATCTTCAACAATTCAAAAGATCTGCAATTCATCAGTGTAAGTACTCTTTCCACCAACAAATTTCCTTAGTAGACTAATGCATGAGCTGCTATGGTAAATCTTCTGACACTTACTGGCTATGTGACCCTAGATAGGCTGTTTAACCTTTTAGTACTTAGAAGAGAAAGTATGGGTCTGCATTAGTAAAGTGAGCTTCCTCACTCAGAAGCTCCCTATGCCAATGAAGTCACAGGTCATCTGCAAATAAGGATAATGTCACCTCTTCCTTCTCAATATTTATACTTTTAATTTACTTATCTGACACTATTGCTATAGCTAGCATTTCTAAAACTATGTCAAATCAAAAAGTGCACAGAGAAGTCAGCTTTTCTTTATCCCAATTTGCACTGGGAAAGCTTCTAGTGTTTCTCCACTGCAACAATGCTAGCTCATGGACTTTGTAACAACCTCCTAACTTGCCTCCCTATCTAGTTCTTTACCCTCTGATACATCCTTCACACCACTACCACAGAAGGATCTTTCTAATCATGTCCTTCCCCCACCCCCTTTAAACTGTTTCAGTTGGTGAAATCATCAACTCCCATGGATCCAATTATCATCTTATACAGATGATTCTCACATCTATTTAAGCCTAAACCCCTCTGCTGACATCTTCAACTTTCCACTTGACATCTTAAATTTGATGTCCTGTTGACATCTTAAGCTCAACATGTCCAAAACTGAACTCATCTTTCCCCCAGAACCCTTCCCACATCTTAACTTTCTTGTTAATATTAAGGGCACCACTCTCCTCCCAGTTACCCAGACTGACAACTTAAGCATCATTCTTGACTCTTCACTCTTTCTCAATCCCTGCATTTTTTACTGAACTAAAACAGATTCTGTTCTAACCTCCTATTTTAACTGTGTGTATCTTTCTATTTCAAGTGTATTTCTTTTTTTTTAAGCAATTGGGGTTAAGTAACTTGCTCAAGGTTACACGGCTAGTCATTTTTTGATTTATGCGTGGGTGCTCATTTTCTGAGGCCGGATCTGATCTCGGGTCATCCAAACTCCGAGGCCGGCGCTCTTACTCACTGCGCCACCTAGCCGCCCCTTTAGGGCAGTTGGGGTTAAGTAACTTGCCCAAGGTTACACGGCTAGGTTTTTGTTTGTGCGGATTAAGTGTCGGAGGCCGGCTCCGAACTCAGGTCCTTCTGATTCCAGGGCCGGCGCTCTATTCTCTGCGCCACCTAGCCGCCCTCAAGTGTATTTCTTATAAAGGACATATTGTTGAGTTGTGGTTTCTAATCTGTTCTATTATCTTCCATTTTGTGGGTGAGGTTCATTCCATTTACAGTTATTATTACTAAATATGTATTTAGGGGCGGCTAGGTAGCTCAGTGAATAGAGCACTGGCCCTGGAGTCAGGAGGATCTGAGTTCAAATTCAGCCTCAGACACTTAACGCAAATACTAGCCGTGTGACCTTGGGCAAATCACTTAACCCCAATTGCCCTCCAAAAAATTAAAATAAAATAAATATGTATTTAATGAGTCCAGAATTCCTGGGATAAATCCAACCTGAACATAATGTTTGAACTTTGTAATATATTGTTATAATCTTTTTGCTAGTATTTAAAACTTTTTGCTTTAATGTCCATTATGGAAACTGGTCTATAGCTTTCTTTCCTTATTTTGCCCTTTCTAGCTTAAGTATCAAAACCATCTTTGTGTCACAGAGGGAATTTCTATTTCTTCAAGTATAAGGAATTATACTTATTTACTTGCTTTAAGTAAAGGACTCCTTTACTTATTTTTTTTTCAAACAGTTTATATAGTGTTGGAATTAATTATTTTTAAAATGTTTGGTAGAATCTGATTATAATCTAACTGTAAAATCCATCTGGACTTTTTTCTTAGGGAGCTCATTTATGACTGGTTCAATTTATTTTTCTAAGATAGAGTTATTAAGATATTCTATAAATTTAGGTATTCTGTAAAATTATAATGGGAGGGGAAACCTCAATTTACCACTCTGAGAACCAGATAAATCTAATCATAAAATATAAGGATTTTGGAAAAGTTAGATCTCTAGAGAATACTGAATGGGAACAGAAAGGCATATATCTATGTTCCTTGAGAAGCTGTACATGGTACCTTCACAAAAAACTGCCCATGCATTAAAAAACCTCATAAATAAATGCAGAAAAGCAGAAATACTAAATTATCTTTTTCTGACCATAATGCAATAAAAACTATATTTAATAAAGTGTCATTGAAGAATAGAATAAAAGAGTAGTTAGAAATTAAATTACTTAATCCTAAAGATAGGTGTAAACCAAATGTTACATGAAGTGCAAAGGGATAAAGATCATCATTCATGTGGAGATTGGGGTAGGCATGGAAATCAGAGAAAACTTCAAGGAAGAAATAGTATTTTACAGCACTTAAAAGACATAAAGGAAAGAATACTGGACTAAAAGTCATGAGTCCTAGGTTTTAAGTTCCAACCTGCCATAAACTAGCTATTATGACACTGGGTGAAATACTTTACCTCCTCTGAACCTGTTTTCTCATCTGTAAAACGAAGGAAGTTGGAGTGGATCAATATAGGTTCATTTCAATTCTAATATTACAGAACTCTTCATTTTCGGCCACTGCTATACAGCTAAGACCAGTCTCTGCAAAGGGGCAAGTAGCTAACCTTCATCCTTTTGTTGCTTAAAAATTAAATATACTAGGAATTGGGGGCAGCTAGGTGGCACAGTGAGTAGAGTGTCAGCCCTGGAGTCAGAAAGACCTGAGTTCAGATCCAGCCTCAGACACTTAACGCACAGAGAAACAAAAATCTAACCATGTGACCTTGGGCAAGTTACTTAACCCCAATTGCCCTCCAAAAAAGCAATAAATAAATAAATGTATATATATATATATATATATACACACACTATATATATATAGTGTATATATATATATATATATACACTATGAATTGTCCCCTTTATTACTGGCAATAGCCACAGCTACTTTACTAGTAATATTTGGTTTCATCTTGCTTTAGGTAACCCTTTGGAAACTGCGGGGAAAAAAGAACACAAGATTCAGTCTCCTGTCGAGAAAAACTGCTGCAGAAACACATAGAAAGCAAAAAGAAAAAAGAAAAAAAGTCTGTCAACTGCAGCTGTTAAGCCTCTTCCTCCCAGGGTCCAGGCCAGTCCTCAAAAATAAAAAGGAGTATCTTCACTTACACACAGAGACAAGTAATCCTCCCACTCCATCCCCAAGTAGCTGTCAGTACTACACTAATTCAAGTATCCATATACACTACATGCTCTCAGTCTAGTAATTACTGGTTATACAACATTAGTTATAAGAAGAATCTAAGCCTGCTGTCCCCTGAAAAACAATCTGCTAAAATTTAGGGTCATTTGTGGCAAAGAAAAAGAATATATCCTCAGAGTTTAATAAGCTAGAAAGTTTCCCCAAAAAAGTTCTCTGTGACTATTTCAAGTCAATAGTTAACAGAGCATTAGAATCTAGAGCAACCTGCCTTTAGTCTACAATGAATTTAAATAAGGAAGCTTAATGAGCTGCCAAGAAAATAGAGAGTTCAACTATTTCAGGCTTAAGAAAATGCTATAGATACTCCAATGTTAAGGGAAAAAATTGAAACACAAAACTGCTTTCTAATCAAGTTTGCTTCTGATTTAGTAAACTTGTTTTATTTTCATTATCCTACAGTAGCAAAAATGGCTGCCTTATTTCTTTCTCCACCTTATAAACTTAAAAGTATCATTCACAACAATGTCAAAGAGAAGTGCAGAGCCTGGGAAACCATCAGGAGCCCTAGTACACTACACTGACAATAGGAATCTCATTGCCTCTGTTGTTTAGTTGTTTTTTAGTCATGTCCAACTTTTCGTGAACCCTTTTGGGGGTTTCCTTAACAAAGATACTGAAGTAGTTTGCCATTTCCTTCTCCAGCTCATTTTACAGATGAGGAAACTGAGGCAAACAGGGTTAAGTGACAGGGTCACACAGTCACTGTCTGAGATGAGATCTGAACTCCTATCTTCCTGATTGTAGTAAGTTAGAAACTATTCACTGTTCCACCTAGCCATTGCCTCTACTTTCCCAATTTCCTTCTGTCAAGTAATGTGTTTGGTAGATTAAAAAAAAATTGGAAATTTCTATGATCATACTCATTTAAGAACAAAATTCTCCTTGAAAAACTAGGAAAAAAAATTAGAGAATGTGGATAGAAGAGTAAAAGGTTCAGGTTGGGGCTACTAAATCCTAACAATTTTCTGCACTAAAGAGTTTGAACTTTTTAGTGTGGTATAGAAAAACAGGAAATACAAATCTATACTTTATATGATTACTGCTTCCTTAAAACTAGGCATTTAAAATTTTTTTATTGGGGCGGCTAGGTGGCGAAATGAGTAGAGTGTCGGTCCTGGAGTCAGAAAGACCTGAGTTTGGATTTGACCTCAGACACTTAACTGGCATACAAACAAAAACCTAGCCACGTGACCCTTGGGCAAGTTACTTAACCCCAATTGTCCTCCAAAAAGCAAAAAAAAAAAAATTTTTTTTTTATTATATCAACCTCACCTAGTAAAGTATTTACACTCTAAAAAGTTTTGCATACTTAACTGAAATAAAAGATTTAATAGAATTTCCACCATATTTTCTTTTTTTACCATCAATTTCCTACTATTATTTAACCTGTTCAGAATATAATTCAATCAAGTTGTTTAAAAATTCAATTTGTCAGGATATAAATGTAATGTAAAACAAAAAAAGCAACTTCAACATATTAGCATATAAAACAATGACAATTTCACTCGTGTAAAGGGGCTATAAAAAAATCAATTGAGGGGTGGCTAGGTGGCTCAGTGAATAGAGCACCCACTCTGGAGTCAGGAGGACCTGAGTTCAAATCCAGCCTCAGACACGGAACACTTGCTAGCCATGTGACCTTGGACAAGTCACCTAACCCCAACTGTCCAGCCTTCCCCCTTCCAAAAATAGAAAAATAAAAAAAACACACCAACAAAAAAAAAATCAATTGACTTGAGGAACTTAACAGATTTTTAGCTGAAACAATTTGCATTTATAAGACAGAACAATTAACTCTCCCCAAATTTTTTAAATGAAACAGCCTCCCAAATGGGCACAAGAAACATCTTTTACTACTAATTACTGTTCTCCACCCATTCTCAAAATTCTATTCAGTCTTGAACTATAATTAATAAATCAGATTTCCTGAAGAGCATCAAAGTACTTTTTAGAAACACCCTGTCCCTCATGGTTGCAAGCTAACTTACTTTCAGTTATCACATCAACTGAAGAAAAAATAAATTCAACATTGTTTTCAATGTAATACCCAATATGACAAACATAAAGAACATAGCAAACTCCAGACCAACCAAAGTATTCTTAAACATTTCTCAGTTAGCCAGAAAACATGTGGAGAAATAAGAGTTGATTTCATTTACATTTTGGGCTAAATATGCCATCTCCCCCAGCCCCGTTGGCTTTACCACAATCACACCTTACAGCACACAGTCCAAAAAAAGCATAATATAATTCTCCTAAAAGAATAATCAGGGCGGCTAGGTGGCGCAGTGAATAGAGCGCTGGCCCTGGAGTCAGAAGGACCTGAGTTCTGAGCCGGCCTCAGACACTTGATCCACACAAACAAAAACCTAGCCGTGTAACCTTGGGCAAGTTACTTAACCCCAATTGCCCTAAAGAGGCGGCTAGGTGGCGCAGTGAGTAAGAGCACCGGCCTCGGAGTTGGGATGACCCGAGATCAGATCCGGCCTCAGAAAATGAGCACCCACGCATAAATAATGACTAGCCGTGTAACCTTGAGCAAGTTACTTAACCCCAATTGCTTTAAAAAAAAAAAAATTAAAAAAAAAAAAAAGAATAATCAACTAATTCAATAATAATTGATATCCCTATAACAGCATAAAACAACCAAGTGAGCATGTTCTTAAATATGCAATTAGATAGTAACTAGGATGTTATGACAACTTGACTATGGTTAATCTAATTCTAATCCCTGAATCTATTAAAGAACTGTTAATTCCCCACCATAAATTATTCTGAGAAGGGCTCCACACCAGACTACCAAAGGGGTATATGACAAAAAAATACCAAGACTACTTCTGTAAATGCAAACATAGTAACAGAAATGGCAGTGCTTTACATACATACATATATATGTATACACACATAGACAATACTTTTATTTGGGGATAATTTTGAAAGATTTTTAAAAATTGGTGATTGTTTTTAGTTCTTTTGTGAAATGTATGCTGATGCTTTTGAGGGAAGGGAGAAAATTGGGACCAGGTACCTCAAGGTCATTCTTTAGTAAATGTAAAATAGCATTTGTGTCACTTCCAGTTCATATCTTAGCAATTTTCTCATCATACTGATTCTAACTACTCTTCTTTCTAGAATCTGCTTTCTCTTTACTTACAGAACATCTACCCTACGTGAGGCCCTCATTGCCTCTACCCCGGAACATTGCAACAGCCTCCCCCTACTCAAAAATCTTACTATTATCTATAAGATAAACAAAATCCTTAGCCTGCAATATCAAAACCCTCTACAATCTTGCTCCAATTTACCTTCTAGTTTTATTTCATATTACTTTTCCTTCCTTCCAATAACAATGGTCAGTAAACTGTCCCCCTACACATTCCATTTCCCTTCTTCTTGCCTTTGTACGACTTCTTCCCCACATCTGAACACACCCTCCAAGACTTGTAGAATTCCTAGTTTCCTTCACAGTGGAGTTCAGGTGCTAGCTCCTACATGAATTCTTTTCTTATTTCCCTAAGATGTTAGTGCTATCTAAAGCTGGAAATTACTCTGAGTACAGTATGAACTTTGTAAAGACAATGCATTTATTTAACTTTAAAGAAGGAGATATGAATCTGAGGTCCATATGGCCTTACCTAGGGAAAAAAAATTATGTCCTTATTTTCATTACCCTCTAATTAAAATTTAGTATTTCCTTAATTATGAAGGAAGGTAATAAAAGAAAATTATTCTGTGAAAGGCTCCACACGCTTCACTGGACTACCAAAGGGGTATATGACAAAAAAAAATTTAAAGGGTTAAGAGTCCCTGCTTAATTGTGAATCAATAAAACCACTTTGAAAACACTTTAGAATTATACAAATAAAATAATTAAAATTAACTAAAATGTCCCTACCCTTTGACCAAACTCCTTATATAACACTAAACTATTTATAGCAGCACTGCTTGTGATAATCAAGAATTAAAAACAAAATATATGCTCATCAATTGAGGAATGGCTAAATAAACTGTGTTACATAAATGTAATAGAATTTTACTGTGCTGTAAGAAATTATGTATATGATAAATTCAGACAAACATGGAAAGATCTATATGAACTGATGCAGAATGAAATAATCAGTACAAAAATCATGAAATATGATGAATAAAAAGAAGTATGGAAACATTTGCAGTCTGATACAGAATTAAGTAATCAGAATTATTTACAAAAATATAAGTGGAAAGAACCACAAAACAACCGAAAGTAAACATTGTAAAATTATAAAGGACAGCCATGGCCCCAAAGAAAAGATATAAAAAGACACTTCCAACCCAATTTGCAGATATAGTAGCTCCACAAATGTGGTACATTGCATATATTTTTTAGACTTTTTCATTACTGTTGCTGATTTTTTTTTCTTTAAAAATACTTATCATATAGGACTTCTCTCTTAGAGGAAGAGGAGGGAGAGATACCAGATAAAATTCTGGTGATAAAAAAACAAAAGATAGCAACAAAAATTAGCTAAATAAAAAAACAAACAAAAAAGAACCTCAAGAGATGTATCACTCCAATAGAATATAAACTCCTTTAGAATAAAACCAATTTCGTTTTTGTCTTTTTATCACCTAGCAATTGCCTAGTAATACACCTTACACAGACTATGGGTTTTAATTAGTATTATTTTTTTTTTAAGCAACTGGGGTTAAGTAACTTGCTCAAGGTTACACGGCCAGTCATTATTTATGTGTCAGTGCTCATTTTCTGAGGCCAGGACCTATCCCGGGTCATCCCGACTACAGGGCCAGAGCTCTGACTCACTATGCCACCTAGCCGCCCCGTTTAATTAGTATTATTGAAGTGACTACAAAAACCTTCATGGTTTCCTATTTTCTTCAGAATAACATATGCCTTCTTATGCTGGTATTTAGGGATTATCAAAATCTGATTCCATCCTAACTTTCCAATCTTATTTTACATTACTCCCCTTGCAGTTCTGGCTTCAGTCAAAAAAGACTATTATATCTAGATATCACCTTATTTCATCTCCCAAGTTCCTTCATGAATTCCTATCTTCTATAGCTAGAATTCACTTTCCTTTTCATCTCTGCCTATTGAAATCCCTATTTCTCTCCTTCAGGACTCAATTCAGGTGCCACCTCTTTCTTTATATAACCCCTAAGTAAAATTAATCCCTCTCTCTTCAAATCAATAACACTTTTTTTTTAGTATTTCTCCCTTCTCTATAACCTTCTTTCTCTATAACACATTATACCTATAATAGACTTGATTGTGTATATGTTATATCCTCTCTCTCCTGACAGAATATGAAATCTTTGAGGGAAGGGACTATATTTTTCAGCTTTGTATTACAGGACCTAGTTCAGTAGATGGTCTTTAAATGTTGCTATGGCAGAAAAATTTACCACTCTGCTGCAAATCTGGCAATGAATCTCTCCAAATTTAACTAAGTTGGTCCTTGGGCAAATTGTGTCACCATGCCCATACCAGAAAGACTTTTAAGCTTAGTGGAAGGTCTGACAAGGATTGTGTTCTATTGGCATAGTCTTGCAGGAGTAGGGAACCTGCAGCCTCGAGGCCACATGTGGCTCTCTAGGTCCTCAAGTGTGGCCCTTTGACTGAATCTAAACTTCAATTTTGTTCTGCGAAGTTTGGATTCAGTTAAAGGGCTTCACTTGAGGACCTAGAGGATCATATGTGGCCTCAAGGCCAAAGGTTCCCCACCCATGGTAGAGTAACCTTCCCACCACACTGAGCCATAGGAGTAAAGCTTCAGTGGAAGTGATTCTTGCAGTAAAACAATAATAAACAAACAATAAGGATTTATTAAATGCCTTCTATATGCAAGGCATTGTGCTAAGCACCAGGGATACAAATAAAAAATAGTCCCTTCCCTCAAGGAGCTTACAATCTAACATGGGAAAACAACACTATACCAAAACACTTAATAAGTGTTTCTTTTGTGTTGGTGCAGGGTCCTTATGTGTTACTCTTAAATAAATGGGAGAGATTGATGGAGTTAAGCAGGACCCTATTCCTCCACATAATACTAAGAAGTTAGCCTCATTTAAGCTGTTCTTCATAGATTCCAAGAACCTGGAAAATGGTAGCAGGTAATGATAAGACTTCCTGACACTGTCTGCTACTACTAGGCCACTCAATAATTTTTCCAAACTTAAAAGATAGAACTAGTCAGTCAATAAGCACTTATTAAGCATTACTATATTCCAAGCACTGTGTTAAGCACCTGGGACACAAACAATGGCAAAATACACTCCTTGCCCTCAAAGAACTAGCATTCTAAACAAAGAGACAACAAGCACTCAACCTGGTACATGCAAGATATAGTAGACAATGGAAATGTAAATTAATCTAAGTGGGAAAGCACTTGGGGGAAAGGGAGAAGATTCGAGGAAAGGCCTCTTGCAGAGGTAGGATTTAAACTGAGCCTTGAAGGAAGTCAGGAGGGAGAGAAGAGGGAAATCATTCCATACATGAGGGACAGCAAGTGAACAGTGTGAAGAATCAGAAAGAAGGCAGGGGTTGTAAACAATGAAGAAGGGAATAAAATAAAGTAAGAAAACTGGAAAGACAGGAAGAAGCAAGATTGTGAAGAGCTTTAAAAACCAAACAGAATGGGGCGGCTAGGTGGCCCAGTGAATAGAGCGCCGGCCCTGGAGTCAGAAGGACCTGAGTTGGGATCCGGCCTCAGACACTTAACCCACACAAACAAAAACCTAGCCGTGTGACCTTGGGCAAGTTACTTAACCCCAATTGCCCTAAAAAGGGGTGGCTAGGTGGCACAGTGAGTAGGAGCGCCAGCCTCGGAGTTGGGATGACCCGAGATCGAATCCGGCCTCAGAAAATGTGCACCCACACACAAATAATGACTAGCCGTGTAACCTTGAGCAAGTTACTTAACCCCAATTGCTTAAAAAAAAAAAAAAAACAGAAGATGTTATATTTGATCCTGGAAATAACAGGGAGACACTGGAGTTGATTGGATAAGTGGTATGGAAGTGATAAGATCAAACCTATGTTTAGGTAGATCACTTTTTGCAGATGAGTAGCAGATAAGACTGGAATGGGGAGAGACTTGTAGCAAAGAGATGGAACTGATGGGGTCCTTGTGATATATATATATATATGTCTGTAGTATCAATCTGTAACATCAGTTTGTAAATGGGGTGCTTTGGGATCTATGTCTGTAAAATCAATTTGTAAAAGCAGTCTGTAAGATCACATTTCCACCCCCCACCCCCAGCCTCAGAGCATTGACTCTTCCCCTTCCCCCTTCCAGCACTCTGCCCAGCAACAACTCATGACCTGTTTATCTCTGCTTGAAACAATAAGTTATGTAAATGTTATCTCCCTTAGTTAGAGTGGCCAGCCCCACCATGAATTCCTCAATACCTTATCTATAGGGTAACTCCTTAGTCAATTATATACCCACACTGTCTCTGATGACCTTGGTGGGTGGCAGACTGGGCACTCTTTAGTGACGTATCAGGCCTAGAACCACACCTCCAGCTAGACCCCCTCTTGAGCTATTTCCCAGAGAATCATGGGCAATACACCTGCGCAGTTGATATTAAAAGTGTATGGTCCTTAGAGCACTGACCACTCCTTAACTCCTCCCTGATCCCACCCTTACTCACCTAGTTAGCATAATTGACACCTTAAAAGTATGCCTGCAGCCTCTGCGAGTTTGCAGGTTCCATAAGAATCTAGCCCGCTGTTCTCTTACAGCGTAACAATAAACTTTACAATTTCGGCTTCAAAGTTTGCTTGAGCCTGGTGAATTCCTTCCAGACTGGATGCCAGGAGAGGTTTCCCTGGCAGAACCACTTACCCTCCCCCCCTCCGTATCACCCTTCCCTCTTCAGATGGCGACCACTAGGGACAAAGTCTGAGGTCTCAAGCTTTTATCCTTTAAACTCCCCCCTCTCCCTGTAGTTGGGTTCACCTCCACAAGCCCTAAGAAGGCTTGTGGGGACGCTCCGGTCTTGGCCAGGCCGGTGTGGGTCTGTAAGACCCTGGGTTCGCTCCCGATTCGGGACAGAGGACGCTCTCATCCCCGGGATGCTTTGGGTATTCGTCTACTTTGTAAAAGTAGGCTAGAGCTTCTCCCTGGACGCAGGGCTGAAGCTGGACTACAGGGATTTTGGTGTCAGGGCAGGAAAAGGATCAATTGGTCAATCTCTCTCCATACCCCGAGACTCCCTCCCGGGATGTCTCTTGAGCAGTTGGAAAAACTCGGTCTTCACAACCCCAAGAAGGAAGGATGGGCCAGTGTTTCCCCCTACGTTCGGGGATCTGAGCCTAGATTATCTTAAAGCAAGTTTTACCTGGCCTCCATTAGCATCTATCTGGAAGCCAAGCAAATATGATTTGTACCTGGGGATTTCTAACAATCCTCTGTGAGCTTTTGGAACGTTCCTGTCAGTTTCTCTCTCTGTTCTGTTTTTTTGTGTGTCTGTGTGAATGAGTGAGTGTTTAATCTAACATCATGGAAGGTTTAAACTGCAGCTGGACTGCCGGACCTTCCTTTGGAAGCTCTTAGCTCTCTTTCCCTCCTCCCTTCACTGATGCTGAATGCAGGCTGGAGAAGAAGAGAAAAGAGAGGTAAATATTGTCTTGTTTAGGTTTATAAAGCAAGAAAGTTTAAGCATGTAGCAAAGGAAGAAGCATGGGTAGGATGTAGGCGTTGGTACCCCAACTCATTGCTTATGTCTTCAAGTTATAATTTATAATGCTGCCAGTGACATCCCTAAAGCACAAGTTACTCCTCTGCTCAATAAATACCACTGACTCTCCATCACCTCAAGAATCAATACAAACTTTTAAAAGTTAAAGTTAAAGCCCTTCACAATTTAAATCAAAGCTACCTTTCTAGGCTTATTATACATCATATTGTACACATACGATGGTCCAGACAAACTGGTCTTCTTGTTGTTCTTCACACAGAACATTCCATTTCCCGTTTCTATTAAACAGGATCTCCCCTCACAACACTCAATGCACTCTCCTAAATTATATCCTTAGAATTTCTCATTTCTTTCAAAGTATAATTCCTATGCCACCTCCTAGATGAAGCCTTTCATGATTCCCAAGCCACTAGGGGCCCCAAAAATTACCTTGCATATATTTATATGTGTCTCCCTGAATAGAACAAATGTTACTTAAGGTCAGGGACCATTTCATTTTATTTTTGTATCTCTATTACCTAGTACAGTTCCTGAAGTTTCTTGATAAATGCTTATTAACTGCTTGATTATACAAGTTAGATTCATTATAATAAACTTCAAAAAACTATCCAAAGTATCTTTTATTGTGATAGTAAAGTCTGGTAAATAGAGCACTGCTTGAAATAAGTAATTATGGATTAAAAGGCTCGTTATAAAAATGCCTTTCCTTGTCAATTTAATAAACATTTATATGCAAGGAACCTGGCTCTTTCTATGCTTACAGATGAGCATAACAGATAAATTCCAGCAATGTCTGCTGACTCACAGATTTCTTTATGTGAAACATTTTTCCATTATTTACCACAACTATCTTAAGATATTTTCTTTGGGGGCCATGGAAGAAACCATCCATGGCATGCCACATGATGGTAATGCAGTGGCATGAAAAACAGTGAGCCTTTTTAAAATGTTTAGTAGAAAACTTTACAATAAACTTCATTGTCAACTAGAAATGAGAATCAACATATTAAAAAAGTACTCTAGTAACAATTTTTTTAAAGCACAGTACCAAAAAGTTTGACGAAATAATCATCTGTTCTACACAGCCTGCCTGTTATTCCCACTGTAAAGGCAGCAATTTTAATGAAAATGCTTGAATATTAAGCTTATCACTAACTCAGACTGAATTAATCCAAAGTAATTCATTCGTCTTTCTCAGTCTTGCCCTATCAAGTGAAATATCTGGTTCTTCCTTTAGTGGCATGTTTCTCCAGGCAGTAACACCTGTGAAGACTCCCCCTCAAGCAGAAATGGTCTCTCTCCTCTGAACTACAGTAGTTTGTACCACTTGTACTCCACTTCCACATTCTATTTTGTGTAACAGTTATTGATTGTATATGTCCTTCTCTTCAGGCAATGATAAAGCTCTATGAGGACAGGGATATGTCTTATTGTTCTATATCCCACAGAATCTAACTGGATGCCTCACACAGAAGAGGTGATCAATAATTATTATGGAGGGAGGGAAAGAAGAAAGAAGAGAGGGAGGGAGGGAGGGAGGGAGGGAGAAAAGGGAGGGAAGAGGTTAAAAAGAAAAGAGGGAGGTACAAAGCTAAGTACCAAATCCTCCAAATTCTGTTAAGCAATGTAGGTTTGGGGTTCAAAAAAGTAGTTCTCTAGTAATTGAGTAATATCCCTCAAATAAATAGTAAATTAGTATATTGTGACTATTACCCTTAGCTTCCTTCTAAGAAGTTCAATGACTTAATTTACTTAGCTGATAAGACTCTCACTACCCTAAAGCCTAATTTGGGGCTGTCAGCTCTCAAAAACCTTGTTGGAGAGCCTGTTAAAGTATTGTAGTAATTAATACTGAGACTTGTTAAGATATATAATAGGATGAGCATTTCTGTTAATATAGTAAAAGTGATTTCATTTAAATGGGTAGAACTAAGTTACTGTGTTAATCAACGGAGTCAGTCACCATGACAATCCAAGAGTGCTGAGTGAGTTCAGAATCTGTCTTCTATTAAAAGATATACATGCAGGGGCCGCTAGGTGGCACAGTGAGTAGAGCGCTGGCCCTGGAGTCAGAAGGACCTGAGTTCGGATCCGGACTCAGATACTTAACACACACAAACAAAAAACCTAGCCCTATGACCTTGGGCAAGTTACTTAACCCCAATTGCCCTCCAAAAAGCAAAAAAAAAAAAAAAAAAGATATACATGTAGTATCTATTATAATAGAATTTGATGTGAACAAGGGAAGCTAATACTTTCAAAATAACATATATTTTGGAGTCATTTATTTATTGAAAATTATAAATCCAAGAACAAACATCAAATAAAACCTTGATTAATTGGCACTCAACTAACCAGAACCCTCAATTAACTGTGATTATTTTGTATTTAATAACCAAATATCCCTCTCATACCAGAGATTTGTTAGAGAGAAAATTAGTAACTCCTATAGTACATGCTACAGTCAGTCTCATTTTCCCACATGATCTAAATTTACAATACTGTAAAGGGAATATTGATGACCCTGAGGTACAACAAAATGTCACAACAAAGAAATTTTCATCTATACTAGGCAAAACTGCACTATTTGAACTGCTACTTTGTTGGGTGAAATATCTTTTCTCTCCCTTCAGGACCTTGACCTCACCCCTTCTTACCTTTACAGCATCCTTACAATTTAGTTATTTCCACATTCTATACAATCTAGCTCTGTGACCTTCTTGCTCTTCCAACAAGACACTCCATTTCCAACTTTGTGCCTTCTCACTGGCTGTCCCCCATTTGTGGAAAAGCTCTCCCTTACTCACCTCTACCTCCTGACCTCTACCTCCCACACACTTCCTTCAAATCTCAGTTCAAACCCCAGCCTTCTACAGGAGGGCCTTTCTAGCTACTACTACTACTGCCTTCCCTTCTGAGAGAACCTTCTATGTACTCTGTACATACTTAATTATTTTCATGTTATCTCCCTCATTAGAACAAGAGCTCCCTGAAGAAAAGAGACTGTTTTCAACCTCTCCTTGCATCACTAGGGTTTAAAGTCATTGTAAATACTTAATAATTGATTTTATTTTTGTAACCAGGGGCTCAAAGCCCATTATTTCCAGCACACATACATACACCTTATAAATTTATTGAGTTAATCAGTCTCAGGACTGTTGATAATTAGTCATGCATACTTTATTTGTGAATTTAAGTTAACTTTAGACAACCTTTCCCACTAGCACTTTTTATGTTGTCTACTTTAGAATTAACTCCTTTCCTTAAAAGAAATGTCAAGCAACTTCCACTTTGAGGGGAACAGGAAGCCATATATGAATTCATTCAACAGCAATTTGGATTGGAACAACAGAAAACTCCCTGCTTGACAATCCTATTACCCAATAACCAAACCACTGCAAAACTCCATTCTCCCAAAGAAGATTTGCTATTTAATTTTCCAATTTGGAGGGTGGGAAGGTGGGAGTTGGGTAGAGACACCTATGTGGCACAGTGGATAGAGTACAGGACCTAGAATCATTTAGATTTGACTTCAAATCCAGCCTCAGACACTACCTACTCGATACTAGGCAAGTCTGTTTGCCTCAGTTTCCTCAACTGTAAAATGGGAATAATAAAACCCCTGCCTTGAAGAGTTGTTGTGAGGATCAAATGAGATAACATTTGAAAAGCTAGTGCCTGGCACATAATAGATGATATATGAATGCTTATTCTCTTTCCCTTCCTTTTCCTATTCCCTGTGTACATAAAATATGGAAGACAAATTTGGTCTTAGGACTGATCAACACCTTTTGAAATGGAAGTTTTCACTTCAATTCTGCCAAACAACATATGCTGTGGAATATAGATAGATCACATAATAAATGACCCTCCTGGAAAAATGAGAAGAGTGTAAACCTTCCCAAGGCATTGTTGAACCCAAAGACAAGACGTTTCTTTATTCTGATGCAAATGGCTACAAACTTTCTGAAGAATAAAAATTCAATATATACTAACTAGAAAAAGAGTTGATTAAGTCATTAAAAGATAACTTAGCAGAACATATACATATCTGGATTTCTAGTAAAATAAGTGTTCATGGTTCTGAGGAAAAGTCTCCATCTGTAAAATTTTGTATATATTGCACCCCATCCTCTGAAAAAGGTTACTAATCTGAAATTCAAATTTTTCTTCTCCAAAAACCTTTAACCTTCATTATAAAATCTAAGATATAAGCACTTCACATCAAAAGAAGAGTAAATACTGAAAGCCAAGAAAATCAAATAATTTCAAGAGATCTGTTGCAGCTGACTTTTTATAGAATCATTATTACCCCAATGCCTAAAAATGAAATTAACATTTTAGCAGGAATAAGCTAGATTTTGCAAGGAACAGAGAGCACAACTTTGGCCACTGTACATATGATTTATATCAGATAGATACATGTGTATCATGAATTAAAATACCAATTCTTGATGAGCAAACACAGCACTGAAAACTTTATGGAATGATTTTTAAACCACTGATTAAAAAAGCAAGAGATGTTAATTCATAACAAAGGGCTTAATTAAGTATTTATATCAACACCTTTATCACAAGGACTTATTAGCTGTTTTTCCAAACCAACCCAGTGAGAATTTTACAAATGAGGAACCAAAGCACAAAGAAGTTAAGTGACATGCAAAGAATCACCACAACCTCTTCTACACTACCGGAAATATCAACTGTCTACATTATGACAATTACTAGAGGAAATAACACTACTGTATGTAACAGTTGTTCATTTCCACCTTCCTAAAGTGACTAGAAATATATATAAAGTTGCCAAAGCTATTCACTAACTATGTGGGGTAGGGAGGGAGGAGAGAAACACAATATAATACTTTGTGTTGAATTCTCCCTGATAATCTAGATTGGTTTAATATTGTTTCAAGTACCTTGGATACTTATGTTATTTTTCTTATTAAAGACTAAGCTTGGGAGGAGTACAGATCTGATCACTGAACTTAAATGTGGTTAAATACAGGAGAGTTCATGAATTATTTTTCATCATTTGTGAATGAAAAAGTTTCCTTGGGTTGTACTGCTAATCAAATTAAATTAGCAACAAGGCCTAAGTCTAATGACTAGTCAAAGGGAGCCAAAAAAAGTTAGACTAAACCGGGTATGCAGCTTAGCTTCCTCAGTCAATTCCTCGCCCAGAAAATGATGCATTGGACCAGAAACTGGTTAAATCGGCCCACAAATCAATTCAGTCTATAAATACCAGCATATGTAATATTTTACAAAACATAAATTTTTAAGTCAAACATGTCATTTGATATATCTAAAGAATAAAGTTCCTTCCCAGCCCCCACTAAGCACCACACATCCCAATTTCCTTCTTAGTCTATTAAAATATAAGGGGAACCATATGCTATACCACAATGAAAAGACAAAAACAAAAACAAAACTCACCAATTCTTGGCACATTTTAACAACTAACCCCAGGTCTAACTAAATCATAGTTCATACTCATACCCTGATGATCCAAAGACTCTTCAGGTCCCTAGTAAATCAAATTCCCCCTAGCCTTCTTCCAAGGCCCTCTCCCCCCCACCTCCCCAAGACCCTTTTCGTGACCCTACCCACACAACTACCTCCTCTGCTTTTGCATCCCCTTCTTCCCTGGATCCCCTGACCCACTCCCTGGAGACTTCCTCTCTCTAGGCTCCTTCGCTCCAACTCTCCCCTGCTCCATGCCAAACCCCAGAGCCCCGGCTCTTCGACCCCCCGCCCCCGCCCCACCGTCCCAGCTCTCAGTCTACCCACCCCCAGCACAGCTCCGGGGTCCCAGCTGCACCGGCCTCCACAGCCCCCGGCCCCTCCCCCACCTCGTCGCTTCCCCTCCCCCGCCCTCGGCCCGAGCCCCCTCACCTTGTCCATGAGCTTCCAGCACTTCTCCACCATCTTCTTGTCCACGGCTCCCGGCGGGTGGGGGCTGAGGTGGTGGTGGTGGTGGTGCGGCTGGAAGGCGTCCTTCATGAGCCCGATCAGGCCGCCCGAGCCCGAGCCCCCGGAGCCGCCGCCGCCCCCCGCCCCGGCGCCCTTCTTCACGTTGCCGGCCATGGCCCGGGGAGGCTCGGGGCAGCGGGGGGGCGGGGGGGAAACCCACCCGGGAACCCGGCACCGAGAGAGAGGGAAGGAAGGAAGGAAGGAAGACGGCAGGGAGGGAGGAAGGAAAGAGAGAGGGGACTGGAGGCGGAGCCTGCCTCTGCCGGCCGCAGCCACCGGCTCTGAGGGCCAGGGCGGAGCGCTGGCCCCGAGGGGAGGGCAGGGGGCGGTGCGCCGGAATGGGAGGGCCGGGGGCGGTGCGCGGAAGGGGTGGGGACGGGAGGAGCGCGCATGCCAACGCGGGCGCGCGCGCGTCCCTTTAAAGAGGGGCTAGGCGAAGGCGTCGCCAAGAGCTGGAGCGCGTGAATACTCACCACCCCCACCCTACCATCCCCCGCCCCGCCTTCCAGTACGATGAAGCTGAGTGCAAGCTTCCGGCGCGCGCTCCCAGGTTGAAGAAGGGAAGCATAGCGTGTGCGCGCGCTGCGGCCGTAAAACGGGCAAAATGACGAACGTTGGAGGCAGATACTGATCTGGGGAGTGCCTCCTTTAGGGGAATTGTCAGCGGCTCCTATTGCCTTCTCCTTGCACCAGTATTGGGCGAAGTTAATCCCACAGAATTGGGGAGGTGGGGGGAAGGGGAGTCTGGCGTATATAGGAGAAAGTTGGCGGGCCCCCAAGTCACGCCCCACATTGGGGGGGAGGGGAGCGGGGTACCCTGCCTGTGGGTTGAGGAGGAGCATGCGCAGAAGGCAGGCGGGAAGCTGAATCGTCCATGTTTTATGTGGGTAAGGGGCTTAAGGGAGTGGAGGGGTTCGTAGACCTAGGGGTCCCAACTTCGCTGGTTGGAGTTTTGACGCTTTCTCCTAGGGATCTTGAGTTGTGTGTTGGAGAGGTAAATAATTTCCAACCCCACTACCATATTGTATTAGTACTATTCTGGTGGGATGTAATCGTTTGTTTGCTCGGCAAACCCTTTGGAGCCCCTAAAAAAGAGGTGACATTCTGGGTTAGCTCTCTTCACGGTCTTTTCCATGCTCCCCCTCCCCCCACGAACAAAAACAACTCATTTCCTCTTTTGGGTTTGGGACATTGTGTTACTTTTCTTGGAATTGAATTTCTGCTTTAAGCAAGATTCTCTTCCTCTACTTGTTGCATGTGACATGATGTGAAGATCTTGCCTACTTAATCTGAAAGCAGCTGCTCTAGTCATGAACATCTGCTTTTGGAACCCTTTGCCTGCCCATGGAGTCTCAGAACACGAAAGGACCTAAGAGATGGTCTTCCACCTGGAATCTGAGCAGTACTAGGTAGTCTGCTAGAAGAAAAATTACCTCTTTTTTCCTCCTTCCACTTTCGGAGGGGTCTGATAGTTAGCAAGTTTTTCCTTATGTGGAGTTTATATACAGTGTGTATACATTGCATCTGCTTTCTGGGCCCAAGTAGAATAAACCTAAAATACTTTCAAATACTTGTAAACAGTTCATAGGATTTAGTACTGAAAAAGACCTTGGAGATATAGTCCAACATCCTTATTTTAGAGGTGAGGAAATCTCTCAGAAAGGTTAAGTGACTTTCCCAAAATTATACTGGTAGTAAGCATAGCCAGAATTAAAATTCAAACCCTCTTACACCACATCCAATGCTCTTTCCAGCATCCCATTCTCAACTCTTCGTTTTTGCCATATCTGAAATCTAAGCATCCTCAGTTCCTTCAACTGTGGAGTAGAAATGCCAAATTTCCCTGAGCTGATACACTCTACCATTTCACTGATTCATCTTATTCTCAAATAGTTTGATTGGGAAGGTTTTTGAAAAAGGAACTAACTCTCCCTCTATAAAAAGTCCCATGTCATATCTTGGTAGCTCTGAACTTTGTTTCACAGCAGCAAAGCTGTGGGAAGTAAAACCCTGACCCCACCCCCAAGTTCCTGCCTTTTTTCCCAAACCCCTGCGGTGATAAGAGAAGTCGAATTTATACCTCCTCTGGGTAAGGAAGGAACCTTTCTGACACAGACATCCTGATTCAGCAATTTAATTAATACTAATGCTTCCCTCTGTTGATTATCTCCAATTTGTCCTGTATATATCTTGTTTGTAATTAGTTATTTGCATGATGTCTCCACCATTAGACTGCAAACTCTTTGAGAGCAAAAATTGTCTTTTGCCCTTTTTCTGTATCCTCAGCAATTAGTACAGCCTGGTATATGATAGGAACTTAATAAATACTAGTTAACTGAATTCACCTTTCTGACATCCTGATTCTACAGTTCAAACCCCCTTTTTCTGAGGTCAGTTATGAAGAAGACACTATCAGTTCCCAATAACAGAATTCTCCTTAATTCTGTCCTTAAGCAGGGACAAAGGAAAAACAAAAATCCAGCAAAAGCAAAAGTGTCTGTCTCCTGAGGCTCTCAAGAAGCAGAATTTTGCATTGCAATTGTCGACACCTTATTTCAGGCGTTCATTCATTATCTCTCAACTCTCACTATTGCATTAGCTTCTTAGACTTCCTGTCTCCAGTCTCTTCCACTCTTGAAGCTATCCTGAATGTTACTGCCAGATTACTCATGTAATTTTCCTGCTCAAAAACTTAAATATTTCCCATTGCCCACTTAGCAATTAAATTACTTTGTCTAGTATTCAATGTCTTCCATGTTCTGGCCCAACCTTACCATTGTTGTATGGTATTAGACTCAACACTTCAACTCTTGGTTTTATCAGTTAGAAAGCAAAAGATTAAGTTATCCCTAAATCGGAGGGGGGATGGGGGAAGATATGGGAAAGAACAGATTGGGAGAGTGGGATCGCTGTTTTGGGGTGGTGGGTAGGGGAAAAATGGGGAGAAAATTTGTAACTCAAAATCTTGTGGAAATGAATGATATAAACTAAAAATAAAAAAAGAGAGAAAAAAAAGAAAAAAGTTATCCCTATGGCCTCTTGATTTTAACCTCCTTTGACACTAAAATAGTGTCTCTACCCTGTATATACATATATATGTGTGTGTGTGTGTATAAATAGATAAATATAGATATATACATATCTCCTTTATATGAACCAGACTATTCCCAAAAGACACTTAGCACTTTCCAGTCTTATTACCTTTGTTCGTGATATCCCTTGTCTGCCATCTATCTCTTCTCCACTTCAAACACCATCCCCCTACCCTCAACACCCAATTACAGAACTTGATTGTTGGAATGGACTTAGTAGCCATCTAGTCCCACCCAGACATGAAATGAATCTCTACAATAATACAACCAATATGTAGTCTGTTTTAAAGTTTCTAAGAAGGGGATATCTATTACCTCTAGAGGCAGCTCATCCCACTTTTAAACAGTTCTAATGGTTGGGAAGTTTTTCTTGATGTCAATCCTAAATTTGCTTCTTTGCCATTTTCCCGCATTATTCTGAGTTTTGTCCTCTGGAGTCAAACTGAACAAGTCTGATCCCTCTCATAACAGTACTTCAGTATTTGACCACAGCCATCATGTTCTCTCTAAATCTCTAAACTAAATATCTTCAATTCCTTTATGATACAGGCTCAAGGACCTTCACCATCCCAGTTGCCCTCCTCTGGATAGTCTAGTTTTTTAATATATTCCTTAAACTGTAGCACCCAGAAATGAACACTATTCCAAATGTGGTCTGACAAGGGCAGAATACAGAGGAACTATCATCTCCCTGTCCTTCAAAGTTATGCCTCTCTCAATGCAACCCACATTACTGACTCATACTGAGCTAGTAGTCCACTAAAAAACCCAGATGTTTTTCAAACAAACTACAACTGTCTAATCATACCTCTCCCCATCCTGAACTTGTCAAGTCAACAAGCACATATTTATTCTTACTGGATTTCATCTGACTAGATTCAGTCCAAAGCTACAGCCTGTCAAAATCCTTTTGAAGCCTGATCCCACCAACCAGTGTGTTAGCTACCGAGTTTTGTGACATCTGCAGATTTGATGAGTATTACATCTATGCTTTTATCCAAGTCATTGATAACAAAAAATGGCACAGGGGTAATAATAGATCCCTGGTGTTCTGCAATGAAGAAATCCTGTTACTTTGAAATTGAACAGTTCCAAGTTCCTCTAACTTTGTTATGGTCTAATACAGGGGTGGGGAACCTGTAGCTCAAGGTCATATGTGGCCTTCTAGGTTTTTGGGTGTGGCCTTTTGACCTTTTGACTGAGTCCAAGTTTTACAGAAAAAAAATCTTTTTATTAAGGGGATTTGTTCTATGAAGTTTCAAATGGTATCTCTTTCATTAAGTTTGGCCCATCTTGGTGCTTACCACTTTAAACCACTCTTTCCTTTGAATTCCTATAGCACCTTGTTCATATATCCCTAATAATTGTGTATTTATAGCTGTATATGTGTATTTATATCCCCATGTGTATACATTTATATCCATATACATTTATTATGTACATAAATACATATTTATATATGCTTTCTATTGTAAAATCATTGGGGACAAGTATATCATTCATTTTTGTAGCTCCCGCAGCACCTAGTACAGCAAGTTTTATAATAATATATGTTCAATATACTGTTCTTTGAATGGTTATTGTCCTTCATTCTCAAAGAGGACCAAAATGACATCACTATGTTAGAGTCAAGTTACAGTATGTCTGACTTGGCTGATCAGACCAATACAAGCTTGGAATGTTCTACCACAGGTCGGGCACAAATAGTCCAGGTGAACATTTGGAGTGTATTCTCTAAATTTGTACATCTGTTTCTTTTGAGCCACTTCAATTCTGCTTTGCTCATAGAGTACAGCACCTTCTCTGATGTGAAGCATGCCACAATGAGCGCTTCTGTGCCAGTGTCTCCTGTGTCATGCAATCAATTCCAAAGTTCTAAATAGAGACCTTGAGAATGTCCTCATATCTCTTCTTCTAACCACCCTGTGAACACTTGCCCTGTGTGAGTTTTCCATAAAATAGTATTTTAGGCAAACCTACATTTTCAAACAATGTAGCCAGCCCATCAGAATTGCTCTCTGAAGTAAAATTTGAATGCATGCTTTTTTTTTTTAATTGTCAGGTACCTTTGGTCTGTAATCAGAGTAAAATTAACTGAGGTGCTTCTGAAAGGTTATGTATACAAGTAAATATATATCCCAAGGTCCTTTTATTCTCCCACTGATGCACTATATATATAACAGGTGAGAAATAGATCCATGGACCATTATATACAATGCACACCTCTGGTATAACTAATGGATTTTTTCCTAAACCTTTTCCTCTTTAATATGCTTCAAATTAGAATGTATAGGATCCCTTCAACATTTTATATACATGGCTTTCATTCTGCTATTTAAAATTATTTCTACTTCCTTTTTGTATGGTCCTATCTCTCACTTTCAAAATAGAAAGGAAAAGAAAGGGTGATCTGCTTTCTCTATTGGCTCTGCACATAATCTTTAATACAGAGGCCTTTGGACTGAACATCCAGAGGTTTGCAAGAATGATGTTTCTCATCCTTTCTAAATTTAATAAAAAGATCAGCTGTTGATAAAACTGCTTTCCCTTTTGTCTTTCTGTAAATTAAAGTATGGAAGGTAGGATTCTGAACTGGGTTCCAGATCTAACTCTGTTCATAAATTATTTAGTATTTCATGAGTTCTACTGTCTCATTTCACCTGCAAAGAAGAGAACATACTCATTTCCTCCCCAAAGTCAGTTATATTTTCATGTATGTAGTACAATTTACAAATGATAAGAGTATTGCAGTGTTCTCTCTGTTGTCTGTATGTTGTTGGCTATATCATCACATCTTAGACTGTGAGAGTATTCACTGTACTTAGACAGTACGGTGCCTTTAACACAAATAGACTTTTTGATGATGAGGACAGGAATCTCTGCTGCTTAACTTGCAGGTATTCTGGGAAGATAAATGAAGTGTATTCATTCATTCATTGATTAATTCAATATTGTCTATGATTAAGGCACTATACTAGGCACTTAGGGAGATACAAAGGTAAATAAGGTTTCCAGCCTTTAAGGATCTTACAATCTAGTAGGAAAATATCTGACATGCACCAATACAAATAGATCTGTGATCTCATCGATGTGGGCAGCCCCTTCAGTGATGCAGATCAAAATGCATCCCTGTCTTTCTTCCTGTGTCACTCATTTGTCTATATCCTCCAATAAATCATCCATCAAAGATCCATTCTATGTGTTAGAGACCTTCCTCTAGGTATTTTAACATTCCATGCGTGTAAGTACAAACCCCTGACTACCTATATTTTCTTTCATTCTTACTATGTGAGTTACTTACCTCCTTTTCTGATCATGCATTTTTTAGATTTCATGCTTTTCCTTTTTGCCACTTAGTATTTGGTCTTCCTGTTGTCAAGGCTAACCATGATGGATATAATATAAATTAGAGATCATAACTATGTAAGTAAAGTATAAAGTGCTATGAGATAAGATGAGAGAGAAATAACTTCTAGCTAGGAGGATCAGAGGAGGTGTCATTTGAACTAAACCCTAAAGAATGACAGGCAGAAATAGGGAGAGGGAGTTCCAGTTAAAGGTGTGTGAGCAAAGGGGCAGAGTTGGGAAATGGTGCAATGTATAAAGGGACAATAAAGATTATAGTTTAGCTATTGTGTAGACTCTCCACAATACTCTATACTACAGTGTGTGATTGGGGAAGTAGTGTGTTTTGAAATCATTAGAAGAAAAATTTTAGAGAGTCAAGAAGCCAATTTAATAATGCCTCTATATATGTGTATCATAAGTTCTGGGCAAAGTTAGTGTCTTCTTCTAGTCCTATTAAGTGTCTGGAGTGCCTAGAACAGTGCCCAGTGCTTCTAAAAGACAAATAAATGTGAATGGGTTTCTGCTGAATCTCCAAGTTCTGTTCCTTAGAGGAAGTATGGTGTTAATTTCATATCATATACTTGTTCCTGCAGATTTATTTCTGATATTAGGCATCTGGCCAAAGGCACTGGAGGGAGAGGGTGGAGGGAGGAAGGAAGAATTATCCAGAGACAGATTCATCCGGTGCCTTAATGCTTGCCAGAACAGGCCATTGGAGCTTTTGCAGCTTTTAACGCTGGCCAAGTCTTTTACCCAAGTAGATGAGATGATAATGGACTTTGGGATGGAGTGGCAAGGAGTGGCTTACAGACTGAGAGAAGGATAGTAAATCTCTAATCTTTTTCTCCCAGCTTCTTTTACCAACAATTCTTTCTCCCAGCCTCAGTGGGGAATTACCCAAAGGGTAGATTGAGGCCAAAATCAAAAGCAGAAAGTCCACTAGAGGGAGCTCCAACAAAGACTATATACAGCTCTAATGCAAGAGATTTTCTCACCTTTGTTAGTTCATCCATTTATCTAAGAAACATTTAATACCTATTATATGTAAGGTACTATGCTAGGAAATTAACAGACTACAAAGATAGGATATGAGGAGTCCTGAAGTAGTGGAAAAGATTAATAAACTGAGAGTTGGGGAATCTGAACCCAGTACTTGTTCTGCTTTTAATTCACAGTGACCAGTCACTTCCCATCTCTGGGTCTCTTTTTTTTTTTTTGCTTTTTTTTTTTTTTTTTGCTTTTTTGTAAGGCAATTGGGGTTAAGTAACTTGACCAAGGTCACACAGCTAGATTTTTGTTTGTGTATAGATTAAGTGTCTGAGGCTGGATCCAAACTCAGTTCCTTTTGACTCCAGGGCCCAAGCTCTACTCACTGCGGCACCGCTCCTAGGTCTCTATTTCTTTATCTATAAAATGAAAGAGGTGGATTAGAGATATTTAAGGATTCTGTCCAGCTCTCATCATCTGTATTTTTGAGTGCTATAAGGCAAATATAATGTGCTATAGAAATTCTGAGGAAGGGAAGATTATTTCCTATTGAAGAATTCCAAAAATACTTAATGGAAGAGATAGCATTTAGGCAGGAGCTTAAAGTATGAATTCGATATTTCCACTGGTGGAAATAAGAGGAGGAGTGGAAGAGAAGATATTCCATATAGAAAAAATTGTGTAAACATGGACAAAATGGAAAGCACCTTTCATGTCTGGGGATTGCAAGCATTGTTTAGCTGGGACATGTAGCAGAGAGAGACAAAAGCTGAAAGGTATATTGGACCAGATCATCAAGGCCTTGACTCAATATGTGAAACCTCGTGAAGGGTAATGGATGCTTATGAACAGTAATATCCCACCAAGAGAGGCACATTAGCAAAATGGATAAAGTATTAAACTTTAGTAGGGAAAACTTGGGTTCAAATTCTACAGCTCACACTTAGTTGTATGACCATGGGCAAAGCACCTAATGTCTCTGAGACTTTGTTTCCTCCTCTGCAATATGAAGATAATAAAACCTGCATTACCTGTTTCACAGAGGTATTGTAAAGCTCAGATTTTATAGGACATGTAACATGTTTTGTAAATTTTAAAGCACCATATAAATTTCAGTTATTATTGTTGAATAATTGCCTAAGACCATTTAGATAACATTTGATAGGCAGCCAATAGTACTTGAAGGATGTTGAGTAGAATAATGACATGACCTAATGGTGGATTAACTTGGGGATTCTAGCTATTTATTTATAGAATTAAATTAAATCAACACACACTCTGATACTTGGTTACTTCAACACAAATGTGTGGAAAAGTGAATACAGAAAAAAATATGTGGGAAAACATGGTTCAAGAAGAGGAAGGAGATTGGCGGGGGGGTGCAGCTAGGTGGTGCAGTGAATATCGCACTGGTCCTGGAGTCAGGAGGACCTGATTTCAAATCCAATCTTAGACATTTAACACAAAAAGTAACCTTGTGACCTTGGGCAAGTCACTTAACCCTAATTGCCCTCCAAAAAGCAAAAAAAAAATTTTTTTAAAAAGAAGAAGAGGAAGGACAGGAGCCAAAGACCTGTAGACTACACAAAAAGCTCATGCCTTTATATCATGGATATTTTCTTCAAGAAAAGAATTAGTAAGCACTACAAATAGCACCAAATAACATCACACACACACAAAATTAATATTTTAACAGAAAAGACTTATTCTTCATATGAGATTTATCCCTTAATCAACTGTCTTTTTTTTTTTTTTGGAGGGCAATTGGGGTTAAGTAACTTGCCCAAGGTCACACGGCTAGGTTTTTGTTTGTGTGCGTTAAGTGTCTGAGGCCACATCTGAACTCAGGTCTTTCTGACTCCAGGGCCAGCGCTCTACTTACTGCGCCACCTAGCCGCCCCTCAACTGTCTTTTTTAGTCAGATCATTGATTTGTCTGAACAAAGATCAGAATAAGTAAAGAGAAAGAGACAGGGAGAAAGGTAGGGGGGAGGGGTGGAAAGAGACAGAAAGGAGGAGAAAAGAGTATGGCATCTAATTGAAGCAATTCAATCCTCAACTATTTCAACAAGATCATAAATAATGGGACATGGGCAAGAGAAATAACATCAGCATTGATTATAATAATATTATCTAGAAGTTTAACCCATGTAAATTAATTGCCACAACAAGACCAAAAAGTACCTGAGTTCCTAGTTAACTTACTTATGAAGTGGAAAAATATGGTGGTCAAAAACAACAAGGGTGTTGGATATAAACTTGTTTGTAAAATCTTACAAAGAAGCATGAGGAATTGTTATGAGGCGTGTCATCTAATGGAAAGAATCAGTAAAGGGGTAATACTGGTTTTAAGAAAACTCGACAAGTAATCTAGTTAAGCAAAATCATTTCAGGGACATGTAAGAACAAAAATGCGAGGAAAATAAATAGAAAAAATGTGAAAGATTTGTAACAATTATTATTGTTCTCACCATCAAGGACAATGGATTCAAAGAACCTGGGTTCTAACACTTCCTACTCCCAGCTATCTTCTCAACATTTTAGTGACAACTTAGCCTCCTGTTCCAGAAACCATGCTCTGGAGGTTCCTTCATGCCCTTTCACCTTAAGAACTTCTGGCTTGGGGCTCCATTCTCCAGACTGCTGACTGTCTTACCTGGATCACCAATACAAGCAGATCCCAGTCTTGCTACTCTCCCACCTCACTAGCCTTACTAGCAGCTGTATGCATGTACCATCCCAGTTCCTCAGATCTGGAACCAAGATAAAATCAACTGTGCCATTTTTCTCCTAGAAGGGATATGTCTATCCAAGCCTCATAGTTACTGTTGGTGTGTGAATATTGCATTGGTACTACAAAGAGTCAGACACAACTGAACAAAAAAATGTATATTTGGGGCAAACAGTTCATATGAACACTGAGTTAGGCCTAGTACAGATGGAAAATAAGCTGGGAGAAGAGCAAACTTGATTGCCTTCATGAAATTGCAAATCTTCTTTAATGACCCCAAACATCCCCTGGAAACAATAGCCCATCTTTTTAATACTAATTTGTTATTTGTATTGCTTTATGGTAGCAAGAAATAGAAAACAAAAGACTCCAAATAATAAAATTTCTATTACACGGAGGACAATATAGAGGTTAATGGTTGATGTGAGAAGAGTGCAATACAACTAATAAAGGTTTTTTAATAACAAGAGTAAAATACATCATCAAGGAAAAGATGGGCTAGTTACTTAGTAAGTCTGAAGGATAATAAGATAATCAGAATGAACCACCAGTATCCATCTTCAAGATGTCAAGAAAAAACAAGGAAGGCCTCTAGTACACTGGTGGATCCCTGTAGCAAACCTATGGGAGAATATGAATATCAGTCATGCAACTTGAGAAAGCATTGATGGAGTGTTATCTGCATCATTGAAGAGAATACCCAAATTGATGACGTCAGAGATCCACTTGGCAGTATTTGAGTGATATAATCAAAGGTATATTGGCAATGCTTTGTAGAATATGTTAAAGAAGGTATAAAGGGCAGAAAGACTAATTAGTAAAGCGTTGAAAATGTTCAAATGGGAGGTAGCAAGGTTCTGAACTAAGGTAATGGTAGTGAGAATAGAAAGGAAGGAATAGATGCAACAAGTACTACCCAGGTGGAATCTATGGGATTTGGTAATTGATTCATATGGGGAATAAAGGAGTCAAAGTTTTAATCCTGCAAAAAATGATGAACCATTAACAAAGTTGGGAAATTGAGGAAAAGGTTTAGCTTTTATGGAAGAAAGCGAGTTCAGTTTTGTACATGTTAAGTTTGAGAAGCTAGAAGAACGTCCATAAGGAGAGGGTCAGTATATGAACTGGAAATGCATGACTAGAGTTTAGGAGAAAGGTCAAAACTAGATATTTAACTTTGGGGATCATCTGCATAAAGGTGATAGTTGAAGGTTTACATGTGGGTGAAGCTGACAAGTGAAAGAATGTAAAAGACAAGAGGGTCAGTGATAAAATCCAAACCTCAAACAAGACAAAACCTCAGCATTTCCAGATTCTCAGGTTCAAGATTATAGATTTGGAAAGTCCTGATAAATTGTCTAATTTAATCACTTCATTAACAAATGAGGAAACTAAGACTCAGGAGGTTGTGACCATCCTAAGGATGTATAGCTACTTAGTGGAAGAGTTATAACTAGGATCCAGATGACCAAAGTCTCATTCCATTGCTCTTTGTAGTATACCCTAGTCATTCTGAGCAGTACTTCTCATTATATGTGTTATCTAACTTTTCTCTAAGCCTTGTTTTTCCTTTCTCTTATAGAAGGAGATGTCCTCTCTGCTCTAGGTACCCTCATCAATATGCCATAGCAAGCCTCAATTATAAAACTTACTACACTATAAGCTCATTGAAGATATTTGAGTGATATTTCATATTTATATTTTTAAAAGTGTATCCTACATAGTGGCTTCATAACAAATATTTGATCAGCCAAAATATATATGGCAATACTTTTTGTAGGAGCAAAGAACTGGAAGCAAAGTACATATGTTCATCAATTGGGAAATGGCTAAATAAATTGTGCCACATGTAATGGAAAATTACTATATCATAAGAAATGCTGAATGTGAAGAATACAGGACACAACCATGAACTGATATATAAAGTGAAGCAAACAGAAGAGGGAAAACAAAATGCAAAATGAATGCAGCCTATATAAAGGAGGAAGTTGATCCCGCACCAAACTGATTATACTCACCCAAAAAAGTAATCAGAGACAGGAAGCTAAAGGGCAAATAATTAGGTGTTAGTGTGTTGACAAAATGCTAACACTCTGCTACCCCTTTTCAAAATGTGTAAAATTTTCCCTGATGTACATAGGGAGAGGAAACTTACCATTAGCTGACACATTAACCATGCCCTTGATCACATTTAAAATGCTAGTTTACTAAGTCCTGCAGTCACTTGAGACAGAAAGCAGTTCAAGGAGTGGGATCTTTGCCAGCAAAAGAAATAAGATTAAGAATTCAAGACAGAACTAGTGCTGGCAATGGACGTGAGCTAAGGAGGGGAGTAGACCCTGAGAGTCCCAGAGCAACAGGAAGAAATGCTGTGCCCCTGAGGAAGCAGCCCGAAGACTACATGGAGAATAAATATTGAGGGTATGAAGTTGCCTTGACTACACTATTGTACTTTGTGCCTATTCTTTCTGTGTATGTTGTTTGTGTTTGTAAGTACATGTATCCTACTTTAATAGGGAAAAGGTTTTAGGGGCAGATAGGAAGCAAAGTGTCTTAACCCTGGGCAAGTCACTTGACCATGATTGCCTCATTAAAAAAAAAAAATAGGGGTGGCTAGGTGGCGCAGTGAGTAGAGCGTTGGCCCTGGAGTCAGAAGGACCTGAGTTCAGATCCAACCTCAGACACTTAATGCACACACAAACAAACAAACAAAAAACCTAGCTGTGTGACCTTGGCAAGTTACTTAATCCCAATTGCCCTCAAAAAAAAAAAAATAGGGGCAATGTTTGGCCCCAAAGAAGAAACGAGAAAATGTGTTTTCCTTTCCATCTTAGCAGATTCAAGGGGATTATTTCTGTAAAATACAGCATATATTATTGGACTTCGTTGATCTTGTAGTTGGTTATGCTGACGTTAGTTTTTTGTCTTTTTTAATCTTTGTTAAAAGAGTTACTTCTCTGAGTAGGGGAGGGATATGTTGAGAGAAGGTGATATAAATAAAAGTATACCAGTGAAAAGTAAAACAAAATAAAAAATAAATGATGAAAGAATTTTTTATGCAATAAAAACATGTCATTTTAAAGCTGGAAGATTACTCAAAAAGAAGAGATGAGAAAATTCACCTCCTTTTCTGCAGAGGAATTGTGGTTATAGGTATATTGTATATTATACTATCAAATTTAGATATGTTGGTTACTTTTGCTGAACTTTTTTTCTTTTTGTTGCATGGCTCAGTGGATAGGGGAAGAATATATTCAGAGAAAGAAAGGTAATATGAAAGCAAATGAGAGCAAAACCGAAAAGAAATTGTCTAACTCAAACCTTTCATCTTATGAGAATCATGCCAAATAGTTATCATTACTGTTGTTATCATCAGCATAATAAAACTAATTTTTTTATTTTAAAATTTATAATGTTCCAAACTGATGGTTTCCAAAAAAGTCTGAACCAATCTTCCCCAAATCATTCTTCACCAGTTCCCTCTGGGATGTAAAACAGGGGAAGGAGAGAGAACAAGAATAATCTCTTTAGTTAATTCTATCTTCCTACGAACTCCCAAGTTTCTTGGTTGCTAGGACAGAAGGCAGCCCAGAAACTCAATTTTCCTGCTACTAGCTCCACCCCCTACACTGCTGATCTGGATTGGTTCCCCTAGTCCAGCCCCTTCCTTGGTCTTCTAACTCATTGGGCCATCCCATTGCCTTTCAACATGAGTTTTCTGGGGAGACACACTAGAGGGAGGCACAACTGGGGAGGTACTTACACGCAAGGAGAGGAAGAGAAATAGGGGGCATAGGTAGGCACAAAACCAATCCTATACAAAGAATTACTTTCTCCAAAAGAGGAGCCAGAGGAATGTCTTTTTTACATAGAGAATGAGAGCTAAACAGCCTGATCACCCATTATTATTTTACAAGAGAGTCACCTTGAAATGAGAGTAGAAAGGGCATATTCTTAGTACCCAGAACTTGAACACAATGTGCCCATTTCCTCCCATAGGACATCAAGATGCCACCAAAAATCAAAGGAAAGGGATCAAAAGCTGGGGGGCAGAAAAAGAAAAAGAAGAGTCAAGGTGAGTCAGGTGGGTAGAGGCTGGTGGGAACAATGCCAGTATCTTTGAAGGTAATTCTACTCCACACATGAGGGCTTGGGACTTTCTTGGCTTGTCTACCTAGCCTCACTTAGAATCCTGATCCCCTATGGCAGAATTAAGTCTGAGTCTGTTCTTCCTCCTAGCCTTGGCTCCTTCACTTATAACAAGGGTATCCAAAGAGCATGGTTAAGGGATGGGGAAAGATGGACTTGTGACAGTTTCTCCAGTTGAAGACCCATCATCCATCTCTTCCTGTTTCCAGAGACCAGGATTTTGCATGAAAACAAAATTCAGGCTCTCCTGGAATCCCCAGGGATCAAGAATCTCATCGGGGTCAACCTAGCCTATTGGTGACCTACTTAACTTTTGCAATTGTCACTACCTCATACCTGTACCGCCAGTTCCAGAGAGACCTGCATGTGCCCACCACCTTTAGTTTTCACCCCAAACAGGTTTCCGAACATGGGGGCTGGGGGTGGGGGAGAAAGACAAAGGAGAAGCTAGAATAGTTTAGGCCTTTTATCTGGTTTCCATGAAACTGTCTCCCCACTTCCTGTTTTGTAACATGGGAGGAGTCATGGACTTAGAGTCTGAAGGTGTGGTTTTTGTTTGAATTGCTGTGTAGCCTTAGACAAATTCACTTACCTCAGCTTCTTCATCATAAAATTAGGGAGTTGGACCAGATAGCAAAGCCCCTTCTAGCTCTAAACCTATGATCCTATGATTCCTCCTTGCCAAGGACAGATGTTGAAGTTGAGGTCAAGCGCAGGAGAGTAGCCCTGGAGCTGGAGATCCTCCGTGACCATCTGGGTAAGGGGACAGTAGAGGAAGTGCCCTTAGGACTTTTTTATATTTCTCTTTACTCCCTGGAGAGTGGAATACTCCAAATTTGCTCCTAACTAGATCCTAGCTAAATAGATCGTTCCAGGAGATTGTTTACATGGGAAGTCTGGGTAATGAAGGTTAGAATTATAATTAATTATGATCCTTACAGAGATATGATGCCATTTTCCATGGGCCAGGGTAGAGAAAAAATTTGTTCCAAAAGAGTGACTGGTAGAGTCCAGGGCTGAGGGAAGCAGAGAACTCTAAAACATTGGGCAAAGAGGAGCTTGGAGTCTCCAGGAGTGTGTGTGGGGGGCGGGGGGAGGTATCCTGGGAGGATGGGATATTCCATGTTGGCTGAGGACTTCACTGGTGCCACCCCCAGCTCTTCGACGGGATGAGACTCGCCAGGCCATAGCTTGCAGAGAACGACTCCAAGAGAGGCTGCAGGAGTTGGAGGCTGAGGTGGAGAGGGCTCGAGGTGATGGAGAGGCTGTGTATGCCGGTGAGAGGAAGGGCAGCTTATCGCAAATTCTGTCTTTGGGCTTTCTCTGCTCAGCATAAATTGGATGAGTCTCTTGTTGGATCTTAGAAAGGGATGTCCCAAGGTTCATGACCCCTCCCTCCCACAGTGATTGTAGAAATGGAATGGGACAGGAGATCTGGTTGTCTTTCTGTTCTCTATTTGTTATAAACTTCCACCTTTTTGGTTATTTTACAAGCAGAATTTTCTGTATCTATTATCACTAAGCCATGGGAAAGAGTTTCCCAAGGCAACTTCCTATGATGTCGTCTCCCATATGGAGCATCTTGTTCATTTCTCGGTACCACATATTAAGAAGGATGTGAGTGGGAAAGTATCCAAAGGAGAACAGCCAGGATGAAAAAGGACCTTAAAATCATGATGATGATCTGATCCTCAAGGACCAGATGGAGGAACTGAAGAAAACTTCTAGGGGAAATGTAGCTCTCTTCTGATATTTGAAGAACTATCACGTGGAAAGGGGGTTAAATTGGTTCTTGGTGGCTGTAGAAGACAGAACTAAAAAGAATGAGCAGAAGCTGGAGAGGAGCAAATTTAAGTGTAATGAGGAAAAAAACTTGCTAAAATTTAGATCTGCTGAAAAGTAGAATGGACTGGCTTGTAAAGTAGTATGTTCTCTCATGAGGAATCTTGAAGCAAAAACCAGGTGACAAGTTGGTATGTTGTAAGATTTCTTATTCTGGTATAGATTGAACTAGATGGCCAATGATGTCTCTTCCAATTCTAATTTTATGGTCTTCCTCATTGGGAGTGCCTCCCACTGTTTCTTCTACAATCCCTTACTCCAAGAGATGAATCGTCAGTACCAAACCCTGAGGAAAGAGACTGAGACACAGAGCCATCGATTGGAAGAGGAAGTGAAGGTCCTTCAGAAAGAACTAGGTATGAATCTCCATCTCCTAGATGGGTAACTGATCAGTCTGTGCTCTGAGAATGGAGGACAACAGGGCTAGAACTAGGACTAAAGAGCTGAGCTTGACAGGAATGAAAGGATGAGATAGCACTCTTTTAGGTGAGACATCTATCTAATGGTGTTCTGTCTCTTGGAAAAGTGCAAATGGGACAGATTCTCCCACAGGCCACTGAGTAGCCCCTATCCAGCTGGGCTTCGCATTCCTCATTAATCCTCTTCCTGGCTCCCCAGAGACATGTCAAAGAGAGGCAAAAGCTGCTAAGAGAGAGGCTGAACAGGCATTAGCAGAGCGAGACAAAACCCTTGCCCAGCTTCAGGCCTATGTGACAGACATGGAGGCTAAGTATGAAGAAATTCTACATGTAAGTACCAGCCAGCCAGCATTATTCTTGGACCTTTCCCTCCCTTTAGCACCTCCTCCCTGGGCTCACCAATCAGTTCCTAACTAGCTCTTTAGAACTCACTGGGAAAGACAAAACTTGGAGATAGGCTGCAAGGAAGAGACATTTGCACAGGAGTCCAAGGTCCTCCATCTCTCCCAGTAGCAGATGGCAGGTGACATGGCTAATTTAGGCCCTTGGCAAGAAGGGTTTTTAAGAAAACAGTGGGAGGTAAGATGCAATTCCAAAGTCAATGTGGGGCATCATTCACTTATTCTCTTCTGTGGGACTGAGATGAAAAGACGATCCTCCTTTACAGTGCAGCCTGGATCGACTCTTGGCCAAACTGACCACCGCCAAGCTTGAGTGGGACGAGGCTGCTCTGAAGCTCCATAACAAGCACAAAGAACAACTTCAGCAATTTGGGCTCAACCCCCTGGACCTCTGAGGCTGGGAGCCCTTGGACTTCAGGGCCTTCAAGGCTCCTAACAATAAAGGTTTTATTGTTATAGCACTAAGCAATAGGGGGCCTTTCTCCTCCTGAGCCCTCCAGGCCTTTCTCTAGATGAAACAGGCATGTCTGGAAGCTCTACTAGTAGGAGAAAATATATTGGGTGCTTTATCTATTGAGTTGTGGGGAAAGAAACATTGCTAAATCCAATCCATCCACTCCCCTTCCCCCACCAAGACTCATGGAATCTTGGTCTTTGTGTCAGAAGCAACTAAGTGGTACATCAGACAGAGCTCTGGGCCCAGAATCGGGAAGATCTGAGTTCAAATCCAGCCTCAGACATTTACTAGCTGTGTGGCCCTGAGCAAGTCACTTAACTTGTTTGCCTCAGTTTCCTTAATCACAATATGGTGATGACAGCACCCATCTCCAAGGGTGGTTGTAAGGGTCAAAGGAAATAATACATGCAAAGTGCTTGGCATAGTGCCTGGCACTCAATGAACACTGTATGAGTGCTTATTCCTCTCTTCTCCCTTCCCCATATTCCTTCCTCCACTCCTCTCACCTTTTCTGGCTCTAAAGAGCTGCTGGTTTCAGGCAGTGAGACTTGTGGGAAAGGGTAATTCCTATAGGCTCTAAGTCTACATCCACTATATATATACTCGTGGCCCTTGCTTTCCCCATAGGTCCTGAGGGAAGGAAGGAAACAAACATTTTACAAATATCTCATTTGCTCCTCACACCAATCCTGGAAAATAGGTATTATTACCCCTATTTTTCAGCTGAGGAAACTGAGGCAAACAGAGGTTAAGTGATTTGCCCAGGGTCATACAGATAGTGTCTAAGGCCCAATTTAAACTCAGGCCTTCCTGGCCCCAGCTCCAGAACTCTATGAATTGACATCATGAAGAGGGAGATAACAGAGGGAATTATGTTACTGGTCTCCAACTTTAATTGAATGTTCACCATCATCACACATCAATGGAGAGCTCTGGCTCATCCCCTCAGATACAACACAGGAGATCCTAGTCTTTGCAGGTCCTACTCCCCGACAAACAAACTTTTTCTTAGGGGGTCCCCTGGCCCTCCTACCAATCTCTTGTATGTTTCTTCTGGCTGGGTATATGGATGGGAAGCTGTTGAGAGAGCAAACCCAGTACATTGGGCAAAGCTACTTCCCCCACCCTTTCCCAGGGAATAAAGTCCTGGGAAAGTAAAGAGACTTATCCCAGGAGGCCTACGTAGTCCTATGAGGACATCCCATCTCTCTAGCCCTTGGGCCCAGGAATTTCCATCCATTCCTGAAACAAGGAGGTGTAGTAGACAAAGCAAGATCAGGCAGATCCACAGTAGGTATTCTATAGCCTCTCAGAGGGAAGTATCCAGTCCTAGATTTGGAATAAGAGAAGATAATTATTTGAGAACCTATAATCTCGTGGCCATTTGCTTTCCCCCACATCTCAAAGGGCAAGAATCCCCATGAATGGGGTAGAATCTCTACTCTGCAGTTCAGTTCCCCAGGCTTAGTGCCCTCTCTTCTGTCCATCCGTGTAACACTGGGGGCTCTACACTGCAGTCCCTTCCCTCTCTGCCCTCCCCAGCTGCACTTCCTTCCTCCCCACACCTCTAAATTCTCACCTTTTCTGGCTCCAAAGAGCTGCCAGTTTCAGTGCTTCGTCTTCCCTGGGCTGCCAGCCTCAGCCGAAGAGGTGGCTTCACATCAGCCAGCTGCTGCAACACCTCAAGAGCATTCTCCCTATTCACAGATTGTCCGTTCACCTCTAGAATCACATCCCCCACACGAAGTCCTGCTTGGGAAGCTGCACCCCCTGGGGTCATCTGGGAACAAAGGTCAATCAGTAGTCAGACACAGTACAAAGGTGGAAGGGCACAGGCAGAATAGGCATCCCTCAGGGACTGTATAATTGTGGAGATAATATGGAAGGTGAGACACGGGCTGGGCTCTCCAGTGTTCTGGAAAAACTGGGAAGGAGGCTCCCTTAGGTATAGGAACTAAAATCAAGGGGTCAAAGGTACATCACCTGGGAAATGATGATATCAGACTTGCCAGCCCTACAGCGGAGTCGGAAACCATAACCACCATTGGGCCCTGGGCTCAGAAGGCATTGACGGAAGCTAGGTAGGGCTGGAGGAACAAGGGAGGTAGAAACTTCAAGTGGTGAGGCCAGATCTGTTGCTGAGGACGCTTGATCCTCCACCTTGGACACTGAAGGAAGCTTCTGGGAAGAAGCTGGACCATCTGCTTGGTTACTAGCATCTTCCAAGAATAGGAGAGGAGACAGGTGGACCTAAACAGAGAGAACAAACCTCTTGTTCTGCTGTCTTTGACGCCTAGCTCCACCCCCCACAGGTGCTAGATTATACCATGCTATAGAAGCTATCAGCATCTGGGTCCACTACGATTAGGGAGAGGCGACATCCCTGGGCCCGGATCTTGGTCACAACCTCCTCATGGCCCAATCCCTCCACACTGTCTCCAGCCACAGCAACCAGTCTGTCACCAGCCTGCATCCCTGCTTGGTCTGCTGGCAGCCCTGGGTCCACCTCCCATAGGAACTGCCCTGGGATACAGACATGCTCATTGCTCCTTCCCTCAGCCCAGGTTTACAGACGTGCACAGCCCAGGATAGGTAGACATTGACCTGTTGCTTGAATGAACATTCTCCTGAGTTGTATGGGGAGGGCATATGTGCCCATACATACATACATGGAGAACACAAGAACATATGACCTTAGACTCAAAAGGGGACATGTTAACAACTAGGTATGGGAATGGAAGGAAACATAATTCCCTCCACATGCCTAGAGGGGATAGGTAGATATTGACTTAGGTGCATGCCCACCCCTACTCTCCCCACCCACCCATCACTCTCATCCCATACTGTCCAAGGTTCCCCACTCACCAAGCTGGCCATTGGGACCTTTCTCCTCTCGAAGCAAGAACCCAAAGCCCTGGGGCCCTTTTTCTAGATGCAACTGGCGTGGCCGGGCAGGCAGTGCCCAGCCCTCAGCCAAGGGGGCAGCCAAGGGTAAGCCCAGCTGACGACACTGTTCTTCCACTTCTGGCCCTGCCACCAGGAGGGTTACTTGCTCGCCGATCTGCCGAAGCTGTGGGGGCCCCAAGACCAAACATAAATACCCAACAGCCAGAGAGTAGTTCAAGGCAGATGCTTCCCCAGAATCCTCTCCTCCCAAACACAGGAAAAGAGGCATTGAGGATGACTGGGTTACCATGTTGCCCTGGCATAGTGGAAGGATAGGGATAGAAGGGACCTGGTATGAACCTTCAAAGGAGGGGTCAAGGTTCAGTTTAGGATAACAGATTAGATAACAGTTAGCAGCCCCCTCAGAGACTGTCTAGTCCAAACCCTTTATCTTACAAATGAGAAGACAGAGGCCCCAGGAAATTGTGACTTCCAAAATTACACAGGTGGTATATATCCTAAGTGGGGTCTGAACCCTGGGCCTCTGACTTCAGAGCCAGTGAGCTTCTAATTATAACATCAAAAGCACATCTTCCCTCGGTGAGGCGAGGTTAGTTTAGCATGAGAATAGATGGGAGAAGGAGACATCTCTCCGCCTCCCACTTCCCCCATCTATGGATACGCCCACCGAACGGAGAAGACGGAACTTCTGGATGTCCCGATGGGAGGTGGAAAAGGCAGGGGAATAGACTCTGTACCTTTCTGCTGAGCTGACTATGTGAGAAACTCTCCACACTGAACCCATTGACTTCTAGCAACCGAGCCCCCTGCGGCACCCCGGCCCGCTCTGCTGCTCCTCCACCACTCACTATCAGCCAGAAAAAGCCCTTGTCTCCTGGGAACAGAGAATCAGACTCAGGCTTCTGTGTGCCCGGGACGTTATGAGAGAGCCTTCTCCCCGACAGCCTGCCTCCCCCCATTCAAGTCGTCAGATCCAGCTCACACCCTGGGTGACGCTAAAGCCAAAGCCACCCTCGTCTTTCGCCACGTGGCACAGCCGAGGTCGGACGCCAGAATCCAGGACAGGACAGAGAGGGGCGCCATTGCCGTCAGCCTGGTGAGCGCGAGCAACCTCTGCCACGTTCCCCGCCAACACTATCAGCAGCACCCGAGGACCACTAGCCCGGATTCGCCGTATCACCTGGGTAGGGAGGGAATCATGGGAGCTCCTGAAGTAACACCCCAAAGGATATCGATTTCTAGACACATTCCCATTTAAATGGCCTCACTTTTCCCTGACTGTACCACTTGCCTCTAGGTCTTCCCCCAAACTTCCCTCTTCCTCTAGTCATTTCCTGTGCTAGAGAGAGAGACTTAGTGGTGCTTAGATGGCCAGCCTGCCCTCCGAGACCTGTGTGGTGTTGTTTCCCTCTCCTTGGCACTAACCGTGACCTAGAAAACCTTACCCCATAGTAGTCCTCATGCTCCACAATGTCCCCATTGACCCCCAGGATCAGGTCTCCATCCTGAAGTCCCTGGCGCTGAGCAGAAGTGCCTGGTTCCACCCTTCTGACTATGTGCCCATTCTGGCCCAGCTCCTTATGCAAGCAGAAGCCAAATTTCCCCTCATTGTCCTTGCTTAACAGACAGAAACGGGGGCGCTGCAGGCCCCAGGAACCTGACAGAGAAGGAGAGGCCAGACTCAGAGTGCAAGAAAAGGCAATTTATTACAATGGGCACTGTCATTATTCCATCTCTCCGAGGACACTACTTTCCCCTCTACATACCACCATAGGTCAAAAATACCACCATAGAAGCAGCTGAGAAACAGTGAGAATAAGGTGAATCACACCTAGGTGTCGAGAATGCCTATCATATATAGGGCAGGGTTTAGGGGACTCTAATGGCATGGGGATGGGGGAAAACTGACAAGGCTCCCATAACTGGCTGGGTGTTCTCAGGGTGATGAAAGAAAGTGATTACTGTCAAGATGGAGGTGTTTGGGGGAAAGTGGGGTACTTTTCATTATTTGAAGAGAATAGATGAATTTTGGGTTAAGAAAATTACCAAGGTGGTCATGGTCATCAGCTAATGAGAGTGCAGGATTATCAATCCCCAACTTTGGGTTAAATTTAAACTTCCTGTAAAGAGGCAGGTAGAAAGGATAGTACCATCCTGGGCACCATGCCCAAGTCAGGTTTCACCAGAGCCCCACCCCAAGCTAAAACCATCCCTTTTCTCCTCTTCCCACCCCCAGCCCACCCCCACCAAACACAGCAGAACAATATTCCCCATCTCCTCTTCCTTTCTTCCATCCCCCTCAACGTAGAGGAGGAAGGAAGACATCTCGCCTCTCCTCTTTATGGAACTCACAGACTTAATTTGGCTGTTTCCTGGAGATCTAGAGGGAAAAGAGTAGGGTGAGGGTAAGGTACACCCATACCCTCACCAATTCTGTATTACATGACCAGAATGATCTTTCTTCATTGTCTGAACCCCATTCCCATGCAGATTACCCTTTTGCCCCCTAGCTCCCTCGATAACCCCAGGATCCCTGGTGCAGATCTACAAGTGGAGATACACATACAATGTGAATGGAGCAAATATTTGTCCTACTATAATTACTTCCTCCCCAATACCCACACCTTGACCGCTAACTCCAAGGTACCAGGCTCCACATCTTGAGTGTTCCCCACCAAGGTCCCCTCCTTAGAAGGCACTTCATTATGCTCTCTACCTGTTGCTGCTTCCATGTCTGGGCCGAGTGTTCAGGGTAGGGACAAGGTCCACCACAAGCAGCTGATCCTCCTTTTCCTTTCTCAAGTCCCGCCTCCTTCAAGACACTGCTGGCTGAGGTAATGGTTAACGGAGGAGAACCTTGCCTCTAGGGAAGTGAAGAACTTTCTCCCATCTCCCTTCTTAGGCCCCAGCTTTCCCTAGGAGGTGCCCATCTGCCACTGTTCAGCCAGCTTCAGGAGTGCCCCTCTAATCCATTCTGTGTATTCCAAACCAAGAGGTACTGGTACTATTGTTCTGAGCCTAAAGATAAAGGTGAGGTGAACAACACCAGCTCTGCAGCAAATTATAGGCTAACATTTCTCCAAATTATCCCCAGTAGACCCCAAAGGCTGTTGGCACCCATACCTGAATGACTTCTAGGTCATGAAACCACTCACAACTGAAACAGACAGGAAGGGAGAGAGGTGAATTAACTCAACCCTCCCACCAACAGGGCCAGGCCCTCTGCTTTGAGCAGACTTTTGGAGACAGTAGGAGAGGGGGATATGGGAAACTGATGCTCCTTCCTGCCCTGGAACTCTGCAGAAGGGAGCCCATACAGTTAGTAGCAGAGCTTACTTGGTTATTTACTGAGAACCATGCCTGGGAGATGTTGGGTTAAGCTAGTAATACAGTTTTTTATTTTTATTTTTATTTTTGCCAAGGAAAAAGAGACCACAGCATCAGACAGAAGACACATGTTTTTATTTTTAATGGCAGCAAATCAGGGCACTTACTTCTAGGAGCAAATTTTACACATCTTTATGAATCTAGGTAAAGCAAATAAGGAGAAGGCACCAATGGAAGAAGACATCTGCTGGCCCCCTTGGCATCATGAAGAGGACTTGATCTGGCACAGGAAGGAGGAGGAGAGGCAGGGTGGGCAGAACTAATCTAAGTGATCTCTCCAGGAACAAGGGGCAAGCATGGGCCACATTAAGTGGGAGTGGCTGAGGTGGATGATCAACCTTTATACCCTAATTCTCAGGGATAGTGGAAGGGAGTGACTTGTCTCCTTAAAATGCTAAGGCAGAGTGCACCTTACTCCATTGCTGATGCACCTCCCCCAACAAAATGACAGCAAGCAAGTCCCACCAATACAGCAACAATTTCATGGCTGTGATCTGGATACCCCAAAGTTTAGGGAGCACAGCTAGAATATGCTGTGTCAAGACAGTTCTGTGACTGTTTCCTCCTCATCACAAGTTCTTTTTTTTTTTAACTTTTTAGAGGGGGAAGGCAGGGCAGTTGGGGTTAAGTGACTTGCCCAAGGTCACAGAGCTAGTAAGTGTTAAGTGTATGAGGTTGGATTTGAACTCAGGTCCTCCTGACTCCAGGGCCAGTTTCTATTCACTTCACCACCTAGCTGTCCTGTCATCACAAGTTCTAAAGAAGGAGCTCCCCACCACCATACACAGAGGCTGACAAGGGATAACGGGGCAGATGCCAATGACGAGGACTATGCCTGACAACTGCCTCAGCTCCCTGGACCACCTAAATGTTCCAGCAGAAATTTTACTTCTCCCTCCGCCCGCAGCAGCTGGGCTTTACGCCAGGGATTGAGGGTGGCACCCCGGCTGTCTTCCAGGTCTCGAAGTAGCATGGATAGGTGGCGATGGACTCGGCCTCGCTCCCAGCTGTTCAAATTGCGCTGGATTTCACCCAGGATCACAGACCAGTGCTCTGACACAGCTGTGCCTTCAGTCAATGATGCCACTACTCGGGCCCTTCCAGGGGTAGCACCTTCTAACTCCCGTAGTCTCTTCCTTCCTTCTGGGCTCAGCTCATTGAAGTAAAGGCTAGTGAGGAAAGAGGGAACAGAAGGGGTGATTCATCAAAAGGCACAGTGGGAAGGCAAAGTAGATAAGGGAGAAAGGACAGCAAGGCAATGAGATGCAGTAGAGAAGGGAGAAGTTACTAATTGGAAGTTAGAGATGGGACCATGGTGGCCAATGGTGGCTTAAGGGCTGGAAAATGACCAATCACAGGGCACAATGTAGACCAGATCCAGTTTGGGAGAGAAATAATGTTGGAAGAAGGAAAGGTTGGGACCACTTACAAAAGGGTCAAGGTTGAGTAGGGACCAGAAATTTAAATTACAGGCATTGATCAAAAGATGTGAAGACTGAAGGGGAACGTCTACACATGTAGGTTTCGAGGGTAGCTGATCTAACAAGAAAAGTGGGAAGAGTATTTGGTCTTGAAAAGATGGAAGAAGGGAATGAATGATCACTCACTGTAACAGCTCCAGAGAGGGGTGTTCTCTGGCAGCCCTGGCCAGGCCAAGGGCTGCTGCATCACCTGCTCCATTATAGGCCACATTCAGCTCCCGAAGCTGTTGGTTTCGTTCCAGGTGGGTAGCCAGAAGCTCCAGGCCTTCATCCAAAAGACCAGTGTGTAGCAAAGACAGGTGGGTCAAAGAAGTGTTCCCACTTAGCCCTTCTACCAAGAGGGCCAGTCCTGCTGCTGTCAGTGGGTTGTTGGAGAGACTGCAGTAGGAAAAGGAAGGAGAGATGTGGGAAACTGATACCCCCTCCTGCCTCAGAATTCTGAGGAAGGGAGGTCCATAGTCAACATTTACTGAGCACCAACACCAAGGCCATCCCTAGCAGGGTATTGGGTTCAGAGCTGTTAATACAATTGCCCTTCCCTTCAAATAACATTGTCATTCAGGTGAAATCTGCTTAGCAGCCCAGGATTTAGAACTGGAAGAGACCTGAGATATCATCTAGTCAAGAGGTTAATTTTTTTGCAATGAACTCTTGTGATATTCTGGTGAAGCATGTTCATCCCTTCTCAAAATGATGGTTTTACAGCAACACTGTGCAATGATCAACTATGATAGACTTAGCTCTTCTCAGCAATACAGCAATCCAAGACAATTCCAAAAGACTCATGATGGAAAATGCTATCCACAACCAGAGGAAAAACTATGGAGTCTGAATGAAGACCAAAGCATACTATTTTCTCTCTTTTTTTCTTCTCTCTCATGGTTTTTTCCATCTTGTTCTGAGTCTTCTTTCACAACATGACTAATATGGAAATAGATTTAATATGACTGTTCGTGTATATCAGGTTGCTTGCTGTCTTGGTGAAGGGGGTGGCAATGGAGGGAAGGAGAAAAATTTGGAAATTGGAATCTTATACAAGAGAATGTTAAAAACTATCTTTACATGTAATTGGAAAAAGCATAAAATACTACTAAGTGGGAAAAATAAATTTTAAAATGATGGTTTTAAATGCATAAAATAAAATACATAAGATTGCAAAGAAAACCACTTATATTGAAGTAGCTATAAATTTATTTATAACTGAGTTCACAGATCCTAAAGTAATCTCTACTCTAATGCAACCATCTAATTTATTTTTATTATTTTATTATTTTTTGCTTTTTGGAGGGCAATTGGGGTTAAGTGACTTGCCCAAGGTCACATGGCTAGTTTTTGTGTTTAAGTGTCTCAGGCTGGATTTGAACTCAGGTCCTCCTGAGTCCAGGGCCAGTGCTCTATTCACTGTGCCATCTAGCTGCCCCTCATTCATTTAATTTTACAGATAAGGAAACTGAGGCTCAGAGGAGAAGAATCAGCTTGCTCATGGTCACACAGACACTCAACAGTAAAACCAGATTTTGAACCAGGTCATTTAATTCCAGATCCAGTGCTCTTTCCACAACGCCAATGGTGTCAAACTCCAATAGAAACAAGAGCCACTGATCCATACATAAGCAGTCTTACAAGTTGCATATTGATTAAGCCATAAAATGTCTTGTTATCTATGCTTTATTGTATCTTTATTTATTTTGCTAAATATTTCTGAATTACATTTTAATCTAGTTCAGGTGGCTCTCTTTTTTTTCCTCCAATTTTCAAAGTCCTTGGCTCTGCTGCCCGCCAGCTTAAGACTTCCCAGACAGTGATTCCTTTATTCATTAAGAGCAGCTTTAAAGAGGAAACCAACGGAAGAAATCATAAAAGAGTCAGGTGTGACTTACATATGGTAGAGAAGAGGCAGATGCAGCTAAAATTAGAGGAGAATCAGGTAACTGGGGAAAATCTTTGCAGCAAATTTCTGTAATAAAGGTCTCAGCTGAGGACAAACTAGGAGATACAGGGGGTAGAGCAATAGCCCTGGAGTTAGGAAGACCTGAGTTCAAATCTAGCCTCAGATACTTAATAGCTGTGTGACCCTAGGTAAGTCACTTAAACTCTGTGCCTCGGTTTCCTCAACTGTAAAATGGGGATAATAGCACCTACCTGTTGTGAAGACCAAGTGAGATATTTGTAAAGTACTTAGCACATTGTCTGACACATAGTAGATGCTATATTAAAACTTTGTTATTTAGTCATGTCCAACTCTTCATGACCCCATGGATGGCACACCAGACCCTTCTATCTTCTATTATGTCAAATAGTCTGTCCAATTCTGTGGCACTCATCTTTCCTTATAGCCTAACTCTCACAGCTATACATTGTTACTGGAAAAACCATAGCTTTGACTATATGTACCTTTGTCCATACAGTAATGTCTCTGCTTTTTAGTTTGCTATTCAGATCTTGCCATAGATTTCCTTCCAAGAAACAAATGTCTTTTATTTTCATGCAGTTGCTGTCTGCAGTGATCTCTGAGCCCAAGAGTTTAAAATCTGACCCTGCTTCCATTTCTTCTCCCTCTATTTGCCAAAAAGTGATGGGACCAGTTGCCATGATCTTAGTTTTTTGTTTTGTTTTATGTTAAAATGCAACTTTTACACTGTCCTCCTTTATCCTCATCAAGAGGCTTGTTAATTTTTCTTCACTTTCTGTCATCAGAGTGGTATTATCTATATATCTGAGGTTTTTGATATTTCTTCTGGCAAACCTAATTCTGACTTTTGATTCATTTAACCTGGCATTTTGCATGATATACTCTACATATAAGTTAAATAAGGTGACAATACAAAGCCTTGTTATACTCCCTTTCTGATCTAAAACTAATCAGTTGTACCACGTTCGGTTCTAACTGTTGCTTCTTGGCCCACACAGAGGTTCCTTAAGAGACAAGTAAGATGACCTAGTACTCTCATTTCTTTGAGGACTTGTCACATTTTGTTGTGATCCCCACAGTCAAAGGCTTCAGTGTAGTCAGTAAAGCAGAAATAGATGTCTTTATGGAGCTCCCTTGCGTTCTCTGTAATCCAACAAATATTGGTGATTTGGTTTCTAGTTCCCCTGCCTCTTCAAAAACCAGCCTGTTCTTCTGGTCATTCTTGGCTCACATACTGTTGAAGCCTAGTTGGCAGAATCTTGAGCAAATCTTGCTGGCGTGTGACATGAGTACAATTGTTCAGTAATTTGGACATTCTTTGGCATTGCTCTTTTTTAGGATTGGTATAGAAATTGATCTTTTCCAGTCCAGTGGTCAGTGTTGATATGCTGGCATATTGAGCGAAGTACTTTAACAGCATCATCTTTTAGAATGTTAATAGCTCAGCTGGAATTCTGTCACCTATACTAGCTTTATTATTAGCAATGCTTCTTAAGGACCACTTGCCTTCATTCTCCAGGATGTCTGGTTATAGATCATCATGTGGTATTAAAGGTAACTATTATCATTACTAAAATATGTAGGTAGAGAACTAATTCAAATTTATGAAAATAAAAATCATTTCCCAACCGAGAAATGGTCAGAGGATATAAAGAAGTTCTCATAGGAAGAAATTCAAGCTATTAATAGCTTGAATGAAAAAATATGAAAAAATACTCCAAATAACTAATAATTATATATTTAAAGCAACTCTGAGGTTGCACCTCACACTGATAAAATTAATGAAGTTGACAAGTATGGAAAATTACAAATTCTGGAGGAGCTATTAGAAATAGGTACATTAATATACTTTTAAAATATATTTTATTTATTTTGTTAAATATTCCTTAATTACATATTAATGTACTGTTGATAAAACTATGTACTGATCAAGCCATTCTGGAAAATAAATTGGAGGTATGCCCCCAAAGTCAATAAACTGTGCATACCCTTTGAAACAGAAATACTACTAGTAGACTTCTACCCCAAAGAGGTTAGAGAAAGAGAAAAAGAAGTCTATGTACAAAAACAATTATATCAATTCTGTTTGTGATGGCAAAGAACAGAAAAATGAAGGGATGCCCATCAATTGAGGAATGGATGAAAATATTATGGTATATGTATGTCATAGGATACCACTGTGCTAGAAGAACTGATGAAAGGTTTCAGAAAACCCTTGGAAAATTTGGATGAACTGATGCAGAGTGAACAGAACCAGGAAAATAATTTTTAGAATAATAATATTGTAAAGGTAAACTAAGAAACTTTAGAACTCTAATCAGTGCAACAACAAACCATGATTCCAGAGAATTCATGATAAAACATGCTACCTACCTCCTCACAGAAAGGCAATAGAGTCAGGATGTGTATTGAAACATATATATTCGTGGATATGGCCCATGTGGACTTTTTTTTTTTGCTCAGCTATGCATATTTGTTCCAAGAGTTTTGTTCTTTATTTTTTAGTAGAGAGAGGTGAGAGGTGGAAGGGAAAGTAAATTTTAGTTAATTTAAAAATGAAATATTTTTTAAAAGAGTTAGACAGTGAGAGTCCTCCCTTTTCCCCAACATATGCTGAGTGTCTATGTATGAGGGAATTGTGAGCACATTGACTCCATTTTGTGACAATTCTGGAGCTAGTTCAGTTCCCTTTCTATGGGTCTAGTCCAAATTCTGTCTCATAAAAAACTTTATTGCATTGTTTGAACCAAGCTCTGCATGGCTGGGAAGCTGGACTGCCTCTACCTGTTACTTAGAGACCCTTAACTAAGGACCTAGGTTATGCAGACCAGAAACCCAGTCAGATGCAAAGACTGATGAAAGCAGTTTTCTCACAATTCCATATCTCAAGCAACCCACTTATCTTATCTGAAAACTGGTCCCATACTGATCAATCAGTTCCTATTTCCTTGTTCTTTTGATTGAATACAGATACTTTCATGGGAGGAGAGGCAGAAGAAGAGAAAGAGGAGGAGAAGGAGGAGGAGGAGGGAGTGGTGCATCTCTTTTTCTGATTTCAGGGAATTGCTCTGGTTTACTCAGAAAGCCCCTACCTAATCTCCTCCATTTAGAAATCAGATAACTTTATCTTGTGTCCTGGTTTATATCCTGTCGTTTTCTTTTAATGCTTAAAATTTATCTCCCCCTGTATTTGGAGTCTAGTGACTTGGTCCTGATTTGTTATGCAATTGGCATCCATGGCTAAATAAATTGATATGCTCAGAAGTTCAAACCTTTGTTTCCACAATCATTTCAATCAATCTGGAAGCCACAGGTTTGGAGATGAAGGAGACTGGAAATTAATCATTAGGGAGTTTGGAAATTAATCATTTTAAGATTGCAGGAGAGAACTCCTGAGACTTTGGGTAACTTCAGGAACTCATCCCCTTCTCTTTGCCCTATCTGATAAGGCACTTAGGAGAAACTTAGTGTATCTGGAAATATCTTAGTGAGTCTTGAAGTACTACTCTGTAGAATTTGTTTTAAGGAAAAATAAGAATTTAATTCTGTTAAAGTTTCAGGAATAAAAAGCACTTAGGTGACATTTTTCCATGAAGATTGATAGAGCTATTGTTTTAGTGTGATTTATATATCAGCACCATATTTGTGTCATAAAAGAATTTGGGAGGAATTCTTTGCCTATTTTTCTAAATAGTTTATATAGCATTGAAACTTTGGTAGAATAAACTTGTAAATTCATCCGGCCCTAGAGATTTTTCCTTAGGCAGTTCATTGATGGCTTGTTCAATTTTTTTTTTCTAAAGTAGGACTAGTTAAGTATTTTATTTCCTCTTCTGTTCACTATTGTACTAGAAATGTTAGCTTTAGCAATAAGAGAAGAAAAAGAAATTGAAGGAATTATAATAGGGGATGAGGAAACAAAACTATCACTCTTTGCAGATGATATGATGGTATATTTAGAGAATCCTAGAGAATCAGCTAAAAAACTACTTGAAATAATTAACAACTTTAGCAAAATCTCAAGATGCAAAATAAACCTACATAAATCATCAGCATTCCTATATATTACCGACAAAGCCCAGCAGTTAGAAAGTAAAAGAGAAATTCCACTAAAATAACTGTAGACAATATAAGATATTTAGGAGTCTACTTGCTAAGACAAACCCAGGAACTATATGAACACAATTACAAAACATTTTTCACACAAATAAAGTCAGATCTAAACAATGGAAAAATATCAATTGCTCATGGGTAGGCTGAGCTAATATAATAAAAATGACAATTCTACACAAATTAATTGAATTATTCAGTGCCATACCAATCAAACTACCAAAAAATTATTTTAGACCTAGAAAAAATATTAACAATATTCATCTGGAAGAGCAAAAGGTCAAGAATATCAAGGGAAATAATAAAAAAAAATGTAAAGAAAGGAGGTCTGGCCATATCAGATAAAAAACTGTATTATAAAGCAGCAATCAACAAAAGTATTTAGTACTGGCTAAGAAATAGAATGGTGGATCAGTGGGATAAATTAGATACACAAGACACAGCAGTCAGTGACCATAGTAATCAACTGTTTGATGAACCCAAAGACTCCAGCTTCTGGGATAAGAACTCACTATTTGACAAAAATTGTTGGGAAAATTGGGAGTATGGCAGAAACTAGGCATAGTCCAACATCTCTCACCCTATACCAAGATAAGGACAAAATGGGTACATGATTTAAACATAAAGGATAATACCATATGCAAATTAGGAAAGCAAGGAACAGTTTTCCTTTCAGATCTATGAAGAAGGGAAGAATTTATAACCAAAGAAGAGATAGAGAACATTATGAAATATAAAATGGATTATCTTGATTACATTAAATTTTTTAAAAGTTTACACAAACAAAACCAAACAATCAAGATTAGAAGGAAAGCAGAGGGGTGGCTAGGTGGCACAGTGAGTAGAGCGCTGGCCCTGGAGTCAGAAGGACCTGAGTTCCAATCCGGCCTCAGACACTTACTTAACACACACACACAAACAAAAACCTAACCGTGTGACCTTGGGCAAGTTACTTAACCCCAATTGCCCTCCAAAAAAAAGAAGAAGAAGAAGAATGAAAGCAGAAAGTTGGGAAACAATTTTATAGCCAATGTTTCTAATAAAGGCTTCCATTTCTCAACTATATAGAGAAGTGAGTCAAATTTTTAAGAATACAAGTCATTCCCCAATTGATAAATGGTCAAAGGATATGAACTGGCAATTTTCAGGTGAAGAAATGAAGGCTATCTATAGTTATAGGAAAAAAATGTTCTAAATCACTATTGATTAGAAAAATGCAAATTAAAATATCTCTGAGGTACCACCTCACACCTGTCAGATTGGCTAATAGGACAGAAAAGGAAAATGATAAATGTTTGAGATGCATTGTTGGTGGAGTTGTGAACTAATCCAACCATTTTAGAGAATAATTTGGAACTATGCCTAAAGGGCAATCAAACTGGGCATACCTTTTGATCCAGTATTATTACCACTACTAAGCCTGTATCCCAAAGAGATTATAAAAAAAGGAAAAGAACCAACATGTACAAAAATATTTATAGCAGCTCTCTTTGTGATAGGGAAGAATTGGAAACTGAGGGGATGCCCATCAATTGAGGTATGGCTGAACAAGTTGTGGCATATGAATTAATGGAATACTATTATGCTATAACAAATGATGAGCAGGCAGATTTCAGAAAAATCTGGAAAAACATGAATTGATGCTGAGTGAAGTGAGGAGAACCAGGAGAACATTGTTCACAGTAACAGCAACATTGTGCAATGATTAACTATGATTGACTTAGCTCTTTTCAGAGAATCAATGATCCAAGATTCATGATGGGAAAATGCTATCCACGTCCAGAGAAAGAACTATGGAATCTAAATGTAGATCAAAGCATACTATTTTCACTTTTTTATTATTTGTTTTGCATGACTTTTCCCTTTTGTTCTGTTTCTTCTTTCACATGTATTCCATATAACTAATGTGGAAATACATTTACATCATTGCACATGTATAACCTATATCAGATTGCTTGCCATCTTGGGAAGGGGGAATGGGAGTAAAGGAAAGAGAAAAACTTTGGAAATTAAAATTTTATAAAAAATGTATGTTGAAGACTATCTTTACAAGTAATAGAAAAAATGAAGTACTATTTCCAAAATAAATTAAAATAACAGATAATAAAAATAATAATTACAACAACAATAATATAATTAATTTACTGTTTGGAGAAAAGAAAAAACTTTACAGACCTTTTAAGTTATCCTTACCTGTGAGATCCCTTGACACTTTGTACTCAGGCAGGTCATAAAAATCTTATCAGCCCTATTGATTGCAGTTGTAAAATTCTAAAGTACTGAAGTTTAAAAACATAGAACTGAGAAAATACAATCCTATCTCCCATTCCTTGTCAAAAGGGAGGAAATTAAAGTTTACTATAATAAAGAACAAGTTTTCATTTGAAAATGTTTGGCTACCACTTATAAAAATTATGAAAATGTATAGGTGGTTGAAAGATGTAACTTCAATACATTAATATGAGTTAACTATCAGGTATTTATTGTATGTTGGAAGCCCCAGAATGTGTTTAGTTTTAATGTACAGGTAAAGGATAAATGAAATGTAAATGTTAGGGAAACATAGGAAAATTAATAGCATTCAGCCCTAAGTTGTGATTAGTGAAATTTTGCTATTTGTGGAAAAATTTCTTGGGACTTTAATTTTTTTTTTTGAGTTTTGATTACATGGATGGTTGTCTGAATTTTCATGAAGCCAACAGTAGAAAATGGCATTGCTAAAGTCTGAGAATATGGATGACATGGAGAATACATGGATGTCTGTCCCTGAGAAAAGCTGAGGAAACTAACCCGGAATGGCCTGAGGAAGGATCTTCTTGATTCAGTTTCACTATTGTACTATTTCCAGTCTGAATGGGAAATTTCCCCATGTGGTAAATCCTGAACCTGGCTTTTGAAACTTGGTGAATAATGTGGAGTTTTATTACATAATTGGCTGTTACATAGGACTCAGTCTACAAGAATTTTTCCATTGTTATGCTATCTCAGATTAGTCTGTGCCCTTGAGAGAACAGTCTTGACATCGTTATAACTATGTATCTCCTTTTCCTTTCATAGCAAATTTCTTTAACCAGGGAAGGTAAGTATTAGAAGTTTTGTAAGTACAATACTGGGGAGGCTAGGTGGTGCAGTGAGTAGAATGCTGGCCCTGGAGTCAGAAGGACCTGAGTTTGGATCCAGCCTCAGACACTTCACACACAAACAAAAAACCTAGCCGTGTGACCTTGGGCAAGTTACTTAACCCCAATTGCCCTCCCAAAAAAAAAAAAAAAGTAAGTACAATACTAAATCTATTAATTAATAATAATCAATAAGAGTGATACTAGAGCATCTCTGAGTTACTATAATAGGATGCAAGTATGAAAAAACTTACAATTTCAATCTGTATTTGTGGTCAAATTATAATATAGGGATGATATCCTCCTATGGGAGGAATTAGACAAAGTAACAAGACAGAATTGTAATGTAAAAGTTTTCTAATTAAATGGAATAGTAAATTTTGAGAAAGCAACAGGATTTCTCCAAAAACTATATGTATGTGATTAGCTTCCAAATGTACCTACCAGGGAAATTTGGACTTTGGTTATGTTTTAGCAACAAGTTCTCAAAATTAGATTCAGGATTTTACATAAAAAATCACATTGATAGTTGTAAAGATAGTGAAATTATTTTCCTATTTTTAAAACATGTCTGATAATTTTAAAGGACAGAAGGGTTTATTTTACAAGTTAGACCCTCATGATTTTTTTTTTTTGCAATTCTTATATCAGGTACAAGTTTTAGGTAGGAGAATTAAAGGCTGATTGACTTAGCTCTTCTCAGCAATACAGTGATCCAAGACAGTTCCAAAACTGTTCTCCTTATAGCTCTGTTGTTAATAGAATTAGCTCCATGAGGCTTGAACTGGAGTTCCACATGAACTAGTTATTGGAAAACAAAAATTAAGAATTTGCACTAAATTATACTGAGTCTTGTTACTGGCAGGTTTTAGCCGAATTATTTAGGAATCTCTGTTGTTTGTTGTTGTATTTGTCCTTTGTTCTCAGAGAACCATGACATCAGGGAAATGATGACATGACTTGAAGTTGACTTTGATTTGAGTGAGGCAGTGAAAGGTCACCAGCCTCATTTTCTCCTCCAGAACCATCTGGGTCCAGTGGCTAGATGTTCATCAGGACGAATGGAGATGGCCCAGGATTCAATGAGAGACCTTTAAGACTAAGGCCTTTTCATGTACTCACTTTGAGGGAGATAACCCCCATTCAATGAATAGGCCTCTTTAAGTAGTTACTCAAGGGATGTCCCCTTTAATAAAAAAAAAAAAAGAATCAACTGGGAGAGGACCCTCAGGGTTCCTGGCCAAAAGAGAAACAGTTACTATTTAGTATTTACATTCACTCTGTACTAGGAGGGCAGGGACCTACTGTCCAATCTATGAACTGAATTGGGTTTAAGGCTTGGTGTTTGAGAAAGAAATCTAGCCAGTAAACCCAAAGGAAAAAAGGAATCTCTATAAGTGATTTGGAACCAGAGAAGCAGAGCTCACTTCAGAGCTGCCCCAAGAATAAGGCTTATTCCAGAATGTCCGAGAGAAGATTTTCTAAAGACCAGATGACTAAAATGGACTATGGGACTCAAGAGTCAAAATGTGCTAATTAAATGGGCATTGGGAGTGAGTTACTAGAACAAAGAGAGTTTGATGTTATTTAATTTTGATGACTATTGTAGTATTGCTTTTGTTCCACGGTATTTATATTTGCTGGGGGTTTTTTTGTTACCTTGATGACATGCAAATCTTCCCTCTCAAAATTAATCCATTGCAAACCTTCAAAGTAGTTGATCTGTAGCCTGACTCATGTAATACTGATTATGAATATATGAAAAATCTTATAGATATGGCTTACAGGTGATTCATTCAAGATTGGTCAAAAAACTTTATTGCATTGTTTGAACCAAGCTCTGTATGGCTGGGAATCTGGACTGCCTCTACCTGTTGCTTAAAGACCCTTAACTAAGGACCTAGGTTATGTTGACCAAAAACCCAGTCAGATACAAAAACTGATACAAGAAGTTTTCCCACAATTCTACATCTCAAGCAACCTATATGTCTTATCTGAAAACTGGCCCCACGCCGATCAATCAGTTCCTGTTTTCTTGTTCCTTTGATTGAATATAGACAGGGGAGGAGGGGAGTGGAACATCTTCTAATTTCAGGCAATTGCTCCTGTTTACTCTCCTCCACCCAATTCAGAAAGCTCCTACTCTTCCCTCCAATTAGAAGTCAGATGATCTAATCTTGTGTCCTGCTTTATATCCTGTTAACTGTTTTCTTTTAATGCATAAAAATGTCTCCTATTTGGGATCCATGGCCAAAGCCGAGGAGGCATGGTGAGAATCAAGATTCTTTGTGCAATTTGCATGCATTGCTTAATAAATCAATATGCTCAGAAGCTTGAATCTTTCTCTCCTTAGTCATTTCACTCAATTCCCCCACCATATGTATGAGTCCCTCATGTCTTTTTTTTTTAGCCCACTTTCCACCTTAAGATGACACCTTCTCCTTTGACAAGTTCTCTTTTCCCACTGCCTCCATATAACTAAAGCCACATGATCCAAGGAGCAAAATGGGCAATTATCCCAATTTACCTTTTCCTAAGGATGATGTGGATCACATAAATTAGTTTAAGACATCATTCTTCCATCTCCTTGGCTGAAAATGTTCTTTCCATACCCAAATTTTCCTCATCTCCGTCACTCTCTACTCTTATATCACAGATTTAGACTTCAAAGACACCTTAGAAGTCAACAAGTACAGATTGAGACCCCTGAAGGTGGAGTGACTTTACCTAATATCAGAAGACTGTAAGCAGCAGAGCTGGATATGACCTCCAGGCCTACGACTTCAAATCCATTGTTCTCCCCCCTGCATTATATTGCATACCTAATTATATACATTATATTTATTTCTACTATTATGGTTGTGAATTTGACCCTAGACAGGCCTCTACTCCTTTTTTGGCCTCAATTTCCTTATTTGTTAAATAGGGATGATACTTATAATAGCTACACAGATGATTGTGAGAAAACCTAAAATCCCAAAAACCTAAAGCTCACTATAAAGGGGTTATTTCGATCTTTGTATTCAGCACATAGCGCCTAGTAAGCATTTAGTAAATGTCTGTTGAATGTTGACAAAGTCCCTATCCTCAAGGAATTGAAAGCGAAGGAACCAGAAAACAGGGCCCAGAGAAATCCAGCCTTCCCACATCCTCTTAGTAGGCCTCAACACACTCACCGAAGGGTGGTGACTTGGCATTGGTCATGCAGAAGGAGGTCTCGGATGTCCTTACAGGCTTCAGGGCCCAGACTGTTCAACTGTAGGCTAGAGCAGAGAAAGGGGACCCAATGAATGTGAGGAGAAGGAAAGGGGCAGGAGTGGGGGGCATCAGGAGGGGTGGCACTTGCCTTACCCATCACTCCAAGCCTTTGGTCTTCTACCTGACATTTCCTCCCATCCTATTCTCATCTCCTCAGTCAGTCAGACTTCTGCTTCCCCAACATCTCTCTTCAATATCTAAAATCTAAAACTCTAAGATTTTCTTCCCTCTTTCCCACCCTCACTTCCAACAATCCTGGTCATCTAGAAAAGCCCTTAGAGATCATCCAAGCCAACATCCTCAGTTTACAGATGTGGAAACTGAGGCCTGGAAAAAAGTGACTTGACAGAGATCACACAGGTAACAAAATGGCTGAGTCAGGATTTGAATCCAGTCAGTCACTACTTTTTTCCTTCCTTCATCCCCTATACTGGACAGTCTCTCTTTTTGCCTGGCAACTCTCTGCCAGACTGGGCAATGCCAAGTAAGTACGGTGGTTTCTCACCCAAGCTTCCGAGCACGCAAGAAGACAGGCATGAGTGTGCGCAGTCCAGCAGGGTCCAGCTGGCAAGAGGCCAGGTTGACCTCATCCAGGGTATGTGTGCCACTGCCCAGCACTGATGCCACCACAGAACACTTAAGGGGTGTCATACGCACACCCGCCAAGTTGAGCTGGCGCAGGGAGCTGAGCACCTCAGCTGAGAAGTGCTGGTTCTGGAACTCATAGTGAAAGAAAAGCTGATCCAGAAGCTCTGAAGGAGGCAGGCCTTGACGGCCCAACTTCACCAACTTCTTCTTAATGGCCTGGGCATTTTCCAGGGCATCCATGTTCTTGATAGGACAGCCCAGTTGGGCCAGCACTACACGATTTCGAGAGGAAAGCAGTCCGCCCATGAACATGGGGAAGAGTTCAAAAACCTCGTCATCAGGAGGCTCGTCAGGATGGCGCCGGGGACCCTCCACCCCCAGGATGCTGGCTCCCAACTGGTCCAGCACGTCATCATTGTAGTAATCCTCCTCCCGAAACATCTCCAGGACCATGGCCTGAGCTACTGCTTCCCGACTTTTGCCTGCCCATCGTCCAAACACCCGAGGAACAACCTGAAAAGAGAAGCAAGGGCAATGGCTGGTAAAGCCTTTTCTAGTAACTCCTGCACATATCTCCCTCCCTTCTCTGAACCCCTTGTTCATACTGATTCTGTACTCTATCATGATCTACTCTGTGACATCTCTTTTATGCTGCATGTAGTCTTATGTTGTTATTTAGCTTCCCACCCATATGTTTTGTATTGTACCCTCTAGTACATCATAATTTTTTTTTGTATTATTTTGGCCCTAGATTATGAAAATCTGGGTTCTGGCACTAACAGCCATCTCTTTGTTCCTTCTACCCACTGCTCATGGCTGTGCCCTCTGGGACCAAACAGAAGAAGTCTAATGTCTCTTGCACAGGAGATTCCCTCAAATATTTGTTCCCCTTAGTCTTTTCTTCTCCATGATTGTTTCTGGACATGAAGACCAGGCAGAGGGATGTAGCGTGTTGTCTGTGGGGAGCCACTGAGGGGTTTTTATCTCAGTCAGGGGAGTTTTTTTCAATACAAAGAGGGATATGATAAAGGATGTATTTAAGGAAGAGTAGTCATAGAGCATTTTGTTTATACTACTCTCATGGCCCTATGAAATATCTGTGCATATCTCTATACTTGATTGCAGGCTCTTAGGAGAACAGAAACCATGTCTTATCCAACTCTGTGTCTCTGATAGTTTCCAACAAATTGCTCAGTTCTTTGACTTAAATGTCTTCTCTACCCAACTGGGTCACAAGTGCCTTCAAGCAAGGAAACATAATTTATAATTCATATCCTCCACATAGACATATTTGTTCATTAATTTCTAGGAAACAAGGTGTTGTTGAAAACCAATCCCTCCTAAAGTCTACCCTCAATCCCTTCCCACCACTATCATAGCACAGTTTTTCCTCCTAGGTAAAGAATCTCTCAGATTTTACATTAATCTTATTTATAGAAGTTATGGAAGTTCTTCTCTACCTTCTCTTTTCCAAACTGAATCATTCCAAAACCTCATTTGCCTCATTCTCCGATCCTTCTTCCCCAACAATATTGCTCCCTTCTACCTTTTTTCCATGTGTCCAAGGTCCCTTTGAAGCTAGGATCCTACTTGTAACTAGCCTTTGAATCATTTACAGCTAGAAGGGACCTTAGTCCAGCTGGTGGGGAAGTGACTTGTCTAGATTCATCACAGCTAATGAGTGTCAGAGCTAGAATTTGAATCAAAATCCTCTGTTCCTAAATCAAATAGTCTTCCCATCTACTACTCTGGGGCCACATCTAAATAGCTACCGATTTTGTCAAACAAAGTAAATTATGGTGGCAAAAAACAAACAAACAGATTTTTCACTCCTGGCTGGAGAGGGTATGGTAGAGAATGGGACCTATTAGAGTATAGCTGTGAGAAAAGAGGTGTCTTGGGGCAGCTATGTGACACAGTGGATAGAGCACCAGCCCTGGAGTCAGAATGACCTGAATTCAAATCTGGCCTCAGACACTTACTAGCTATGTGACTCTAGGCAAGTCACTCAACCCCAATTGCCTACAAAAAATAAATAAATAAAGTTTCATGAAATTTGGGGATAAACTAATTCAGATTGAATTATTCATTTTTCTAGGTGATAAACAACTATAATAAAATCTTTAATGGGTTCTTCCCTCCTTTCCATTCTTTCTTCCTCTACCCCCTCAGGAAATCAAGTCTGACTGCCTAGAGCACAGTTTCCTTGCATAACAGAATGTAAAGATAGGGTCCCAATACAGAGAGGAGGGATGGTGGGGTGGGAGGACAGAGCTATTACCTTGAGTAAGTTGAAAAGCAGTGGCAGCACCCGAAGGGGCAACAGCTTGGTTATAATACTCAGCACCAGGCTAACATCCTCACCCACTCGGCCCATCAGCTCTGCTGCCTCCTTGCCCACTCGCTGCCAGGCTGTCTTGCGTTCACCCAATACAATATATAAGGCAGCTAGGAACTCCTGCATGGCAGGCACTGTGAACACAAAAGTGCCATGCTTTCCTGACTCCACACAAGGCGTCAAGAAAAACCGTAGGGCATCTCGGCGGAAGACATGCAGTAACTGAAATTCTTCTTCTGTCTTCACCCCAGACTCTAGGCATTCTCGGACATCCTTCTCAGAGAAGTATGTTTTCCGAGATGCCACACCCTCATAAGCCAATTTACCCATGGTGCGAGCAGCATAGGCCATCAGCGATGTCCGAGAGGGATCAGTGCTATCTAATATCTCCCCACTAAAGTTGAGTCTCAGGAAACTGGTATAGATGCCAGTCAGGGTCTGCCCAACAGGTGTGGGTACATGGAGGAAGTACAAAGTGGCACACACCAACCAGCAGTAAGAGGGCAAAAAGCAGGCAGCAGCGATCTGGTGGTGCCCCTCTAGATTTCGGGAAAGCATTTCTACCAGGTTGTCCCTCTGAGCTGGGGTGATGGGGGTACCAACTCCATTTGCACTGTGTCCACAGTCAGGCTGGTTTAAACGGAGCTGGAAGTACAGTTTCTGCAAGTTGGTGTCAGAGAAGCCACAGATCTCCCCATAACGACCCACGTACTTGCTAGGGATTCGGCCAACTGCAGAGGCCCGAGTGGTCACCAGGATGCTAGCCTAAAGAGATGGCAAAAGGATAGAAGGATGACAATGGAACTTGGCTATTAAGTTTATTTACCTCCTCCTTCTATTTCCTAAGAATTCAGAAGTTCCCTCTACCTTTAGACTTGAAAGCCTTATCAAAGGAAATCCCCCTCAATCTAGTTGTAAGACTGAATTAATAAGTCCCACTCAACCTACACATAGCTGTGTACATGGTATGGTTCCATTCATCCCTTGTGCAAGACGTCAAATGCCTTGGTTAAGCCAGGAAAAATGCAGAGCACTGGGTCAATTTTTCAACATATTTAGCACCAAGAGGTAATAAGCCCAAGAGGTAAAACAAGATATACATTTCTGGACATGGTCAAAGTGGGAATTTCTTTTGCTTGATTATGTATATATGTTACAAAGGCTTTTTTTTTTTTTCCAGTGAGAGGTAATGGAGGTGAGGGAAGAGAGTAGGAAGGAGGAAAAAAAATAGATGTTTGTTAATTGAAAAAAAATTTTTCAAAAACCTGTATTTATTGCCATTCTTCACTTGTCTTCTCTTTCTCTGTAAAGCCCTTGGTTCAAAGGACTCAATAGAGAAGGTGCCCAGAGAGGAAGAGTGAAGTAGATGCACCCAGGAAAGAGTAGGATGAGAAAGAAGAAAGAAGGAAGAAATAATAGAAGATGTGAGGGCTAGGATATGAGAGGCAAAAGCCAGAGAAACCACAAGGCCTGGAGGTAAAGGAGAGTGATGGAATAAGACACCTAGTAGCTGTGGTACTGGAAGGGTGGGAAGGTGGGGACCACCTACCTCAGGCAACATGAACTTGCGCAGCAGATTAACAATGATGGCAGTGGGTACCGCCGGCACTCCAGGATCACCATGCAGCCCTGTGCTCTCCATCCGGAAGTCTAGGTTGAGCCGTTCCATGCCATGGAGCACAAACAGCAGCTGGGGTCCAGCCTTGTCCAGCAGGGGCAGTGCTTCTTTCAGATGGGGGTACCGGCGAGTCACCATTTGGTACAAGGAGATAGGTGTGGGACCTGGGGCAGACAGGTCCTCACAGGAGAAAGGAATGACCAACTCAAAGCTGGGCAGTCGTCCATGACACCAGTCCAGAACCATTTTCCTAACGAGGGTACTCTTGCCTGTACCCACTGTTCCATACAACACCACTGTCTGGACTCGTCGCCCACATGCATCAGGGTCAAAGAGTTGGGGCAGAGCCAGCAGATGGCGCTCCATTGGAGGAAGTGGGTGTGCCAGGGTGGGTTCAGCAGGTGGGTGCAACAGCTCATCAGGGGTGCTTTCACGAATTACAGGGTCCACATGGCCTGTGTCCAAGGAAAATGTTGGCCCAAACTGGCGTTCTTCCCGTGGCAACCGAATGAACCACTCAGCCAGGCTTCGGCGGTACCTCTGGACTGATTCTGGTAAAGAGATAGGAAAAGAGGGCCAGGTAAAGATAGAAAAGGTATCAGAGAATCCTGTGGGGAGTGGGGAGTGGGGGTGGGGGTGCCAATATATCTTAGAAATCAGGACAGGTACTTGGACCAGGTGGGAGAATCAAACAATCTAGAAAGATTCAGGGTGGATCATTGAAGGACTGAAGGAACCCAGGAGTCATGAGAGGTGTCAGCAGGTAAGAGAAAACCAGGTTGATTAAGGTAACTACAGGATCGTTCAGGAGAAAGGCATCTAGGATGAATCAGTCAAGTCTAAGACATCCTGGGTCTAGTATGGTGTGATGCATATAGTTTGATAGCTATTGTTGTTTTTAATTTTATTCTTAATTTATGAAATAAAACAGCATTCCCATAACATAGTACAATAAAAAGATGATTATAATCATAAAAAGGATAATTTCAATTATTTTAAATTAAAATTTTCTTGTATATAGCCAAGAATAGAAGGAATGCAGAAAATTGGGAGAAAAATATTTCTATGGTGTAAGAAATGATGAGCTGGTTGATTTAGAAAAACATGGAAAGACTTGGACTTACAAAGGAACATGCTATCTACCTTCAGAGAAACAGATAATGGGAAGAAATAAGCATAGTACAGTCTGACATATATGTATATGAATATATATGTATATGCTTAATTGTAGCGTGACTTTAGGGTCGTGGGGGAAGAGAAGGGGAAAAAATAAAGTAAAAAGGGCACAGCAAAGAGCAAAAGAAAACCAACAAGGAAGCAAAAAAAAAAAAAAAACCGGGCAGCTTTGAAAACAATATGCGGTATTTATTATATAGGTTTTCTTGAAATGGAAATTTATTGTTTTATACTGAATTCTCTCTTACGGTCTACTGTGTATATAGCAAAGTTTTTTTTCTTTTCTTATTTTGTATTTAAGTTGAAAATTTTCAAAAATTACCCAAGAGGCAGAGCCAAGATGGTGGAGTAGAAACAGCACTTCCATGGTGCTCTCCCCCACACCACTTCCAAACCATGTAAAAGGGGACTCTGAACAACTTCTGGAGCCCCAGCACCCACAGAACAACACAGAGAAGCTAACCTCCCGCTGAGGACAGCCCAGCAGCCCTGCAGGGAACAGCCAACACAACACTCTGGGAACTGAGCCCAGGCCCACTTGAGCCATGGTTTTAGCCCCTGGGCAGCCAGACCAGCAGCTGGCTGGAGGGACCCCAGAACACCAGCTACTGTGCCTTTTCCAGAATTACCAACACATAGATGCCTAGGACAAAATGAGAGATTAGTGCCCTATGGATTTTGGGACCAGTATTTGGGGAACATGTTGGCTTCTTGCCCTAGGGGCAAGAAGCGGCTGAACACACACGCTATTTTGCAGCTTCAGTGGCAGTTTCAGCTCCTGGTCTGCGAACTGTAGGGAGATCCAGAGATCAGTATTGGAGGGTAATCACTCTTACTTTAACCTCCCTGGATCTGGATCCCGGTCTGGGGGGGAGGTCTGGTGTGGGTAGCCAGCTTGCCAGAGTGTATGAAGGCTTTACAGAGGCCATACAACTAATACCTCCAGAAGTTTTGAAGACCCCAACGTTTGGGACGGAAGCTCCCCTGTCTGGTGGCAGAGTCCTACTGTGGCAACAAGCCCAAAAATCAAGTAATTAAGTGGCAACATGCCTAGGCAAAGGAAACAAAATAAACAGAAAAATGCAACATTAGACTCCTATTTTGGGGGCAAAAAGGATCAAAGCATGGAACAGGAGGAGAACTGTGAGGTCAGAAATCCTACACCAAAAGCCCCAAATGAAAACATGAACGGGTTACAGGCCATAGAGGACCTTAAGAAGGATTTTAAAAACCAAATAAGAGAAGTGGAGGAAAAATTGGAAAGAGAAATGAGAAGGATGCAGGAAAAGTATGAAATGAGAGTCAACAGCCTGACTGAGGAAAATAACACCTTAAATAACAGACTAACTCAAGTGGCAAAAGAGGCTCAAAAAGGCAATGAGGAGAAGAATGCCTTAAAAAGCTGAATTTCCCAGACAGAAAAAGAATCTCAAAAGCTCACTGAGGAGATTTATTCCTTCAGAATTAGACTGGAGCAAATGGAAGCTAGTGACTTTATAAGAAATCAAGATGCTGTTAAACAGATCCAAGCAATTGAAAGAATAGAAGGCAATGTGAAATATCTCATGGGAAAAACCACTGACCTGGAAAATAGATCCAGGAGAGATAATTTAAAAATTGTTGGACTACCTGAAAGCCATGATCAAAAAAATAACCTAGAGATCACCCTTCAAGAAATTCTCAAGGAAAATTGCCCTGATGTTTTAGACCCAGAGGACAAAATAGAGGTTGAAAGAATTCACCTATCTGGGGCGGCTAGGTGGCGAAGTGAGTAGAGCGTTGGCCCCAGAGTCAGAAGGACCTGAGTTTGGATCCAGCCTCAGACACTTAACCCACACACAAACGAAAAAAAAAAAACCTAGCCGTGTGACCTTGGGCAAGCTACTTAACCCCAATTGCCCTCCAAAAAAAAAAAAAAAAAGAATTCACCAATCACCTCCTGAAAAAGATCCTAAAAAGAAAACTCCTAGGAATATTATAGCCAGGTTCCAGAATTCCCAGATTGAGGAGAAAATACTACAAGCCGCCAGGAAGAAACAATTTCAATATTGTGGAAACACAATCAGAATAGGACAGGATCTGGCAGCTTCTACACTGAGGGATCGAAGGGCACGGAATATGATATTCCAGAGGGCAAAAGAGCTGGGATTAAAACCAAGAATCACGTATCCAGCAAAACTGAGTATCATGTTTCAGGGGAAAATATGGTCATTCAGTGGAATAAAGGACTTTCAAGCATTCTTGAGGAAAAAACCAGAGTTGATTAGAAAATCTGACATTCAGACATAAGAAGCAAGAGATGCCTGAGAAGGTAATCAGGGAAAAGAAATCAAAGTTGAACTATTTACATTCCTACATGGAAAAACAATAACTTTGACTGATGAAACCTTCCTCATTATGAAAATAATTGAAGAAGGGTGTATGGGCATATGAATACATATGGGAATGTGTGTATATATGTTTACAGGTATACATGGATAGAGGGCACAGGTTGAATTTGGTGGGAAGGGATGATACTTAAGGGGAGAAGTTAAGAGGTGAGAGAGGAAAGTGGCAAGAGGAGATGGCGAGAGACAGGATAGGGTAAACTATCTCATGTAGAAGAGGAAAGGGGAACTAGTTGCAGGGGAGGGGAAGAAAAGGAAGGCAAAAAGGAAAAACCATATTCTCATTGAATTTGGCTCAGGGAGAGAATGACATACATACTAAATGGGATATCTCACCCTTCAGGAGAGTACGGGGAAGGGTGACGAAAGGGGGGATGACGGAGGGGAGGGCATTCCGGGGGGAGGAGAGGCTGGAAGTACCACTTTCAAAGAGGGACAGGATCAAAGTAGGGAATGGACCAGGTAGGGGGTGGGATGGGTGGGAGGGAAATATAAGCAATCTTTTACAATATATCTATTATGGTAATGTTTTGCATAGCTTACATGTACAACACATACTGAACTGCCTATCTTCCCAGAGGGAGTGGGTGACAAGGGAGGAATGAATGGATCTGAAATTTGAAGTTTTAAAATTAAATGTTTCAAATATATATATAAATACTATTATTAATACTATTTTGCATGTAATTGGGAGATAAGATGTACAGGCATTGGGGCACAGAGATTCACCTTGCCTTAATGGTAAAGTTGAAGGAGCTATGGGAGAAGATATGGGAGAGAGCAGATTGGATGAGGGGATATCATGTGGAACTGCTATTCTGGGGAGGTAGGTAGGTAGGGGAAAAATGGGGAAAAATTGTAACTCAAAATCTGGTGGAAATGAATGATGTAAACCAGAAGTTAATAAAGTATTTGTTAAATTTAAAAAAATTACCCAAAAAAAGATGATTGTACATGAAACTGCAAATCTACTATGTAGAACTTGCTATTCCTTTGAAATATGCAAAAAATTATCATGTAAATTTCTTGTTTTTTTCTTCCCTCACCCCAACCCCCCATCCTAGAGATGGCTGCTGTTAGATACAAATAGGTATATGTATATAAAATTTTCTATACATGCTTCTATTTATCATTTTTTTTCTGGATACAGATAGCATCTTTCTTCATTTGTCCTTTATAGTTAATTTGGAAATTTATAATAGTCAAAATAACTTATTCTTTTTTTTTAAACAAATGCTTTATTAACTTCTGTTTTACATCATTCATTTCCACCAGATTTTGAGTTACAATCATTTTCCCCCTGTTATTCCCCTACCCAACCTCCCAGAATAGCAGTCCCACAAGATATCACTTCTTCCAATCTGCTCTCTCCCATACCTTCTCCCATACCCTCTTCGACTTTTCCATTAGAGGAAGGTGAATCTTTGTGTCCCAATGCCTGCACATCTTATCTCCCAATTACAAGCAAAAGAGTATTAATAATAGTATTTATATATATTTGAAACATTTAATGTTAAGACCTTGAATTTCAGATCCATTTCCTTCTTCCCTTGTCACCCATTCCCTCTGGGGAGATAAGTAATTCAGTATATGTTGTACATGTCTAGCTATGCAAAACATTATCATAGTAGATATATTGTACAAGGCTGCTTATAATTCCCTCCCACTCATCCCACCCCCCACCTGGTCCATTCCCTACATGATCCTGTCCCTCTTCTATAGTGGGTACTTCCAACCTCCCCTCACCCCAAGGATGCCCTCCCATCCATCATTCCTCCTCCCACCCCCTTCCCCCTATCCTGCTGCAGGATGAGATATCCCATTTAGTATGTATGTCATTTTCTCCCTGAGCCAAATTCAATGTGAATGTGGTTTTGTCTTTTTAGCCTTCCTTATTCTCCCCCTCTTTTGCAACCACTTTCCCTTGCTTCTTCTACATGGGATAGTTTACCCTACCCTGTCTCTCCCCATCTCCTCTTGCCACTTTCCTCTCTCACCTCATAATGTCATCCCTTGAGTATTCTCCCTTCCCAACAACTTCAACCTATGCCCTCTATCCATATATAACTGTAACCATATACACACACATTCACATATGTATTCATATGACCACACACCCTTCTTCCATTATTTTCATGGTGAGAAAGATATCATCAGTCACAGTTATTGCTTTTCCATATAGGAATGTAAATAGTTCAACTTTGATAAGTTCCCTTTGATTTCTTTTCCCTGATTACCTTCTCAGGCATCTCTTCCTTCTTGTGTCTGGATGTCAAATTTTCTATTCAATTCTGGTTTTTTCCTCAAGAATGCTTGAAAGTCCTCTATTCCACTGAATGACCATATTTTCCCCTGAAACAAAATACTCAGTTTTGCTGGGTAGGTGCCCCTTGGGTTCATTCCCAGCTCTTTTGCCCTCTGGAATATTGTATTCCATGCCCTTCAATACTTCAGTGTAGAAGCTGCCAGGTCCTGTGCTATTCTGATTGTGTTTCCACAATATTGAAATTGTTTCTTCCTGGCTGCTTGGAGTATTTTCTCCTTGATCTGGGGATTCTGGAACCTGGCTATAATATTCCTGGGAGTTTTCTTTTTGGGATCTTTTTCAGGTGGTGATTGGTGGATTCTTTCAACCTCTATTTTGCCCTCTGGATCTAAAACATCAGGGCGATTTTCCTTGAGAATTTCTTGAAGGGTGATTTCTAGGTTCTTTCTTTGATCATGGCTTCCAGGTAGTCCAATAATTTTTAAATTGTCTCTCCTGGATCTATTTTCCAGGTCAGTGGTTTTTCCCATGAGATATTTCACATTGCCTTCTAATCTTTTGTTTGTTTGGATATGCTTAACAGCATCTTGATTTCTCATAAAGTCATTAGCTTCCATTTGCTCCAGTCTAACTCTGAAGGAATGAATCTCTTCAGTGAACTTTGGAGATTCTTTTTCCATCTGGCAAATTCGACTTTTTAAGGCATTCTTCTCCTCATTGCCCTTTTGGGCCTCCTTTGCCATTTGAGTTAGTCTATTTTTTAAGGTGTTGTTTTCCTCAGTCAGGCTGTTGACCCTCATTTCATACTTTTCCTGCATCCTTCTCATTTCTCTTTCCAATTTTTCCTACACTTCTCTTATTTGATTTTTAAAGTCCTTCTTAAGGTCCTCTATGGCCTGCAACCCGCTCATGTTTTCCCCTGGGGCTTTGGAGCAGGACTTCTGACCTCACAGTCCTTTTCCTGCTCTATGCCCCCAAAATAGGAGTCTAGGGTTGCATTTTTCTGTTTCCTTTGCCTTGGCATGTTGCCACTTGATTACCTGACTTTTGGGCTTGTTGCTACACTATGGCTTTAAGGCCAGCTAGAGGAATTTTCGTCCCGAACGTGTGGGGGGCAACTTCCGTTTCTGGCAAGCTGTAAACCCACCCACGACTTCCACCCTAGATCACAATCCAGATCCAGGGAGGTTAAAGCTAGAGCAATTACCCCCCAAGACTGATCACTGGATCTCCCTACAAATTTGCAGGCCAGGAGCTGGAGCTGCCTCTGAAAACTACAAAATGGCGTGTCTCCTCAGCGGCTTCTAGCCCCCAGGGGAGGAAGCCCTAAATACCGGTCCCAAAGTCCATAGGACACTAACCTCTTACTTTTTCCTAGGCAAGTCTATGTTGATAATTCTGGAGTCGCCACAGCTCCTGGTGTTCTGGGGTTCCTCCAGCCAGCTGCTGGCCCTGCCGCCCTGGGGCCAAAACCTCGGCTCATGTGGACCTGGGCTGGGCTCGGCTCGGCTCCTGCGCTCTGAGTGCTGCGCGCTGCCAGGTCCCAGACCGCTGCGCTGGTCCTTCCTGCAGGGCTGCTGGGCTGTCCTCAGCGAGAGGTTAGCTTCTCTGTGTCGTTCTGTGTGTGCTGGGGCTCCAGAAGTTGTTCAGAGTCCCCTTTTACATAGTTTGGGGGGAATCTGGGGGCAGAGTGGCTTGGATGAGCTGTTTCTACTCTGCCATCTTGGCTGCGCCCCCCAACTTATTCTTTTTGTAAAAATCTTTCTTTATACCTAGGTCATGCATTCATTTTGACCTTATCTTGGTAAATGGTGGAAGATGTTGGTCTTTGCCCAGTTTCTACCTAACTCCTTTCCAGTTTTCCCAACAATTTTTACCAAATAATGAATTCTTATCCTAAAATTTTAAGTCTCGCATTTGTTAAAAAGAATATTTGTTTTTGTATGACTGTGACTGGTGCAGATTTGGCAACTTATCGGTCACTTATAGGCATAGAGATTGCCTGGCCAACTGAGAGCTCAAGTGACTTGTCCATGGTCAACAACTAGTATATGTCAGAAGCAGATTTGAACCTGTGTCTTCAAAACTCCAAGTCAAGCCTCTTATCCATTAAACAAGACTGCCTCTCATGAGGACAGTAGATGCTGAAAAACATGGACTAATAAAGGCTTGTGTTAGTAGGGAGCCATTGAAGAGAAATAATGAAAGGTGTTTTTAAGGCACATTAGTCACATAGCACTTTGTTGATACTACTTTCATGGCATTTGTCAAATTCATCATTGCATTATTTGCATTATACTTATTTATTTACATATCACTCACTCTGTTAAAGTGGAAGTCTTCTGAGGGAAGGGACCATACCTTATGCTCCATTGTATTTCACATAGTGTATTGCAAATAGTCATTTTATTGGACTGATGGATGGATAGATGGATGCTGCTAATGTTACAACCTTTTTCCTTTGTACCCCAACTAGGGTAGTCTCCTGAAAACTGACCTACATCACCAATTACTTACCCATAGCTGGAATGCTTCGGGATAACTGCCCTTGCCTCCCTGGGGGCGCTGTGCCACCAGCAGAACTTCCTTGGTGTCGGATGAAAGCCCTAAGAACAAAGAAGGGATGAGGCAAGGCCTGAGGTCCTTCATCCCCAACCAAACAAAAGGACTGCAGTATGTGTAGGAGAGAGAAAATAGAAGACGGGGAGTTAGAAGTGTAGAAACAGAGAGAGCTAGAAATATTGAGGAAAAGAAACAGTGTAATGAGGAGAGGGGATAAGGGGCTGAGAGAATAGGAACTAGAAGGATGAGATTTGAAGGGACAGATGCTAAAATAACAAGAGCTAGGGCAAAGAGAGACAAAAGCAGAGTGAGCTAGTAAAGAAAATAGAATTGGAGGCCTGAAAGTGGATAGAAGGAAGAGTCAAGGCACTGAGAGAAATGTGGAGACTACTTTATCCTAAGAACTAACCTGAAGGGCAAATCAGAACATCGGGCTTCAAGGGGCTGACTCCAGTGGAGCAGGAATCGGCCATGGTTACCTGCAAAGAGCGAAGGAAGAAAACAATATCATACCCTATTTTTACCCAAATCATAAGTGACTCTCTAATCCTAAGCCCATTCTACCCAACAACAACCCCCAATGGCTCAGAGAAATGGAAACAGGAGATCCTTGGTCCTCCAATCACTCTTCTCCAGTCCGTCCTCCACATGTCTGCCAAACTGATACTATTTTTTTTTTTCTTTTTGGAGGGCAATTGGGGTTAAGTGACTTGCCCAAGGTCACATGGCTAGTTTTTGTGTTAAGTGTCTGAGGCCAGATCTGAACCCAGGTCCTCCTGACTCCAGGGCTGGTGCTCTATTCACTGCGCCACCTAGTTGCCCCAAAACTGATACTCTTAAAGCACTTTTTTAGATGGATTCAGAGAAACCTGGAAAGACTTGTATGAACCGATTCAAAGGGAAGTGAACAGAACAAGCAGAAAAGTTTATGTTAACTACAACATTGTAAAGTACAACAACTTTGAAAGGCTTGAAAACTCTGGTGAATACAGTGATCAGTCTTAATGCCAAAAGAGAGGATAAAGCATGCTTCCCACCTTTTGGCAAATGGGTAATGAGCAGAGGTATAGAAGGAGACCTATATTTCAGATCCACCCACAGAATATAAATTTCTTTTGTTTCACTGTTTTTATTTATGTCAGGATCCCCATGCCAAGACTATTCTTCCCTTTTTATTCCTTATTTTACTATCAGGAGACACCCTGCTTTTCAGCACTAAGGTGTGGCAAGCGAGCTGCGTCCTGAGTTTGGCATAACAATCCTCTGAACTCGCCCTCTGGATGAACTCTGCTGCAACTAAATCCCAGAATTGTTTCACACCAGCCCCAGGTATGACAAGTACCTGCTTGTCCAGACCACATTCTGGTCATGAAGCCCTGCTATGAATTGAACTTGCTTCACTGGCTACAGTTCTAGGCATAGCCCCACTCTATGTATCAAGGCTCAGCCTCACTGCAGGTTTCCTTGGTATCACAGCAGACTCCAGCACATGTATCTAGTTTCTCTCCTCCTGTAGCATAAAGGATTTTTGCCTATAACCTCTATGATCTCTTTGGTCATTTATTTTCAGAATTGACAATTATAATGGAGGGCTTTTTTTTTTTTGGAGGGGAAGGGCAGGGTAGTTGGGGTTAAGTGACTTGCCCAAGGTCACATGGCTAGTAAGTGTTAAGTGTCTGAGGCCGAATTTGAACTCAGGTCCTCCTGAATCCAGGGATGGTGCTCTATTCACTGTACCACCTAGCCACCCCTAAGGGAGGGCTTTTATTAGAGGAGGGGGGAGTGCTTTTGGGGAAGATGATAGTGATACCAAAAAAAGGAGAAAAATCATTAATGAAACACATAAAAATACACAGGAGAAGAAAGTTCAAAAAAGGACAATTAAGATGGGCAATGCTGATTCTACCATGTTAAGGCTAATGTATAATTTGTTTAAACCAAGCTATACAGGGTAGCTAGGTGATGCAATAGATAGAGTGCCAGATTTGGAGCCAGGAGAACCTGAGTTCAAATCCAGCCTCAGACACTTACAAGCATTGTGACCCTGGGCAAGTCACTTAACTCCAATTGCCTAAAAACAAACAAAGCTGTACATGGCAGATTCATGGATGCTATGAAATCTTCTTTCTCTGTCCTTGCTTATAAATGGAAATGTTCATGTTTGTTGGTAACTATAAAGTTCAAAATAAGTGTCTTTAAAGGCTCCTCTTTCAGATAAATTAACTCCTCTAGTTGGCCCTTGATTATCTGGATCCAAGCTTACCTTTTCAAGCATATTACTCTTCTTCATTCACTATGTTTCAGCTAAACTGGTCCCCTTGCTGTTCCATCTCCCCACCTCTATGCCTTTGCCTTGGCTAGCCCCCATGCCTGGAATACACCATCTCCTCAGTACAGTTTCATAGAATCCCTAGCTTTCTTCAATATTCAGCTCAAATACCACCTCCTACAAGAAGCCTATCAAGATCCCACTTTGTATACTGTTGTTATTCAGTTCTTTTTCAGTTGTGCCTGACTCTTTGTGACCTTATTTGGGGTTTTCCTGGCAAAGATACTGGAGTAATTTGCCATTTCCTTCTCCGGCTCATCTTACAGAAGAGGAAATTGAGGCAAACGGGGTTAAGTGATTGCCCGGAGTCACACAGCTAGGAAGTGTCTGAGGTAAGATTTGAATTCAGGAAGATGAGTCTCCTAACTCCATTATCATTCTATCCGCTTTGGTCACCTAGCTGTCCCTACTTTGTATATACTTTACATTTATTTTGTATTTATTTATCTGTGCACCTATTGTTGCCCCCAAATAGAACATCTTTAGAAACTGTTTCATCTTGGCCTTTGTATCTCTAGCTGCTTAGCCCAATGACTCAAACATAGTAGACTTGTTGAATTACATGTTACTGAAGTTGAATGTCAGAACTGAAAGGGATTACAGAGACCACATAGTCCAACTTCCTTCTTTCAGAGATGAGGAAACTGAGGCCCAAAGAAGATTAAAGAATTTGTCCAAAATGACTCAACTTATCAGTGGCAGAGTCAGGACTGGCTGACCTTGGGATTCAGACTTCTGTTCTTTTCTTGGGGTGGGGGGGGGGAGGTGGGCGATGGAGGGAGGACAGCCTCCAGAGTCTACAAAAGAGATGGGACAGGCATAAAAAAACTCCCAGACTGAAGAACAAGACCCCAAACTTTCTGCTCACCTGGTTGCCAAAACGGGCCCCTCAAATTTCTGCCCCAAGAAGTCCAAGGCAAGTGACTTCGACACTGCATGGCGGAGGGGGGTTAGTCAGAGCAAGGAGACTCAGCCCCACATTTCATCCTCCTCCAGCTCCCCAGACCTGTAAGGACAGCATCTCTGAATGGTGGATTCTCTCCAAACCCCCTAACCTCTCTGTCCCAGTCATAAGGAACCACCTCCCCCATTTCCCTCTAGGGAGGATGTTCCTCCCTTTGTGCTAATTTGGGGATCCTTCTCAGAAAGCTCTGAACCCCAACTAGAGGAGGAATCAACCCGAGAATGTTGGATAGATGCTTGTAGTAGGGACCTAGAAGGATGTTGGGAGTCTTAAGAAAATTTATTCTAAGAATCACAAGACTTGGGGCGGCTAGGTGGCGCAGTGAGTAAGAGTGCCGGCCTCGGAGTTGGGATGACCCGAGATCAAATCCGGCCTCAGAAAATGAGCACCCACGCATAAATCATGACTAGCCGTGTAACCTTGAGCAAGTTACTTAACCCCAATTGCTTTAAAAAAAAAATTAATCTCAGAATCACAAGACTAACCAGTCACAGAAAGGACCCAGGATGAGAATCCCAGTCCCTTTTCTATTAATCATACTCCTAAAAAGAATAAGAAGGAATGAAGGTATGGATAAAATACAAGGGCGGTAACTCAGCAGCCATTCTGTGCTGTGCTCAGGTCCCTCCTGTCTGCTTGCTGGGGCCCCAAACTGCTCTCTCAAGTGAGTTCTCCAGCTTCTAAAAATAAAATAAAGAGCTTCCCACCATGCCCAGGCTTCGAACAGGCTCCAAAGGTCCCTGCCTCCCTTACACTGAAAAATGCCAACCTTTCCCAGCTTCTTTCATGGCTTGTGCCTGCCCCCAAGCCCCAAGCCCGGCACTGTACCCCCATTTCCTGACTGCTCAGTGTGCCTGAGGGACAGAGAGGAGAGAAGGGAAAAGCACAGGGAATTGAGGGTTGGGGGAGGGGGAAGATGAATAGAATAAAGACTTTACCAGCTGCTGCCCAGCCTCGGAGAGCAGCCCTTAGGTCAGGGACAGCTAAGCCCCAACCCCAGAGCCGCAAACTCCTGGGCTTAGAGCTCCCAGAGTCCCTTGCTCCTCAAAGTCGAGGGAAGACTTCCTGGCCAGTTCCCTCCCCTCCCCGCCTCCACTGCCAAGATAGGCGGTTGGGAGTCCAGCCCAGCCCAGTCAGTCACCCTTCCTCCTCTGACAGTAGACAGGAACTAGAGAAAAGCATACATCTGTAACTCCACCCTCCTTAGTCCTTGCCCAATTAAGTAATAAGTCGCTGGCCCCTTCAGGTGTAAATAAAGAGATGAAGAGAAGTGTGGGTAGCATAGCGGGGAGGGTACCTGCTGGCACTGATGCTCATGCCATGAGGTAACATCCCCCTGCTTACCCTCAACTTAGTCATTCCCTGGGAGCTGAGTAAAGTACTCCTCCTCCCTGACATCTCACCCATCAATGTGAAACTATCCCTATAACTAAGGAGGGGGAGAGGGGAGGGCTATCAGGGCTTCTAGCCTGCATATCACTGAGGAGTGGGGGGGGGGGGTGCACATTGTTTCTTTGTCTCTGAAAACCAAGCTCTACAGTTGCTCCTGTCCTTTGGTTCTAGCTCAACACCTTAACTAATCTAGAGCTGGAGACCAGTTTTCTGGACCCCCTCCCTAGCAGCAACCCACTCCGCATCACTCTATACAAAAGTGCACTCAAGAAGGAAGGACTAATCTGCTGTCTCTTTCTGACTGGCCCAGCCCCTGAGGTGCCTCCTAGGTGCCATCCACATGGTGCTTACAGACTCAACCATCCCCAGTCCCGGACCAATGGACTTACCTGAGTTCCATGTGTGTTTGGCTCTTTAGGCTCAGTCATTGTGACCAAGCATAGAAGGAGGGGGCAGGGGAACCCCACATTGCTCCCCCAGCTGCTCTGCTCTAACCTTCCCCACCCAGCAGTGACTAAACTCAGCCCTCAGGGCTTCCTGCTCCTTAGTGCCCCCCCACCCCCCAATAGTGTGCCAGCATAAAGTGCTGGAACTGACACACCCAGAGCCCACGTAAGCTGAAGAAGGGGAGCCACCTACCACCTACAGCTGGAACTCAATCTATACTTATACACTCACACTCACCACAGAGCTATGCAATACAAGAAGAGCTCATAGAGCCAGCCAGCCCTCAATTGTGAAAGAGACTGTTTGCCTTAGGCATGCCATCTCCACTGCTTTCAGGGTCAAACTCTTATCAGGAACTCATGGCCCGCCATTGTAGTAGCCCTTCCTAACATGGATTTCCTTAATGTGTCATCCCTCCCATTTTGCAGTAGAAAGTAATAAGGGTTCTAAAATACCAGCTCTGACACTTACTAGTTGTTTCACTCTGGACAAACTACTTAACCTTTCTGAGCCTCAGTTTCCTTAACTGTAAAAATAGTATCCTAATATTTGCATTGCCTATCTCGAAGGAGTATTGGGAGAAAAGTGCTTTGGTTAAACCTTAAAGCACTCTAGAAATGTGAGAAATTTGCGTTTTTAAGAAGGTAACAAGGCAAACACCCTAAAGAAAATAATTTCTAATAGTGGAATATCCCCAGAACCTAGCACCTATGGCATTTAGTAGATTGAATTGAATTGAACTGAGTTCAAGGCACAATGGGGGCGGGGTGAGGAGGGAGGAGAGGAGCATCAAGGGAAGGGGGAAAGTATTTTAAATGGGAAAACTTGCTAGTGCCCCTTAAAAGTCATTCCACTTGGGCAACTACTCCTTCCATTAAATAATAGGGAGTCACTAAAGGTTTTCCAGCATAAGAGGGACCTGGTCAAATTCATTCATGAGGAAGATTAGCCTGGAAGCAATGTGAGAAATGGGCTGGGTGAAGCTGAAGAAAGAGGAGGGAGGAAAAATGGTTAAGGAAGTTTTTGCAATAGTTCTGGAGGTTCCTAATTAGGGCCTGTGCTAAGACAATGGAAATAGAGAGTAGGAGACAGATAAGAGAGATTTTATGTATCTTGAAATTTTAGAACTTGGTGAGAAGGGGAAGAAATACGGATAACACCAGAGATTCAAAGATGGGGGATTAAATGAATGGTGACAGCAATACTGCCATTAGGGGCAGTCTTTAGGGGAAGCACAGGAAGCCTGGGTTTTTAGCCCTGCTGAGTCTGAGGTGACCGTTGGAAATGGGAAATGTCACATAAGTAGTTTGAGATTCAAGTATGGAACTTCAAAGAGAGGTCAGGGCCAAAGAGACATTCAAATCGTCTTTGGAGGTGATTATTGAAGTGGTGGGAATTACCAAGATTACTGAGGGAGCACGGAGACAGAATGAATGCTAGCAACATCCAACTCAAGGACCCCATGCATACAATAAATAACAGTAGCTGACATTGATATTTGGGGTTAAGGTTTGCAAAGTATTTTACATACATTAAATCATTTGATCTAAATAGAAATATAATCCACCCATTTGTGTAACATGTCCCCTAGCTGGTATTTCTGCAACCAGTCTCTCCTCTTTCAGAACCAGCCTTTACAAAGCTACCAGAATAATATTTCTAATAACTTGATCTCATCTCTGGCGTTTATTGTTTGAGTGGCTCCTGGACAAGGCATTCAGCCTCTTGGTACCATAACTTTTAAGTTATAGAGCAGCTACTGATAGATTTTGGTAGAGTGAAAGGGCTGTTTTTGTCTTCTGTATCCCCAGTGCTAAGCACAGCACTTGGCACATAGTAGGTACTTTTTTTGGGGGGGGGTCTTTTTTTGGAAGGGGGAAGGCAAGGCAATTGGGGTTAAGTGACTTGCCCAAGGTCACACAGCTAGTAAGGTCGGATTTGAACTCAGGTCCTCCTGACTCCAGGACCAGTGTTCTATTCACTGTGCCACCTAGCTGCCCCCCCATAGTAGGCTCTTAATAAATACTTGTTGAGGGACAGCCAGGTGGCATAGTAGATAGAGAACTGACCCAAGAGTCAGGAGGACCTGAGTTCAAATCTGGCCTTAGACACATACTATCTATCTGTGTGACCCTGGGCAAGTCATTCAACCCTGATTGCCAATAAATGAATGAATGAATGAATAATTGTTGACTGACTGATGCCAATAAAATCATAGGTTCATCTCCCAAACAATCCTAAATGTATTCCATAACACAGACACTCAGCATGTATGCCTACACCCAATATACACACAATAGTCACCTGTGGTGTACACATATGATACGTTAATACTCAAATGTTGCACACCTGCCAGACCCTCCATTAACAAGTGTTCCAGAGATCACCTCACTGACTTTAGCAGCCAGACACACCAGAGACACCCAGTTGCATATTCTGAGTAACCCATCCCACCCATCCATATTCTGAGTAACGTCAAAAAGGTTTTACTTATGAAGTATCAAATTCCACAAATGCCCCTGGCAATTCACTAAGAGGAAAGAAGACTGGGCTAATGAGGTACCAAGACAGGGGGTCACCCTTTCCAGGAATGGGAACTCCTCTTCTGCCTGATCCATGGACAAAAGCTCCTTCAAGAGCTGGAAAGTCAAGATTAACCCTAAAGGAGGCTGTGCTCCTTTTATCCCTTCTCGAGCAGCAGGACTCTGCTTGGGGAGATGGTCCATGAAAGGCCCTGCTGCCTCAAGTCTGGGCTCTCACATCCTTCAGATATGATCATTTGGAGTGGGGAGCTGGGGTCAGAAGCGATATGGGATCCAAGCACTCCCTCCCCATCCGGCAGCATGGTGGTACTACCTCTGGAGGTACTGTAAGGAAGGGGAGTTCCCAGGACCCCTTATATTAGAGAAGCAAACACCATAAGGGCAAGAACTGTCACTCTGTAACCCCCATATCCAGGGTAGTGTTTCACACATAGGTCTTTAATAAATATTGAAATGAATTGAAAATATATTCTCATCTGTATCAGTTGGCAGTACTATCCAGGAGGGGTGGCACCCTGAGAGCCCTTCTTTATGCCACAGTCTAGAATGAGGACTACACCCCCCACACCCTGAACACACACATACCACATATATGAAGTCAATCCATTCTTTTAAGCTGAAGGGTTCTCTTCCCCACCCCCCTGCCCCCACCCCCAACTTGGCCTAGAAAATTACTTTGATCTAGGCTAGGTTTCTCATTTTTGGCCTTGGCATACTCAGGGTACCTTAGATGGTTACCTACTCCCACACCTCTGCCAGGGTTCATACTAGTCATACCATCCAGGCTACACAGAAACATGCCAGGATGGAAAGGCTGGGGGAATAGACTGACCCTCTTTGGTCTGACCCTGCCCAGGATTTGTGGTACCATTTAGGCTCTATGTCTGTAGATCCATAATCTCAGCACTCCAGGACCTGATGGATTCATTAAATGTCCATGTATCTCACTTTCTAAGCCTTGTTATTACAGTCAAGGGAAAAACTGCTTAGGGACTTAGGAGCATGGGGAAGCTGTACCCATTGCAACATGTTCCCCCTACCACTTCAGTCTAAGCCTCCCCTCTCAAACTAGTGACTAGGTTCATTCCCCAGGACTTCCCGTTTCTTAGGACCCACCCCCATGCCCACCCAGTCCTTCCATCCATGTGCTTGCACAAGGTTCAGAGACAGCCACCACAGAGTCCACAGAATCCAAGTATCAGGACCACTGAAGGCTACGGCACTCCTCCACATCCACACAACAGGCAAAGAGCAGGCAATGGACATAGAACACTCAAATCCAACACAGACACATCACCTCCACCACTGCGGGGATGACATACACATTTACCAAAAACTATGTGCAGTGTTTTACAAGTGGACTCTCAGGCATGAGGGCAAATATAAACCTGACTGACATGTACCAGATGCTTCAGAGACCCTCCAACCATAACTGCCAGACACATACATAGCCAAAGTACCATATAAATATAGGTTTTATTAATAATGAGTGAAATCCCCCAAATATACTGGCATCTCCTTATAAGAGGAGACTGTGGGTCTGTGGGGGGTGGGAAAGGGTGGATAAGAACCAGCCACTGCACCCAGGCCAGGGAACTCAGCAGCAGGGGGTCCTGGACCTTACCAACAAGGGAAACCAAAAATGCTCCAGATATGTCTGTCACTCTAGCCCTGTGAGGTGGTGCTCTCAGGCCCAGGGGCAGCCTTGGCTGGTTGGGAGGAGGGCAGAGGAGTGGTGAGAAGATTGAACCAAGCAACTGAGAGGAAAGAGAAGGGGTGTGTAGGAGGTACCAGCCCCAGGGAGGCATGCCCTAGGGCATGGGAAAAAAGGGATTCTGGTAGAGCTGACCAAGGCCAACTTGTGCCAGCTGCATGTGCTTTTGCCAGGTCCTGAAATACGGGTGGAGGGAGTGCCCTGTGCTTGCCCTTGGCTTTGTGGAGGGAAAGAAGACTGGAGAGGAGTTACCCACACAGATCCCCAAGATGATCCTGAGCAGAAGCCCCATCTCACCAGAGCTTTTGGAAGGTCACATCCACCTCACCCTCCACAGGGCCCCTCTTCCAGGGCCAAGTGATGATTGTGGGCATGTACCTATGAATCTGGAGAAGGGATGGGAAGACCTGGCCCATAGGGCTATAGGAAGGCAGGATCAAGGTCATCCCCTCAGCCTCTCCCCACCTCTCCACCTCCCAAAATAAAGTGCATTCTCCAGTTCCAATGTGGGCAAAAGAAACATGGGCATTATTGCTAAGGTGCCATTGTGCACCATCCCCCCACCAAATAAAGATGGACAGGAGGGATGGGGCACCTTAAGACCCCAGGCCTTACCTTCTCTGGGGCCTGAGAGGGGCAGTCACAGACAGAATTTCCAGCCTCTGCCTCAAGAGATTGTTTCAGCAGCCTAGAATTGGGGGTGGGGGGCATGACTACCAGAGTCTCCCCCTACTTAATTTCATAGTGGGACTTTCCAGGGAACCCAGCCAGGGACCAGCCCTGGGCACTATAACAACCTTTTGCAGCCCAATTTACAAACACTTGTGTGGTGGGGGCCCCCTGGGGAGGGAGGGGGCACTTTGGTCAGTTGTAAGTGGGAGTTTCTAGAGGTGAAACTCAGGTAGGCCCCCCCAACCCCTGCCGCCCCCAGGCAGACATTAGGAGAAAAAGAGGGCTCTGAGCAGGGCAGGGGAAGGAGAATTGGAGAAAGGGAGAAGGGAGCTACCATAGCCCAACAAATGTCCTTTGCATGCAGGTGTTGAGGAAGAGGTGAGAGGAAGCCACAAACTGCATCAAAACACAGGAGGTGATAGGACTGAGGGAGGAGGTTTAGAATCTTCCACCATCCTCCAAGAGGACCCGGAAATCCATGGAGTAGATCGACATTGACAGGTGGGGGGGGGAGGGGGTGGCAGGCTGGCTGCACCAGCAACCAGTTTCCAAGTCTCTGAGGTTAAAACAGTCCCAATGGGCTGGAAGGTGGGGTAGAGAAGGAGAACAGGGCTTCCTGCTGTGGTTGGGAGGAAGCAGGGAACTCTATCTCTCCGATTTCACCCGGTAGCGAAGGACAAGGTATGCCAGCAGCCTCAGGGCCAGGAAGAAGATGCCCAGGACCAGGAAATCCATGTAGAGCTTGGCATCCTCCACATCCAGTTGGTGGAGGATGCTCTCAGGTTTCTGAAATGGGCATCCTGAGGAGTTCTCAGAGCAATCAAGGTCCCCCCTCTCCATGCCATAAATGGTCAGAATCACACCCTCAAAGCCATACCTGGACACAACAGAAAGAGCAGAAACAGTTGTCAGACCCTGCTCCTCACCATACTATGGGAGGAGCTTATCACTTCCCCAGACACAGCATTAGAGTGGGAGCTGGTCCCCAGAATATGTGTCCTGAGGAGGTAGGCTAGGGCTTGTACATCAGGAAGACATACAAAGCCTGGGAAGCTGGAAAGGTGGGACCTGTATGCCAGGCGGCTGGGAGGGAAAGAGGGTAGGGCCTGACACAGCCTAGGAAGAGGAAGGTCTCAAGCCCCTGAGTCCTGACTCTCTGGGAGCTGAAGAGGATGCAGAAATGTTGGCACTACTCACCTGACATAGGAGAGGTAGGAGCTCCATTGCAGATAGGTAGGGATGGTTTTGAAGCTAACGAAGAAGCCAGAGAAGAGGAGGACAGGGATAGCAGTGACCGGGCCCACAAAGGTGGCCACCTGAGAATTCGAAGGGGGGGGGGGCAGGAAGGGACAGAAGGTGTCTTGGGACGGTGCTTGCACCAGCTCACACACAGCTTGATGAGCTGACACATGCACATATGCACATCCTTTACTCCTTTGGGATGGGATGCCTCTGCTTCCATAGCCAGCCCCCCAGTTCATTCTCTTGGGACATGAAGTGCTGTCTTCTATTAGAGTGTAAGTGTCTTGAGGGTAGGGACTATCTTTCTTTTTGTATTTGTGTCTCCTGATCTTAGCAAAGTGCCTGGTAGATAATAAACCCTGAATAAATTCTTTCCTCTTTCTTCCTTCCTTCCTTCCTTCCTTTCTTTCTTTCTTTCTTTCTTTCTTTCTTTCTTTCTTTCTTTCTTTCTTCCTTCCTTCCTTCCTTCCTTCCTTTCTTTCTTTCTTTCTTTCTTTCTTTCTTTCTTTCTTTCTTCCTTCCTTTCTTTTTCTTCCTTTCTTTCTCTTTCTCTCTTTCTTTCCTCTCTTCCCTTACTTTCCTTCCTTCCCTTTTCTCTTCTTTTTTTCTTCATTTTTCTTTCTTTCCTTCTTCTCTTCCATTCCTTTCTTCATTCCCTGACCTTCCCTCCCTTCCTCCCTCTTTCCTTTCCTCTTTCATTCTTTCCTTCCTTGCTTCCTTTTCTCACTATACTCCTATCCCAGATGCATACCCATTTTCTCCTTCCCATTTCTCCCACTTCCACCCACCTGTAGGGAATTAGATGCAGCCCCAATCAGTAGCCCCAGGGACTGAGCTACCAGGGCAGTGGCTGTGGCCAGAGCAGAGAACAGCAGGAACCGGGAGGCTTCAGCTGGCTGGCTGGTCATCCAGTATACAATGCTACAATAAGCCATGGGGCAAATCACCTGGTGGGAACAAGAAGAAAGCTGGAGAGAGGGGATGATATATGAACATCGGGTCTCCTCCCCTCCCCTTGAGACTAGACCTCCTCTTGTCTTGGGCTCTAGTTCCTTCATGGGATGCAGAGGGCCATGAGACTCAAATGGTTCTGTCCAAGACAGGCCTCATAGAATGTCAGACCTTCTAAGATTACCTAGTCCACCTCCTTCATTCTACAGATGAGGAAGATGAACCCAATAGTAGAGTCTTAAACTCTTTTCTTTCTATCCCTATGCTTTTGACCATCCTTCTTCTTCATCCAGCTCCCCGTCGTGAGCAGAGCAAATGAGTTAACATACATGTAAAGCACTTTGCAAACCATAAAGCACTACATAAATGACAGTTATTATTATTCTTACCTAGCCCATAGAAGGGAAATGATTTGATCATACAGCTAGTAAGTACAGAGAATTCAGACCCAGGGCTCTTTCCACTATGCTGTGGTACTGGCTCACCTCTGGGGCTTTCCCTTGCCTGCCCTTCCCTTCTATCCCTTATATCCCTTCTCTAGATCTCACCTATCTTCAAGGCCTACCTTCAAGTCCCACCTTCCCTGATGATCCCAGCCCACAGGACCCTCTCTCTTTCCCCATGCATGCATTCTGCCCTTACCATACACTTCCTGAGATCATTAGTTATTATATTACAGTCATTAGTTTTCATTTCTCAAACTAAATTTTACACTGAAGGTCAGGGATCATTTCTGTATCCCACACAGGGCTAAACATGCAGTAGGTACTCAACAATGTTTATTGACTGAGTTACTGATTGAGAAGCTTACCTGGAATGGCACATCAGCCATAGTCTTGGCCAAGTAATAAGCTTTGAGGCTATACCAGTAGTTGAGATGTTCCCTCATGAAGACAGCCATTTCTAGGGGAACTGGGACAGGAAAAAAAAAGAGAAGGCATTCAAAGCCTTCTATAACATGGCCTCCTCTTATTATTTTCCTCAACACAAACCTTCTGATGCCTCCTGAAGGGTCTATTATTGGTTCTGTAGGGTTGGAAAATTTCCCCTCTCCATCTCCCCATAAGATATCTGTCCTAACGTCCCTCCCTCACAGTCCATCAGCCTGCCTGGAGCTTGGGACCATGCTGAAGTCTCCCCATCTCCTTAACATCTCCAGCACCATTCATTCTCTGTCCCTCACCCCTCCCTCCCAGGTGCACCAGATGCTGAGGACTCACAGGTAAGAACTGTAGGCATAAGGGCAGCAAACATGAGGAAGAGCATGGAGAAAAAGAGGCAGCCTGTGTTGTTGAAGACTTTGCTGGCATCATTTCCAATGTGCAAGTAAAGGAGACCGATGAGTACACCAATCACCACATGGGACATGAATCGAAGGTGGGTCAGAACCTGGTAGGTAGAGAGTGGTCAGTACTAGGGAAATAGAGCAGGGAGCTCTGTTTGGAGAAAACACACCAAGGTACTGGGGTAAGGACCAGTACCAGAAGAGGAATGATAACACCATTCAGGGTGGGAGTCAGGAGAAGACAGTTTGGGGGAAGGCACAAGACAAGCTCTATGCTACCCACATTAACTAACAGCCTTTATAAATGTCTCCAAGAAACCCTCTGGTGTAGGGAATGAGGCTCAAGAAAGAAGCCCCTCTTTTTTTCTTCATTCCCATGACAGATGGCAGGGTCTAGGCTATTGGAAGTTTCCAGGATCCCCAATACAGTCTCTCACCGTGTCTCTAAGGATGGACAAGAAGGTTCTCTTGAAGAGGATGCAGAACTGTGTGAACGTATTAGTGGCAAACGTGTGACTCTCAATGGTGTCGACTTCCTAAGAAGGAGAAATATCACAATCAAGGTCACAGGAAATGGGACCCACTGGGAAGAACACCCAACAGCACCCAGCCCAGCAAACAAGGACTTTCCAGACTTCCCAAGAGGCCATCGAGGGCACAAGGCAGAACCCACTGGCATCCTGGCACTCCTTTCCCAGGGGCAGGATCCTTGGCTAAGGGAAGGGTCCCAAGATTGTTGGATTTAAAACTAGAAGGGACATTAAAGACCTTCTGTCCTAATTTCTTCATTTTCTAGATGAAACAACTAAAAGTCAGAGATGGGAAGTGACTTCTGACCCTTCACATAGCAGCACTCTTGCCATCACTCTTTACCCTGGCCACTTCTCCCCAACTCTTAATCCCCCATCTCCACACACATTGACTCTGCATTTTCTCTTTCACTCACTGGAGGACAAGAAGGGCATGGGGACTGGACGTGATTTTTCTCTGCACTGTCCTTTTTCTCTGCCACAGTACACAGCCCATTCTGTACTGCCCGGAACAGCATTGGATTCAGGTCCCCATACTCTCCTGATGCTACTTCAATGACTGCAAAAGAAAAGATGAACTGCTCAGGAGTCATTCTCTCCAGGACAAAACCAGGCCTCCATCAGGTAACTGGCTGTATGTCTATCATGTGTAATTACTGTCCAACACAGGCAAAGGGGCAACTCAAGACCCCAACCCTCCCCCAAGGAGGCTCTGCCCACACAATCACCAGGGCCCATCTTAGAGTCCCGCCAGCAGGGATGCACTTCCACTCACTGAAGTCAGCTGGATTGTGGTAGGTGGGACAATGTAGGCCCAGCCCCTTCAGGTAAGGGATCAGGTTGGTGACCATTCCCTTGAAGATGCACTGACCCTGGCTCAGGATGTAGAGCTGGAGGTAAGATGAAAAAGGGGTCAGCTGGTGAGACTGGCATCCCCCACTCACTATACGCTAGCACCATGCTAGTACCATTGTTCCTGCCAAGGATCACACCTAGACAGACATTTTCATACCCAGCAGACCTCCCTACTCCCTGCTATCCCGGGGCTTGGACGCAATAGACACTAATGGGTTTCTTCAACCTTATCCTCTCTATCCAGAAGGACAGACAAAAACTGGTAGCCAACCTTGTCAAACATCTCAAAGAGCTTGGCACTGGGCTGGTGGATGGTGCAGATGATGGTACGGCCCCCCTGAGCCAAGGACTTCATTAGTGATACAACCTGGAAGCAGGAGGCACTGTCCAGCCCACTGGCCAGAGGGAGAAGTAGAGAGGAAAGAGGAGGGAGGGAGGGAGAGAGAGAGAGAGAGAGAGAGAGAGAGAGAGAGAGAGAGAGAGAGAGAGAGGGAGGGAGGGAGGGAGGGAGAGGGAGGGAAAGGGAGAGAGGGAGAGAGAGAGAGAGAGACACAGAGAGAGACAGAGAGACAGAGAGAGACAGAGAGACAGAGAGAGAAATCAGGGGATAGGGTAAGGGAAATAGGAGAATAGAGAAAGAAAAAAAGATGAGGGAATATTAGGGGTGTGGAGAACTCAAATGAGGGGAATGGATCTAGAATGGGTAGGAAATGTTCTCACCTTAACCCCTACTCAATTCAATTCAATCAACATTTATTAAGTGCCTGCTATGTGCCAGACACTGTGCTAACTCCCTGCCCTCAAGGAGCTTACAATCGAATTCTACACCCCACCCCCAACCCTACTGCATCCTCACTTTAGCCCACTGGGATATCAAGAAGCACAGAGCCTAGTTCCCTCACTCTTCTGAGCTGGTCTTGGGAAGCAAAGGCTCTGGGTCTCTCAATAGCTCTATTTGGTATGGGGGGGATGCTGTTGAGGGAAAGGTTAGCTTGAGGGCAAGAATACCTGGTAGGCTCATCAAAAAACATGACCGGTGGGTTGTTGACAAGCTCCAAAGCAATTGCCAGTCGCTTCCTCTGACCCCCGGAGAGCATGGCTGTCCTCGTGTTGGAACAGGACATCAGCCCCAAAGCCGTCAGAATTTCAGTCACCTGGCCAAAGTCCACCCCACATCAGCCTGGAGGGCTCTCTGCCACCATTTCTCTGCCCTAAAAAGGCCTCATCAGGGTACTGACTCCCCTTGGGGACCACCTCCAACCTGTACTAACTGAGCTAACTCCAGGGCCATTTCTCCCTTCCTCCAGGGGCTACCCTGCATCCTCAAGCCCACCGTCCCAGCTCACAGAGGAATGAGACCTCTGACCAGCTTCTTCCTCTACTCACCAACTCCTTCTTCACCTCCTGTTTTTCATTCAACTTCAAGTTGGCAGAGACCTGGGCCCCAAAATAGTGGCTGGTTAGTGTTGTAGGTACTGTAACTTGAGAGCCCCATGAACCCCACTTCACCCCACCCCTTCATTTAGTCAGAGGGACATGAAGAAGAGTAGACTTTACCAGAGCATCCTAGTGTTGGAAGTTCCATGGTGCCTATCAACCTTGAAGGGGGAATAAGGGTGATGAAGTATCTAATGTCCATTACCCCCCACTAAACTTTAAGTTCCTTGAGGACAGTAGCTATATATCTCAGCTAAATGTTTGCATCCTTCCTCCACACACATAGCATGATGCTTCCTTCATACATAGCAGGTACTTAATAGTTTGATGGATTATGTCATTGTTATACCTATGAAACCAAGAAAACTGTTGAAATGGAGGAAGTTATCCCAGTACTTCAATACCTAGAGTGGGGGTGGACCCTCACCATCATGGCCTCTAGCACAGTGAGATGAGGAAGCAACATGTCATCCTGCATGATGTAACATGACATCTTTCGGAAGGTCCGAAGCTCCCGAGGTCGCCCGTTCACCAAGATCTGCCCCTTCATGCCAGATTCCCTGCAGAAGTGGCAGTAAGGGTAATCAAAGGCTAGAATGTCCTCAAAGCTCTAGGTTAGCCATCTCTGAAAAACTCCAACCACTCCTGTTTCTTGCCATAGAATTCTGCCATAAACTGTCCCACCCATGAGAGACTTTCTCTAGCTAAGCCCCAGACCTATGCTGCTTCATTCCACCCAATTCCATCATGTGCACCCCTATACATACACACATACACAACCCCATCCTTACCTATACCCAGCAAGGATGTTCATGAATGTGGACTTCCCAGCCCCTGAGGGTCCCATGATGCCAATCAGCTCCTTTCGACAGAATTTGCCAGACAAACACTTGAGAAGGGTCTTATAACCTGGGGTTAGGAGGAGGGAGAGGTTGTCAGGGAACAGAGACACCCCAAACTCCCAAGCAGTTCAGTGCACTTTTCAGGAGGGACGTTGGGCAAAGATTAAGGAATTGATTGTTTAAGTTGGTTGTTTTGACTACATGGTCTAGTAGCAGAGGGGCACCTAGGTGGCGCAGTGGATAGAGTGCTGGGCCTAAAGTCCAGAAGACTCATCTTCCTGAGTTCAAATCTGGCCTCAGACACTTCCTAGCTGTGTGACCCTGTCACTTCTGCCTCAGTTTCTCATCTATGAAGTGAGCTAGAGAAGGAATGGTGAACACTTCCAGTATCTTTGCCAAGAAAACCCCAAAATACAGTCATGGAGAGTCAGACATGATTGAAATGACTGAACCACAAAGTAGCAGAATTCCCCATCTGAAATCAGAAAAGCTCTTCTGATTTGATCTGTTACTAGCTCTGGGATCTTTTTTTTTTTAAGTATTGATATCTTTTGTTTTTACATAAATTAAATTTCCCATTATATTCCTCCTCCTCCTCCCATTCGAAGTATGGATCATCCATTGTAACAAAGAATTTTTAAAAGAGTGGAAAAAACAGTTTGGTGAAAGTAATCACTACATCATCCAAGTTTGACAGCATTTCTCCATAATACATCCAACAGACCCCTCTGCAAAGAAGCAGGAGCTGCATTTCTTCATCATTCTTCAAGGCCAGGCTTGGTCATTATACTCTGTGATTTGAGGAACTCAGTTTCCTCATCTATAAAATGGGAGTATAATACTTACACTACCTACCTCACAGGATTGCTGTGAGGAAAGTGCTTTCTGTGAATCTTAAGGTATTGTATAAAATTTTTGTGGTTATAATCAGCAGCTGGGGACAAGAGAAGTACCCCCACAAAAACAACAACAACAACTCCTTTCTTCTTTGCTCTACTACCTAGTCTAAGATAACCAGCCCTGGAGTCAAGACATCTAGGGTACAGTTTCCTAAATTTACTGTGAAGTACACACTCTTTCTGGAAGAGAAAAGGGAGAGTCTGGGTCATGAAGTAAGGGGTGAGATCCTGACTTGTCTGGGGGTATGAGCTATCTCTCTCCTTTGCTGCAAGGAGTTGCTTCCAGCCTTTCCATCCATCTGGAAAAGCCTTCCTTTCTTCAAGGCCTAGCATAAAGCTAGCTCCCTACAGACTTAACTTAATGGACTTGAAAGGAACAGAGACACCTATACTGGTCCTAGTAACTATCATTGTCTTCCCCCCAACTTCCTCTCATCCTGCCCACTTACTATGAAGTTGGATAGAAAACATTACCAGAGGGGCAGCTAGGTGATGCAGTGAATAGAGCACTGGTCCCAGAGTCAGGAGGACCTGAGTTCAAATCTGGCCTTTGACACTTAATTAGCTGTGTGATCTTGGGCAAGTCACTTAACCCCAATTGCCTTGCCTTCCCCCCTCCAAAAAAGAAAAAGAAAACATTACCAGACATTCTTAATGGCTGGCTCACACTCCTGGCCCACAGCAGTTATACAGGGACTCTGCTTTTTAATTCCTCCCTTCCCAGTGTTCTCCCCCCACCCCTTGAGAAATGCTATGGACCCTGTGGTTTCTTAATATAGTCTTTGTGAAGCATAGCACCTTCTCTAGCTCTTTGACCCTGTGATTCACAGAATCACGAAGGCTGGAAGGGTCTTCCAAAAGGCATGTGGTTCCACTCCCTGCCTATAGGCAGAGGAGATCTACCTATGAAGATGTCACAATCAAGTCGGGGGAAAAGTTTAAGTGATTCACCCAAGCCATCAGTCCAAACCCTATGTTTCCATCATCAAAAAACTATTCAGGAAGTGACTTGTGTACCTGCCTTTCAGCATCACTTTACAGGAAGGGGGAAGTTGAGGGGTTAAGGTAATTCACCTTCCATCCCTTGGTTCTCCCAGTTCTAAACTGGATTGAACTCCCCAGGAGGTCAAGTTCAATTAAATGAAGAAGCATTTCAATGGGGGGGGAGGGAGGACAGGACACTGAAGTCATAGACTAATAGAACAGGAATAGTACCTTAGAGACCGCCTAATCCAACCCTCAGAGCAACAAAAGTTATTCTTGAGTCACTATTGCCCAGCTATGTGTGACCTTGGACAAAGTTCTCCTTGCTGTAAAGGGAAGGTCACTAAACTTGGAGTCAGAAAACCTGGGTTCAGATCTTGCTCTACTATTTTCATCTAACCTCTTTCTCTGGGCCACATACTCTCCATCTGTCAAGTGAAGGGGCTGGGCTAAACTATCTCAGGTCCCTTCCACCTCTAAAACCTATGATTCCATCATTACAATCTCTCCAAGCACTAGAGCCTGGGAACTTTTGGAGCCTCAGTTTCCTCACCTGTAATGCTTTCACTTCCTTCTTGAAGGGGCTGTTGGGAAGATCAGATGAGATAATGGATGTCAAAAAGCTCTGGCTCGTTCAATGTTATGCTTTTATTTACCATGATCACACATGTCTGCCAGAGAAAAAAATACCTTCTTTTTCCCTGGTATTCCCCTGTTCTCTTTCTTTCTGGCTATCCCAAACTTCTTTTACTCTTCTATTCTCTAGTATAAGAAATGAAGGAAGAGAGGAAAAGAAGGAAGGAGGGAGTCAGAGAGTATTAAAGGTGTGACCAAAAGATAGCAGAGGTAAAAAGGAGGGAGCACACGTGGAGGGTGAGGGAGGACAGACATGGAAATCCCAGGTGGGATTTCATCAGTTGGGAATTTCTGGTGTGGAAACTGCTCCTGTGTAACCTTCCAGAGACTTGCTTGAAGATCACTGAAAGGGAATGCCTTGCTCAAGATCCTACAGCTAACATGAGTCAGCAGCAGGATTTGAACTCAATGCTGCCTCAATTAGGCCCAAATACAGGACATCCTAAAAAATGATAGTACTTTAATAACTTCAGAAGTATAAAAGCTTAAAAACACACAAACACACCTGAAAAGTTAAATATTGGGGTGGCTAGGTGGTGCAGTGAATAGAGCACTGGCCCTGGAATCAGGAGGACTCAAGTTCAAATCCAGCCTCAGACACTTGATAAACTTACTAACCGTGTGACTTTGGGCAAATCACTTAACCCCAACTGTCCTCCAAAAAGAAAAAAAAAAGTTAACTATTTAGGGGTGACTGGTACAGTGAATAGAGCACTGGCCCTGGAGTCAGGAGGGCCTGAGTTCAAATCTGATCTCAGACACTTAACACTTACTAGATGTGTAACCTTGGGCAAGTCACTTAATCCCAACTGCCCCTCCAAAAAAGTGAAAAAAAGCTAATTAGTTAAATGTTTAAAATATGGACATTTCTTATTAAACATATCAACATAAGCACTATCTTGTGCTATATATATATATATATATATATATATATATATATATATATATATATATATTACTCAATTTTCTAACTTTGTAAAAACTTTAGCTACTATTCAGTGGCAGAAAGGATTGCGTTTGTAATCATAGTATTGTAATCATTGTAATCATAACCAAAGAATGAGGTCTTGATGCATATGACAGTTTCTATATGACTCCACAAGAAAAAGTCTGATGGAGATAGATCAGCTGACCAAGGTGGCCAAGCAAGAGAACCTCCTCTGCCAATGCATCAACCTTAGAAAGTGTCATCCAAAACCTGTCCCACCTGCAATAATGACCTGTCTTGTTAAAATTAAAATAAAAAATGTGTTACTCAAAATTCACAAAATTAAATCAATGTAAAAAATTAATAATTAAACTTGCAAGTAATGTTTTTCTAAGTTTGCATTTATACTTATGAGGTTATTAAAACTTCAGTCTGTACTAGGACTTTTAGGACACTCTATAGCCTATCTCCCTACTCCTCTCTTCCTCACACTAAAAAAATCTGGCTCACATAAAATTCACAGGTAATCAAAATATATACATATGTATGTATGTGATTTCTTCTGTGTGTGTGATTTTACTTTCAAAGAGATTTCATATTAGGAGTGTGGTCTATATTCAAACCAAAAGAGTAATTAATTTTTTTCTAAAATAAGGAGAGGGGGAATTCTTCAAAAGTTGTCCCCATTTCACCATTTTACTGAAATTTTACTCTATACCCTGGAATCACATTGATACTCAAATTCCCATTCAACTCGGCCCGGTCCTATTTCAAGTTCCCAGGAGTGCATACTTGCAAAAAAGAGATGGGACACTAAAGGGAGAGAAGGTTGCTGAAAGCCTCACTCAGCCCAACTCAGAAGGATTTCAGTCTAGCCTCTCAAATCCAGAACAATTCACCCTCCCAGTCTCCACCCCGGTTTTGGGAAACCTAGCTTCCCTATTCTCAGCTCATGTTGCCTGGGGCAGAGGAGGGACAGCAAGGCTTTACTGAACTCTGGACATTCAGTTCCCAGTCCCCAAATCATTCCCCTACTTCAACACCTCCACTGAGACCAGCCCAGACAGCTCCAGATTTTGACCAGGGGAAAAGAATGAGAACCACCTTTTCTACCACTGGCCTGGTTCTATGCTTAGAAGAGTACCAGGATGATACAATGCAAAAAATATGGTGATCAAAAGATGGGTTTGTTATAGGTCACAGTTCTATCTACCTTAAGCTAGGTATTTTATCTCTTTGAAACACTTCTGCCTCATTTCTACAATGGAATTAATTAATCATTTTCCTTTACTCTCCTTTCCCATATTCCACTACCCAAACATTTTTGGTAGCTCCATATTGCCTAAGTTGAAAAAGCCTTTGTATGGCATTCAAGGCCCTGCTCAACCTGGCACTACTCTACCTTATCTTATATCTTTGCCCTCCAGCCCAACTGGATAACTTTCTGCCACCTTTGCCCCAGAACAGGACTTAATTCTCACAATTACATGCTTTTCTCAGGTTGTTTCCTATGCTTGGCTTATTTTCCTATCTCTCTTCAACAGTTTAATTTTTTCCTATCCTTTAAAGCCTAATTCAAATGTTACTTCCTCCAGGAAGTCTTTCTTTATTCTCTTCCCTAAAATGATTTAAAAGCTTTTCACTCCCCTGATCTCATATAGTATTTTATTGAGGCTTAAACTAATACATACATCTATATGTATATAATGCTTCAGAAACTTTAAAACACTACATAAGTGCCAGATATAATAGATTGTGGTCAGGGGATCATAGATTTAGAATAGGAAGGCACTTCAAGGGTCTTGTGGTTCACAGAGAAGTGGTTTGCCTAAGCTCATACTAGATGTAAGAATGTTTTGCAAGTTTAGGAGCATTGTGTCCATTGACCAGACAGGATCTCCACAGAGATAGCTCCCTGTGATTCCTTATAGATCCCAGATTCTTGACATATGGAAGAGACTCCTAGATCAGGACAATCAGTAGGAAGAGGATATAGACTGTCAAGTAGCAAGCAAATGGGAGGAAAGAAGGAAATCTACACGGGAAATAATGAGCTCCTTATCTCTAGAAAGACTCCAGCTTTAGGCAGATGACTACTTATTGGAGATATTACAAAGTGTATCACAAAATTTAAAGATGGCCAGGTCCTTAGAGATCATTGAAGTGAGCTTCTACATTTCACACCTGAGGCTCAGGGTAAGTGACTTGCCTAAAGTTACTCAGGGAAGAGTCACACATCAAGCTATGATTCAAACCCAAATTCTCTGATTCCAAATCCAGGGCTCTTTCCACTACAAGCTGCTACCTTATCTGCCTCCAATATTGTTCAAAGATTCATGAACCTGATAGGGAATGGAACTAGATGACTTCCGAAAACCCTTCCAAATTTTAAATGACATGGTCTAAATTTTCAGTGACTTTTCAGAGGACAGAGGATATGGTGAACATGTAGAAGGCAAAAAACATCAATGACCAGTTAAGAGGTAAAGGACATGGTATGCAGATACTACCCACTGGAGAGGAGGATAAAGCAAAAGAGGACAGAGAACTCAGGAATAGAGGTAGTGATCATTCCATACCCCTTTTGCGCCAGCAGGGTCCCTCTCGAACAGAGTAGGACAGCTCGACAAATTCTACGTCTACTGCAGAGCGCTTTGGAAGATGAGAAAAACGCTGGGCTTCTGTGATGTGGTTCTCCACTTTCTTCAGGTGTGTGGTCAGTAGGGGGGGCTCTGTGGGGCCAGGGCGCCCGGCCATATCCTCCAGGGCTACTGCCACAGCCCCTGGCCCCAGCCCACAGCTGCCCACCTCCAGTGCCTTCTCCTCCATCACTTTGCCCTGCAGGGAACCAGGGAGCTGAGGGGGACTTGTTTAACATCACGCCCAGCCCTGGGTCCTTCCATCTCTAACACTGCTCCACCCAACTCCCCCCAAACTTGCTCTCTTTCTCTGCCTTATCACACAGTTATCTGTCTAGATCCCTCATCTCATCCCCCGACAACTCCTGCTTTCTCTTGTCCCACTCCAAGCCTGTTCTTCCTCAAGGTCTCCCTTAAGTATGTCCCCCATACCATCTCCCTCAGCCCTACCGTCTCAGAAATCTGGTCCAGGCTATTCAACGTTACCCATCTGCCTCAGGGCTCTGCTTTCTTACTGCATACCTCCAAATATTCCCTTTTATTAGCCATCAAATTCTAGCCCCTTCATCTGTACCTGCCAACCATCCTATTCTGCCCCTAGCCCGGGCAGGCCCTCTCCTCTCCCTCCTCTCTGAAGCTCTAATCTCCTTACCCGGCAGTACTCCGGCCAGCAGCCCCAGCCCTAGAGAGGAGGGAGGAGGGTTAGAATCCAGAAGGGAGGACAATGGGAGGGGCAATAAGGGACGAGTGATAGGAGGGGATCCAGAGAGGGAAGGGTGTGGGGGAGATGGAGCATCCCCAGAGCCAAGAAGGCCTCCTTCATCCCCCTGAAGAAATAGGACTCATGGCCAGTCCAGCTTCTCCAGAGTCCTGTTCCTTGCGCGCTGCGGCGGGCCTCCCTAGAGGTAGGCGCTCGGACTGGGACGCCTGTCCTTCCTACAAGCCACTGGACTAACAAACACAGCCCCCCACATTTCTTTTCACACACCCAGTCACCTTGACGCGCCCCGGGGGCTCCTGAATAGGAGGCCCAATAGGATAGGAGGAATGAGGCGTTCCCCACCCCCCCAAAACTGCAATGGGGTCTTCGCCGCTGCCCACCTTACCTGCCTCTGGTTGCAATACAGCTGTCCAGGCTCCCGGTCCGGCGGCCCGGGCTGGGCGGGGCCGGGGCGGAGCCGAAATGTGGAGAGGGCCCCGGCCCCGGGTTTGAGGGGAATGGAGGGGCAAGGGGGATGGATGCCCCAGCTCTGGACCAGCTGCGCAACCCCCTCTGCCCGGAGCCCGTCCGCTCGGCTGCCTCCTCGGGAGCCGGCCGGACGGGTGGCTGCGCTCTCCTCCGGGCGGCTGCCTGGCCCTGCCGCTCTTAAAGGGGCGGCGCAGCCCCGCAACTGGCTGGGGGAAGGGGGGAGCGAGCATGGGGAGGAAAATAACGGAGCAGGTGAAAGGGGGGACGTGAGTGGCGAGGAGTTGTGGACAATGGGCTCAAGGGAAGAACTGAGGGGAAGGGAAGAAAGAAGTAGCTTAAGAGAACCGGGAATGAGACGTCTCAAAGAATAAGGGTCCTGCAGTGCAAGGGAGACAATATGGGGGCCAGTGTTTCTATACCATTCTAAACACCCTTCGCACCTATTTGACGCCCATCTCTTTCCTTTGCTCTTAGCTCCCAACCTTTACTCAGTATCTCTTCGCCCCTGGAGAGACTCACTCCCGGGAGTCACTAATCAAAGTATTAAGTGTCAGGAAGAGAGGGGGACAAGGGGAGGTCACTTTTAATGAACTTTTAATACCTTTCCTCAATCTCCAAATTTCTGTCCACCCTCCCCCCAACCAAAGCCTTAGGGTAAGAAAAAAGAGGAGGGACAGTTTCTTGGGGAGGGACCTGGAACTTTCAAGGTTGTACACAAGCAATGAGGAATACAAGCACATGCCTGCCTGGAAGCATGCATAGGCACTTACTCCTCCTTGCTCAGTTGGAGAAACACTTCTTCCCATCAGCCGACCTTGTATCACAAGCACTGACACGACAATGGGGACCTGAATGTACATTCCCTCACAGAGACCTTAATAGTTTATGTGACTTTCCCATTTCGAACCTTCCTGTGTCTCCTGAACATGCCTTCACATAAAGGTGCTGCAGGATGTATGAGCACGCATGCAGGGATTTCACTCTGTTGGGCCTTCTTCTAGGGCATCTCCTCACAGTCCCCACCTGTCCCTACCATCCTACCATGGCATCTTCTCCAGGGTAAGTAGGTTAGCCAACCCGGAGGCACATGATGCTGTATCTTTAAGTCTTCCACCTGTCACACAGCGCTGAGCTAACAGGGAGGGGAAGGAAGCTGCTGCTGCTGCTGCTGCTGCTGCTGCAGTAGTGAGGTTACTAGCAGTCAAACCTCATCCATCTCCTCCCCATCTGCTTTCTGCCAACCTAGAGGTTGGCTAGGGACTGGACACTATCCCTGCCCCCTTCCTGTGATTATGCTCCCACCTCTACCTTGGAACCACTTTGAATGTCTTAGATTGCACGTTTCCCCTTTCCTCTTTCTCATTCATTCCCCAGGACAGAAGCCCACCCCCCTGCTTTCCAGAACACCCCCTTCCTTATTCCCTAGGACCCACTCCTCCAATTTCTTAGGTTATATTCCTCGATAACCTAGAATAGCCCCATCCCCTGAAAGGTATCCTGCCATTCGCTAGGACAGATTGCCCCACTTTTCCTAGTATTTATGCCTTCATTCCTAGGACAGATTTCCCCTAACCCCCAACCACCTCCTTCTCCAGGACAATTTCCCATTCTCCAAGAATATAACCCTATTCCCTAAAAGCCCCCTCCCTAGAACAACTCTTCCATTTTTTAATGATATACCCCCCTCCATCTCCTAGGACATTCATTACCTAAAACAAATCCTTTCATTTTTTTTTTTAGTGACATTACCCCTCCCCATTTACCAGAACAACCTCTCTATTCTCTAAGGACAGACCCTCTTTAATGCTCCTTAAGATAGACTCCCCAGTCCCCAAGACAACCTCCTTATTCTTCAGGAATATACCCCTCCTTTCCCTAGAACAAACTACCCCATTTCTCTTCATTTCCAAAGATAAAATCTCATTACCTAGGATATCCTCTGTTCCCCAAGACACACTCCCTGTTTCTAAGGACAATTTCTCTATTGTCCAAGGACAGGAACCCCTCATTCCTCAGGATATATTCCCCATATTGTAGAACAGTCATCCTTCCTACCTCTCCCCTCCTATTGCTTAAAACATTCGTGCCTTCACTGTCTCCATTCATTTATTCATTGAATACATTTTTATTGGGCTTCTGTCATGTGCAAAGTCCAGGCAATCCCATTCCCCTGAAGGGACACCCTCCCCCAACTTTTTCCTCCTAAGAATCTTCATCCTAAAACAGTTTCCCCAGCTTGAGCAGTCTGAAGATTGCTAAACGGAGGCAGGGGCAGAAATGTCCTTGTCTCAGATCAGCTCCTAGAGCTAATCTACAGAAAGGGACTGGACTGGGGATTTATGGAAGAGACAGCTGCTGAGCAGATTTATGGGGCTGTGGAGGGAGGAGGCAAGTGGGGTCCTGGGGGAGCTGGAATGGGGACACCTAAGGCCATCTGAGCCCCAGCTCTGCATCGCCACTCTCCTCCCCCCATTATCTCTTTGGCAGTTGAGCGTAATTGTCTCTTCTGTACCCCCTGCTGTTTTCAGAGGGAACTGCAACCAGAGAAAAGGTGAGGAAAAGACAGGGAAGGAAAACCAAATGAAACTGCACTCCTGCTTCCCAAGGAGACAATAACCAGCTAAGCAGGAAGATTAGCAGAGTCAGAATGGTGGCTTCACTGAGGCAGGTGATAGGGAGTTAGAAAGGAGAGTGCTGACTTTTTCCAAGAAAATAGCTAGTCATCCTCCAAAATACTGTGATTATTACCTCCCTCTCCAACCACAGACATGGTATTCAGTCATACCTTCCATTTGTTCCCAAGCCTGCATTAGCAGCTTCCCTGTTCCTTGGGTATGGAGGGTGGAAGGGAAAAAAGTGAAAATAAAAGGGGAGTAAGACAGAAGAGTAGTCTTTGAAAAAGAGGACCTGGACCAATCCCAGTCAAGGATCTTATAGAAGTTATAGAACCATCATTTTAGAGCTGGAATAGGCTTTAGAAGCCATTGATCCTAACCCCTTTCCTTTACAGATAGAGAAACTTGGGCAAAGAGAGACTACGTCACTTGTCCAGGGTTATTACACAGCTAATAAATGTCAGGATATGAACCCAAGTATTCCTGACTCTGGCTCCAATGCCATATACACTATCAGAAATACATCTATGGGAATATGGTAAGATCTCTCTACCCCATCATTCCCCACTACAGAGACTAAAGAACAGAATAAAGTTCTCTTCAGGGAAAAGCTAGAATTCTGAGTGCACTTGGTCATTTCCTCACACCTACCCAGAAAATAACACCTACCACCCACCCCTCCATCTCTGTTCCTAAAGGATCCTCACCAGGGTATATCCATTCACCTATCTGACAGCAGGAAAAGCAGCAGGCTTAGCCTGGGGGCTTGAGGAGATAATGGTTAAGAAGATAGCCTTGGGAGGGCTAAGGTCCTGGTGGAATAATAAGGCAGAAGGAAGACCAGTGGGAGGTCAATTCCAGCTGACCCTTTTCCATCTGGCCCTGGACAGGGATTCCTGGATGGCATGGAATAGGAATAAGTATAGAAGAGATAGTATCACCCCACCCCAGTGATGGCTTTTCTCATTTAATAATTCAATTAGATCTCAGTTCAGTCAACTTTTAATTGAGAGCCTACTGTGTGCAAAGCATTCAAACTAGTGTGAGGTCTGAAGACTAATCTACAGAGAGACGGCAGGAGAATGTTCTCTGGCCCTTGCCACCACCTCAGCCTTGGGAATCTACAGGGGCAGAGAGACTTAGCCTACATAGTTGTCTGGAGGATTCTAAATAGAGGGGATCATAGAAATTAGAGCTGTAAAGGATCTTAGATGCCTTCAAGTCTATCTTTCTTATTTTATAGATTAGGAAGTTGAGGACCTAGAGGTCATACAAGAGCGAATGGCAAAACTGAAATTTTAAACCTGTATCTTCTCACTCCTAACCCATTGTTCTTTCTACTAGGAGAGGGAGCAGCACAAAGACCCAGCCAGAACAAGCTTCAGTTAAGCACTGAATTGAGGGTAAGAGCAGGGAATGGTGGCCTGGTCTTAGACAGGAGTATACCAACTAATAGTCCTTCCGCCTCTACCAACCTACAGACAATCTCATTGAGTACACCATCAGTGCACACTGACCCCCTACTACTTTGTAGTATCTTCACCTGGATTGAAAGCTCCTTGAAAGTACAGGTCATCATAACTCATGATTTGAGACTACATCTGGGATTTCTCAGTATACCCTGTATAAGAGATAGCTTGTCCTGATCTGGGGTTTGGGAAATATTGTCACCCTCCTTATGCTTTTCTGTATCTGCCTCTTCATCCTGAGACCTCTCAGAAAAATCAGCAAGGATGGGAAGATTTCTTGCCATTTGTGGTTGTACCTATTTGTGTCCTTTGCGTAACCTACTAGAGATCACATATCAAAATCCATTCCATGTTGCAATACTATTTACTATCCATAAAGGATGTGAGAGGCAAAGTGGCATAGTGGACAGTTAGCCTTGGAAGCAAGAAGAGTTGCCTTGGGTCCCACCTCTGACTCATACTGTGTGACCCTGAGCAAGTCTCTTAACGTTTTAGGCAAATCTCTTAATACTGAAAGTTGTAGAGAGAGGGGGCATTGAGCTTCATCAATGGAGGGAGTTTACTTACCTGGAAGTTCCATATAAGTAGAATTACAGGTCCAGTGCCTATCCCTATGAAGGGAGGGGAGGAGATGCGATACACACACACCTCCTTTTATTGTGCTTTGTAGATACTATGTTTTGTTTTTTGTTTTTGTTTTTTTTTAACAAATTGAAAGTTTGTGGCAACCCTGCACCAAACAAATTTATAGGTGTCATTTTTCCAACAGCATGTGCTCACATCATGTCTCTCGTGTCACAGTTTGGTAATTCTCACAATATTGCAAATTTTTCATTATTATTATGTTGTGGTGATCTGTGATCAGTGATCTTTGATGTTACTATTATAATTGTTTTGGGGCCAGATGATTAATTTAATAGATAAATATTGTGTATGTTCTCACTACTCAATCAACCCACCAATCCCTCTGTCTCTCCTTCTCCTAGGGCCTTCTTAGTCCCTGTTGAGAAGCAACAGTTTTGAAATTAGGTCAGTTAATAATCTTACAATGGCCTAAATGCTCAAGTGAAAGGAAGAGTCAATCAATGTAGCAAATTTCATTGTTGTCTTAAGAAATTGCAATAGATACCCTTGACTTCAGCAGCTACCACCCTGTTGAGTCAGCAGCCATCAATGTTCAAGTAAGACCCTCCACCAACAAAAAAGATTACCGTTCACTGAAGGCTCAGATGGTGGTTAGCAGTTTTTTGTTTTTTTTTTAGCAACAAAGTATTTTTAAAAATTAAGGCATATACATTTTTAGACATAATACTACTGTACACAATAGACTACAGTGTAGTGTGAAAATCACTCATATGCATTGGGAAACCAAAAAATTCCTGTGGCTCTCTCCATTATAATATTTTCTCTATTACGGTGGTCTGGAACAGAAGTGGCAGTATCTCCAGGGTATGCCTATACTACAGTTATAAAATATCTAAGCTCTTCTATTCCCCAGAAAGAATGTCCTGTCAATCAAAAACCATTTTTAAACACCCATTATGTGCTTGGTGTTAAAAATTCAAAGCAAGAAAACACCCCCCCCCCCCCCCCAGAAAGCTATATTCTGTGACAAAGAAGCAGGATTGCATAGAGAAAATGATGCTCAGCTGGCTGTTGGGAAAGAGCTGTATTTGAATCCTGGCTGTGCCCCTTACTCACTGTAACCCACGGCATTTCACTTAAGCTTTCTGAGCCTTGGTTTATTCCTTCACTTTTATATAGTTGTGCCATTTACCTTACAGGGTTATTGTTTGGAAAGCTTCTTCTTCGTCTTTTTTTTTCAAATCTTAAAATGCAAATACAAACATGAGTAATTCATTCAACAAGTATTCATTAAGCCCGACTGATTTGCTAGGTACCATACTAAGCACTGGGAATTCAAAAATAAAAATGAACTTGTCCCTACCATCAAGGAGCTGACATTCTGTGAGGGGAAACAGTGTATGCATATAAAAGTAATCATACAATATGTGTGTCTGTGTGTGTGTACACACATAAATACAGAGTAACTGGGGGGTCATTAGCAGTGTGGGAGAATCAGGAAAAGTCTGATATAGGATGTGGACACGAGTTAAACCTCAAGGGAGTTAAGAATTCCAAGTGGATGTAAGGAGTTAGTGAATTCTGGGCATGGGAGATAGCATGGGATGGAGGTAGGGGATGGCCTATGGAGAGTTTGACCATCATGTGAAAGAGAACAATGCTCACTAAGTCTCAGAAGTTAGATTGGAACCAGGTTGTGAAGAGCATTAAATGCCAAAGTAGTTTGTATTTTAACCTGGAGGAAACTGAGAGCCACGGGAGTTATGAAAGATATTCAATGGATCCTCCTCCTGGAACATGCAATCCTTCCAGTTTTTTTTTCTGAATTGATATCCTTCCCCTTATTTCCATACTTTTTTCTTTCCTGAAGTTGGTGGGTGATTAGATGTCCAGACATATTCAAGGGTGCCACCCTGATGACAAAGAGTACTGTTTAGTGAAGACAATAACTATTCACCAGTCACCTCACCCTTCCTGTAAAATGCCATCCCCAGCACTGGTCCCCTCCCAATTGTATAGGATTAGAATAGGAATCAAGGTGGAGGAATAAGAAGCAGTTCAGCCTAGCTTCTCACTAAATCTCCTTGACAAAGATCTAAAAAAAAATGCACGAGACAGAATTCTGATTGGGAAAAGTCAAGAAGTCACAATGAGTCATTTTTCTAGCCCAGGTGACTTAGGAAGAAAGAGAGGTTTGTGGACACTGGGGTGGGTCTGGCCAGCACCCAGAGAATGAAAGAGGGCTAAAACCAAGTACCATGGCAGCAAGTACTGGGGCAGAAAGAAAGCCCAACGGATCCCCAAACTAGCCTAGGATACAGGAATGAGGCCACCTGCCAATTCTGTCATCCACTACCCAGTTCTGGGCCTCAGATCCAAAGCAGAGAATGGATTGAGTGAGAGGCCCTGGGTACTTATAAACATTCTAGAACATCTAGATTATTTTCCTTTTTCCCTAATCATCTTTGGAAATAGACCAAGTAGTGGTATTAGTAGGTCAAAGGTTATAGGTAGTTTAATAACTCTTTGGGCATAATTCTAGATTGCTCTCCAAAATGGTTGGAACAAATTTAGAAGCAAATCAGAACTGTGTGGCCCTGATCCCAGGCTCAGAGCAGGAATTTAGTTTTAACCTATAGACCACTTTCCCTGTGGAAGCCTACAGTAGAATAAGTGGTGCAAGGGTCCCAAACCAAAGAGGAGCCTATAGCTCAGTCACTCAGAATCAGCAGAGCCTCCCAGTGGGCTAACAGTAGCTGAGTTTAGTGACAATTGGCAGAAACTCCCAGCTGACAGACCCAAACTTGGGTCAGAAAACTGCAGAGCTCAGACCAGAAAGGCAGGGACAGATTTTGCCCTGAAGCACATTACTTTGGGAACACTGAAAATTTACAGGTCCCCAACCTGAGCTTTGAAAACAGCAGAAGGATGTCAGAGGGCAGGAGCTTAGGCCATACATCTCCTCTAGTAGTGCACAGAGCCCTGCCCCAACACGAAGTCCAAAGCCAAGAAGTTTTGAAATAAGGAGCAAACAACTCCCACCACAAAGAATTATTAAGGCAACCAGGAAACTCAAAACACAGACCCAGAAGAAAAGAATAACTTAAAAACACTTTCAAGCAAAATTATAAGCAAAATCCAGCTTGAACACAAGTCCAACTAGAATTCCTGGAAGAGTTAAAAAAAAAGGGGGGGGGGCTGAAAAAAATGATTTCAAATAAGAGTAGTAGGGGCAGTTAGGTTTCTCAGTGGACAGAGCACTAGCCCTGGAGTCAGGAGGATATGAATTCAAATCTAGCCTCAGACACTTACTAGTAGTGTGACCCTGGGCAAATCACTTAATCCCAATTGCCACAAAAAAAAAAAAAGTGCAGTATAAAAAAAAATTTGAAAGAGAAATTAGAGTAAGGGAAAAAAGATATGGAAAGAGAATTAACAAGAGGTATAAAACTCTATCAAAGAAAGAAACTCATTGAAAATTATAGTTGACCAAATACAAGTTAATGATTCCATGAGATGCCAATTACATGGGATTAGGTCAAAAGAGTAATTATTCAATAGTTCAATAAATATTTATTGATGGACTAGAAAGAGGTCCAGATTGGGTGGGAAGCAACATCTATCAGCAAAAGCTAAGAGCTTTCTCTCTGGGCCCTAACCATCTTCTCCATCTTGCCCTTTAGTTTTTAACCTTTTATCTCCTCATTTATCTTCTTTAGGCCCATTCCTTCTACTCTTCTTAGATTTGTGAAAAATGAGATCATGGTTGGGGTCATGTGGGTGCCAAATGACTCTTGCATCCTTGCTTTCCATAAGCCTTCCAACAGATAGGGTGTCACTTGACCATTAAGGGAACCTAATATCAATTTGCCCTCCAGGATGATCATACTCTGGCCAGCAGTCCCATCAAAGGCCCTTTGATCCATGTACACATGGAGACAGCCCACCCTTGCCAAATAGCTTCACAAGACCCACCAAGAAAGAAATTCTCATTGACCTGGATTCTGAATTCTATTCTAGGAGTTATTAAATACTATGCAAAAAACTTAAAAATTAGAGAACCATCATGCTCATTAGGCATCCTTCCTCCTACCCCCAATCCCACCAAAAATTTCCTGCTGTTAATCCACCAAGATATTCATAAGACTAAGCTAGTAATATTCAGCAGTCTCAGTTTATTGAACATACTGAGAATGCAAGGGGAAATTTCGGGGTGCTTATGTGTACATACTGCCTGATCATATTGCTGAATCTTCTCTCACACCTTCAGAGAGTAGAAAAAGGTTAAGAGATTTGGTGATGGATTCTAGTGAAGAGGAAGATCTTCCTTACCAGTCATTGAGACGTCTGGAAGTTGTTCTTTTTCATCCTACTGGGGCTTGGCTCTCTGCACAGCAGTCCATAACTGACCGAACTGGTCTTTACCTTAGCTCTTACCATAGCTCTCTCTCCAGATATGAAGGCAGGCCACAGAAGCTGCTCAGTTCAGCAATCTAAAAGCTACTAGCCTAGATGCTATAGCGTGCCCTGCCCTCGAATCCCTAATGCCTACTAGGAAGTCCCTAGTTGTGGCTACATGCTGAAATGTCACTAACCTCACCATCAAGGTTTTTTTATTTACCCTTTGGCTGCTGAGAATGCCCTCGAATGGTAAGGAAGTCCAAATCTCAAGGACAAACAAGAAGGCAAGGCAAACAATAGGAATGTTAAAAGGTTTCCAACAAGACATCTAGAGCAAGGGACTCAGTGACTGACCCCTTCCTGGCCAACCTATCCTAGAGGGTGTGGCCCATGCTTAAAAAGGCAAGTACCCTAGCCTAGTACCTGTTGGCTCACCTCCATTTCAGAGTTCCTCCCCCAAACACTCCTTAACTGTCCAGCCAGTGAGAAAAACCACACCAAACCAGAAGTGGGAGTGGTGATGCTAGAGGCAAGCATCTGAGCCCAAGAAAAACTCAACTCCTCAACTTCAGATGGGTGCACAAAAGGGCAAGGACATGAGAAATAAGGAGCATGAGACTGGCATCATGTGTTTATTGCCAATAAAAGTCATCATTTGATCATACTGATATTCAGCACCCTTCGTCAATGCCTCCCTCAACCTTACCCCTGAGGGCAACCCATACATAGGGATGTGGAAAGAACCTAGAGACCAGGGAAAAACCTCTTGGCTTGGGCATAGGGGCTAACTGAAGTGGTAAAGGCCTTGGGAGAGCAAGAACGGGGAATGGCCTTGAGAGACATATGGTCTCTATACAGTACCAGGAAATTAGAATGATTTGGTGTCCTGTAAGGAACACTATACTATGTTCAACAGTCTTGAGGTTTGGCATTTAGTTGGAGATGCCCCTCCACCCCCAAACACCCTCCTCAACAAGGACCCAAATCCTGGGGAGACTTCCAGAACTGCTGCCCCTTTCCATGGGCTGGCTTCCTGGTGAGGCTGCTCTAACCTGAGGACTGTTCTTCAGTCACAGTTGAAAGAGATGTTGCCTGTCCTGAGGGAGACTTGAACGCTGATCTCCAACAGTATCCCGAGAACAGCCTCCTCCCCCTCCCCAAGGACCCTTCTTCTCAGGTTTGGCTCGTGGACTATGAGGCTTTTCTACAGGCATGCACGCATGTGCGCTTGCTCGAATGCTCGTGCGCGCACGCGCGCGCACACACACGCACACACGCATGCTCGCACGAACGCACACACGTGCTGCCCCTCACATTTGTTACCAAGGGCCTTCAGAAGGCTCCTCTACATTTCTCTAGAGTGGGCCATATTGAAGAATATGAAAGAAGAACAAAAATAAAAAAACAGAAGAGCCAATCTCAAATCCAAGATGGGAAAACAATGTCTCAGCTGTAGTCTGAAGGAAATGGAACCTTCAGTCCCTCATTCAATGAAGATCCCCAGCTCCTCGGCGGTCTTATGGAGTTTCTCCATGATGCCATCAGGGGGATTGGCGTCGGGGGCTCCCTCTCCTGGCTCATCAGGCTGAACTCCAGGAGCTGGGGCCAGGACATAGTAGACTGTCTCATGCTCACCTTGGGAATTGGTCCTATTCAGCACGTGAATGACAGGGCTGGAAGAGTCCTGCGAAGTAGAAGTTGAAGGGGCTGCCCCCTCGCTTCCCTCTACCTCTGCTTCCTCTGCTTCTTCCTCCTCCTCTTCTTCCTCCTCCTCAGGCCCTGGATCCTCAGGCCCAGGTCCCAGGATTATGCCTTGCAGGCTGCCCTCAGTCAGTGCTGCCCCTGGGCCTGGCCCACCCTGCTCTTCTCGTTCCCTTAGCAGCTGCTCAGTCAGCTCCACACTCTCATAGCGAACCAGCTGCAAACGCATGTAACCATCCTCGTGCTCCTTGTACCTGGGGAGCAGAGACATAAGAAGCAGGAAACACACCTGCCCACAGAGGGAGGGGAGGCCCAAATGGACAAGGACATCAATGATGCAAGGAACAAGGAGGACAATAGGGATCTGTCATCACCAAGACTGGGGGAAGAAGAGGGACTCACTGAAAATGTAGCAGAAAGGAAAAAAAGACTCTTGCTGGGGGGCCCACTGGACAGAGTGCTGAGCTGGGAGTCAGAAAATCTTGCCTCCAGCTCTTAATAGCTGTGTGACCCCAGACACATGACCTCAGTCTCTTCATCTGCAAAATGAAGGGGTTGAACTCAATGGGCCCCTAAGATCCTTTCCACCTCTAAAACTGGGGTAATCTAACTCCTGCTACAGGGAGAGGGACTGGTTTGCAGACCACTTTCCTCACAGTCTTGTGAGGTAGGGGGAGGTGGAGTGGGAATACTGATGGACAAGTTTGTGAAGAACTGCATTCAAAGACATTCGCCAAGGCAGTAGCCTTTTAACTGGTCTCTGCCTCCTGGTCAAACCTTGACACAATTTTTGCATTCATCATCAAGCATTTATCAAGCACCTACTATGTATGATCTGATTCACCAAGCCCTGGGATCAGTAAAAAAAACAAACAATAATAATATAGATAGTTTCTGCCCTCAAAGAGCCTGAGTCTATTAGGAAGATGAATCTGGAGAGCTAGCAAAAGCCTGGAGAATCCCAGAGATGCAGAAATCCTTGGTTCCTACCCGAAGCAAGCTTCCCAAGAAGAACGTTGTACGTAGTTACAGCAATATTGTAACCAAGATCAACGGTGAAAAAATTAGCTGCTCTGATCATACAAGACAGCTCTGAAAGGCAGGAAAAGTACTTCTTGACCTGACAGACCCAGGGCAGATTCAAGCACACTCCTTTTTCACTTTATCTTTCTGGCTTAAAACATGCCCCCCTCCCAAATATGGTTAATATGGAAATGTGTTTTGCATGACTTCCTAAGCATAATGGGCATTGTATTTCCTCCCTTCTCAATGGGCTGGGGGGAGGGAAAGAATCTGGAACTAAAAATAGAAATTTCAAAAAAAGTCCCCTGTGATATTCCAGTCGAACATCCATCTAGCCTCTGCTTCAACACCTCCTCTGAGGTGAAAGAGAGACCACCCACTGTATTTCTAGATAGCTCTAAAAGTTAGGACGTTTTCGATTATTTACCCCTTCGTTACCTCATTTAGGTGGTCTCTGCTTTGAAGTATATGGCCAAGTGGACTAAAACAAATTCTTCAACCACATGACAATAACTTGTTAAAGTAACTGAATCCCACGTACTGCTGCCTGAGAAGTCCTTCCAATATACAACTCTGATCATTTCATTCCTTTGCCCAAAACCCTTCTGTGGACATTTCATTGGTTAGCAAAAAAGGTACAAATTTCTTAACCTGAAGTCCAAGGCTCTCTAAAACCTAGCTCCGATGTCTCTCCCCTCCCCATACTTAACAATCTTGCCAATCATTATCCCCACTTGTCATCCTCCTTTTCTGTTTCTGGACACTCACCTCATCCTTCATCCCTGAATCACATTTTGCTCACATTCCACCGATATCCCTTACCTATACTCCAAAGCCTAGCTTTATTCCTTCTTCTAGGGAAACCTTCCTGACCTTCTCCACCAGCAGTTACAACCTCCTCAGATGTCTCACAGCACCCCATCTGTACCTCTCTCTGGAGTCACAGAATCTCAGAGATGGAAGGGACTTAGAAACTTTCATGGAAGAATGCACTACCTCCTCAGCAACTCTGTCCACTTATTAAATGCGATTTTGCATTATAATTATGTGTCAATCTTATCCTCCTTCTACTAAATTATAACATCTTTGACAGCAGACGCTACTATTCAATTTTGTATTTGTGCCTCCCCATGGCAACCAACGCAGGACCTTGTGCATAGCCAAAGCTAATAAATGTCTGAATTTAAATGTTAAATTGAATTTTAAATTCCAGCTCCACCTTCAGCTCATTGTGTTCTTGTAGCTGCTCTGTGCCTCAGTTCACCCAATTTTATAATGGGGAGAATCATCTTTGAGGCAGCTAGGTGGTGCAATGAATAAAGCACTGGGCCTATCAGGAAGTCAGGAAGACCCAAGCTCAAATCCAGCCTCAGACACTAGCTGTTTGACTCTTGGGAACGTCACTTAACCTTTATCTGCCTCAGTTTCCTAAGAAAAATGGGGATAATAACAGCACCTCCCTCCCAGGTTGTTGTGAGGATCAAATGAGATAATTATAAATCACTTGGTACAATGACTAGTTCACAGTAAGCTCTCTAGAAATATTAGCCATCACCATGGTTATTATCTTTGCCCCTTGTTTTTCTTAGGATAAAACGCAATGAAGAATGTGAAATCCCTAGGGAGATATATGGAAAGTAAAAATTCCAAGGCAAAGTTCTCCAGCTATCATCATTGCTCTTGCTAAACATCCAAGGAAGGGAAGAAGAACTCACCGGAACCGGGGATGGCCAGAGGGCCACTTGAACTGATGCTTCTTCCGAAGGTGTACAGTGAGGTTGTTGCCTCGAGTGAAGCACTTGTCACAGACATGACACTTGTACCTTGGCTCTGAGTCACCCTGTTGGGGAAGTCAAGGTTTCTGAAACCCTGGATGCCTACCTCCTCCATTCAAGCCTTCCCTAACTGCCTCGGGCCTTGCACTGAACTAGGACACCACACCAACCATGTGCTCCAAGAAGGCATTCTCAGAACAAGTTATTTGGAAGGGAAATTAATACTAAACTGCTTCTCCAGGAGCACAGTATAGTTGATAAAAAGCTGTCCTCAAGAGCAAGGGAGACCTGGTTTCTTGTCCCACCTTTGACCCCTACGGGCTATGTGACTCAGACCAGGTCACATAACTCCTCAATGCCCTAAGAAATTCTACGAGTTGCAGAGAAGATGCCAGCCTGCATAGGGCATCAGCAGAGGGAGCTTTCTCACCCGGGAATTCCCTATATGATGAAACCGCGGGTCTTATCCCTACCACTATCCTGGCACAGAGCTCTACACACACAGGAAACCTCCCCGTGTTGGCCAAAGCTCAGATTGGCTCCCACGACCAGGCCACCCCCAAAGCTTAGAATGTCTCCAGGACCCAGCCCCAGCCCCAGATGTGATCTCCTCCTTCTCCCCAGGTCCTACTCACTTGGTGCACTTTTCGGTAATGCGACTTGATGGAGCAGTGTGAGCGGGCACTGAAGCTGCAGCTTTCAAACTCACAATGGTAGGCAGGTTCCTTGCTATGAGTGTCTAGGTGCTTCCGGAGGTCAATCAGATTTTTACAACTGCCAGAAGGGGGAAAAGAGTCACCAGGGCAGGGAGGAACCTGGGAATGGAAGGCTGGGCCCAGCAGAGCAGGTCCCAACAGCTGCCCCCCTCTCACCTGTAGTCACAGTAATCACATTTAAAGGGCCGGTCTTCACTGTGTCGGAAGCGAATGTGGTTCCGGAGGGAGGAGGGCAGTGGGCAGGTCATGTCACACAAAGGGCACTTGTAGTGATTTACTGTAGGAGCAAAGAGGTGAAGGATGTGGGGGGAGGAGAGGGAAGAACAGGAGAAAACATGGGGAAAAGGGCTTGGGGAAACTGACCATGGTTGCGCATGTGGTCCCGCAATAGTCGCTCTGTGGCAAACCTCTTAGAGCAATGGGAACACTGGAATCGTTGTTCTGGGGGTGGAAAAAGTAGAGTGAGAGCTTTAAGAAGCTGAAGAGAAACAAGAGGTGAAAAGACACAGGAATGAGGGGAACTTTCAGGTATTAATCACAGAATTTTTTTTTGAGGTGGACTGGCTCATTTCATCAACCCCATTCCCATCTTTTTTTTTTTTTGGCCTTCTGGAGGGCAATTGGGGTTAAGTAACTTGCCCAAGGTCACACGGCTAGGTTTTTTTTATTTGTGTGTGCGTTAAGTGTCTGAGGCCGGATCCAAACTCAGGTCCTTCTGACTCCAGGGTCGACGCTCTACTCATTGCGCCACCTAGCCGCCCCCCCATTCCCATCTTACAGATGTGGAAACTGAGGCCTAAAAAGGTTGAGTGATTCATCCAAGGTGTCACAGCTATTAAATGTGACTTGTAGGGGTCACAGGGAAGAGAAGGTTCTGAGAATCGGCAAAAAAAAAAAGTCCAAAGGCAGATGCAGGCACTGGGTCTCCTAATGCCCACCTCTGTCCTAAGCAGGCCAGCTGGTCCCTTTCCCCCTATCTCTCCTCCCCCTAACCCCAAAGCTTACGGTCTAGTGACGTCTGTCGCCGGATATGATCAAAGAACTTAGTGTTATTGGCAAACATTCCCCCACAAGTGGGGCAGGCCACCACCTTCTCCTGGGTGTGGCTTCGAAGATGCTCTCGGAGTTTACAACGGCCTTTGAAGGTACAGTTGCAATCTGGGGAAGACACCAAATCAGGCTCCTCATACCTGCCCCAAACCCTACAGAATGTCTCCTCTCCCCCCACCATTTTCCTACAAGCCCCTTCTTGGCCCAATGGCCAAGTCTTTCACTTTAAAGAATGGGGAAGCTGAAACACCTGGTACTATCCCACCCTCCCACCCATAAGGCAGGGTTACCCTCCAAAAGGGAAGGTTATCTAGATAGGTGACTAAAGTATCCCTAACCTTTCCAGCCACATGGTACCACATGGTTCTCCTTGCTAGCTGCCTTGTATTCACAACACAGGCTATGGGCCTCCACATGCCGGTAAAACCACTCTGGATTGTCAAAGGAGCTCTGTTGAGGGGAAGAGAGGAGACTAATGATGAGGAATAAGTACAGGGGCACTTTCAGTGAACCAAGGTAATACCCTAATCCTGACCACCTTTGTGGTTAAGAGGAAGCTAGAAGAAACTGGAGAAAGGAGAGTGCTTGATAGACTTAATAGGAATACAAGGTCTTTCTATCCAGGACAGAGCACATCCTTCCCCCCCAGCCCTGGCCCCTGCCTGCTGACCTCACAGTGCTCCCACTGGCACAAGAAGTGGTCAGGAATGTCAGGGATCATGTTTCGGCTTTGGAAGTCCAACAGGCAGTGGCTTAGTCCGGCCTGGCCTTGCAGAGCCTGAAGCCCCCACTGTTTCAGCTTGGTGTGGTAACAGTGGAAATAGACATGCCGGACCAGGTCAGCCGAGCTGTCTGGGGAACAGAAGCCACATTCTTGCCACAAACAGGAGTACTCTTCAGCTGAGATGGAGGAAAGACAGAGACAGGACATAGCCCTGCCTGAATAGAGAACCAGGCAGGGTGAACCCCATCTCTGGCTCTGGCCCAATGCTCCCTAAATAAATCCCTGAACCTCCTTTGAAGACATACTCCCATTCCCACCCCCTCCACTAAGCACCATCTTTCCAGTGTGTCCAAAGACAACAGAGTAAAGGCAGAGCTGGACTCCTCCCACCTCTCACCAGCCTTCTTCTTCCTCCATTGTCCCTTGCTCACTCACCAAGTGGGTCCACCTCATCCTCATCTTCTTCCTCAGGGCCCTGGAGATGCTGCTGCAAGTGCTGTGTGACATGTTCACAGAACTCCTCCACTGTTGAGGCCACAAAGGTACAGGATCCCCACTCACACTGGAGCACCAGAGCCTCCCTTCGGGGGACCTTTGTAGGAGGTGGCATGATTGCCACACTGCAGTAAAAGGAATAAAATCACAAGCTGGCCAACAGCCAAGACAGCTGCTAGGTAGTGCAGCAGATACAACACTGGGCCAGGAGTCATGGAGACCCGAGTTCAAATCTGACCCACTCACTGCTTTAGCTGGGCAAGTTAATTAAACTTCTTCCAGGATCCACTTCCTCCTCTGTAAAATGGAGATATATCATAATAGCACCTACCTCCCAGGATTGTTGTGAGGATGAAATAAGATAATACTTGCAAAACTTCTTTGCAAACCTTAAACCTCTTTTGCCAGCTAGTCATTACTCTTTTTGGATATAAGTAAGAAGACTCCACTGGTAGAGTGGGATGGGATTATACCAACAAATTATTAGAGGGGGTTGGGCTGGGCTCAGTAACCTCTAAGGTCCCTTTCATCTCCAAGGCTGTGAGCCTGTGATACTTTTCTGGGAAGGATAGTAGTAGTGACCTTAGTACTCAACTGGAAGATGAAAATCTCATAGGCATATAAACAAAAAGTACTGTGAAGAAGAAAACCCTACCAAATGGGGGACCAAATAAGAGCTGAGTCAGGACTAGATCCCAAACCTTATACTGACAATAAATCTATAGGTATACAGGGCTTTATAGGTTTGAAAGGCAGTATTTTTTTTTATCTAACCTGTAATTTCATTGTGTGTAGGAAACTCCCCAATTGCATTCTAGCATCCAAAAAGCCTTAAGAGTTTTCTGGCAGCATAGAGGCTACTTACCCAGGAGCACAGGCTCCTATTTATCAGAAGAACTTGAGCCCAGGCCTTCTTGGCTCTGGGTCCGAGATGTCTGCATCCAATACAACTGCCTCTTTAATTAAAAGGCTTCAGCCCTAGAGGCAGGAGGATGCCAGGGTCGGAGGACAGGAACCCTGGACTTCCATCGGGGCTGCCCCACTTAGTGACTGTGGGCTGCTCCTTCTGAGCCCTGTTAGCTCCTCGGTAAAGTGGGGATAACTTTACAATGTAACACATTTAAGGGGAAGCGTGGTTCCATTTGTCTCCGCACTCCCAACACCTAGCGCACTGCTCAAGCCCGCTAAGTTAAATGTAACTTTTTTTTTAAACAAATGCTTTATTAACTTCTGTTTTACATCGTTCATTTCCGCCAGATTTTGGGTTACAATCATTTTCCCCCCATTATTCCCCTACCCAACCTCCCAGAATAGTAGTCCCACAAGATATAGCTTCCTCCAATCTGCTCTCTCCCATACTTTCTCCCAAACCCCCATCGACTTTTCCATTAGAGGAAGGTGAATCTTTGTGTCCCAATGCCTGCACATCTTATCTCCCAATTACAAGCAAAAGAGTATTAATAATAGTATTTATATATATTTGAAACATTAAATGTAACTTTTAATTATCTCTCCTGAAAAGGGTTATTTCTGGGGAAACCCTGTGCAAACCTTAGAATCCTGCAGAAGTCGGCTTTTACAGCGGGCTTTCATCTGACTTGTCCTCTGTTCTGGGAAGCGGCGGCGTTCTCCCCATTTCAGAGAGGAGGAGACTGAGGCCCGGGAGGCGGTGGTTTGCACAAGGTCACAGAGGAAGCGGCAGAGCCAGGATTACTCACTTCCCAGTCCTTGCCCCTTTCCGTTCTTCTCCAGGAAAGGACTCCCTTAGCCCAAATGGGGCTAGCAAAGGTGTGGGTGGATTTCCTCCAGCCCCAGTTCCCGAAGATGCTGGTGGGAGGTCCAGCCTTCCAAGCGCTTAGAGATCTCCCTCCCTGGGGTTACTCGAGAGCGGTCCCGGGACCGCTTTGGATGTTAGGAGAAGCAGGCGCCCACCCGTACGGGGAGCTCGGGAGTCCGCAGAAGAAACAAACCCCTGCCCCCAACCCCAGCCTTACCGTGCCCTCCGCTCCCAGGTCTCTCTGTTCCTCTCCCACGTCCAGCCAACTCCGAGGGGGGACACATGTGAGTGACGGCCGACGAGAGCCAATAGAGGCCAGCTTCTGGGCTTCGCCGTTCCGGCTCTCAGCCAATCACAGCTCGGCAGGGGCGGGGGCCCAGATGCTACCAAAACACGAAAGGGGAGGGAGCAGGCGGGGAGTCCGGTGACGCGCAGCAGCCCGAGGGGGCGGGGCTTCAGGAGGCCTCGTGCTTGGAGAAGCAGCGCTGGAGCTGCTGATAAGCGCGGAGTCGCTGGGCCTCTGGGGCCCAGGGCCCGCAAAAGTCGGGTGGGGATGTGGGCGGGCGAGGTCACGGCCACGGGCCGGATCGCTGGGCTTGGGCGCCTACGAGTCGGGACGACTGTTCGGGCCTGCTGGGCAGGGCCTTCCTGAGCATGCGCAGAGCTAGAGCGTGGCCGGGGACTGGCCGTGACGACGGCTCTAAGGGCACTCCGCGGAGTGCCTGGTACCTCGTGTTCCCACCCTCCGGAAAGAGGAAAAGCCACGCACGATTCCGCAGCGAATTGGCAGAGTACGTGTCTGGCGAATGCTTTCTTGAATGAAAACGCTTTCTTGAGTCGGGAAGATCTCAATTCAAATTCTGCCTCAGACTCGAGCCATGTGAATCTGGGTATGTCCCTTTACCTCTGCCTCAGTTTCCTTAGCCGTAAAATGGACATAATGATTCCCAGGTGCTGTTATTGTCCCAATTTTATAAATGAAACTGAGGCAGACCGAGCTTAAGTGACCTACCCAGGGTCCAACTGCTAGTTATTGCCTGAGGCTGGATTTGAACTCTTTCAGACTGCAGGTCCAGTGCTATACCCAGTTTATCACCTAGGTGCCTATAAATACATAAATGAGGATACACTTACACACGCATACATAAAAATGACAGGTCTACAATAACAGCCACTCACATTCATGTAGCATTTTAAGGTTAAAGTAAATCACTGTCTCACAACCACCCTGTGAGATATTGCAGGTAAGAGTCCCACCTCACAGTGGAGAAACTAGGCTCCGAGAGGTTCAGTAACTTGCCCAGGGTCACACAGCTACCTGGCAGGATTAGAACTCCGGGCTTCTGAGTCCATGAACAGTTTGCTGATTCCACGGAATCGCTGTCGGTGGCGCAGGGCAAGGGGGAGGTCCAACACATCCCCTGGCAAAGGTTAACACCCTCCACTACGGTATTCCCGGGGTTGATGTGAAGATCAGGGAGAAAATGATTGTAAAGCACCGGGCACCGTGCCCAGCAAATACGGTTAAGTACTCATTACGTGCGTTTCCTTCCTTCCTTAAGCCTGTGGAAACATGGGGGCGCCGCAAGAATTACTCTTCTTTTCCATGAGTCCTAGAGAACTTCAGTGATTCTCCCCTAACGACACAGCTAGTGAGATTCCCTTGGGGATTCAGATTCACATCTCCTAGAAAAGAGCGTTGGATTTGGGATCCTGCCTCTGCTACTCATGAAGAGGTCCTTCGTCTTTCCAATTACCCGACCATGAAATGATGGGCTTGCGTCTGATGACTCCCTGTATTCGAAAGTTCCCTTCCAACCCCCTGTAAAGGAATGTTGCTGTGCTGTAAGAAATTATAAATATGGAGAACACAAAGAATCAGGGGGACACACATCAACTGATGCAAAGTGAAATGAACAAAATAAGGGAAAACACACAATAGCTACAACAAAATTCTAATTACTGCAAAACTATGACCAAGCTTGGCCACAAAGAGAAGGCACTTCTCATTCTTCTTTATAGGGATGTGGAAGACTTCGGATAATGTCAGACTTTGTTGCAATGTGTTAATTAGTTTTGTGGATTTGTTTTTGGAGGGGGGGAGTATGAGGAATTCTCTTAACTGGGAGAAGGGAAAGGATATATTGGGAAATGTAAGTGATATAAAAAAAAAGATGTAAAATTTATTTAAACTTTAAATAAAAAAACATTCTATGTATAATTAAATCCAAATCCAAAAAACCTCATTTTTTTAAGTGTAGTCTTTAAATTTTTAACTGAAATACCAAATAAAATAAGCATTTCTATATGCAAGGTAGAACCAAAAAAAAAGATTGTGCATGAAACTGCAAATCCATTATATACAGTTTGATTTTCCTTTTAAGTTTGATAAATTTGATATGTAATTTTCAAAACTGTAAAATTTGTGTTTCTTTTCTGGACTTCTGTGAATTTTTAAAAATGTTTCAATATCTCTCTTTTACTTTTTATTTTTTGCTCCACTATCCTTATCCCCTTCTTCTTTCTACGTCCCCAACTCCAAAAAAAACCTCAAACAAACCAACCCTTCTTATAGCAAATTTAATCAAGCAAAACAAATTCTTGCATTGACCATTTCCACACACAACAAGTCTTATTCTATACTCTGGATCCATCCTCTCTTTATCAGGTGGTAGGCAGTATGTTTCATTATGAAGTTGTTTACAATCATGGCTGGCCATTCTGCAAATCAGAGTCCCTAAATCTTTCATATTTGTTTGTTTTTACAATAGTGTTGTCATTGTAGAAATTGTTCTTTGTTCTGTTCACTTCACTTTGCATTAGTTCCCATAAGTCTTTCTAGGTTTCTCTGAAACCAGCCCTTCATAATTTCTTAAAACACAATAGCATTCCTCATATTCACCTAACAATGCAGCTAGATGGCACAGTGGATAGAGATCTGGGCCCAGAATCAGATAATTCAAAGTTAAAATTTGGTTTTAGACACTTTCTAGCTGTGTGACTCTGGGCAAATTATTTAACCTCTGTCTCAGTTTCTTGAACTATAGAATCAGGTGTAATCGTACCTATTGGGTGGCTAGGTGGCATAGTAGATAGAGTGCTAAACCTGGAGTCAGGAAGGCTCATCAATTCAAATCCTGTCTCAGACATTTACTAGCTGTGTGACCCTGAGCAAGTCATTAACCTTGGTTGCCTCCGTTTCCTCATTATAAAATGAGCTGGAGAAGTAAATGGCAAACCATTCCAGTATCTTTGCCAAGAAAATCCCAAATGGGCTCACAAAGAATTAGACATGACTGACATGACACTCACAACCACCCTGTGAGATATTGCAGGTAAGTGTCCCACCTAGAAGTGGAGAAATTAGGCTCTGAGAGGTTCAGTACAGCTACCAGGCGGGATTGGACTGAACAACAATAGGCTGTTAGATGGAAATGAAATCCTATACTAAATGTAATCCCTGAGAGTAGCCATTCAGGGTCATTCAAACATAATGGTTTAAGGACAAGAACCTGGCACACTTGATTAGAAGACCTAGTTCTTGTGAACAGCTAGGTGGTGTAGTGGATAGAATGCCAGGTCTAGAGACAGGAAGATCCATCTTTGTGAGTTCAAATCTAGCCTCACATATACTTCTTAGCTGCGTGACCTTGGGCAAGTCACTTAATCCTCTCTGCCTCAGTTCCTCATCTGTAAAATGAGTTGAAGAAAGAAATGGCAAACCACTCCAGTATCTTTGGTGAGAAAACCTCAAATGGGGTCATGAAGAGTTGGACACAACTGAAAAATGACTGAAAAGTTGTATCTCTCAGGGTTATTATAGGGATCAAATGAGATGTTTGTGCAAAGTGCTAGAACAAATAGTTTTGTTAATTCCTGCTTTGTAGTATAGTTTGTTATCTGGCAGTACTAGGCTCCCTTCCTTCCCCCCTTTTTCATGGTTTCTCTTGACATTCTTGACCCTTTGTTCCTCCAGATGAATTTCATCATTAATTTTGATTGGTATGGCACTGAATCAGTAAATTAATTTAGGTGGTATTATCATTTTCATTATACCAGCAAGACCTAGCAATCAGCAATTAATCTTTTCTCCAATTTTTTAGGTCTGTCTTTATTTCTGTAAAGAGTGTTTTGTAATTGTTTTATCATTCCTCTCTGTGTGTTGGTAGGTGGACTTCCTTGTATTTCTTTCCATGGTATCTATCACACTCCCTTCCTTGTGAGCTCTGGGGTAGTCTCCCCAACTTCTCCAGAATCAGATGTGGTTATTCTTTCTCTTCTCCCTTTAGTGATTTTAATTACCCCACACCCTCCAAAACACCTTTCTCCACCAGATCCATTCATGATGTAAATATTATGCAGCTTCCTATTAGGAAGGGCTAATTAAGGTAGGAAACACCCTGGACTTAGGAGTCAGGGGACCAGATATTGTGTGTGTGTGTGACCTTAAACAAGTTTACTTAATTTCTTTGAACCTCATTCATCTAAAAAATAGTAATACTGCCTCTTAAAAGTTCTTAGGAATTACCTAATCCACACCCTTTCTCTAACAGATAAAGACCTTTAGGCTTAGAAAGGTGACCTACCCAGCATCCATTCCTAGAATCAGATCTATGTAAGCTGGCAGGGACCCCAGAAGGTTTCTAGTCCAACTCCATAATTTTACAAGAGAAGAAATGAGCCTAAGGAGGATAGCTAACTTGTCCAAAGTAACCAAGGTAGCTAACACTGGAGGCAGGATTTGGATTCATATCCGCTTCCTCCCCTGGACTTTATTCTCTCCTGCATCTCTTCATCCTGCATGATGAAATCAACTTGAAAACTCCCATCTCAACAAACCCCCAGCCTCTGGGGCCTCTCTTCCTGCTTCTAACAGCAGAGTATAGAGGCGAGAAAGTAGAGCTCTTCCCAACTCTGCAAGGAGTAAGGAATTCCCATCATTTCCCACATAGCTACTCTCCTGGATTTCACAACCTCCAGAAGCTCATCATTCTGTAAGACGAAATCAACTTGGAAACTCATACCTCCTGACATCATTCCCCCCACCAGCCTCAGGACTCATTGTGCCCCAGAACCCAACTTTAAGCATTTTTTGTGTTCTCTTCTCCAGTGAGACCGTAAGCTTCTAGACTGTCTTATGCCTTTCTTTGGATCCCCAGGATTTAGCACACTGCCTGATTAAATGCCTAGTAGGTGTTTAATCAATGCTTACTGAGTCTTACCGAGAAACAAAATGCTCCCTGGCTTGACCTGCATTAAAGATTGCCTTTCTTATTACTTCCTCTTATATGACCCAACACATGGCCATACTCAAGGCTTTTGGATAAGATGAGCTCTCATTTGTCTGGATTGAGGAAATAGTTTGCCTAGCCCAAAGGCCAAGTCCAGACAAAATAGTCCCAGTGGTCTATAGGGATGTGGAGGGAAATTCCTGCCTCCCCCTTCCCTAGCTCATGCTTCAATGCTCCTCCTGCCCCTCAGGCATATTACCGATGAACCTCACACAAATGCCACTAAACCCTGGCCCCTCTCAGCCTCCCTAAGCCAGTCACCTCTTCACCCCTACTAGTGGCTCCATCTCCCAACTCACAGAAGGTTAACTACTGATTTTTGTAAACTCCAATTTAATTTTAATTCAATAAGTTAAGTACCAGGCCATCACACAGCAATGGAAATCATTGTCTCCTGAAATTCACAAAGGTGCAGAGTTAATGCTTCCTCCTTTATCACACATTCCTTAAATAAAAGCCAGTCATGGCCGATACTGGCCTGGGGAAAATTCCCACCTGGCCCCTGGCTCCTTCCTTCTGCCTATGGAGAAGGCATCAAGTACAAAAACAGTAATAAAGAGGGAGGGAGGGGGATATGGAAGGTGTTGGGGAGGGGGGGAGTACCTGCCCCCCATCCTGGGCACCGGCCCGGCTTCCTATGAGCTGCCAATGTACTGTACGTAGGGCAGACATTGGTGCTGGTCTAAGTGATGATCTGAGGCCCAGATACCCCAGGCCAAAGGAAAATGCCCTATCCTGGGGCAAGAAAGAAAGGGCACCTGGGAATGAGGCCCTCTTCTGTCCACTCACCCAGCCCACTGAGGGTCAGAGACCACATATATAAATAGAATAAATAAAGGGAGAGAGGGAAACTTTGCAGGGCTGGGCATCCTGGGACTTCTATGAGGGGACAATATCATCAGTAGGCACCAAGTTCTGGGTGCAGCCCATGTGTACCAGGTCAGAGCCCTCTTGCATACTCCCTGCCCTTAACTACCCTCTTCTTGGTTCTCAGAATTGGATGTCTGACACTCTCAGCCCTCATCATAAGTATCTGGCCCAAAAGCCCAAGGCTGATAGGGGTTCCCAGCATCCAGGAGACTGCCCCCAGCCCAGGTTGCCAAGGGACTGGTAAGGGGTGTGGTAGGGGGAGGGCAGGGCTGAAATCTCAGCCCTTTCCTGGTCCTGTGGTAGTTGGGAGATGCTCAGAGCTGGGGACTGGGGCTGCCATTGGCCTTGGGTTTGGATTTAAAGGAAAATCGCTTAATGAGGCGCCGGGAGAAGCTGCCAGCCTTCTTTCGGACACTGGGCACAGCAGCTGCATTGGAGAGGTCGTCGTGTGACTGGCTCAGTCCTGCCTCCTTCTGTCGTGGTCGCCGGCGGAATATCAACTTCGTCCCACTTCGAAGGAAACTCACTGTGAGGGGGTGGGGCAGAGAGGAGACTGAGACCCAAGAAGTCTGAAGAGAAACTAGTGTACAGGATTGGGGTGGGGAGGGGAAGGATAAAATGGGGTAGAAGCTACACCCAAAAGACATGTACACAGTCTAGGGCTGTGGCCTGGAAGGTCCTGGGCATCTCCAGGGGTGGAACTGGAAATACAGTGGAAAACATCCTTCCTAACCATAAAACTAGGGTAAATGTGGAATCCTGTATGCAGCTTCAAACCCTCCAGCTCAGGAGGGAGTCGGCGTAGGAGTTTAAGCTCTTCAGGCTAGAAAGATAAAGGCTGATAAGGGGGGATAGGATGGTGGGTGACATCCCCAAAACAGGATGTGACACTGCTCAAAATCCTTCCATGGGTCCCTATGTATGGCCTGTTAGGTAAAGTGTTCTCTCCTAAAATAAACTTGGGCTAGGTCTCTCCTGGCCCCCATCACACCCTGCCTGATGTTATGTTATGTTACGCTTATTGGTGAACACACCTATGCCACAAGAGTATAAGTTAAATCTCTAGGGGGCAAGGGTTATAGCAGTCACTTAAATTTTGGCGAAATTGAACAGAGTTAAACTCAAACTCCCTTTGTCTGGCCTTCTATAATCTGAAGCCATGATTGAATTCTGGCTTTTTCCTATATTATTTCTATAATATACTATAGAGGCAGCTGGGCTTGGAGTCAGTAAAACTCAATTCAAATTCAGCTTCAACCACTTAATGACTGTGTGACCCTGAGCAAGTCATTGCACCTCTGTGCCTCAGTTTCCTCAACTGTAAAATCAGGATAATAATAGCACCCTACCTTCCGGGGTTGTTGCGAGGATCAAATAAGATAATAATTGTAAAAAAAATGCTTAGCAAAGTACCTGGCACTATATAAATGTTAGCTATCATGATTATTATATGTAGAATAAAAATAGTGACAGCACCTACCTTACCTGGTTGTTATGAGGATCAAAGGAGAAAACATTTGGAAAGCGCCTAGCACACAGAATCACGTAATAAATACTGTTCTCTCCCCACCCCCACCCCAACCATTCTTCCAAGCCCAGTCCACAGGCAACCTCCTCTGGGAAGCTTTCCATGAAGCATACCTTCTTCTGGTCCCCTGCTCTGTGTAATTCATAGCCCCTATGACAACTAAAGATACCCTCAAGCTTTCCCACAGTATTTTCCTCTCATTGCTTCTTTGCATTTCATTCTGGATTACATATGTAAATTCATGATTCTCAATGTTCTTGTGTCATATGCCTCCCAATATTAGAATAGAAGGGGGGCGGCTAGGTGGCGCTGTGAGCAGAGCGTCGGCCCTGGAGTCAGAAGGACCTGAGTTCGGATCCGACCTCAGACACTTAACGCACACACAAACAAAAACCTAGCCCTGTGACCTTGGGCAAGTTACTTAACCCCAATTGCCCTCCAAAAAGCAAATACATATATATATATATATATATATTATATATGTGTGTGTGTGTGTGTGTGTGTGTATATATATATATATATATTAGAATAGAAGATATGTCAGGGCAGGATCCATGCTGGACTCCAAGCACCTAGCAGGGCACTCTCTACATTTTAAGAGCTTCATGTTTGTGGATTGTTGACTCAGGCAGGAGTCTCTTAAAACTTGAAAAGAGTTAATTCAGGACCAACTAACAAAGCCCTATTTGACACAGGAAACAATCAACTTAAAGAACTCATTATCCCAAGCTGGAGTAGAGGCTAACATGGGAAAAGGTTCCTGAAAGGCTCAGATAAATGTTAAAGCTAGACAACAGGTAAAGAATGGATAAGTCAAGAGGGACCTGGGATACTTTCTGGTAAGCCCCTGCCCTTTGAGGCTCAGGACAAAGACAACCATTCACTTCCACAAAACGTATCACAATCACAAACAATCCTGGTCTGGAATCATTCTGGGTCTCAGCCAATGTGGCAATTGTTATGTCCTCAGGGAGAGCAGGGTATGATATGGGCATGACTGAAGGTCAAAGTGAAGGTCAGACAGACAGACAGACAAAAACTGGAGAGTTTTTAAAACCTAGGAGAGAAGAGATAAAACCTAGGAGAGAAGAGAATGGGGAACTAGCTAGATCTGTTAGGTCCTAGCACCTAGGGAAGCCTTTGATGATCTATGTAAGGTAAGGTCTGGCAGACTGGGCTGTGGCCAATACGTCCCTGGGTGTCTAACCCAGTGGATCCTAGGTCACTGACCCACAGGCACAGAGAAAGAAGCTGGGAGAGTCATTCTTCCCCTTCTTCACCTTTATGGTCCTTGAGGCTTCGGGTCTCCAAGGCTCCGGTAGAACCGGTTTCTGATTCCACATCATCCACAGAAGGCCGTTCTGAAATGTCTGATCGAGTTGTCTCATCTGTCTCCTGAGTTCCTGCTGGACTGGACAGGGCTTCCAGGGGTCCAGGGGACATGGCTGGAGGATCCAGGGGAGGGGAAGAGGGGTCCCCACTGCTCTCTGCCTCACTCTGCAGTGAAGCCTCCATAGAGGCTGCATAACCCAAGGACAATGCCAACTCATCTTGGGCAATGGGAACCTGGGCAGGAGAGAGACAGTTAGAAGTTGGCAGGACACCCTTCCCAGTCAATTAATAAACCAAAAACAACATTTATTAGGCAATTTCTCTGTATGTCAGGCACTGTGCTAAGCATTGGAGATAGAAATAAAAAGCAGAAATAGGAGCTTGCATTCTAATGGGGAAGAGGACAAAAACATATAAATCAGAATCTAGAAGATAAATTCAGAGTAGAAAGAAAGTAATTTTGGAGGAGATGACAAGCAACTGTGGGGTGGGGATGAGGGTTTCCTGGCTAGTACTTGATATAGGTCTTAAAGGCAACCAGGGATTCTGAGAGTCATTTGGAATGGAAACCATGGTCAGGAAACCAGCAAATGCATGGAGAGAGAAGATGGCGACCCCATTAGTCTGGTCACCTTGGAGACACCAGAGATGATAAGGGTGCTACGCTTGGTGGGGGTCTTCTTAGCTGGACGTCCACTGGGTTCTGTCAGCTGCCGGATTGCTGTCTCTGCCACAGGGTCCAGGCCATTGGAAAGGTGGCTGTCCCCTGCCAGAGAGTATATACTTATCAGGGCTCCAGAGTCCTTCTTATGAACAGGGCTCTCCCAGTCCAGCTCCTAATTTCTTTGATATCTGGTGCAGTGGGTGTTGGCACCATTCTATGGCCCTGCTGCTGCCTACCCTGCAGCTTCCCACTGTGGTCACTACATACACACACATACACACACACACACACACACACACACACACACACACACACACACACACACACACACACACTCACGGCTGCTGCTGGGGGAGGCACTGCTGGGGACACTGCTTTCACTCAGCACAGTCGTCGTCTTTTCTGTTACCTCCACCTTGGATGGGGATCGGGATGGGGAGTCTAAGGATAAGGAGAAAGATTAGTGAGCTGAAAGCACCCTCAATTCCACCCCCTCCCCTCAATAATTTTTCTAGGTAAGTCAACACTAAGGTATTAAGTAGCTTAAGGAGAGAGAAAAGAAATGTAGGTGCTAGGGGAGGGGAAAGAGGCGTAAGAAATACACTAGTGCATGGACAGAGACCACGGAGGCCCAGAAGGTGGGACAGAAGACTGGAGAAGACAAGTGAGGAGACTGAAGGGAATGGAGTAAGGAAGAAAGTAGACAGTGGGAGCAAAGGGTAAAGTGGGACACAGAAAGGACTGGAGATTGTGTGCCCAAATACAGGAAGACAGAGACAAGTGACAGTGACTGCTAAGAGAAGACCATGCAGAAGTCGGGAGCTCCCCTGGCATTCAGGATCTGCTGCCATACTCTTGCCCTGTCTCTGAGGGCTTCCCATTCCTTCATCGTCTTCACTTTTACCTAGTTTGCCGTCAGCTCGAGGCCGGGACTGGACAGTAGTCACTGTGGTGACGATGGTGCCGTCAGGCATGATGGTACGATCCAATTCAATCTTTTTCGTGGGTGTGATGCTGGGTCGTGGGGTGGGTGGGGCTGGGCCACTCAGGTTCCCAGGGGAGCCCTCTTCATATAATAGCTACCAGGAAAAAGGAGAACACAGAAAACGGACATGGGGCATCCTCCACCATAATGGCCCCTCACATGGACATTGCCTCCCCCGCAGGGGGTCGGCTTCTAACCTCTAATGCTAGAGTGGCAACTGGTCCTGAGGTCTTTCCTGGTCCAGGAGTCAGGGGACAGAGCTGCCTTCTGGACGTCTGCTTGGAGGGGGAGCCCACAGGCAGTGTGGCATGGCCCAAGAGGACCTCTGCAGAAAACGAGGGGTGGCCTGGTAAGTGATGCCCACCTCAAGGCCAGGCCCACCTCATCCCAATCCCAGCACACCCTCCTTGTGCATACTCACTGTCTCCAACACTGCTGCTCTGTAGAACCTTCAGCGTCAGCTCCCGGCTCTGGGGACCTATTTCCCTGTGAGTCAAGTGGCAGGGCAGGGGAAGATTACTGATCAATTGGGAAGCTGTGTCCTCCTAGGCAACCCCTCTCCTCCCCGTCTTGGGCTCATCATCCTCCCAGGCTCCCACTGAGTTAAGGGTGATTGACCAGGGTCTTTTCCCAGAGGCAACTTCAGGATGCCAGGATAATACAAAATGTCACATGGGAGAAAGGCATTTCAGAGATTCCTTACAGAGCCAGCTCTTCTGTCCACTCAACATCTGGAGCAAGTGGCACTGGCTTTGTCCACTTTTGCTGCTGAGGGCTGTCCAACTCCGCCACACAGCATAGCTCCCCATTTCCTGAAAGGAAACCAGAGGTAAAAAGTCAGAGACTGGGCATGGTACAAAGATCATTTAGAGCTGAAAGGGTCCTTTGATTTTATCAGGTCTAACCTCCTCATTTTATGGGTGAGGAAACTGAGAGTCTGAGGAAAGGAAGTGACTTGCCCAAGGTAACACAGCTAAAAAAAAAAACAAACCCAGGAACCAGGATCAGACCCCTAACTCCAAACATTTCAACCATACTACAAAGAGCAAAAAGTCATGAAGGAGGAACACTGGTTTAAAGACACAACAATAGCTCCTTCCCTACTCTAACTGCTCACCTCCTGTCTCACCTCCAGACTCGCCTCCTGTCTCACCACCTACATGGGTTGCTCTTAATTGCCTTAGCAGAAGTCGAATGGGTTTGGGGGCAGCTGGCTGAACTGGGGGCCCTGTGGGTGGCTTCTCACAGGATACCTAAGAACAGTTGGAAAGGAAAAGGGAAAGGAGAGGTTAAAAGTCCCCACAAGGACTGATTAGAGGATACAGCCCTTATCTTCTCCGCTGTCTACTCACCACGCCCTCTGGAGCAGGACAGGCCCTGAGGTTCACCATCATGGCAGGCTTTGTACTGATAATGGTGTCCTCAATCAGCTTCTCAATAGTAGACAGATCCACCTGTTCCTCACTTCTCTGCAAGGATGGCAAACAGAGGGTAAAGAATCACAGTCCCCTACCCTTCTCCCCTGTGTTCAGTCATGTCTGACTGACCCCATTTGGAGTTTTCTTGGCAAAGATACTGGAGTCGTTTGCCACTTCCTTCTCCAGCTCATTTTACAGATGAGGAAACTGAGGCAAACAGGGTTAAGTGACTCGCCCAGAGTCACACAGCTAGTAAGGATCTGAGGCAGAATCTAAACTTAGGTCTTCTTAACTCTGGGCCCAGCACTTTTTCCTAACTGCACTACCTAGCTGCCTTCTCCCCTAGCTATCTGTGATTCTCCATTGAGATTTTCCTTAGCTACCTCCCAATCCCCCTCCTCTCCCTGATCCACTTTCCCGTGTTCCCCTCTTATCTAATCTTCCAGGCCTTCCCAACCTATTCCAGCCCCCTAACTCACTTAGTCTCTTCCTACCTTGCTCCAACTACCATCCACCACCTCACCTGCTTCCCCCCAACCCCAACATACTCACCTCCTTCCCCTGCAGCTTGGGACAAACTGTCATGTTTAGCTCAGGATGGCCCCGGAAAGCCCAGGATACCAGCAACCCCTCATTGGCTATTTCTTCCAGGTTGACCTCCAACTAAGGGTGGAATTGGGGGTGGGGAGGAGAGGTAGAGGAGGCACATGGTGCTTGCCCATCCCTTATCACTTCTCTTCACATCATCTTCCTGGTCTCCATTCCCAAAAGGAGGTTATGGTTTAAACCTCAAAGCTTGAGGCAACATCATCCTCCTATCCTTACTCCTAGTCCCGTTTCCCCCTTTCCCCTCTACCTGTGCTGGAAGAAGTGTCAGAGTGACGTGGTAGGTCTCCATGGAGACAGCAGCTGGGGACTGCTGGGTCACCGAGACTGGGAAGCAAACCTCTTCGGCAGATAGCTGGCAGTGAAGGAGCTGAGGGAGGAGAGGCAAAGCTGCGGGTCCCCTCTCTGCCTTCTATGTCTGGGCACACATTTCAACCCAGATCCTCTTCCCCCCCCTTATCACAGATCTCTGGGGAACTAGAGGAAGCCCCACAAACATTACCTCAAGCCCACAGCTGTGCTAGGCACTGGGGGGGAAGAGGAAGTTTAGCTAAGTCATGGTCCCTGCTCTGGAAAAGTCTAATAGAGAAAGAGGATACACATACATGGATCACAGTAACATACATGATCGCTTTTATCCCATCAGAGAGACAAAAAAGCAAAAGGCCCTGTGATGGGAGAGGGAGGGGGGAGGAAGGGCATTGAAAGGGATGGTTATGGAAGGCTGTCTGGGAGAGGTGGCATGTGAGTTGGGCTAGAATTCAACAGGTAAAGGGAATAAAATGAAAGGTATAGAGAACTGACAGGACTCTGGGAGTTCACCCTATGGATCCAGAGTTGACTATCACCCACCCAAGCACCCACCCCTCACCATGCTGTGTTCTGATTGATCCACGCAGGTCATATGACTGATAGAAGCACAGGGTGGAAGCTGGGGTATCTCTTCGAAAGTGATCTGGATGGAGCTCTAGAAAAATAATTGGGGGTTGAGAAGAGGGTCAGGCTCCCTGAAGTTGACCCTACCCCCATCAGAATTGGTCTGTTTCCATCTGGCCAGGTTCCTGGAAGCTGCGGTCACTTCAGCTGCAGGGTTGGCTCCTGGCCTCCCCCTGGACCAAGACCTGGGTACAGGGAGCTCTCCCTTCTAAAAACCCCTCCCCACCAGAAGGCCAGTTGATGAAACTTCTGCAAAAGAGGCTGGGGGTTGGTGGAGGCAAGGCCAAGAAGACAGAGGCATTTGTTCACCCTGAAATTCATTTTCCCCACCCCCAAGCAAAAAAGGCTATGGATTGTCCTCTAAAAAAAATAATAAAACCCAGGGAGATGCAATAATAATAATAATGCAATAATAAGGACAATAATTTATAATTATTGATTGCTTTAAAGTTTACAAACATTATTCTTAAATATGGAAATGCTGGGGAAGGAGTGGTTGAAGCCTAGGGCTCCTACAGAGGATAGAAATCTATTGGGTGGAATGTTTCTGGCTGACACATGGGGGTGGGGCTGGAATTTTTTTTTTTTTAAGGATAGGGGAGGGGAAGAGAAGAGAGAAATTAAGTGTCAGAAATAGAGAGGTTTTGAAAATACAGTCTTGTCCCAAGATCAGCAATATCTACTGAGCTGGGCATGGCTCTGGGGGACAGAAAGGATGGGAAGAACAGCCAGCATACTGGGTTCAAGTCCCTAAGGGGCCCAAGATAGGAGCTAATTCTTCCAGCCAGACACCAGGGTGAGATTAAGAAGAAAGCTCCTTAGCTCAAACCTTGGAAGAGCTGGCTCCTAAATCATCCATAGCTCAGCAAGAGTGGTATGGGGACACTATAGATGGTAGGCTCACCCAGGGTTCAAGAAGGGGTACAGGCCAGGAAGAGCTCACGGGATGGGGGGGGAGGGGCACAAGTTGGCTCCTTCCCTAGGACTTATTGGCAAAGGGAGCAAATCCCCAGAGCTCATTTGCCTGGCAAAACAAGTCAGTAAGTGCTTCTGATCCAGCAGCCTCCCCCCATTCCTGGCTCAGACCCACCCACTAGAGGCAGATGGATGCTGCTCAGGGCCCCGGACTCCCAACACCTAGGGCAGTACAATGTTCAGCTGAGTTGGCAATCTTAGAGAAACCACTCTTCACCTGAGGACAAGGTGCACAGAGCTGGGCACAGGGGAGGGAGGGGCCAAGTTTTGAACTGTCAACTGCCCCCTTGACCACAGAGGGCACAAAAGAGAAATATAACAAGTCTTCATTAGCTGCTAATTCTCCAGAGCTATTAAGAGAACTGGAGAGGGACAAGACCACTAGTTTGATAGGGAATCCCTTCCAGGAACTGAGCTAATGTTCCTAGGAGGGGGAGGGGAAAAGGTGGCAGAAATAAAATGTTTGGGCTGGGCTGGTGGGGGCTCCAAAGGAGGGAAGTCCAGCCCCCTCCACCCCAGTCCCGTGACACATGCTTCCTGCCCCACTTCCTTGGTGGTCAGATGTCCCATGGTGCAATTCTGGGGACTCAAACCGATCCCTGGCCAGGTTGAAGTCCCTGACTGACCCTTAGGGATCAGGTCCAATTGGGTCCCAAGCATCTTATATGAACAACTCCCCTCTAACCCCATTCATCTATCTATATGGAAGAAGATATGGGGGCTGAAAAGGCTGAGACTGGTAGGGAGGAAGTAAGTAAAAGTGGATTTTTGGAGGGAAGGTCAGGGATTTGGGACGTAAGAGGTGCCTGCTAGAGGCAGGGGAAAGGCCGGGAGCAACCAAGTAGGTTCCTCAGGCTGTACGGTGCTTCCAAACCAACCGGCAACCCTCCCACCCCCCAATCACCATCACCACCACCACCAATACCACAGCTCCAGGTGGAGAAGCTGCTCCCTCAACACAGGGATTAGCGTTGCTATGAGAACAGCAACTTCTCTGCCGGTTTTGGAGCACTAAGGTTCCCCCGCCCACGGGGACCAGGGATTGGGGGCACAGAGCGGTCCCTGCACCCCTCACCTGCACCCACACCCCGTTCTCCTAGGTGGAGGGTTTAGGGGAGGAGGAGAGGGTTGAGGGGTACTCCAAGCTGCCCCCCCCACACACACACACGACCTGATTTTAGTGCACCTTAACTGCCTTGTTGCTCTGAACGGGAAAGTGGAACCAAGCCCCCAGGACCCCCCTCCAACTTACCCCAACCCTGCAGGCCTGCTGATTAAGCGCTCGCACCCAAGCTCTCTGCCAGTTTTCCCGGAAAGACTTGAAGGCGAAGAGTGAGGCCAGGAGGCCCCGGACACCTGGCTCCTCCGGGACGCCAGTCCGGTTGGACAGTAGGCGCAACAGGGAGCGCCACACGCCCAGCTCTCGTAACGAAGCCCCCGGCTCGGCCACCCCGAATCCCGGCCCCGGCCCCCGGCCCCGGTGCGCTCGCCCCAGCCATATCCCCCGGGCGTACTGCAGCAGCCAGACGGCCACAGTGAGCAGCGAGGCGGCGAAGAGGAACAGCAGAGCCACCCAGCCCACGTCCCGCCACCCCCAGCCCGGATCCATGCTCTGCGCGCCGCCCCGGCTCGGGCTCAGCAGCCGCCCCGGGGGAGCATGGTCCGGGCAGCCCAGCGGCCGGGGAGCGGGGGCGGGAGTGGGCTCGGCTGCGCGCGGAGCTCTGCTGGAGCCCGGGACTTCTTAGGGTTCAAAACAGCCGGAGCGGGGGCCCGGGCGCCAGGTTCTCTCGCCTCGCCAGTCACATCGCGGGCCGGTGCCGGCGGCTCAGCCCGGGCTCGCTCTCCCTCTTACTACCCCCGGGCCTGCCTGCCTGCTCGCCTTCTTCGCGCCGCGCTGGCTCCGCCGGAGCTGGCTCAGGCTCCGCTCGGGGGGCTCCGGGGGCTCGGGCCGGCGCGGGGAGGGCTGCGTGCGCAGAGCTGACACTGACAACACCGCCGACACCCCGCCCCCACCGCGCCTTAAAGGGACCGCGCCCGTGCGGGCGGGGCGTCGGCTGAGCCGGGAGCCCTGGGGAGGCCGCCCGCCTCGGGCGGAGGCTGGGGGTTCCGAGGAGGCGGGGTCGTCACTCGCCTCCCCATCCTGGGCTGGGGGAAAGTGCACACGCTCCGCATCCCCAAGCACACCAGCGGGACTCGAGGCAACCATCAGAGTTACCTTGCACTCCCCCCGCCCCTTTCTGTCCTCCCTGAGGTCACAGAGCGGGGGGGACTTCGCTGACCCCGAGGGAGCCAGGGCAGAGTGCTGCCCCGCCTTCCAGAGCCACTTGCCCCAGCACCCCGTCGGTTCTCCACGCCCCCTCTTCTGGGATGGAGCAGGGATGAGGGGCGTCCCATGGCAGAGTCAGATGGAGGAGCTAAAGAAGGGAGGTGGAGTTGGACTGGGGGATCCTGGCCAAAGTGGGGAGCCAGGGGATGAAACGGGGAGGAGGCGGGGGTGCAGGATGAGCTGTATGGAACGCCCTGCCTCCTCAAGCTATATATAGAGAGCCCGTAGCTTCGAATCCTGTTTCCAGGTGTCAGGGCCCTGGGAGGAATCAGGTTTGGGGGGATGGAGGGAGTCTGGTGTCGGTTCAGCTTCTGAATTATCTCCTTAGTCTAGCTATGTACTTCCATAGGAATACCTCCTGCCCACGGAACCGGATGGACGAGGTAGTCTGGGTGGGGGTGGGTTGAGCGCCCTGGGAACATCAATAGCAGCCCTTAGAAGTTTGACTCCTGAAACCCAGCCGGCAGAAGTCGGAGGAGGGGGCATTGTGCACGTACACCGTCCAGCCCTGGCTGTGGGAACCAGGGGATTTCACCCCAATAGTATAGGACTGGAGCTATTCGTTACCTGACAGGAGATTGAGGGAGGTGGTGGGTAGGGAAGGGTACAGAATGAAGCCCATGACGAAAATAGTTTCTTAGATTTATTCCTTTCCTTTCCTTTCCTCTAATAACCTCCTCCTAAAAAACACGGAAAGGGTGTAGGAAGGACTCAGTCCCTAGAAGGGAGGAGAAGGGGTTAAACATCGCCCTCTTCCTTCCTTCCAGCCCCCTCCCCCCAACTCATAAATCCAGCCACTAGTCAGGGGAGTGACCCAAACCGCAGTAAACTATGGAGTCCGAGAGGTTGGCTAGCAGGACCGGGCGGATCTAGGCTGGGTTATGGCTGTACAAACCCCAGGGGGCCTGAGGGGGTGGGGATGCAGGCTTGACTGAGGTCAGCTCTAGGCCCTACAGCACAGCACCTCTCCTTGGGAGGTTTGGAAAGAGCTGGAGTTTCTCAGGTTTAATATCCCTAATTCCAGAGGATTTAGGGGACAGGAGATTTAGGGAGTAGACTACACATTTTTGGCCTGAGGGAACAGTTAACAGTGGAAGAGTAGCAGGGGTTGGGGGAGCAGGTTCTTCTGGAAGGCAATCAAGAGCTGCTTTTGTATATCCAGGCCCTCTTATCTGAACAAAGTGTGCACATCAAAGCCTAACTCAAAGCCCACTTCCAGAAATCCAGAAAGCGCTCTCCAACTATTTGGGTGGCCACAGATCCCTCTTTTCTTAGCATCTCTTCTAGGAGGCAGGCTAAGATGGACCTGGGTTCAAATTCAGTCTCTGATGTTGATGCTAATGGTTAATATTTTAGCATTTAAGAGTCATAGAAAAGTAAAACAGGATTTTACAGCCCTTCACTTTACAGATGAAGGAACTGAGGGCCTGAGAATCCAGAAGTCTTGCCCAAGATCACATAATTAACAGTTACAGGCTGTCATTTATCACTCTTAGGTTCCTAACCAGACTGTAGGCTCCTGGGGAAGAGAACCATATCTGAAAGCCCTCATAGAGTTGGCTTCAAAGAATTACAGTGCTTTCTTAACCAGAGGGGAGGATCCAGAGGAAATGGAAATTGCCCAAGAGGCTGGGAGGGACTACAAATTCCACCCAGTAGCAGGATGCATAACTATGATCACAAAGGAGAAAATCTAATGATTGGCTATGGGAATCTGTCACACCCTTTGGGTCAATATAAAAAAACCAAGTTGTTGAGCAGCTTGAGAGGATTTCACTTCTAGGCAGAAATAAAGTAAAATTCAGGGTCCTGTTTGTCTAGTTCCTCCTCAGTTTCCTTTGCTGGGTCATTGGTTTGAGGGCTCCTGAAATCTCTGTCCTGAATCCTTTTCCATCTCTATAACTTTCTCCTTTAGTGACCTCAGTATAGAGAGAAGACAAAAGAACACCACTAAAGAGGCAAGGCTTCCTAAGGGGTATATGAAGAGGCATGTGCCAGGCAACTCAAGATACTGCCATTACTCCAATCCACAACTCATTTCAGGACCCCAAACCCAAAAGCCTTGGAAATAGCTGGGCCTCCTGCCAAGCACCCACAGCTCTCATCTATCAAAACCACTCTTGTGGAGATACCAAATGGCAGCTGCTTCCTTAGGTGCAGCAAAGAATGGTTTTGCCACTCAGATCCTTGGCTTTACCATCTGCTTTGCTGCTTCACCCTAGGAACCATGGGACTTTCCTCTTTGACCTGCATTTGAAATTTATATGTATTGTCTGCCCTATTAGAAGCCCTTTGCCTTACTTTTTCTATTTGTATCCCTTGTGCTTTGTACAGAGTAAGCCCTTAATAAGTGCTATTTCATTTCTCTCTCATGGGTCCATAAGTAAATCACTGTGCAAACTTTAAATCCTTATGTAAATGTCAGCTGTTACTCAACTTCCAAATTATATATCTAGCTTTACTCTTTTGCTTGAACTATACAATACCATATGACCTGCTTTCTGGACATCTCTATGTAGATAAGACATCAGTGTCCTAAAGAGAACTCATTATATTTTTTATTTTTAATTCTGAATTGATACACCAAAAAAAATTAGTATTTCTCTTTTACAAATAACAGAAAAAGAGAGGCAGCTAGGTGGCGCAGTGAATAGAGAACTCGCCCTGGAGTCAGGAGGACCTGAGTTCAAATTCAGCCTCAGACACTTATCACACAAACTAGCTGTGTGACCTTGGGCAAGTCACTTAACCCCAATTGCCCTCCAAAAAAAACAAGCAAAAAAGAAACCAAATAACAGAAAAAGAAGATTGTATGTGAAAGTAAGAATCTCTTCCATTCTTCTTTTTTTTAAAGTGTATAATAAATTAAAATGATTACTTTGAAAATTGTTTTGTTTGTTCCTTCTAGACTCAATCTGTGCACTCTTAAAATTGTATCAATGACTGACATTTTTCTTTTTTTGTATCATCATTGATAACCTCTACCCCAATTAAAGATAGAAAGAAGAAAAATTCCCTGTAACAGAATGAAGTAAAACATCCACACAGTAGCCATACCCCAAAAGTATGTATTTCTCTGCCACCCTGTATTATATGAAATGCATAGGGTTACAAAGGAAACCAATTATACTGAAATACACTTATCAAAATATAACATGCTTCATCTTGGGTCCCCTGGGGACACAGCTGATCACTTCTTTGATTGTCATTCTCTGAAATTATCTCTTTTCTCATTTTTATGGTGCAATAATATTCCATTATATTCAAATAGCACCATTTATTGAACTCTACCCCCACCCCCAACCCCATTTGATGGATATGTTATATGTTAAGAGCATGGACCTGAAATGTTTGGCTCTGGGTATTGCCATGACCAGTCTGGTCATTGTTGTGACCATTTTATTCTAAGTTCTAGACCACCCTGAGGTCTTCCTCCTTGGGGTCCTCAGTTCTCCCTGTCTGTGATACAGAGCAAACATGCAGGCTACATGTGCCTCTTGTAGTCACTAGTCACTTTGGGAAGTTTCTAGTTTCTAATTTAAGTGAGGGCATTGGCTTTTCTGGTGGACCCATTCCCTATTATCCAGAAGCTTCTGGTTGAATTCTTAGGCAGTTCTAGAGTAGATAGAGTCACGTCCTGTAGTTTCTCATTTAAAAAAAAAAATCATTATTCAGTCGTGTGGTTTTTTTTAGATTTTTGATAAGTAGGTGGGAGGAGAACTGAATTTTCAGTTAAGAGAGCTTAAATTCAGTTTAACAGAGCCTGCCTCATATAAAATGAGTTAATATTGTCAAGTGCTCAACAGAGTGCCTGGAGCATAGCAGGCACTTAATAAATGCTTATTTGCCCTCCTCCCCCCCAAAAAAAGCCATCGAGAGGGAGTCCAAACTTATATTTCTCCCCACAAATGCATGATTCCCTGAAATTTCATTCACCTTCACCTTCTGGTCACAAAGGTTTTCTGGAGTTATCCTTGATTCTCTTTCTTCCTCAACCCCTCTATCCTATTAGTTGCTAAGTTTTGTTGATCTCATCTCTACAACTCTCAGACTCATTCATTTCAATATTCACACAGCCTCTACCCTTGTTCGGGCCCACGTGACCTCATGCCTGGACCTAAAAAACCTAATCTGTCTCCTTGCTTCTAGTCTTCTCTCCCTTATCAATCCATCCTCCATACAGTGGTCCAATTGATATTCCTAAAGCCTAGATCTGACTGACACCCATTCTTCTTTTTGTCTTTGATGGCTCTCTAGAAATAATTTTTTTGATAAAATACAAAATTCTCATCCTGGGACTTAAAGCCCTCCAGAATCTAGCTCCTAGCTAGCTGTCTTATTTTATATTACTCGACCTCACAAAATCTCTATACTAGTCAAATGTGCTAGCTTCCCCTCTCCACTGTCCTCCTATACTCCTATGATATGATACTTCCTGCCTTCTTGCTTTTCTATAAGAGGTCCTCTACACTGCTTCTTAGAAACTATCATCCAGGGCTTAGCTGCTTCCTTCCCCACAGGGCCTTTACCTGATTCTTCTCCCCCTGCCAGAAGTATCCTCCTTGAGATTGCTTTGCAGGTATTTGTGTACATGCTACCTACCCCCCCGTAGAGCCGAAGTTTCTCAAGAGCAGACATCATTTCATTTTTGTCTTACTATTCTCAGTGATTGGTACATAGCTGGTATCTAATAAATATTTGTTGAATTGAGAACTCTTCCTATTTATTGGTCTTTCCACCTCACACAATTCTCCTAGTTGAACCTTAGCTGGTTTTAGCCACCAGAATTCTACTTTTTCCCAAATTTCTAGTTATGGCATCCAAAGCACTTTCCCTAGAACAAGGCAAAGGTAGTGCTAGTATTTTGCAGATGAGAAAACTCAGAGATGAAGTGACTTGTCCATAATCACACAGCTACTAAATCGTAGAACCAGGATTTGATTCCAAGTTATGATTCCACGTTTAGTTGTTGATTCCATGTTCAAGGGCCCTAATTACTTGGCATTTAAGTCTCTCCAGCTCTGTGCTTGGCTTCTACTTACTGTGTTTACTTATGTAGGTCTAAATGTTTTGTCCTATCCATTCAACTGGAAATTCACCAAGGGCAAGGATTATGTTTCCTCTTTCCTCTGGCTCTCCCATTGTGCCTGTACAAGATTCTATACAAAAGCAACATGGAGACAGGCATAGCATTGCCATGCTTCTCCCTGGCCCACCTCCTTGGTTGGGGGTAAAGGCAACATAGCTGACCTATGTTTCCCAGGGTCTGTTCGTGTCCAGCTAAATCCTTTGAGCTATCAGGGAAAATGTATAGAAACTTAATAGAGAAGAAAGATAGGTTTTATTTTTATTTTTATTTCTCAGGCTGGGGTTAAAAGGACTTACAAGAGAAAGGAATTTTAGCAATCCAGGGTTTCTTAAAACTTTCTGGGGACCCCTTGTGGCAGTACAGTGAAGCCTATGGGGCCCTTCTCATAATAATATTTTTTAATGTATGAAATAAAATATATAAAGTTACAAAGGAAACCAATTATACTGAAAGTTTTCAAAATATAAACAAAAAGCCAAATCCACAGGCTCCAAGTTAAGAACTGATATAATTGAACCCTTTCATTTTACATAGGAGGAAACCAAGACCCAGAGAAGGCATGTGAATTATCTAACATCATATTGGCAGAAAGTAGTAGAACCAGGATTTGAATCCAGTTCTCTGATTTCACATCTAGTGTACTTTCCAATTTTGCCATGCTTTATGGCATTTGGTATTAATATGCTATAAAATAGGTCAAGTATAACCTAATGCAAAGTGTATTCTAATCACTTCCTGGTTTTATGACAGATAACATTCCTTAACAGGTCAAGTTCCTTTTTAGTGAGGCCTCCACACTGGATAATATGACTTCTATAGAAAAGGTGAGGCAAATTGCCAGGTCAGCAGAACAAGACTCAGGCCTGCTTCCTTCCACCTGGCCCAATAAAAAAAGACATTAGGTTCAGATTATCTCTAATATCTTGTGGCAAACTCCTTGAAGGCAAGTAAGTGGTCGGTTGACTGTCAATACATCCTTATTCAGACAGAATCACATCAGTCAGAATCTAGTTGTTCAGATCATCTTCAGAAATGTAAGCACAAAAAGACCCTCTTCTCCTATCTATCTACCTGCTCTGGCACCTCATCTTCTGCTGGTCCTCTATACCTAGGTAAGTTTCTTCTCTGTCCCATTCTCACTATCTCCCTACCTCTCCCTCCACAAAGTCCTCCTGACACTCCAGATATATATATTTTCCCCTCCACTCTTCCACACACTGAAGGGGAACACTGTGGACTCTCTCTAGATAAATCTCCACAGATCAAAAGGAAAGAGCTGAGTCCTGCTTTTTTTTCCTAGACTGAAAAACCTGGTTAGGAGAAACTTCACCTCCTACTATATCAATGAGGATTCATAATAAAAATGTTACATTTGAAAGATGCTTTAGGTTTGCAAAGTCTTTTCCTCATAATCTCCCAGTGAAGTAGGAAGACCTCCCTTATAGGCTATCTCTTAGAGAAAAAAAAAACAGGAACTTAATGGTCCCTACAGTCTACAGAACCACCAGACAGTCACTTAGCCCTTGAGACTAAGCACCCTGAATATGCAGAACCTCATCCTGGGTAATAGAGAAGGAAAAGGTGGGGGGGGGGGGTCCTTGCTCAGTGAGCAAGTTTGATGAGAAAACTTGACTCATAGGCAAGACATATAGGAGCACTAATACCTAGACCTCCTGGCTGTTCCAAGAACAAGACACTCCATCTCCCAGCTCCCAGATTTTTTTTCTGGTTATCCCCCATGCCTAGAACACTGTCCTTCCTCCACTCTGATTATTGATCTCCAACCCCTCTTTTACTGCAGCCTTCCCTAACCCCTCTTAATTCTAGTGCCTTCTCTGTTAATTACTTCCTACTTATCCTCAATATAGCCTGTTTTGTATATATTTGTCTCCCCATAGATTGTAAGCTCCTTGGGGGCAGTGACTGTCTGTCTGGCATATAGTAGGAATTTAATGTTTAGACAGAATTATATAAACCGGCATTTGGGGAAGTAAAAAGATAATGATGATGGGACTGGAGTAACCAGAACTAAGAATATTGTATCAGGAGAAGTTTCATTGATTGAACTAACCAAACTGAATTAAAACCAAGTGATTGTCGCTCTAACCCTCATTCCTATGGGAATTGCTATAAGACATGATCAGGGTGTCAAAACCCCAGGATTCTCTCCTGGTTTTGCTGAGAGGTGGTGGGTTGCTGTCAGCACCCCATCTCTCCTTCTGGGAAAATGAGAGCATCATCACCTGCTGCATGAGGGCCTGTGGGCGGCAGAGCCCTGCGGATGAGCTGTTCTTTACAAAGGCCTCCTAGGGAGCAGCTCCTAGGAAACCAGAGAATACAGAACAGACACTTGTCTGGATGCTCTGAGCTCGGAGGCAGCCCAGCGGGGGCTCGTGGCGGCTGCTCCAAGGGCCCCTCCTCTTCCATCTTTGCAGCTGGGAATGTGGTGGCCTAAGGCCCTGAGCTGGACTAGCCTCAGCCAGATGCCGCCAAAGGTGCCTGGAGCCGGACTTGGGGGCTGCTGCCAGTGTTTGGGGGCTAGACAGGGGCCCAGTCCCCGGCCGGCCACTGCAGACTGCAAGGAGCCAGGGACCAGGGAAAAGCGTTGGCGAGGCTTGGGGGGCCAGGAACGGGTGCTTTATGAGTCTTCTCCTCTCCCCTGACCCTGCTTCCATCCTTTTTCCCAGTAGTGGAACTTCCCGAGAGAGGCATGAGCTTCTCACTGGGGGTTGGGGGTGTTCTGGGATCACTTGTTTCTACCAAGAAGAATAAAACGTCTGACAGCCCAGGTTCGGGCGCGCGGCTGAACAGACTGGAGGGGACCCGACTCTTTAAAGCCTAGGCGGGGGCTGACCAAGGAGGAGCCTGACGTGCAAACCTACTAGAGGAGGTGGCGGCCACGTGGTACGAGGCGTCCATCTTGAAAAAGGGCGATGAGTGATTTCCGGTCTGGGATGTGCCCGGTGCCCTATCCTCTATTTGCTCCGTAATGAAGCCCGGCAAGGTTGGGTTGCAGTCGATAGTACCGTCGGTGCCTAGATACCTCAGAGGGAGAATGTCCTATAGAACAGCGCCACACCGCTGCCGCCTCTGCCCACAAGAAAAATGGCCACTCGCCACCTTCACTGCCCACTTCTGCAATCAGCACAGAGGAAGTTGCAATGCAAAGAGAGTCCGGCTGGAAACCTCAGCTGGGCAGGTACAGCAAGGGAGTGGCCGAAGAGGTAGCTTGCTGGCTAACTTGCTTGGTAGTGTGGCTGGGCTGACTCGGGCACCCGTGGCACGGCCAGCGCCGCTGCCGCCGCCTCCTCCTTCGCCTTCGAGAAGCCCTCAGCCCGCTCGTGGCCCCGGGCGACGCAGTCCGTGGCCAGCCCCAGTTGTCTAGAAGGGTACCGTACGTCGTCGGGCTGTGGTCCCCGGGCCCCCCGAGCGGGCTCCTAGCGGGGCTCAACCCCGCTAGGGCGCCTTTCATGGCTATGATGCGGCCCTTCCCGGCGCTGCCTCTGCTCATCAACCTGGGCGGCTCGCTGCTGGGCTTCGTGGCCACGCTCACGCTCATCCCGGCCTTCCGTGGCCACTTCATCACGGCTCGCCTCTGCGGCCTGGATCTCAACAAGACCAGCCGCCAGCCCATGTGAGGAGGGCACGGGCAGGGTGACGGGAGAGGAGGGAGGGGGTGCGGTGAGGGGAGGGGGCGGGACAGGAGGAGGAGGAGGGGTCAGAGGAGAGGAAGGGGGACAGCCAGGGAGGAGAGGAGGGGGCACTGGAGATGGGGAGAAGGGAAGGGAAGTTCCAGGGACCAAGAGGGATGTGGAGAGATTGACAGACAGACTGGGAGAGAAGGAAGGAAGAAGCCTGGAGGAGACTGGGAGACGGGACTGGAAAGAGGACAGGTGACTGAGGAGCAGACAAAGTTAGGAGCAGAAGTGGAGAAGGGAAGAAGGGCGAGCTGAGGTGGGGGGCGGGGCGGGAAGAATAAAAGACTGAGCTTTGAAGACAGGGCCGAAGAGAGAGAGCCAAGAACTTAGACTGACCTTGGGACCTGAGGTCCGAGGGAGACAAGAGAAACGTGCTTCATAGAAAGAGGCCTATGGTGTGGGGAAGGGATGGAGAAGCAGGGCTGGGGCAGGGATGCTCTTTGTCAGAGGGGACAGGGTGAGATGTTAAGAATGATACCCTTGGAAATAGGGTCTTCTCATCGGCTAGCAGAGATAGCCTCTTCCTTAGTGGGGACATGGGCTGGTGGACTCTGGAGTCTAGCTCTGGTGAGTGACACGATGTTTCCCCCACTCCTCACCTGTCCTGTGGCACAGCCCCGAGTCCCAGGGTGTCATCAGTGGTGCAGTTTTCCTCATCATCCTCTTCTGCTTCATCCCTGTTCCCTTCCTAAACTGCTTTGTGGAGGACCAATGTAAGGCCTTCCCCTACCAGGAGGTTAGTGGACCTGAACTAAGGGAGGTTCATCTGAAGATTGAAGGGTGGCAGGAGAGTTGACAAAATCTAGATTGGTCAAGGGTTGGGCTTTTTATTTGTTTTATCTGGGGGGGGGAGGGGATAACATATAGGAGGGCTGGTCGAACATGAGGGACTAAGGTATAGGACTGAACAGCATAGTGGCTGTTGAAGAGGGCTGGGCTTGGACCCCAATTCTGATACTTAGTAACTCTGGCTTTCTCCCTGAAGGCCTTAGTCTCCCCATCAGTAGCAAAGGAACAATAATTATTGTACTGCATACCTCATAAAGTTGTTTTTGTGGAAAACATTTTTTTCCAATCTCAAATGCTATAGAAATGTGAATTGTTGGGGCCGGCTAGGTGGTGGCAGTGAATAGAGCAACAGCCCTGGAGTCAGGAGGACCTAAATTCAAATCCGGCCTCAGACACAAAACTAGCCATGTGACCTTGGGCAAGTCACTTAACCCTAATTGCCCTGTCTTCCTCCAAAAAGCAAAAAAAAAAAAAAAAAAGAAATGTGAATTGTTGAGCAGGCTGAAGAATTAACCCTTGGGCTAGTAGGGACAACTAGGTGTAGAGGGAAGGACTGAGCCATCTCTTGTTTCTCCCCAGTTTGTGGCCCTGATAGGTGCCTTGCTCGCTATCTGCTGCATGATCTTTCTGGGCTTTGCGGATGACGTGCTCAACCTTCGATGGCGCCACAAGCTGCTGCTGCCCACGACTGCCTCTCTACCTCTCCTCATGGTCTATTTCACCAACTTCGGCAATACAACAGTCGTGGTGCCAAAGCCTTTCCGTTCCATGCTTGGCTTGCATCTGGACCTCGGTGAGAAGCACCATTCCTGCCTCCTAGAATCCTCTTTCGCTGTGGCCCACCTCTCTGATCCTTAGGACCCTCTTGCTATATCAATACCTTAGCTGTATGCCTCACTCAGCTCAAAAGCCTTTGTTTTTGCTGATACCCATATCCCACTGTGTTCTTCTTCTGCCCTTCTGTCCTCCCTCTCCTTCCCCAGATTCCTTCTGATAAATGTCTACCCTGCTCCTTATTCACTTTAGTGCCCCTGGTAAGCATAATCTCAGCTGATCTTTTCAATCAAGCAAGCAGGTATTTATTAGGTGTCTATTATATGGGGATACAAATACAAAAAGAGACAGTTCTGCCCTCAAGAAGTTTATATTCTGCTGGGGGGGGGGTACATATTCACAGATTTTATAAAAGTACAGTAAATACACAAAATAAATTCAAAGTGATTTGGTGGGGATGGGGAACCAGAGGAGAGGAAGTAAAATTTAGAATCAGAAAAGGTCTCTTGAAGGGAGACAGGAGTTCTCAAAAATGGAGGTAGGGAAGGACATCAGTTCTGTCTCCCTATACCTGGTGACTTCTTCCTCCTCCAGGCATCCTGTATTATGTCTACATGGGACTTCTGGCGGTGTTCTGTACCAATGCTATCAACATCTTAGCAGGGATCAATGGATTGGAGGCTGGACAGTCTCTAGTCATTTCTGCCTCCATTATCATCTTCAATCTGGTAGAGCTTGAAGGTAGGTTTGGATGTGGATGGGAGAGCAGGGAGGACAGTATTGGAAGTATAAGGGGGTAAGCAAATTATGACTTTGGGGAATGCAGAAGGGGAAGAAAACAAGAACAAAGACAGTTGATAAAATTGTTGTTGGTTTTTAAAATAATGTTAGGGAAAGCAGAATGATAAAAGAGGTGCTGACTTCATCTCAGGAGATCTTCTGTCTGGTTCTGATTCTATCCCCTTTAGCTCTGTGACCTGGGGGGGATTCACTTAAATCCTCTGATCCTTCTTTGCATAGGCTCTCAGAGGTGGAAAGAACCTTTGTTAATGGTTTCGTTTTGGATTTTTTTAACAAATGTTTTATTGATGCTCTTTTCTTTCCTACATCACTGTCACTTCCCAGTGACTCCTGGAGGTCATCTAGTCCAGTCTTCTCATTTTAAAGATGAGGACACGGAGTCTCAGAGAAGGGCAGTGGCTTGTCCACGGTCACATGGCTAGTAAGTGGCAAAGCCAGGATAGGAACTGCATTCTGGCTTGTAGCATAGCAGTCTTTCCACCGTGCCATAGCCACGGAGAGTTTGAGAGCATTTTAAGGTTTGTAAAAGCCTTTGACATGTAGTATCCTTTTGAGTCAATAAAAATATTATTATTTGCTTGGTAGTGGGGATATGGAGATGAGAAGTGAGGAGTCATTATGCCATAATGGCCTATTTGTCAACAAAATGATATTAATATTGGTACTTCTTATCTTACAAGAAAAGAGTTTGTAAACTCTAAAGTGCTGTGTAAATGTGAGTTTTCATCATTCTTGAGAAACAGAGTAGTGTGGTGGAAGGAGTGCTAGGCCTGGTGTCAGGAGGCCCAGCTCCAACTCTCACCAACTGTGTGTGTGTGTGTGTGTGTGTGTGTGTGTGTGTGTGTGTGTGTGTGTGTGACCACGGGCAAGTCACCTAACCTCTCATCCTCTGTTTCATCATCTGTAAAAGGGGATAAGAACAAAGTATTTGCCCCACCTACATCTCTCGATTATTGTGAAGAAAGTGCTCTATAAACCTTAAAGTGCTACAGAAATGTGAATTGTTGTTATGTAATGCAAGTTGTTGTTACTGAGAAATAACTGCCATCATGTAGATATGGTGAAAATAGATGGTGTACTAAGCATTGTGGAAGAAGAGAAATATCAGAAGCTGTCTGAAAGAAAAGCCACAGTGAAGCATGCGGATGGTGTTGGAGAGGGATGGGGAGTAGCCTGAGTCGAGGTCGGGGTCAGGAGCTTGGCTAAGCCACAGGGGCAGTTCTCACCTGAATGATTTATCCCTTTTTCCTGTTCTGGAAGGTGATTACCAGGATGACCATGTCTTTTCTCTGTACTTCATGATTCCGTTCTTCTTCACCACTTTGGGACTTCTATATCATAACTGGTAAGGGGCTATCAGAGGGTATGTGTGGTCAGAGTTGTTGGTAGGGGCCAAGGCCAGGGGCTGAAGGATTTTCACATCTGTTCAGGGTCCTCAATCAAAAGTGTTTTTAAATGCCCAAACCCCTATGTGTGGGAGTCTTGGTGCCAGAGAATGAAGTACTCAGGAATACTTAGGGATGCTGTACCAAGACTGTGGGTCTTTTGGGACTGTCAGGGACAGTGGGAGGTGGGGTGGAGAGGAGACTGGTGAGGAGAATGAAGTTGGGGCGGGTGGAGTAGGGAATGTTTCAGCCACAAGTCAGATTTTGGTGCTGATGGCATCAAGTCAGGGGCAGTGTGTATGGGGGTGGGAAATGATGCATGCCTGGTGATAAAGGTCAGTGATGCTCTATGGCCCTGCTTCAGTTCATCTCTTTCCCATAGGTACCCATCCCAGGTGTTTGTGGGCGATACTTTCTGCTACTTTGCAGGCATGACCTTTGCTGTGGTGGGCATCCTGGGGCACTTCAGCAAGACAATGCTCCTCTTCTTCATGCCTCAGGTGTTCAACTTTCTCTACTCCCTTCCACAACTTCTCCATATCATCCCTTGTCCCCGCCACCGTGTGCCCAGGTACCTTTTTCTATGTGGGATTATGAGGGAAGGGGAAGAAAGGAGGACCCTGTAGACATAACAGGATTTAGATGATGGCTTTGAGGAATAGTCCCAACACATGGTGACATTAAAACTGATGTGAAGATCTGGTCTCCTATAATTCTGTATGAGTGCATGGATGAAGGGATCCTAAGTACATGGCAATAGACTAGGAATCGATACTGAGTTCTGATTATGCCATCCCCCTTCAGCTTTAACCCCCCCCTGATGAATTTCACTCCTACTTCACTTAACTTGGCAGATCAGTTAAAAAATAAAAAAGATGAGGGGTAGATAGGTGTTGAATTTGATGGAGTACCCATTCTGGAGACAGGAGGACTCAAGTTCAAATCAACCTCCGACAATTGACACTTACTAGCTATATGACCCTAGGCAAGTCACTTAACCCCAATTGCCTCACAAAATCAATAAATAAATAAATAAAAAGGTGTAACTTTGGTTTAGGTGCTGGTGAAATGCTTCCTGAGTTGCAGCTTTAATTAGAGTAGCCTGAACAGTGATGGGAGCAGACTAGTTGAGATCTCCAAAACTGTGATGAGAAAGCTTCTGCTGTTGTTGTGTTTCTTGTTTTTCTTTTTTTCTTTTTGGAGGGGGGAGGGCAGGGCAATTGGAGTTAAGTGACATGCCCAAGGTCACACAGCTAGTAAGTGTTAAGTGTCTGAGGCTGAATTTGAACTCAGATCCTCCTGACTCCATTCACTGCACCACCTAGCTGCCCCTTCTGCTATTCTTTAGCTCGTTCTTCTTTCCCTTAGACCTGCCCCCCTTGCTGACTTACCTGCTTCTCCTAATGATGTGTGCCTGAGGAGCACATAAGTGTTTCCCTTGATAGTGCTACCATTGACCTCATCCCTCATAACCTTTAACGTTATCTTTGATTTGGTCTTCTCTCTCGTCGACAGTCAAGTACCAAATCCTAGCCATTTTGCCTCTGCAACATCATTCCATCCATTTTATTCCCACTGTAACTGACCTTATGCTTCATCAGATCCATCTGTCCAGGCTTCTGCAGCATCCTTCTAACAGCTTCTAAAACTTCCACTTTCACTTTTCCCTCAATTCCAGTCCATTCTTCATAATGCTGTCAGAATTTCTTTTCTGTATAGATCTGATCATATCAGATCTCAGTGGATCACTGAGTGGATCAACTCTTTGTCCCCTGAGTCCACCACTATAAGTGGTGAAATCTGGCCCTCACTACCTTTCCAGTCTTCTGTTACTCTCCTATATCCTGTACTCCTGCTTGTTACCCTTACATAATTTCCCCTTGGCTACCTTTCCTCAACACAGTTGCTTATGCCTGGAATGCCCTTTTCCCCATCTCTACCTCCCCAGCCCTTTAAAGCTCAACCTCTTAGCCTTCAGAATCCTCCCAGCTATTACAGATTCCTCCCACTTTTGCCTTTAAGCGTTTATATGGACCTTGACTTATTAACCTCTTGTGTATTTGTTTTCTCTGTTTGTGTGGATCCTATACCTTGATTAGATCTTAACCTCCACAAGGACAGGAATTGTCTCATCCAGCACCTATCATAGTGTTTTGCCGCACAGTAGGCACTTGTTTGTTGAACTGGATGATTCAAATGTGCATATTTTAAGTCTGTAAAGTGCTTTCCATGAGGTAGTATTATTATAATCCTCATTCCATAGATGAGGGAATAGAAATTCAGAGAGGATATGTTACCATAGGGTTCCACAAGCAGTAAGTGTTTGACCCAATAATGTGAACCTAGAACTCTTAACTCTCTCTACAATTCTCTGCTGCCTCTTGAGCATCATACCCCCTTTCCTCTGTAGGCTCAACACCAAAACAGGGAAGCTGGAGATGAGCTATTCCAAGTTCAAGGCCAAGAACCTTTCTCTCTTGGGCACCCTCATTCTGAAGGTAATGTTGACATGCAAGTAGGTGGGCCCAGGGCATGGGGACTCCAGACCGAGAGCAGACCTGGGGGAAGGTTTGGGCCATTTCTTCATACTGATGTGAAACATGGCTATGATTAGTCCCCACCTTCTTCCTCTCCAGGGTGCAGAAGCCCTCCGACTGGTGGCTGTCCGTCGAGGTGAAAATGAGGCTGGTGCCTACATTGAGTGCAACAACATGACCCTCATTAACCTGCTCATCAAGATCCTGGGGCCCACTCATGAAAGAAATCTCACTTTGCTGCTTCTGCTCCTGCAGGTGATCCCTTGGGCCAAGACGGCCGTGGCGGGTGCTTATCCCTCTTCCTCCTCTTGTGTTTTCCAGATACGTCTCCCCAGTCTTGTGGCCTTCCTAAGGCCTCCCTCCATGCCTCTTTTCCTCACGGCTCTCCATGTGTTTCTCCTTGCAGATTCTGGCCAGTGCTGTCACGTTCTCCATTCGATACCAGCTGGCTCGGCTCTTCTATGATATCTGAGTCCTTGGCCGTGACTCTCCTCCATAGGCCTCTGTGCCCCTATCTCATGTGGAACCCTGTTGGACTAAGACTGTATTCCCCATAAGCCTATTGGGCTTCTCCCTGTCCTTTACTGTCCTCAAAGTCGTCTCCTCAGGAGGTAGCCTGCCTATCCTACCCCTCAATGATTATTTATTGATTATATTTGCCCTATGGACTTCCCTAAATTGACATTGTTCTCCCTTTCCTTCCCTTCCCAAAGCCTCCTCTGGGCCAGGAGGCAGCAACTTCTTAGAAGCTAGGTTGCCACTAGGGATCAGGCCAAATCCCCAGTGGTTCCTGATGGTTCCACTCTGAATTGATGTGTTACTGGGAATTAAGCATTTTAATTAATAAGGAGCAACCTAAGTGGTCATTTGCTCCATTTGGTGGTAATAAATGTGTTTGGTTCACTTTTTTAACTGTGGGTGTGGCTCTTGTTTTTAGCTGATTTTGGGGGTGGTGGAACACTTCCCTGCCTGCTTCCCCCATTAGACAAATATCAAATCCTCTCTCTGTCTTATTTCTTCCAGATACTGAGCTCCTTCCCTTCCATGCTGGTGGGGAAAGCAACATGCTTAGTTAAGTCATGCAACCTATATGGAAAATTACATTGGAGAAAAAGATTCAGATGGGATGGCTGTCTTCAAGCTTTGAAAAATTGTCACATAGAAGGAAGTATTAGACTTATTTTTCTTGGGTCTAGAGAGTAGACCCATAGCCAATGAGTGGAAGTTAGAGAGGAACAGATTTTGGCTTAGTAAGAGAAAACTTTCAAAAACAAATGCCTTATCAGAGCTATCCACAAATGGGCTGAACCACTTCAACAAATAGTGAACTCAGAAGTCCCTGGAAGCTGTTCTAGAAGAGGCTGCTAACCACTTGTCAAGGATTGCCATTGACAAGATTGATTGATTGAATGAATGAAGCAAAAGTTTATTAAGTACTTATTATGTGCAAAGAACTGTGCTAAGTGCTAGGGATTTACATGGAAAAGTCAGGCAGGCCATCTTCCCCAGGAGCTCACATTCCAAAAGGGGGAAACACCCACCACATACAAAATTTCACAGTTCTTGGGGTGCAGCTGCAAAGGAGCTCGAAAGGCCCTTTCTTTAATTTTGCTTCCATTGATGGAACTGTATAGATTTCTGACATTGAACCGTTTGGCAGTGCCAGGGACTTTGGTGGCAAGGCCCTTCTCATCTGGGTCTTCAGTAACTGTGGCTATGGCACTTTCAGGAATGACTTTCCGGCTCTCCACAGGAATTGCTTCTCAGAATGCTGGCTGAGGGCACTGGGAAAGAAGCATTGACCCTAACTCTTTTGTTCATAGTCATGGGCTGTCTCCATCAGAGTGTGTGGGTGTAGGGGGGGTATTGTGGGGGTGATATTGGTGAAGGTGTTGGTGGTGCTTTGACTTGCCTTGTGCCTAATGTCTCCTGTATCTCCTGATAACCTTTCTGCTTCATCTAGGCTGGCTTGCCAGCTTTATATGTAGCACTTGGTGAGGATTGCCAGCACTTTCTCCACAGGAGTTGCTTCCCTGGGTGGTTTTGAGGGCTGGACTAGAAGTAGGACTGGTGCTCTGGGACTTGCTGACATAGGGCTCCTGTGCCTATCTCCCTGTTGGTGGCAGTTATTTCTGATGTAGGTAACAAAGGTTGAGAGGGATGGTCGCCCTTTTAACTGTAAAATCTTAAGGAGTGGAAGTAAAAGATGAGGGAGAAAGACTGATCTCTGAGGAAGACATAGGACCAAAGGGTGGAAACCTGAAAGAGGCAAATTAAGGTTTTATATAAGGGAAAATTGCCAGACAGAGCTATGGAAGGGTAGAATGCACTACCTTGGTCAGTAGTGGGTTGCCCTTTCTTGGGTGTCAAAGTCTTGAAGCTGAGGTTATATTGTGTTATAGACTGGATTCTATTCAGGCATCAGATGGATCCAGGGGTGGGGAACTTTCTGTCTTGAGGTCACATGTGACCCTCTAGGTCCTCAAATGTGGCTATTTGACTGGAACTTTGAAGTTTGGATTTGGTCAAAGGACTGCACTTAAGGACCTTGAGGGCCACAAGTTCCCTATCCCTGGTTAGATAGATGGGTGGATGGATGGATGAAAAAAAAAAACATTTAAATTCTGACTCTTGTTCAGTTGTTTCAGACTCTTTGTGACCCTATTTGGGGTTTTCTTGACAAAGATTGGTGGATGTGATTTGCCATTTCCTTCTCCAGCTCATTTTGCAGGTGAAGAACTGAGGCAAACCACTGCCCCTAACAACAATAAATGTGCAAAGCCCTGTGCTAAATGCTGGGGATGGGATTAGAAAAGTTAAGCTCACATTCCAGAGTGGGGAACAAAATGGCTTCAGAAGTCTCTGTCATCTCCTAGATTTTGAGAAGATGATCTGATCCTTCAGTTGGGGTTGGAGCCCAACCAGTTGGGTGGATTTGTTGTGGTTGTTTCAGAATTTATTTTTTAGTTTCCAACATTCATTTCCACAAGGTTTTGAGTTCCAAATTTTCTCTCCATTTCTCCCCTACCCTCCACCCCAAGAAGGCAAGCATACTGAATACCTGGACCTCTTCTTGCCTTTTTTCACACCCTTCCACACCTAAACTGTTTTAAGCAGGGTTCAGATTTTAAATAAAGGGGCCTGAGCTAAAGGAAAACCAATTCAAAAATTAATTTTAAAAAAAGTTGATTTAACTTTCTGACACTTGGTTTTTACATCACCCATCGAATTATCCCTAGTAACAGAGAATAAAGGGGGGGAAAGCTGCACAATAATTACATCCACCAAGCCTCCCTCCAAAGTACTGACTCGGCACTTAGTAAGCAGTGAATTGCTATTTGGACAGCTGGGTGGCAAAGTGCATAGGGAGCCAGGTCTCGGAATCAGGAAAATTCATCTTTGTGGTTCAAATCTAGACTCAGGTACTTACTAGCTGTGTGACCCTGGGCAAGTCACGTAAACCCTGTTTGCCTCAGTTTCCTCATCTGTAAAATGGGCTGGAGAGACATGGCAAAGCACTCCAGTGTCTTATCCAAGAAAATCCCAAGACTGAACAATATCAAAAGCGTGCTAGCCCCCTGGGGAGGAGGTAATGGGGGAAGGGGCGCCAACACGAAAGTACCTTCCATCAAGGAGTTTCCCCTTTTGAGGGGAAATAATAGGAGCACAGGGAAGGAAATCAACCGTGAAACTGGATTGAGATGGGAAACAGCCTCTGCTGGCATTAGACAATCTCCAGTTTTCTACAGGGAGAGCCCCCTTTCAGTTGTTTTAATTAAAGTGTCCTACTCTTTGTGACCCCATGTGGGGATTTCTCGGCAAAGATACTGGGGTGGTTTGCCGTTTCCTTCTCCAGCTCATTTTACAGATGAGGAAACCGAGGCAAACAGGGTTAAGTGACTTGCCCAGGGACACACAGCTAGGACATGTCTGAGGCCAGATTTTAAGTCCGAAAAGGAATCGTTCTCCACTGCGCCATCTAGCTGCCCCCGGGAGTCCTCTCGCCCCACCCCTTTTCCTTCCTCGGCGCCCTTGCCATTTGAATCTCGCGCGCTTCTGATTGATTGGCCGCCTCGGGGAGCGGGAAGCCGGCGGTGGGGAGGGGTGAAGCAGACCACGCCCGCCCTCTAGTTTGCTGCTCAAAGTCATCTTCCCCGGGTAAGAAGAGTTTTCAAATCCAGCCAATCGGTAAGCACGCTCACACGCTCAGGAGGAGGCGCCTGACGGCTGACCCCAGCCAATGGGAGGCGGCCATCATAATCCAGCCAATAGATTACTAAAGGACGCTGGGACTGGCTGCCTTAAAGGCGGCAGCTTTGCACGCGGACCGGCATTTAGGCTGTGGTGAGAGTTTGGTGAGTGTTCCTGCGCACGCGCAGCCGTTACTCGCGGTACTCTCCAAACCAGTCTCGCGCTTTATACGTTAGCATGTCGGGTCGCGGCAAGACCGGCGGGAAGGCCCGTGCCAAGGCCAAGTCTCGCTCTTCGCGGGCCGGGCTGCAGTTCCCCGTGGGCCGCGTGCACCGATTGCTGAGGAAGGGCCACTACGCGGAGCGAGTCGGGGCCGGCGCGCCGGTGTACCTGGCGGCCGTGCTGGAGTACTTGACGGCCGAGATTCTGGAGCTGGCGGGGAACGCGGCACGGGACAACAAGAAGACCCGCATCATCCCCCGCCACCTGCAGCTGGCCATCCGTAACGACGAGGAGCTCAACAAACTCCTGGGCGGCGTGACCATCGCTCAGGGTGGCGTCCTGCCCAACATCCAGGCGGTGCTGCTGCCCAAGAAGAGCGGCGCCATCGCGGGACCCAAGGCCCCGGGCAGCGGCGGAAGCAAGAAGAGCACGCAGGCCTCGCAGGAGTACTGAGGAGGCCGGGCCCGGCACCGAACCTCCCCCCACCACCACAAAGGCCCTTTTCAGGGCCGCCCCCCCCCCCTCACTGAGAGAGCTGCTGCACTCGCCCCGCCCCCTCCCGGCGTGGAGTCGTGGCTGTTGGGGCCGCTTCTCCCGCGGGGGCTGCCGCGCGGGGCCACCGACCGCCGCGGCGCTCGGAGACCCCCAGCCCGGACCATCGGCTAAGGCGCTGACACCTCCCAGTTTTTATGCTGGGGAAAGAACCGGGGCACTCAAGAGACTGAAAGACCATTTTGGAAATCTGATTAATTTTATTAAATGTTGGTTTTTCTATTGAAGTTTCTGTCTTTCTTAGCGTTCCCGAAGTGGGTGACTAAGACTGGAACCCCGCCGCCAGGCCCAGGGCAGCCGAGGCCAGCGAGGATTGAGGGGCCGCTTTCCCCTGGGATTTGGGTCTGCAATGTAAAAAGGATTTTTTTTTCCACGTAAAAACAGTTACCAGGCATTTCTGTGCCAGGCACTGGAAATGGCTATCCTGGGGTGGAGGGAGATGATTGTCCACACCCCTATCCTTTGTCTACAGGCCAAATAAAAATTCCACTAGAGTAACTTGAGGTGTTTTATTGACAGATTTGGTTACATTCACTGTCTGTGACTGCACAGAAAACAATCGGGCCAGACAAGGCACTAGGATGCTTAGCAGCAACAGGTCCCCTTTCCCACACCTAAGTCCTGGATGATGTAGCTTTTGTGCCCAGGGAAAGTCCCTGTGGAGTTAGTTAATGGGGCAGGGGTTCAGGCCACCCCCGAACAAATCAGACCAGAGTTCTAGAAAATGCCCCCAGGGCTAGGTTACTGGGCATCATTGAGCTGTCTTGCTATATCCAGGATCTTCTTGGCTCCCTTGCTGAGCAGAAGGTTGGCAAGGCTGATGCCCAGGTTTTCAGCTGCCATCTGGGCTCCCTGAGATACATGCCGAGCAGTGATGCCCACCCGTTGCACATCATCCTCTGGGCCATCTTCATGCTACAGAGGAGAAAAACGTTAGTAGAGAAGAAGGGGCATGATAATAACCCCTGCTTGCCCCCTCCCCTAGGGGTCCTGATACCTGGGCTAAGACATTAATGGTTGCCTGCATCGTTTCCTTCAAACAATCAGAGCCGTCCAGACTCCAGACTCCTCCAGTCAGATAGAGCTGGAAAACAGAAAAGGTGACAGCCTTACTAGAGGGAATTGAATAGGGAGAGAGAATCACCTTATTTAATTTTTGTATGCTCTAGTACCTAGTAACAACAGGTTCTAAATGTATATTGAAGCTAAATGCCAACCATTCCTTACAGGAAGGTTATTCCCAAGCTAGTATTTGAGGTATGGGCACTTTCTACCCTTGTGCCACCTCTGTGCCCAAGGCAAAATAAAACACTTACCTGCCCATCCTTGAGAACTGTATGGACTGCCACAGGCACACTGCAGCCTCCTTCCTATAACAAGACCGTGGCTGTGAGTTCCAATGATTCTGGTTATAGACTTTGAATCACCCCATTCTAAGAGACAGGCTATAGAAACAAGTGAGGGGGGAAAGGTAGGATGGGGGGAAGGGAAGGGTTCATACTCCTAGGTTTTCCAATTATTCAACTAATTATCTGGTATTTACTATGTGCATAGCATACTGAGGCACACCCTCCCCAAGAGAAATACTGGTCCTACCAGGTGCCTCAGGAAAGCCCTCTCAGCAATACATCGGAGCAAGGTCTCAGGATCATGTAGCACTCGAACCAAATCCAGCACTTCCTGGTCCTTGGCTCGGACCTCAACACCCAGAGCCCCCTGGGGAGAGATCCCACGTTCCATCAGGCCTTTCCTTTTCACACCAAAATAACCTGGTTAAGTATGGGAACCCAAAATGATTTCCCAGTTGTCCAGTGAATACAGGCTCTACCTCAAGGTGTGTTTCCACCCCTGGGGAAGAGAACAAAGGCTACAGATTCCTTGATTGAGAGGTTTCAAGAAAAAGGACCCAAAGTGAAGTGCCCACATTCCCAGAGGTCAAAGATGGCTTTCATGACTGAGCATACCTGGCCCACAGCATACAGACATTCTTCAGGGTACAGGAGCTAGAGGAGCAGAGCAAGCAGTCAGTTGTGGGAGACACAGAAATTGAGATGGGAGGGACCCTGTCAAATAGTATGATTTAGCAAGGCTGGGAGCCTGGACTGCAGCTTCCTAATTCCAGCCCTCCCCAATCTGGATCTTGTTTTCCCATTTAGATAATGCTTGAGTGAGGGGTGAGGTGATCCTGAGTAGAGCAGAGACTTTTTTTGGGGGGGGAGGGGAATCGGGTGATTCAGCCCCTAACTCAGAGCTTTGAACACAAAACATAAAACTGCCTGGTCAGAAGGATGCAATGAGTGATGGGAAAAATAATTCCTACCTGCCCTATACGGCTCTGCCAACCCATACGTTGCAGTCCAGCTGCAGCCAGGATGATGGCACTAAATTCCTGCTGTTCATCCAGCTTTCGAAGCCTCGTATTGAGATTACCTCTCTACAGGTGTCCAGTGTTAAGGGCTACTGCTGAGGCTTCTCCAAGGCCCATGGTCTCCCCAGCCCCAGGTATACTTGGCTTACTCACCTGGATGGTCAGTAAAAAAAAGCCCTCCCTACCTTGCAGATCTTTCTGACCCTTGTTATATCCCACCTCAAACTGCCAAAAGGATACAATACTTTTGAATTCCAGATGTGGAAATTTCCGCTGTAACTGGGCTGCTCTACGAAGGGAGCTGGTCCCTACAACACTGTAAGCACAGCAGGTTTAGGGTGGAGGTTAGCAGAGTAACCCTTACCAATCCTTACCCTCCCTTTCTTCAGCATCTGCCTTTCCCCCCAATCCCACCGATCCTTTCCAGACTTTTACCTCCTTTCTGGCAGGGTACCCAAAGTCTGCCCAGTATATTTAGGGTGAAAGATAACAGCATCATAGGGGCTCTCCCGCCTAGAGTAGAGAGGGAAAGGTTATATGATGGGGACTGGGTAAGGATTTTGATCAATTCAACACAATTCGACCTGAAGCCATGCCAATCTCTCTTCAAAAACCAACCAAAAAGTGATCACTGAAGTCAAGAGAGTAATAGTGAAGGCAGAAGGAGAGGAACCAAAGAAAGCAATGCCAAAATGAGGCGCACACCTCTCCCCAGTCCCCTTAACTTCAGGATTGACTCTTACTTGCAGACAGCACCAATAGTGAAGGCTGGGGGCAGTACAGTGGGCAAGTCCTTCAGGGAATGTACAACCAGGTCCACTCTGGAAGAGACAGAGCCAGGGAGAAGAGGAAAGTTACAAAACAAAATGGTTTCCCATTACCTCCCTGTCCCCTCTCAATGCTTTGGTAGGATGGGGACCAGGAAGACTAAACAACTCCAATTTTGATAGCACTTTAAGTTTTCCCACTCTCCCCACCTCCCCAACTTGTGAAGGAAATAAGTGTAAGCATCATGTTTATTTTACAGGTAAGGAAATGAACTCAGAAAAGAGAAGAGTCAGCCAGAGTCACAAAGCCAGTGAAGTGCTAGGGCTGGTAGTTAAAGCCAGGTGTCCTGACTCCAAATTCTGACCTTCCATTTTACAGTACTTCCCTGCATTCCATCTCAAGAACCAAACAGGAAAAAGGCCTATTCTTGTTACCTAGATGCCCACACTCCATCTCTCTGTACCACGAGGCACAAGGTATCATGGTAGTCACTTGTGTTCTAAACTAAGAGCTCACTCCAGGAAATTAAGGACAGGGATGTGATCCCAGCAAGGAAGATGCAATCTTTCAACTCTGGTCCCAAACCTACTCCTCTTGAAGTCCATCTTCAGCCCATAGGGTGCCAAGCCCTTTGGTCTTTGTAGACACCAGGTCTCAGGGCAGCTTCGATCCCAAAAAGGAAGAAAGATGGTGGAGAGGCCCCCCACTATCCAGGCCCTAGAAGAGTCCTGGAGTGGCCTTCAGGGCCTAGATTTCCTGCCCCACTCCCCTACTTACTCATTCTTTTCCAAGGCATATTCCAGCTCCTTGGTGAATAGGCTTTTCTCCCCAATCTGTCAGGGAAAAGAGAGGGGCATTATGAAATCCATGGAACTAGGAAAGATTAACAGTGACTAGTAGGAATTAGGGAAGGAGAAAGGTTACCTTAGAGAGTGCAGTATCCAGGATCTTGTCCCCAGTGGTGGACATTGCAACTAGAAATAGAATGATCAGCCAGTCAACAGATATCTAAGTATTTAATATGTGCCCCCAGTACTGTGCTCCCATCATGTATACAGAGAGAAAAGAAAAGTAGCATGGGATTTTTGCCTCTGCATGATGAGACAAAATACATACATCTAAAAAGTTAAAAAGATCAAACAGCATATAATAAGGACCAAATGAGTTGTACAGACAGTGGAAGGTGACCACGGCTAGACTGATCAGGGAAGATTTCATGAAGGGTGTAGGAATGGTTTAAACTGGTTCTTCCACCAGATGAGAATTCAGAAGTGCTATAGATTTTGCCTGTTCCCCTCCCGGGGCTAGCTAGTAGCTGAGTTCCCTGCTAAATCCCCTCTCTCCACTGGAGACTCGAGAACTCACTGATTTCAAATTGCAGATCAGGGTAGAGGTTCTTCAGCATTGCCACCACACTGTCCGTCTGTATCCTTGCCAGCTGGGAAGAAAAGATCTGACTCAATTCTGCCCTTCCCTCCCCACTGCCCTGGAGATTAGTCCAAGACATCTGAACATACACCAGGCAGGGAAATCCCAATGGGGACTGTCTAGGGAGAACAGCAGTACAGGGGATCTGACCCAAGTGCCTTCTAGGTGAGGCAGGATAGTAGAACAATGCTCCCAACAGTTTTAGTCCCTTTCCAAAAAAGTCCAGCCTCGGATTATTTCTCAGTAGAGACTAGATTAAGGCCAATCTTCTGTAGCCACCCCACTTGGAGTGGCAAAGCAGCTGAATCCCCTATGTCCCTCAAACTCAGATTCCTGGTGACTACAACAGCAGGAACCCCTACCCCACCTGGCTCTTTCGAGAACCCACGCGGATCACTCTCATCTTTGGGCTGTTTCTGTCCTGTGGAGAGAGAACCCAGAGTTATTAACCTCCTCTGCACCTTTTCCGCTGAAAATCCCCAGAACAAGGCAGACTTCAAGAGGCTGCTGGAAGGCCACTTCAACAGTCTTGCCTGTGGATGAGTGTAGCCTAGGTTTTTCTGGGCAGAAGGGTTACTCTGATGCCATCCCCTCTACCTTCTTCAGTGTCTTAGACTAAATTTCAAGTGACCTTCCTGCTTTACCTGGGATGAAGAAGGTTTCTCCACTGACCAAACGGAGATGAAAGGTACAGGCAGACAGAAGTTAATGCAGCTATATCTCTGAACCGGACTCTGAGCCACAGTAAGGGAGTGCTTGAAGAAGGTCCTGGATCCACCCAGGTGGGCAGAAAGATAAGTGTCATCGAGTCAACCACAAGGAGGGTGGGGTCAGAACTGGAAGGGGAGGGGGGAAGGGGAAGATGTTCTCTGGAGCAACCCTGGAGGTGGCCACACACTGGACAACTTGTGCTGAGTCACTGACCGTTGGAGAGAAGAGATCAGTGACCCACACCAAAGTGGACAAAAACCCCAACTACACAACCATTGGTGCTACCCAAATGCTAAAGTCACCTTCAAATGCCCTGGTCAGTGATGGGAAGAGAATAGGAGAAGGGAAGGAGGAAACTAAGAGGAAACAATTTATTTTTCATCAGTCTGCTGTAGAGGCACAAATCCCCTCCTGTGGCTTCACCAGCAAAGAAGACACAGAAGCTGAGACTTGGAACCAGAAGGGACACATTCCTTCCTCTTAGGCTCTCTGAGAATATCTGCCAAGGGACCAGGGAGAAGGCTCTATGCCCTGAAGGTCAGAATAAAGGATTATGTTTTACCAAAATTAAGTCCAGCCACTTCACCTGATGTCACTTTCCCTTGCTATAGACCCATCAGGCTGGAGGGGAGACTTACTGTGGCTGAGTACATAGTTAAAGGATATGTCCCCTGGTTACTATCCATCACAGCTATCTCCCATAAACACATCCAAAGAGACTCTCAACAAACCAAAGTCAAGACCAAAACTGTCAACCTGCCTAACAGGGATCTCTGCTGTGTTCCAGCATGTTCACTGGACAGATGAGCGAGCCCACAGAAATGAGTCAAGAGCATTCCAGAGCCCAGAGATTCCAAGTGGGAATACCCTGGCATGCCAGAGAATCTAGTTCTACTGAATGGCGTGGACAGTGGAAATAAATTCTCCCTTTCTCCCCAGCACCCCAGAAGCACCTTGGCCAACCGTGGGTATGGTGTTATCTCAGTTACCAGCAGGAGCCCTGGAAGATGACTTGAATCAGGCCATATTAGGATCAGTGGGAGGAACAAGAAATGTTTACCCACAAGCCAGCTTCAAAGGCTAGGAAGGACATCCTGTGGGAGAGGGAATACTTATTCTGCTTGGCTCCAGGCAACAGTGCCAGAGGTCTTCAAGCAGACTTGGCCAATCTTTTGCCAGGGAGGAAGCAGAGAGGATAAGGGTTGTTGTACTACCTGATCTCTGAGAACGATTCCAAATCCAAGAGTCACAATTGGTCTATGATTTATAAGGAAGTAGCTTGTGGTGAGGAAGAGGGTGGGTGACAGGTCAAGTCTTGGCCTAAACCAAACCGCTCCCTCAGACTCCCAAGTCTGGAGGGGACTGGGGACTTTGAAGCAGGGCATCTGTGGGCTGATGAGGAGAAGGGCTAGTGAAGAGGAGAAAAGCAACAGTTTTGTGTACAGCAGAAATGTGTTTTTGTTTACACAGCAGAAATGTGTAGAGTAGTCCTTTCCCCTCTGGCTGTTGGGTGTGTGGGTGGGGATCCCAGGGTAAAGAGCTGGAAGGAACTCAAAGATTATCCAATCTAAGGGCTCTTAACCTTGGGGGCCATGACTTTGCGTTGCTATAAGTGACTTGCCCAAGGTCACATGGCTCAGTGTTACGCTTCTGAGGCAGAATTTGAACTCAGGTCCTCCAGACTCCAGAGCCGGTGCTCTATTCACTGCGCCACCTAGCCGCCCCGTGTTGCTAATTAAAAAAAAAATAATTCTTTCAAAGTAACTGGATTCCTTCGTAATACCATATATTTTATTTTATGCATTTAAAAATTTATTCGGAGAGGGGGTCAGGTCAGTAGATTGACTAAAGGGGTTCGTGACACCAAAAATGCCCAATCCTCTCATTGTACACAGGACTAAACTCTGGCTGGGAGACGCGGCTCGTAGATGGCAGAACCCACACGCAGCGGCGCCCAGCGCACCGATGGGCAGCGGGCTCCTAAGCCCAGGAGCGAGGAGAGACCCTGCGGTCGCCCCCTCCTCAGCCCTTAGTCAGTTTCACACACCGCCCCCCCCCCCCCCAAAGGAGGGCACAGGAGGCTGCAGTGCGCCTGCCCCGGGAGCATAGGCTAGAAAGCAGTCCTCCATTTCCTCCACTCCTCCGACTCCAGTGCCTACGGGGAGCTTCTAGTCCCAGAAAATTCGGATCCCCAGAAGCCGGGTCTGCTGAGATCCTCCGCCCTCCCCACCCTGGGGCACCTTCGGCCAGGACCACTTTTGCCACTGTCTCTTTAAACCCCATTCAAAGCCCGGCACCAGTGACAGCCATTCCGACCAATAGGCTGCCGAGGACGGAGTCCAGCAGCCAATCATTTGTTCGATACACACACAGAGACGCAAATAAGGTCCGTCGGGACAGGACTCACCCCAGCGTCCGCATCTCCGCTCCCGGACATGACTCCGTCCGTAGAGTGAGGCAGGAGTGCGCGCGCGGGGCGACACCCCCGGCTTGCCGGGGACGCGAGACCCTCAGCCCTCCTGGGGAGCCGGGGGAGGGGGGGCCACGTGGATTCTGCGCCGTCCCAACCGACTTCGGGTCCCCGACACTCGCGGAGCCTCTCGCGTCACTTCCGCCGCATCCCTTAAAGGGGCAGACCTCGGCGCGGCCCCGGGCGGCAACTTGAGACCTGGAGAGGGCGGGGCTAGCTTACTTCAGCTTCCTTCCAAGATTTAGGGTTCCCGAAGAGCAGGGTCCCCCCAAAAATAAGAATCCGAATGGCGTACAACACTTCCAGGCCTCTCTCTCTCTTTTTTTTTTGGCTTTTTGGAGGGCAATTAGGATTAAGTGACTTGCCCAAGGTCACAGGGCTAAAGAGAGAGAGAGAGAGAGAGTGTGTGTGTGTGTGTGTGTGTGTGTGTGTGTGTGTGTGTGTGTGTGTGTGTGTGTGTGTGTGAAGTGTCTGAGGCCAATTTTGAACTCAGGTCCTCCTGACTTCAGGGCTACCTCGCCGCCCCCCCCCCTCCCCCAGGCCACTCTCTTAAAGAAAGTTACCCTTACCCAAACAAAACAGCTGGAAGGGACCTTGGCCCTTATTTGACAGCTAAGGAAACTGAGGCCCAGAGAACCAGAGTGACTTCTGTGTGGTCACACAAGGTATATAGAGCAGGACTGGGTTTGGACCCTGTCTGTTGGTTCCAGGTCAATAACAACGCTCAAATGCCTCACCTTCCCTTATACCTCATTAGATTGTAAGCCCCTTGAGGGCAGGGGCTCAACTTAGCACAGTGTCTGCCACATAGTAGGCGATTAATAAAAGTTTATTGGATTGAATTATCCCAGAACACACGTGAAAATTAGCAGGAATACTGTGTTCCTTTCTTAGGGTTACATTTTGGTTATGGCACTGATACACTTAATTAAGGACCTGGTTGGTGAAGGGCCTTGAGATGGTGCCAGGAGTAGGGATTATTTCCAGTTTTTCTATCTGCACCCCAGCAGCTAGCACAGTCCCTGCTATATAGACACAAATGTTTGCTGATTCAAAAGAAGGAACAAAGGATGTTTATCTTTGAGAGGACTTAAGGGGACATGCAAACATTGCATTGTAGAAGCAGCATTAGGCTCCCTGGTAGAGGAGAACAGAAAATAGGATCAAATTGTAACACCAATGCAATATTTACAGCACCCATAATCACGATAAAGATCATGACTATCGAGTGATGTTCCATCGCAAAATATGCCAGACTCTCCAGACGGATGATAAAACTGAAGGATTTATTTAGACACCAGAAAACCAAATCCCAAAACCAGTCAGCTTAAGTACCAAAGATATTTTAAAGTCGTAATAATGCTGAGAGCCACAACATACTTTAGCCTTCCCACAAACCAATACAAGATGAAATTTACTCACAAAACTCTTGACTCCTTGCCTAAGCTCCTCTGTCCCCACCTATCTTTGTAAGACTACATCTCTACCAGCTTCTCTCGGGGCTCAGCTTCTCCCCAGCCAACTCCTCCCACCACCGGCTCCACGAGACCACATTCAGCCTATCAGGGGGCAGAGATTATCTTCACAGCAGGGAAGGGCTTCAAACCCCACCCCCAGGTATATTAATGGACAGGGAAGATCAAATTCCCATTCCCATTAAACAAATGGGGCGGTACAAAGTGCTCTGCAAATCTGCAAGTGCTGTACAAATGCTAGTTATTAATAAATAGGAATAATGAGTGGGAATCACACATTTTGACTGAATATAAGGAAAAACTCCCTAAAGATTCATGCAGCCTGGAGAGGTAGCGATCCCTCTCCTTAGAGGCCAAGGAAAAGCTAGATAACCACTTAATTTTGTAGTGAAGAATTAGTAATCATTTATTAAGTGCTTATTATGTGTTAGGCACGAGGGATATAGGTACAAAAAATGAAGCAAAAAACTTGTAAAGAACAATTATCCCAGTTTTTACAAAGAAAGGAAAATAATGATGCTCGAAGTTTCTGGCAATAGAGATTTGACTAGTCCAAGGATCTTTCTATTATATTATACTGCTTTATGAGTAGATGACTTTTGGAGGGAGGGAAGAAGGAAAGGAAGAAGGATGGGGACAAACCATTTATTTATTTATTTATTTTTGAGCAATTGGGGTTAAGTAACTTGCTCAAGGTTACACGGCTAGTCATTATTTGTGTGTGGGTGCTCATTTTCTGAGGCTGGATTCGATCTCGGGTCATCCCAACTCCGAGGCCAGGGCGCTCTTACTGCGCCACCTAGCTGCCCCGACAAACAATTTATTAATGGACTACCATGTGCGAGGCACTGTGCTTTAAAGTAAGTGCTTTAAAAACATCTCATTTGATGCTCACAACAAGCCCAAGAGTGCTATCATCCTCATTTTATAGCTGATGAAACATCTATGTCCAAGGCCAGATTTTAACCTAGGTCTTCCCAACTTCAGCTCCAGAACTCTATCTACTTTGTCAGTGGATAACTAGGCCAGTAAAGTGGCAGAGCTACTTCTCTCTATTATACTACAATTCACCCCACCCCCAAAACCAGCACATGCTGATAACCTAAATGCAATTCGTTCACAGCTTTGTTAATACTAATAGGATGAGATAACAGCAGCTTGGTTTTCATATGGTAGCCCAAACTTAAACTGACCCTTTGAAAGAGGAATTATAGAGTTTTTAAAGAAGTGTTTATTCTCTATGCTCCCCACTCCCTTCCATTTTAGTATGCAGCCAACACATCTCCTAGACCCCTTGCCACAGTCTCACCACCAGAGGATCACCATGGGAATAATGCCTACAATATTTGCCAAGGGACAGAACAAAAGTAGTCTTGGGTGCTAGTTTCTGGACACCCCTGAACCTCAAGCTATAAATATCTCACACTTCACCTTGTTTGAGAAGCTAAGAGCCCCATCAAGCACAGGAATGAGGTAGAGTAGCACCATACCTTTCAAGAGTAACTCTAAGGAAAGATGTGGCTACAAGAGGTGGGACAAGGAGTGTAGTGGACAGGCACATCAGGAAGGGCCAGAAAGGCCCCAAATAAGTCATCTTCTCTCCAAAAGTGTCCTGTCTTTTTTATTTACAAACCGGATGCTTGGACTCAAGCAGAAACTGGTGCCCTGGGCAAAGAGGAAAGTAGCTCTGGTCCATATATGCAGAGGGCTTACTTGGGTGGCTTCCCTTGACCTGATGGGATTCCCATGAGGACATCCTTCTCTGCCAGCAGCAGTCAGCACTGGGAAGGGGCAGGCTAAGGAAGGGCAAAGGAGACAGTGAGAAAGCAAATCTCCACCCTTAAGTGTTATGAAGTCAAAGATGGGGGAGGAGGAGAGGGGCAGTTACTCTCCCAAATGTTCATTGGGACCTCTCATCAAGGAAGCATCTTTGTTCAGAAAATTAGTCCCTGAAGCCTCCTGTTATTTGTGTCCTCCTAGATCCATGCTTGATCTGCCTTCCAATGTCATTCCTCTGATCAAATTGTCCTTAGGTACCCCGCTTGGAGTGCATGAGAAGGTCTCGTTGCAGGCCAGCCTCCAGGCTGGTGCCCACTCTGCCCACAGGTGGATCCGTCAGGAGGGTCAACTTGTTAAAGACACCACGTCCAAAGTAGTCAGCAATAACAGAGAAGCTATCATTGGAGTACTTGAGCTGGCAAGCAGGAAAGATCAAACAGTCAGAACAAGACAGGGAAAGCCCACTCACTCCACTGCTACCCTTTGCTCAAATGCCTCAGGCCCCAAGGAGAGATGCAATGCCCACTAGCGCTCCCTACAGGATTACTGTTTGTCTGTTGGGAATCTTAACCAGCTCCTCTTTGCCACCCCTACCTGATGCTGAAATTGATCATGCAAATCCCGTTTCTGCTCCTGGGCCCGGATCATGTCCATAACCTTTCGGTTCTCAGGGAGGCAGGTGGGACAGTCAGCATCACTTTCTGAGTAGCTCTCAAAACAGTGTTGATGAAAAGAATGGCCGCACAAAAAATGTACAGAGGGCAGCTCCAGAGCACTGGTGCAGATACTGCACTTTGTCTTTTGGAAGATCTTTGGGCTACAAACAGAAGAGGGATCTTTAGATATGAAAGCAACAGCACAGAGGGCAAAAAGCAAGGTAGCAGAGAGACAGAGAAAACTGAACTTCAGAGAAGGCTGGAGCTAAAGCTCTGACCTTGAAAATTTTTACCCTTGACCTTATTAAATTTCATTTTGCCAAGTCAAAGAATGCTAGAACTTAGTACTAGGAAGAACCTTAGAAATCACCCAGCCCAACCACCTAATTTTAGAAATGAACATGCAGAAGCAAAGTAATTTGCACATGGGTATAGCCACATGGGACATGGCAGAGCGAGGATTTAAACTAAGGTTTAACTAGCTCTAAATCTAGTGTTCTTTATACCACTCAGTACTGCTCCCCCCCCTCCAAAGAGAAAAACATACAGTACAGGATGGGGCACACACAACCAGAAAAATCAGAGGATATAACTGGACTGAGAGCTAAACAAGAGTCATCAATGTGACAAGACTGATAAAAAAGCTCATGCGATTTAAGGTTGCGTTAATTCAAATGTAGTGTCTAAAAACAAAGGAGGAAACAGTATCTGTGTGAAGAGGGAATGGACTTATTCTGCCTCTCTCTAGAGGACAGACCTAGAACCCCAACAGATAGAAACTACAGGAAGACTGACTTCTGCTTGAACATAAAGGAAGAATTCCCTAACAGTGGCACAGACTGGCCCATGAAAGAGTAAGCCTCCCATCACTGGAGATGTTCAAGTGACTCCTGTAGGAATTTCACCTGGAATGTGAAAAAGGATTCCCGCTTATAAAATTCAGACTCAATGACCTAACTAGTCACTTCTAATTCAAAGAAAATATGATTCTCAAAAACTGGAAGTGGTAAAGGCCAGACAAGAGTCCCAAGGCTCATCAAACCTTCATATGTTCATGTTAGGCACCTGCTGCCCATGGACATTTTCTCCTTGACTTTTTCACAATCACTACCCAGATTTTCTTTGATGACAGTTGTCACTATGCCTTTTCTGTACTTCTACTAAAATCCTTTGCTTTGTCAGCTGTCAGCACTACAGATGATCTACATAACAAACTTTTTACTCCATGCTTAAAATTCCTTTCTCACACCAAAGCTGATAATCTTAAAAATAAAGTTTATGAAAACAAAATATAAATGAGTTCTATTACATCCAAAGCTAAATATAAATGATGATTATATAAATGACTACTTTCAGTTTCTCATATTATAAAAGCCCTCTGCTGAGACAGGTAGTTAAGAATGAACTTTATTCAACCCTGACCAATTTCTGACCCAAGAAAGAGGCTCTACTGAAGAGACATACTGACAGCAGATTCCATCCCAAGCCCCAGGTACCTGGTCTTCAGCTCCTGGATCTCTTGGCGTATTCTGGCGGTCTCTTCCCGGTACCTCCTCACTCGAAGCTCATCCTTCTCAATCTGCTGAGTCTGCTTTTGCAGCTTCTGTACCAGATAGTCCTTGATGACAGACAGTGTGGCTGTGGAGTTGTGAGCCAAGGTCTGCACCACTAAAATGAGGGGAGACAGGCAATGTACAAGGTCTCTGAGTGGGCAGAACTTCATCCAATGAGACCCGGGCCTCTCACCCACCTAGGAGGGGCGGCATGAGGTTCTTGTTCTCGATGTGCTTGAGCACAGCAGCAACATATTCCTTGCAGTCTTCTTCCTTTCGGGCGAAGTAACTGAGCGCTTGCTCCCACAGAGAGGGTTCCTGCTCCCCGTGTCGCTCACAGACGGCGACTACCTGTCGGTATTGCTCGTGCTGCATGTGGTAATGCATGATCTGCTGGAACCTGGGGCCAGGGAAGGGAGGAACGTCAGTGGCCAGTCCTGAGAAGTCACCTAGACTCCGCCTCTTACCCCAGATTCCCCAACCTTCCCCAACCTTACAGCTTTCCCTGCTCATAGAGGTAGAGGACCCCATCTTGAAAATCATGCATCTGGCAAAGAACCAAGGCCTTATCAAAGACACTGGAAAAGTGGCCGCTCTTCAAGAGAGAGAGAGCCTCAGCATGGAGCTTCTCCTTGACCTATGGGAGGATGAAGGGAGAGGCAATGTGAGTAATGAATCAGCTATCCCACACACCTTAAATCCCCTTCATTCAGCCCCACTGCTGCCTCTTAGTGATTCTAAAAACACTTACAGAGTCACTCACAAGCAGCCAACCCAAACAAAAGATCTGAAACCCACCAGTACATTTTCATTTTCTTATGGTGGCAATATGCCCTCCACAGACTCTACCTGTGGGTCCTTCTCATGAGCCCAATTCTGTAGCCTCAGCTCCAGCAGAGTATCATAGACACCCTGGGATGAGTCTGCCTGTACCTCTGTCATATGCTCCAGGAAGGCCTTCAGTTCCCTTGGGTTATTGGCAAAAATAGGGATGAATTCTTCAGAATTGGCCTGGAGAGCACAAAATGAGAAAGGGAGAACTAGCTGGATAGGCATGGTTGGCTTTCTTAGCCTGTGGTGACTACCATCCACAATGTCTTCCTCACCCTGCAGCCAGGCCCATCCCTCTCAGCAGCAGCCTCTGCACAGGGCCGATAGTCAGTACACAGGACTTTCAGCAGCTGGGTGGTTTGCTCTGGCACATGATGCATGAGGATCTTGCCGTACCGCTTCATGTTGCTTTCTGCCTGCTCAAAGGGTAGCTTTCCAATATACTGTAATGCCTCCTGGTAGTTCTGTGAAAAAGGAGGGGTGAAATTATACCTCAGCGCAGGCCCATATCCTGAGAATGAAGCTGTCTCCTGAGTCTGAGACCCTGCCCACCTTGATGTCTTCTAGCTGGACCTTCAGGTACCACTCGTGGTGAGCGTGGTTCTCAGCCAAGTACAGGGCATGGGAATAATAGCCGGCCTGTCGAAGGACTCTGATGGCTGTTTCTACATCAAAATGTACTTCACTTTCACTCTTTGTCTAACAGGGAGAGAGAAACCAAAGTCATTATTAACAAAGAAGCAGTGGAAACATGCACCAAAAATGAAGCCCAAGAGATAAAACGTCCCAGACTCAGAAAAAGACCTTTTCGTTTATTTCTTCTCGGAGAGCCCTATGTGTGAAATATAATTCCAATTTCCCCATTTCCCAGACTTAAGACATGGTGGCTGAGGAGAAAAGAAACACCAGTAAAGACACCCCATTGTTCTACTGCCTCTCACTTCCCTGGATGATGAGTGGTCCCATTCTTCTCTGCTCTATTAAACAAGGATAATAACATTATCGACCCTATAAGATTATCGTGAGGATCAAATGAGACGACAGACATATGGTACTTTGCAAGTCTTATCACACCATGTGCCAGCTATTACTAGAGAAGAGAGAAGGACTACTCTCAGGTTTCAGTATGGATAGTTGGACTCTTAGAGACCCTTCCCCCCAACCCTACCCCTCCCTCCAAGCACCTTGATGAATTCCTCTAGCTTGGAGCTGTCCTTGAGCTTTGTGTAGCAATTGAGCAGCAGGGTGGTGTGGTCAGCATTGGCCAGTGACTGCCGGTGCAGGGTCTGCAGATAGGCAGTCAGGTTGTGGATGCGCTGGGCATCTAGGAATTTTCGGATCACATAGGATGGCTCCAACTTCCCAATGGTTCTGAGAAAATGTGTGTGTACGTATGTTGAAAAGGAATACCAGCACTTAGTGCAAAGAAAGATAAGGAAGAAGGGGAAAACCATAACTGCAAACAAAACAAGAGCTCTTCTGAAATAAAGGATGCTCATTTATACTTGATTTCAAGCTAGTTAACAGAATATTAAGACGCAGATGTCTCCTCCCCAATCCCATACCTTTTTTCTTATTTGAAAGCATCACATTCTCTGCACTTTCTGATGTGTTTCTAGGTATAGCTAACCCAACCTAGAAAATTCCCTGTGTAGGTTCAATTCCATACTGACCGGATATACTGCTGGACAGCGCCATCATGGTTTCCCTTGCTGTAGAGGTGGTCCCCATACTGCATGAAGATCTGTGCCAGACCATCACTATCCAGGTGCTGGCTTTTGGCCAAGTTGATTGCCATCTCAAACAGATTCTTTTTGAACAACATCTAGTGGGAGGAAATGTGGAAAAAATGGAGAAGTGGCACTAGGGAAAAGGTTTCCTCAAACTGCCCCTCAACAGCAAAAACCCCACAAGCTGAAAGCCTCAAGGTACTGAAACTACTCAAGTTCTAAAATGGAGAAGACCCATTAGAATAACTCCTAAGTCAACCTGAGAACAATCTGCATGCCAAGGATGACCCTAGGCAGAGGCTGGCTCTCCCAAAGATGCTTCAAAAAGTATCCTTTCCCTTCAGGACCTCAAACCAGACCATTCACCTTGTAATTCTATTCTACGAAAGCTAAGTAAAGTTGCAGAAGCTCAGAAGCCCTCAATCTAGAAGAGAGGAGACTTCCCAGCCCAAAGGATGAGGGCAGCCCAATCCTGGAGCCACTGCAACTAATTTCCTAGTGCCTGCTCCAGGCAACTGGGTGATCTTGCCTCCAGTTTAGTCTGGGTGTCCTTTTCCTGAAGCACATGGACTTGCCCATCCCGAGTCAGCACATACAAAGAACCCCACTCGGCGAGGACGTCCACGACGTCCTCAAAGACAGAGCTATACGCAATGAACTTATTGCACAGATCATAGATGTTAAGGATCTGCTTGTCCGAGCTCTGGGAGTCCCTGCTGGTGAACTCTGACCTGTAAAAGGAAAAACAAGGCCTAAGCAAACCCCACTTCATCTTCTCTCCTATCTCCCCATTTCTCCTTTAGTACACTCCCTCAACATTATCCTTCCATGCATAACAATCCACTTTTTATAATCTCTAAGAGATTTATCACAAAACACTGATTGAACCTACAAATAAATGTGCTTCCCACTGAGCTGGGAAGTATACAAAGAAAACTAGTGTCTGATCCTCCAAACAAAGACATAGCTCTGATAGATAGTGATGGGACAGAAAACTAGTTCATTCAATGAATAAGTGTGTGCTGGGAAAGGAAAAAAAAAAAGCAGATCTGAAAAAACACCACAGAGACAACTACAACCCTGTAAATGAAGATGCAACATAGCCACAACACTCAAGTTAAACACAACCCCTGACTAGTATTAGTGTGTTCAAATTAACACAGCCTCTCTTTTCTTTAGCATAAGTTAACAAGAACATGCAGTTGCACATACAAATTACCAATCTTAAATGCTTAAGGTAGTTTTGAAAAAGTTTTCAAGAAAGAAACTTTGTGTTTTGAGTGCTTATTAGCTGTGTTAAAAATCTATTTAAGAAAAAAAGACCAAGTATTTACTGCATACAAAGCACTAACTGAAAACATTATATACCAATGACAAGAAAGCAAATTTATGACACAGAGACTGGCCCCCCACTTAGATTTTTCTTCCAAACTACTAGTCCTAAGATTTAGCAGTCCTGCTTCCCTGACATCTCCCCTGCCTTACTTATATTTATTTAGGTGGCACAAAGTAGAATTCCCTGTTGTGTTTGGTGCACAAGGAATGGTAAGCAAATACCTAGAGCTAAAAAGTTCTAGAAAATATAATCTGAGTCCTAAGTGTTAACCAGGGGAGAATAAAGCAAAGTGAAGCTGGCAAAATCCAATCATTACAATTTAAAGTCCACTTTACGGGGGCGGCTAGGTGGCGCAGTGAATAGAGCGCCGGCCCTGGAATCAGAAGGACCTGAGTTCGGAGCCGGCCTCCGACACAATCCACACAAACAAAAAAAACCTAGCCGTGTAACCTTGGGCAAGTTACTTAACCCCAATTGCCCTAAAGGGGCGGCTAGGTGGCGCAGTGAGTAAGAGTGCCAGCCTCGGAGTTTGGATGACCCGAGATCAGATCCGGCCTCAGAAAATGAGCACCCACGCATAAACAATGACTAGCCATGTAACCTTGAGCAAGTTACTTAACCCCAATTGCTTTAAAAAAATAAAAAATAAAAAAAAATAAAGTCCACTTTACCCTGGGAATTTGTAGTTTTCTTTCCTCACATCCCCTCTCCAAACTTTTTGGTCCCCAGCTCCTCCCTAGCCCCAAGCCTCCTTACTTTGGTGAAATCTTTCGGTCCCGGGAAACAATAACAAGGTAGCCACGGAACCAGTGGGCAATGAGTTTATGGCCCTCAAAGGCAAAGCAAGGGCCACGTTCATCAGGCTGATATAAGTAAACACACTCATCCCCAGCAACAATAAACTGCAGGTCCTGGGAAGGATCACTTAGGGCTGAGCAGCGAAGGCCACAGCCATGGGTGTCTAACTCTATCCGAGGGTAGTCCTTTCCAGACAGACTGTAGGACTGCAGAAAAAGAGGAAATACACATAGTCACAAAAGGATCTTCTTCCTTAATCTACCCTCAGTTATCAAAGGCAAAGACATTTTCCTCCTACATTTACTAAGAGATTATATGGCTTTGCCCCTGTAAGTACTTAATGATCAGTATAATGATAATGTCCAAAGAAAACTCCTAAGATTTGTGTAATCAAAAAAATAACTTCTCCTTTACAGATGTGGGTAACTACAGAGGTTAAATGATTTGTCAATGGCAACTTGTCATATCAGTGGCAGACAACTAGAACCCTCCCCAGTCTTCTCACCCTAGAGTTCATCGCTTCCTCAAAATATTAAGAAAGAGAGAAGCAGAGCAGAGGCAATGGATGAGGGCTAGAAAATGGAGAAGTCAAGTATTCAGAACCTCTCCAATTAGTTCTTATTCCTTTGGGACATTTGTTAACCATAATAACCTCATAATTGAGTAATAGAAGAAGAGAAAAAAGGGAGGGAGAACAAAAGCAACACAGAAAGGTAAGAGTCATTCCCCCTGATTGTTCACCAAGAAAATGATCCAGACCCATACCTGTACATTCTCCGTTGTCACCACAAACAAGTGGGTAGTCTTGCCTGCCTGGCGGAAGGCCAGCCCAGTGACAGGATAGCTGCCTTTGTGCAAAATCTGGGTCTTGCTGTGCCGGTCCCTGGTAATATCACCCTTATTAAGGGTAACACTACCATCTGTAAAGCCTGTAGGAGGTAATCAGAAAGAAGGTAGTTAAAGCCAGAGAAAGAAATGGGGAACATAGACACATGTTCAAAGGAAAGAAATTCATTCTAAAATACTCTCCTTTATCTCAATTTCCTGTAACATGGACAGCTGGATGGTTTCTAAATTTTTAAAGTCAAGTCAACTATGATTTATTAAGGGCCAGCTATGTGCCAGGCACTGTGCTAAATGCTAGGGACACAAAGGGAAAAAAATAGTCCTGCTCTCCAGGAGCTCAGTCTAAATGGGGGAAACAACATACAAAGAAGATAGATACAGGATAAAGCAGAGGCAATCCCAGAGGGAAGGCACTAAGAATAAGTCAGAAAAGGCTTCTTCCAAAAGGTGAAAGAATTAAATACCTAGCTATTTGAAAGGCTTCATGATAATAATTAACGTTATCGAAGTTAATAGAGTATTCACTAAGTAGTAGAAGAGAGATTTGAAGTCACTTATCTGAATTATCCTCCAGTGTTCTCACTACTCTACTCTCACAAATGTCAATCAATTCAAAAATCACGTGTACAAATATGTGCTTAATAAATGACAACAGAACAATAGCTGGCCTATATAAAGAGCTTTTGGGGAGTTATTACAAGAACCTGCACTTTTACAGTCTTCCATTCTAGTTTGCTCACCAATAGCCATAAAGTTGAGATTCTCATGAACTGTCAAACAGGACACTACAGTTGGCTCTGACCCTGGAATGGCAGGGAAGATGCGGGTGCAGAGGGGATTGCCTCCATCTCTTTTCTCCAGATTCCAGACCTTCACCTATGGACAAAGCTCAGGTACATTAAATTGAACTCACTTTGGGGCACTCCCTCCCTTCTTTTATCTCTGCTGGCTCTTACCAGAGGGTTGATCCCCTCCTCGTCCTCTCCCACAGATGCCAGGATATTGTGCTGTTTCAGCTGATATAAATGGGTCACCCGGAGCTTGTACGCCTGAAAGCCCGTGAGTTGGAGGGATCGGGGCAGGAACCAGATCTGTCCTTCCATGTGTTCAGGGTAGTCAAGGAGCCTATGACTCGTATCCACCTTTAATCTCTTCTAAACTCCCCATTTTACAATCAGAAAAACCCCACAAACCATGAGGATGGACCCGGTACAGGCAACCTCAGAGCCCTATTCATGTCCAAGCCCTAGGGGAAGGAGAGAATAAGGGACCCTCTCCTCTCCGATCCCAAAGGGTGGGCAAGGTCCCTTCTCATTTCAGGGGTCTCCCAACACGGGATGGGGGGATGTCGGGTTTGGAGGAAGAAGCTCCGCTCCGTTCTGGTCTCAGGGGCTCAGGGAGCGGCCCCCAAGCGCTATGACCCTCTTTCAGGAAGGGGGCCGCCCCGAGTCACGGAAGGATATCCCCAAAGACCAAGCTCCCCCGACCCGAATCGCAGACGGTGATGCCCGGAGGGAGGCTGAGGGGCCTAGTTGCCCCCGATCCAGGCCCGGCCCCATCGCTCCCCGCCGGCTCCTTTACCAGTTCCTTGTCAAAAAAGACGAAGCGGCGCCACTGAAGGTAAGCCGCCATTTTGGCCCCAAGTCTCCACCTTCCATGGGGCAATCACGTGAATCGTGCCGGAGGGTCACCTGACGCTAGATCCGCGGAGCCCACGTGACGTGGGTTGTGTTTGCCGGCAGCTTCCGGGACCCAGCCGTTATCACGTGGGTTCCTCGGCCTGGCGCGGATTGGCTGAAAAGGCGCGGGGCTGGTGCTCGTTCTCTTTTTGGTCGTTGGGGTAACGACCCCATAGCAGGCTGTGACCCTGAGCGTGGCGGGAAGTGGGGGGGGCGGGGAAGGGGAAACTGGACATTAGAGCTTTTAGCGCTCGTTGCTAGCTCCTGGAGTGGCACTCGCTATACATTCAGGCCACAAGTGTTTGATTAAGCGCTTAAGCAAATGTGTTGACAGTTTTCAAATTGCTAACCATCACTTGAAAAAATGCTCAATTTCAGGAGGGTTATCAATTCATACCCATCAAATTGTCAAACAATCAAATGAAATAAAATTATTTAATTTAAAATAATTAAAAGCAATACAATTGTTGAATTTTAAAATACGAAATGCCATAAAATCCACCAAACTGGCAAAAATAGTTAAATGGAATAATATTCATGATTAAATGTGCACTCATTCAGTTGATGGAATTGCAAGCTAGTCAATGTGGACAGGGTAGCTAGGTGGTGTAGTGGGTAGAGCACCACCTGGAAACGAGAATTCAAAGGAATTCAAAAACGCTCTCAGATGCTAACTGGCCAAAATGCTGCCAGATATCCCTTTCCTTTCTGAATTGCTCCACGGACTTTTAGCACATGGAAAGCAATAGCAGGCACAGAATCTAATAGTTTTCAAAAACTGACAACAACAACTCCCAAAGCCTGCTCTCTCCTTCCATCATCACAGAGAGTAAAAGGTTTCTTCTAGATTGGGTAAAGCTGGTGTGGTGGTCAATTTAGTTTTCCAATTCTCAAAAGCTTCCACCTGGTGGTCTGGGTCTTGAATAGCAATTAACTTGATTGCAGTTCCTCCCAGGCCTTGGATTTAATTGGATATAGACCACTGGGGTGGGGAGGGACGGGGACACTTTAGGATCTATGAATCAAAAATAAATGCTGGGGGAGATAAGATGTGCAGGCATTGGGGCACAATGATTCACATTGCCCTAATGGAAAAGTTGAAGGGGGTATGGGAGAAGATATGGGAGAGAGCAGATTGGATGAGGGGATATCCTGTGGGACTGCTATTCTGGGGTGGTAGGTAGGGGGAAAAATTGTAACTCAAAATCTGATTGAAATGAATGATGTAAACCAGAAGTTTAAATAAATAAATAAAACTAAAAAAGAGAGAGAGAGAAAAAATAAATGCTGGGATGGCAGAAATAGCTCACCCAGGAATTTCCTGATCCCAAACAATTGACTCAGCTGTCTCCCACATTTCTGAGGGAACATGGGGACATCTGGGAGGCTTAACTAGAGAAAACTGGCTTCCCAATTTCACCAACAGGTCCCCTCCCAACAAGGGGACAGGCTAAGAGGAGAGCATAAGGAAGGAGTGTTCACACAACAGATCCTCAAGTAGGCAGGGGACTGGGTATGTCTGGAGACATCCCTTAAGTTTCCCCTCCCATGCCCCTGACCTGACTGGTCAAGGGAAGGGTAGAACCAATTGGTTAGAACCAAGAACTCAGCCATAATAAAGTGAGTAACCTTACCTTCAGCCTTGATGCTTGCCCAGGGTTCAGCAAGGGAAATGGAGAAGGTGGGAGCACTGCCAAGCCCCAGGCTTCCCCATCCCTCAGAGTCTTGAGAAGACTGGAGGACAGGGTACTGGGAGGTGGCTCTACCACTTTTCCAAGCTCAGGGACAATCCTTTCTCCAACGTCCCTCCTGGTCAGATGGGCATGGTTCTAGAGGTGTTGGTTCCTGGGGCTCCCTCTGGGGGGGTGCTCTGGAGGGGCACTCCTTGGACCAGTGACCTTCTTTGTGGCATGGAAAGCAGGTTTCCCCACTGCCCAAGTGACTGGGCTTCCTCCAAGGGGGTCCCCCTGGAGGGGCTTTTCCTGGCCATGGCAGCAGCCAAGAATCAAGCATGTTCTCTGTCTCTGGTCATTCCCTGCGTTCTTTCTCCTCTGCTGCAACGAGGTGTCTGTCATTAAAGACTCCAAAGGCTGCCTCCAGTAATTGAGCCTAAGGTGTTTGGGGTCCCAATGCCAATTTCTGCAGTTTCCTCCTAATATCTGGGGCAGACTGACTAATAAAATACATGTTAAGGATTGCTGCCCCTTCTATAGAGTCAGGATCTAAATTTGTATACTTTTTAATAGCTTCTACAAGTCTATATAGGAAAAGGGTGGGGTTTTCTTGATTTGTCTGAGAAATTTCTCTTGACTTTCTGATAATTCACTTGCTTTTGAAATGCACTTCTTAGGCCTTCTAACAGGCAAAGTACCATATGGTCTCTCTTTTCTCTGTCCTCCGGGATCTGATAATCCCATCCTGGGTCACTAGTGGGAACAGCAGTTGTTCCTGGGGGGTATTTTCTGGGGTCATTGCTAGCCAAACGATCCCCCAATTTTTGGGTTTATTCCCAGATTCTCCTCTTCTCCTCAGTGGAACAATATAGGTAGAGAAGAGGATATGCAAATCACTCCAAGAAAACTCAAATTGCAAGGATAAGTCCTGAAAGCCTTCAGTAAACCTTGTTGGGGTTTTTGGAGAATTTACTCAACTTTTCTTTAATTTGATTGAGATCTGAGGAGATACCTCTATGACTGCCTCAGGGGTAGGGCCTGAGGGCTGAGTAGGTGTTGCTTCATGGGGAGGGGCCACAGAGGGAGGCACTTCAGCCTGACTGAAGGCTGGGACCTGAGCAGGGGTCCCTGAGCGGGGGAGGGGCCATGCTGGGAGATACAAGGATGGTGTAGAAGATAGGAAATGAAGGATGTTGAGCTAGAGGAAAAGGGAAGGGGAACCAAGGGGAAAAGGGTTGGGGTGCAGCAGAAGGGGCAGCCTCAGTGACCTGAGCAGGAGTTGCTAAAGGGAGGAGGGGCTGGGGCTGAAGCCACAGGAAAGGGATCATTTAATTGGTCCCTGTTACCCCTCTGTGGAGGAGCTCTAGCTTCAATCATCTCACAGTCTTTCCTGAGAACTTTGTTCTGAGAAAGTTTAACAAAATCCATTAAGTAGGCAATTTCTATCCATCTCTCTAGGGGGCTCCCAGAGTCCATATCTCATCAAAATGACTCAACAGAACAGAACAAAAAATCTGAAAAGCTGTAAAAGTTACAAAAATAATTACACCTGGGGAGGCTAGGTGGCACAGTGAAGAGAGCATCGGCCCCGGAGTCAGAAGGACCTGAGTTTAAATCCGGCCTCAGACACTTAACACAAAAAAACTAGCCATGTGACCCTGGTCAAGTCACTTAACCCCAATTGCCCTCCAGAAAAAAAGAAGAAGAATGATTGGTCCAAGCACTTTCATAGCAGTAGTATATGAATGGGGAGGGAGAGAGGGCTGCCCAAGTTGTCCCAAGTCCAGTTGAAATAGAAAGAGAAGCCAGGTAGCTGAGGTGAGTGGGTATTAGCATTTTTTAAATAAAGTTGCTCTACCTGGTTGTCCTTTTTATAAAACGGGAAGGAGTTCATCTTGCAGCTTGCCACTGGCTGAAGAAGATTGGCTGAGCCTCTGGGAGCCTTTGAAAGATAGCTTGCCAGCTCTGCTAATAGTTGGTGCAGGAAGCACCTTTAAGCCAGAGAAGCTGTCTACAGAGGAAGAAAAGAGGTCTGGAGAAGGGATTGGTCTTTGCCTTCTTGGGTCTCTGCGTGGGTGGGAGGGAAGCTGGAGTACTTTCTCTGGTCTGGAAAAGCTGCAAGCCTTGAAGTAGGGGTAGAGAGAACTCACCACTAGTGTATCCTTAAGTTTCTTACCACTAATGTGTGCACTGGAGGGAGAATGTGCCCTAGCATTAAGGGGAGAAATGTTTTGTTGCCACTGTTCTTATGCTATCTTAGTAAATGCTTGTGCTTGGAGCTCATATTGTCTACTATTAAAGATGTGTGAGCCCCACAGGGTACCATTTGCAGGAAAGTAACTACCTTCTGAGAGACCCAACTTGTGAATGAAATTTGAGGGGTATATATACTACATCTAATTGGGGGGGGGGGAATGGAATAGCAATGCAAATAAGACCAAGTATGAGAAATACAAAGAAATCTGCAAAGACCTTTCTGAAATGCTGCAAAGTTTTAAAAAGCAGAACTAAAAGAATAAAGTGAACAGTAATTGTAATCATGAGGAAAAGTTGAATGAGAGAAAATGGACAAAAAATATTGATGGAGAATTGGAAGGAGATACTGAAAATTGTTGGGATGTTTCAGGCATTGAAATTAATTTAAATGTAAATAAACTAAGTTTAGTTTTTTTGTATTGATATTCAGTATTTTTTAAATAGCTTTTCTTAAATGTAGTTAAACATAGTGCACAGAGATATAGATACTGAATATAGTACTCTCTTTAATTTCTATGGAGATCCTAGGGCTCAGGAAATGATGGATGGAGAAAGAGATTTGGCAATTTCTGATGATCTCAGCACAGTAAAATGATTACTCTTTCCTCTGAATCAGATCAATATAAACCCTTTTTTTTTTTTTATAAGGGCAGAAACCACTCAGTAGAAAAACTCTTCTAGCCTTTGCCTTCACTTACGGTTCCATCCTCTGACATTTTGACGAGAGTTTCATTTAAAGTAAAAACACCAGAAGCAGACAAATTGCCTTGGTACTAAGCAGTGAGGTGACTGGGAGACACTAGTATAAACTGATACCACTTCTGAGTGAAAAGTAAATACCCTGCCACAGGTCAGTGTCACCCACAACCAACAAGAGCTGAAGCTATTAGACTTCCTTTGACTGCTGAGCTATGGGAAATTTCCTCCTCCTCATTTTTTTTAAACAATGAGCCTGATATGAGAGGAATGAAAATCTCTCCCCATTTTCCCTTGACACTCAAATATTCATGGATTAGAACCATTTCTCATCTGCACAAAATATGGGAGATGGAATATATGTAGTGAAATAAATATGTATAATTCTTTACACTTAATTCCATGTAATTAAAACTATGTTATTAAAAGTGTTTGAATATTATGAAAGTAATGGGAAGTGACCTGACAGAGTAGAAGACCTGTGGGGTGCATGGGGGATTGTAGGTTTCACATTTTCATATTTTTTTGGTAAATATTCCACTTTATTTCCTAGATGGAAGGTTCTTAACCTGTGGTCTGTAAACTTGCTTATTTTTATGATTTTTTGATGACTTTTGTAATATAATTGGTTTTCTTTGTAATACTACATATTTTACTTTATACACTTAAAAAAAATTATTCTGAGAAGGGGACCACAGGCTTTACCAGACTTTGAAGGGATCCATGACTCAAGAAAGGGTTAAGACTAAGTTGTAACTTTGCAAGGGGTTAACAAGGAAGTTATTTCTAAGTTAAATAAACCATATCTGATGGTAAACAGCCCAGATTTTTTCAAGCTTGAGGGTCCCCCAGTGGCACAGTGAGGAGGGTACAGGGTATTAGAAAGTAACTGATTGGGGTGGCTAGGTGGCACAGTGAATGTGGCCTGGAGTCAGGAGGACCTGAGTTCAAATCCAGCCTCAGACAGAATCGGACAGGACTGAACAACAACTTAGATATTGCATTCAGCAAATTAAACTCCCTTGCTGAATATTTAACACAGTGACACTCCATCTCCCACTTGGAGGAAGACAAAGCACTGAACTACAAAAATAGTTCAATCTCAATATCACTGAGTTGTTTTTTTTTTTTTTGCTTTTTGGAGGGCAATTGGGGTTAAGTGACTTGCCCAAGGTCACACAGCTAGTTTTGTGTCAAGTGTTTGAGGCCAGATTTGAACTCAGGTCCTCCTGACTCCAGGGTCAGTGCTCTATTCACTGCGCCACCTCACCACCCTGATTTTTTTTTTAATTATTTATTTAGTATTTTATTTTTCCCCAATTACATGTCATTCACAGCTGATCATCTTACAATATTGCTGTTACTATGTAAATGTTCTCCTGGTTCTATTCATTTCCTTTTGCATCAGTTCATATAAGTCTTTCTAGGTTTTTCTGAGAGCCTCCTGTTCATCGTTTCTTTTTTTTTAAGAACAAATTTGATATATTTAGTGTTTTATTTTTCTCCAGTTACATGCAAAAATAATTTTAACATTCGTTTTTAAAACTTTGAGTTTCAAATTCTCTCCCTCCCTCTCCACTTCTTCTCATTGAGAAGGTAAGCAATTTAACATAGGCTAAACATATATAGTCATGCAAAACTCTTTCATAATAGTCATGTTGTGAAAGAAAACAAAAAAACCTCAAGAAAAATAAAGTTAAAAGTACATTTCAGTCTGTATTCAGATACCATCTGTTCTTTCTTTGGGGATGGATAGCATTTTTCATCTTAAGCCCTTCAGAGTTGTCTTGGATGGTTGTATTGCTGAGAATAGCTAAGTCATTCATAGCTGATCATCTTACAATATTGCTGTTATTTTTGTACATATACATTTCACTTTGCATCAGTTCATGTAAGTCTTTCCAGGTTTTTCTAAGAGGATCCTGCTGATCATTTCTTCAGTCTAATAATATTTCTTCATAATCACATACCATAATTTCTTCAGCCATTCCCTAATTGATGGGCACCCCCTCAATTTCTAATTCTTTACCCCCAGAAAAGAGCTGCTATAAATATTTTTATACATATAGGTCCTTTTCCTTTTTGGTTTTTTATCTCTTTTTGGATACAGACCTAGGAGTGATATTACTAGGTCAAAGGGTATGCATGGTTTTATAGTCCTTTGGTTTCAAATTGCTCTACAGACTGGTTGAATCAGTTCCCAACTCCACCAACAGAGTATTAATATGTCATTTTTCCCACATCCCCTCCAACAGTTGTCATTTTCCTTTTCTGTCCTATTAGCCAATCTAGTAGATGTGAGGTAGTGCCTCAGAATTTTTAAAATTGGTTTTTCTCCAATCAATAGTATCTCTGAGATTTGAGGTAGTACTCAGAACTATGACGATGGAAGACTATCTAGCTTCAGACACTAGCTGTATGACCCTGGGCAAGTCATTTAACCTCTGCTTGTCTCAGTTTCCTTACCTATTCCTTGGGCAGAATAATAGCACCTACCTTTCAGGGTTGTTGTGAAGACCAATGAGATATTTATAAAAAGCTCTTAGTGCTTATTTATAAAAGGTGAATGTTTATTCCTTTCCTCCTCTTCCTCTATTAATGAGTTTAAGAAATATTTGGAGGAGGTGAAGCCAAGATGGCAGAGTAGACTTCCTTGAGGTTCCCACTTCCACCTCACCTCCTCCAATACATGTGAAAAATGACTCTAAAAAAACTTTAGAGCTACAGAACCCACAAAGTGACAGAGAGAAACTAACCTCCCACTGAAGACAGCCTGGCAGGAAGGGACCATTGCAGCTCTCTGGGAGCAGAGCCCAGCCCTGCTTGAGTCCTTGAGATTTAGCCTCAAGGCAGCCATGACCAGCCCTGCCTGGAGGGATATCAAGAGAGTGGATCACCAGCACCTGTTGTGGTTTCCAGAACTATCAACACATAAATGCCAAAGACAAAGTGAGAGGTCAGTGGACTTTGGGAACCGGGGTCCAGGATTGTGGTCCAGCCTCTGTCCCTGGGGCAAAAAGTGGCTGAAGTGCAGTGGCCGCCACTATGTGGTTGCTTCAGAGCTCCTGGCCTGCAGATTGTAGGGGGATTTTAAAAACCAAATAAGAGAAGTGGAGGAAAAATTGGAAAGAGAAATGAGAAGGATGCAGGAAAAGTATGAAATGAGGGTCAACAGCCTGACTGAGGAAAACAACACCTTAAAAAATAGACTAAATCAAATGGCAAAAGAGGCCCAGAAAGGCAATAAGGAGAAAAATGCCTTAAAAAAGCCAAATTTGCCAGATGGAAAAAGAATCTCAAAAGCTCACTGAAAAGAATAATTTCTTCAGAATGAGATTGGAGCAAATGGAAGCTAGTGACTTTATGAGAAATCAAGGTACTATTAAACAGATCCAAAAGAATGAAAGAATAGAAGGCAATGTGAAATATCTCATTGGAAAAACCACTGACCTGGAAAATAGATCCAGGAGAGATTATTTCAAAATTATTGGACTACCTGAAAGCCAAGATCAAAAAAAGAACCTAGAAATCATCCTTCAAGAAATTCTCAAAGAAAACTGCCCTGATGTTTTAGAACCAGAGGGCAAAATAGAGGATGAAAGAATCCACCAATCACCTCTTGGAAAAGATCCCAAAAAGAAAACTCTTAGGAATATTATGGCAAGGTTCCAGAATTCCCAGATCAAGGAGAAAATGTTACAAGCAACCAGGAAGAAACAAGTTGAATATTGTGGAAACACAATTAGTATAACACAGGATCTGGCAGCTTCTACACTGAGGGATTGAAGGGTTTGGAATATGATATTCCAGAGATCAAAGGAGCTGGGATTAAAACCACGAATCACCTACCCAGCAAAACTGAGTATTATGTTTCAGGGGAAAATATGGTCATTCAATGGAATACAGGACATTTGAGCATTCTTGATGAAAAAACCAGAGTTGAATAGAAATTTTGACATTTAGATACAAGAAGCAAGAGAAGCATGAGAAGGTAAACAGGGAAAAGAAATCATAAGTAACCTATCAAAGTTGAACTACTTACATTCCTACATGGGAAAACGATAATTGTAACTTACAAAAATTTTCTCAGGATAAGAATAATTGAAGAGAATATAAATGTATGTATATATGTGTGTATATATATATATATATATATATGTCTATATAGGAGGGTATATGTGTATATGAATACATATGTGAGTGTGTGTATATATGTGTACAGGTATACATAGACAGAAGGCACAGGACCAATTGAATAGGAAGGGATGATAATTAAAAGGTGTAATTGAGAGGTGAGAGAGAGGAATATAATGAGAGGAGATGAGGTGAGAAAGAATGGGGTAAATTATCTCATGTAGAAGAGGCAAGGGAAAACTGTTACAATGGAGGGGAAGAACAGGAAGGCAAAAGGGAATGAGTCAACCTTATTCTCATTGAATTTGGTTTAGGGAGGGAATGACATACACACTAAATAGGGTATCTCACCCTACAGAAGAGTAGGGGGAAAGGGGATGAGAGGGGGGATGATGGAAGAGAGGGCAGGTTGAGAAGGAGGGAAGTTGGAAGCACACACTTTTGAAAAGGGACAAGGTCAAAGTAGAGAATAGAGCAAGTGGGGACGGGATAGGATGGAGGGAAATATAGTCAGTCTTTCACAATATACCCATTATGGAAATGTTTTCTGTAGCTACACATATACAACCTATATTGAATTGCTTATGTTCCCAGTAAGGGTGGGTGATGAGGGAGGAAGGGAAAGAATCTGGAATTCAAAGTTTTAAATCAAATGTTTAAAAATATATATATACATTTTTTTTTTTACATGCAACTGGGAAATAAGATATTCAGTCTCTGGGGTATAGAGATCCATCTTGCCCTACTGGAAGGGGATGGGGGAGGATATAGGAGAGAGCAGATTGGGGGAGGGGTATACAGTGGGATCGATGTTTTGGGGTGCTGGGTGGGGGAGAGACAGGGAGAAAATTTGTAACTCAAAATCTTGTGGAAATGAATTATATAAACTAAAAATAAACATAAAATTTAATTCGAAAAAATATATATATATAAATTTGTCACAGAGGGGGTGGCTAGGTGGCACAGTGAGTAGAGCACCGGCCCTGGAGTCAGAAGGACCAGAATTTGGATCTGACCTCAGACACTTAACACACACAACAAAAAAATCTAGCTGTATGCCCTTGGGCAAATTAATTAACCCCAATTGCCCTCCAAATAAATAAATAAATAAATTTGTCACAGAGGCTTGAGGTTGAAGTGATGAGGGATTTCAGCTCTCTGGAAGAGCATGGACTTTGCCAACAGCAGAGTGGCTGATAAATTTTGTATTGCATTAATGAAATTCTTAAGAAAAAAAAAAGAGAGGAAACAACAAGGGGAATTGGCTATTCTAGGTCTGATTTTGACTTACAAAAGGGAACTAACTGCTTCCTGAAGCAGAAATGATATAATAGAATTAGTTATAAAAAAGGATAAGAAAACTGGGCATGGTCTGAAAACAGACCATACATTTTGGCGCAGCAAGCTTCAAAGGTTCAGAGAAAGAATAGGAAGAATCCCATGCCCCAAAATTCCATAAGGAAAGCTGGCCCAAGAGAGGGGGGAACCCCTCAAGAAAGAATTATTCCAATGAGGAAAAGGAGGCAAGCTTTCTAAAGAGATTAATGTGGCCAGACAGAGATCCTTATCCACCAGCTCGGGTTTAGCAGAGACATGTATGTAAGTTGAAAAGAAGGGCAGGTGACTAAAGAAGGATATAGAAGTGTCATGATTCCTGTAAGAACAGAATTCGGACCTATAAAGCTCAGAACCATCTTCCAATATCAATTTTATTGTTGTTTAGTCAATTAGTTCTGTTCAACTCTTCTTGCCTGCATTTGGAATTTTCTTTGGCAAAGATACTGAAGTGGTTTGCCATTTCCTTCTCCAACTCATTTTGCAGATGAGGAAACTGAGGCAAACAAGGTTAAGTGATTTGCTCAGGGCCACATAGCTAATAAATGTCTGAGGCTGGATTAAAACTCATGAAGATAACTCTTTCTGATTACATGTCCAATGCAACCGCCCCTAAATATTTTAAAGATTCAAATTCTAAAGCTGGCAGGAACCTTAGAGATCCTATCAAATTAATCCATTTTTCAGAGGAAGAAACTAAGATTCCATCCACTGGGGGGACACTGACCAAATTGTGGTATATGAATATAATGGTATATACCTTTAAAAAAACAAGAAAAAAAATAAGGAAGTGAAATGACTGTCCTTATCACATATTTATCAAGTAGCAGAGCCAGAATTTGTATTTTGGTCTTCTATCTCCAAATCTAGTACCTTTGTGTTTTGATAAGGGGATTTGGGGAGGTTGGAAACAAGTTTATATCATTTTTTTTTTTTAAGTTAAGTATATATTTAAGAACACTGGGACTTTGACTTCACCAATGACTGTTTTAACACAGTCTAGATAAACAAAATGAAGAACAATGTTTTATCTTATTCTTCACTTATTCTTACTACCTCACTGCTACAGTTAATACTGGCTACTTCATTCATCAGAGTTCTGATATCTTTCAGTCTCGTTTTCTTTTAAATTATTGTGGTGACTATAAAAATCATTCTCCTGGTCCTACTTATTTACTGCATCAGTGCATGTAAGTCTTCCCAAGTTTCTCTGAATTCTTCATATTTGTCATTTCTTATAGCATGATAACATTCCCATTATATTCAAATACCATATATATGTGAATGTAATGGAATATTATTGCTCCATAAGAAATGATGAGATTATTCAGAGGAAACAGATAAGACCTCTATGATCTGATGTAGAGTGAAGTGAATATAACTAGGGGAATAGTTTAAACAATGGCAAGATTTTAGAGAAAAACAACTTTGCAAGACTTTGGAACTCTGATTAATGAAATGATAAATCTTTAGTCCAGAGGACTAACCAAGGATGATTAATTCCACTCATCTTCTTCCAGAAAGGCAATGGGACTTACAATCCAGCATGAGACTAGCACATTTGGACATAACCAATGTGCACATTCATTCTACTAGAATATGCATGTTTGTTGTGAGGGTTTAAATTTTTAAAAATTATTGGTTTTTGTAAAATTGTCCAATGAATATGGAGTAGGAGGGAGAGATAATAAATGCTTGTATGACTAAATAAAAATAAAAAGAGGGAGTAAGACAATAAATGACCTTTGAGCTCTGAAATAACCTGTTCACAGTTCAGCTACTCCTAACTTTGCTTCCATTTCTTACCTACTTTTGTTCTCATCAGCTCTATGAATCTATCCAGTAGGTGAGGAGGTATATTAAAAGCTAAATATGAATAACTAAAATTTTCAGATAAAGAAATTTGGACCAGAGAAATTCTTACTTATCTAACATCATCTAGCTGATCATGTTACAGCCAGAACACCAATATTGGACCTGTTATAGTCTTGGCCTTTTGTTTTGATAGATTCTCAATGGATCCCTAGGGAAGTGCCATTGACAAGTTTTATTATGTATATACCTATATCTGTACATATAGATACTATATACATATATATAGATATATTTCAGCATTCACTTTTATAAAATTTTGAGTTTTAAATTTTCTCCCTCTCCCTCCCCTTCCTCCCCCCCAAAACAGTGTGCAAATATATTTATTTTTGTAACTATAATGGAAAATGTGAGAAGGAGCCATTATAGAGATTGTCCACCTGAAAAGCTGTCCCTCAGGACTCAGTTGGAAGTCCTTAGTCCAAAACATCTAAGTTCTTTGGAAGTTAAATACTCTGTAATTAGGTCTGGTGGGTGTGGGGTTACACTAGTACTTCCCAGGGTGATTATCATGGGTTTGCCTTTTGGATTATTACCAGCCTCAAAGTTGAAATAATTAACAAAAAGAAAGGTGTGTTTATAAATGTGTGTATATACATATAAATATATATATTTGGATATATGCATACAGAAAACATTCTCAAAGTGGAATAGCCAAGCTGGTTCAAATTTACTTATAGGAGGACTGGAATTAAAAACTTTAGTCTCTTTTTATAGTTAGTTACAGGTGTAGCCACTCAGGAGCAACAACACAAGTAGCTTCTGGCATTTGTCCCTCCCCCAAATTGCTACCTCTGCTAGGAGAAACCTGAATTTACAGCAGCAGAACAGGAATACTCTTTGTTAGTCACCGATGGAAAATTTTCTAATACGCATTCCTCTCCTCCCCCTTTCAGATTTTCCATTTCAATGGGTAGAGATCACCATTGAGATGACTGAGAGAACTTCAAAGACATCTTCTAGTAAGAACTTTCCTTTTCCGGTGAGAGACACACACACCCCGAGAGAACCACATACTTTCTTCCTTAAAAGCATTATGGTTATTTTAAGTCTGGTTTCTTACAAAAGGAAGTCAACACTTCAGAGGCTGAGATGAAACAAGGAAAAAGAACAGCTCACCAGTTAATGCTTCATAACTGATAATTAAAAATCACTAATTTCCTCTGCCTTTTTTTCCCTCAGGTTTAAAACCCTGGCCTATGAAAAGGAAAGCAAGCTCCTTGAGATTGGCAATTAGTTTATTCCTTGCATTTGTATTCCCAGCATGTTGCACAGTGCCTGGCATAGAGAAGTGCTCAATAACTGCTTGTAGATAGTTTGCAAAGGACTGTAATTGTTTTTAACAATTCTGTATGTCTGCACACCTTTGCCCTCCATTTCTCTTGGCCAGGATTTTGGATTCTGTATTTGGGTCAAGCAGTCCTTTGAATAGGTCTTCCTTTGATACTTGCTTCTCATGGTATTGCCTGCAAGGATTGGTCTATGACAATCCTTGACACCCCCAAGTTACAAATCTTTCTTTTATGGAGCTGGTCCCTACTCCTTACAGACTCCGTTGAACATTCATCCCCACTAAGAAGCTTTTCTCAACCCAACCATGCTCAAGTTTCTTAACTAACATGCTTTCCCTCATATTTAGATATGAGATTTTCATAACTTAGTAACATGCCCTTGCTTATATGCTGCATTTGTTTACATGATTCTCTTCCTTTTTCATCTATTTCTTTTCTCCTGTTTTCCTAAACCAGTGAATTCCCACAAAGTAGGAACTGTGTCTTTCACACTGATCCTCTTCATGCTGGGCCCTGGATGGTGTGGGCGGATAATTCAGAAGGGAAGTAGTAGGCAGAATGGTCTAGATGTGACTATCAGAACTTTACATTGTACTGGAACCCCTTCTTGTGAAATTGGCCATTCTCTTGGAAGGTCAGAAAACAAAGGAGGTGTCCTTCTTGCATACCTGTACCAGCCACATCTCTGGGGAATAGACTCTGAAAACCAGGAAAGGCTCTTTCCTCACTCCCACCAAAACATATTACAGGATATAGTGGTCTTTATTGTATTGGACAAGTATTAATTGATTTAAGTATCCAGAAGCATGCTAGGTGTTGTGGGTGGCGTTCCAGAATTCTGTACTATGTAGACAATCCTTGTGAAATGAGTACAAGGAGTTAGGAGACCCATGCTCCTTATCCTGGCTGTGCTACTGACCAGTTGTGGTCAGAAAAGTCACTTAAATTTTCCGGGACTCATTTTCCTAGTTTGTAAAATGGAGACATTGGACTAGATGACCTACGAGATTCTTTTCAGCTCTGAAATTCTGTGATTAAGTATGTATCAGGTAAATGTGGAGGTATTTGCTATTGCTCCTGCCTTGGAGTAATGTGGGTGGAGAAACAGATAAAGGCATGTGTAAATTAGGAGACGATAAGGATAGTCTATTAAATCGTAGGCATAATAAGATTGCAAAGAAGAAAAATATAAGTATGGATTGGAGTAGTCAGGAAAAGCTTCCTAAATTAGGAAAAGCAATCTTGATTTGATAGTTGATTTAAATAGAGCTAGAACTGTGACCTGCAGTCAGGACAACGGGGTTCAAATGTGCTCTCAGACCCTCACTAGTGTGTGACCCTGAGCAAGTCACTAACACCTGTTTTTTCTGTTTCCTCATCTGTAAAATGTCCAGGCAGTGGGGCAGAACCTGAATGGTGAGAGACAGAGGTGGGAATGGGGAGGGGGCCAGAGATGACTTTCCCAAGCAGGTATTATAGATGTGAGCTCAAACTGGGCTGGGGCACCCTTCAGCATACAACCCTCTTCCAGGCCAAAAGTTTGATTGCAAAAGTTCCGGGTGTGCCATCTTTTTAAATGTGAGTCGTGGGGAGAGGGTATTAGCGCCTCAGTCCCAAACCTCCCTGCCTGGAGCAGGGGGACATCGGATTGGAAAACCCGGGGCAATTCGAGCTTTAGACTTACTGATGAATTCTAGCGACCTGCAGGTTCCTAAGCACCGAGTGGGAGCCTGGGGGGTGGGGAAAAATTGGTGAGGGGGGTGTAGAGAGGCGGGGTGGGGGGGGTGGAGACTAGGGGAGGGAGGAGCGGCCTTCAATCCTGTGATGTGGACCAATAGGGTTTCCCAAGTTGGAGGGCCTCCCCCCCACTCCTGCCCCGGTCTCCAAGGCAGGGGTTGGACGAAATGCGCAGGGGGCGGGTCTTCTACGTGGCCCAATGGGAGGTCGCGCCGGGCGGTGAGGGGGTGGGGCTGGGCGCGCGGCGCAGGTCCGGGTGCTGGAGGCTCCAATGAGCGCGCGCCGCGTCCGGGCCCGGTTGGTGCGCGAGACGCCGGGGAGAGGTTGGTGGCTCATGTAACAGTTTGCAAGCCCGAGGTGGAGAGTTGCGGCGGGTTCGGGGGCTCGGCTCACTCGTTTTTTGTCTGCCGCGCTCGCTGCCCCCGCGCCGGGGCCGGCAGAGCGAGCCCGGGAGGTCGCGCGGCGGGTGGGCGGAGAAGCCGGTACGGGGGCGTAGCAAGGCCGGCCCGGTGCAGCCGGGTTGCAAGCGCGGCCCGTGGTGAGTACTGGGGCCCGCGTGTCGCCCCGAAGCCGCTGGCGCCGGGACCGGCTCTGGGTCCCCCGGTCCTTTCTCCCTGGAGAGGAGCGAGCACCTGCTAGGCGCCGGGCAGCCCCCCCCCCCCAAATCACCCCCAGCCCCACCCGGCCCCCTCCCTCTTGGGGCACCCCCTGTTTGACAGCCCCTCGGGTGGATGTAAAAACCCGGACCTCCTCCTCCGCCTTTTTGATCCGTCACTCGCGAGGGTTGATTGCTCTTAAACCTAGACTATGGGGGCTTTGGGGGGGGGGTCCTCAGACTTGGGGAGAGGAGTCAGAGCCATCTCAGGGTAAGAGGAGCAGCCTGACCTGGGGGGGAGGATGTTAGGATCTGACAGTCCCCCACTCATACCCCCACACACGTCTTGGAATTTCGGATTTTTACTTTCTCTTTCCCCCCACCCCCAGGCGCTCAGTGGCTAAAATGGACAGAAAGAGGAGACCTGGGAGGCTGCCCTGCTGGACCCTGGGGGCTGTGTTCTTGGCCAACTTGTTGGCGTTGACCGGTATGTATTTCCCCCCTTCTTCTCTCAGTCCGGAGTTACTTCTTCATTCCGCCTCCTTCCCAGCCATACACATACACACACACTCATGGGCTTTCTTCTGTCTCCTAGACACACTTGCAGTGATGTCTGTGGATCTGGGCAGTGAATCAATGAAGGTGGCAATCGTCAAGCCTGGTGTCCCAATGGAAATCGTCCTGAACAAGTGAGGGCAGCCCCGTGTGGAGGAGGGGCTGGGAGAGAAGTTCGGTGACAGTACCTTAATTTGGGGTGGAGGGGAAGGGCTCTTCTTCCAGAACATCACCTGGATAATTTTTGTTGTAGATAGGGAGGGAGCCTGGGTTCTAGCTCTTTCCTCAGCTATCTGTCTGATTCCCTTCCCTCTCTCTTCTTAGGGAGTCCCGGAGGAAAACACCTGTGGTTGTAACCCTGAAAGAGAATGAAAGATTCTTTGGGGACAGTGCAGCAAGCATGGTAAGCTAGAGACCTTCCATTCCCATTGCTGGAAGGGGGCTGGGAACAGGGGCCTTCCAGATATCTTCTCTATAGTCTGGGAAATGTAGGGCAGTTGATACCATACTCCCAGACTTGATTAAACCCCAAAGGGCAGAGGGTATGAAGGGACTTGGAGAAGTGGTATCTTGGGGATCTCACTACTCTTCCCTCTCTCCATCCTCATCCAGGCCATCAAGAACCCAAAGGCCACAATTCGGTACTTCCAGGAGCTACTGGGGAAGCGGATAGACAACCCACATGTGGCACTTTACCGGGAACGATTTCCTGAGCAGGAGCTGGCCACTGACCCACTTAGGCAGACTGTTCAATTCCAGCTGAGCCCGTGAGTGACCACTCAGCAAATACTGAAACATTTACTAATGTTTTTACTCTGCCCAGGGAAGGAAGAGGGGTGGGTAGTAGCAGTTGCCCAAACTGGTTTCCCTCAAATGCCCACCCCTACAACCTTTCAAGTCTGTGAAAACAGTCCTTCTGACATAGTGTCTGAGTGTTCCCTCAGTTGTCTCTCTGATCCTTCCCTTAGGCAGCTACAGTTCTCTCCTGAGGAGGTGCTAGGCATGGTTCTCAATTACTCTCGTTCCCTAGCTGAGGATTTTGCTGGTGAGTGGCAGGGATGCTGATGGAGGCCTGGTGGCTTGGGTGTACGGGTAGAAAGGGGGGGACTGGATAAAGGAGTTGGGATATAAGGATGGGAGGTATTGACTAGACCATGGATAGACCCAAGTATGGGCAGTAAATGTGGAATTTGGGGTGAAAATGAGAGAATGTGTGAAGGTGGCCAGAGTCTCTTTTTTCCCTCCACAGAACAGCCCATCAAGGATGTAGTGATTACTGTGCCAGCCTTCTTCAACCAGGCTGAGCGCCGGGCTGTGCTACAGGCTGCCCGTATGGCCGACCTGAAGGTGTTACAGCTCATTAATGCCAATACTGCCACTGCCCTCAGCTATGGAGTCTTCCGCCGCAAAGACATCAATGCCACTGCCCAGGTACCGAGAAGGGAGCGAAGCTGGGAGTGCTTGGGCAAGGGAGGTTCCAATTGGTATGTCTTGGGTATCAGAATGCAGAAACAACTCTCTAGTGAGTCTCTTGCTCTGTGTTTGTCAGGTTGAGGGTTGGGACAGTCTGGAAAAACAACTTGGTTGGGTTTTTCTGTTGGTGAGACAGCTGAGTATAGAGTGTGCTGACCTGCTTGCCCACACTCTCCCTTCAGAATGTGATGTTCTATGACATGGGCGCGGGTAGTACTGTGTGCACCATCGTTACCTATCAGACAGTGAAAACCAAGGAAGCTGGCACTCAGCCCCAGCTGCAGATCCGTGGTGTGGGGTGAGTGGTTGGTCAGCACATTTGGAGGGAGGGGAAAGGCTTGTAGAATTCTGTTTTTTAAGTCGTGAGGGGAGGCACAGGGGTTATGGGTTCTCTTCTCCATATTTCCTCCCTCCCACCTAGGTTTGATCGAACTTTGGGGGGCCTGGAGATGGAATTGCGACTGCGGAAGCATTTGGCAAAGCTCTTCAATGAGCAACGAAAAGGACAGGGGGCAAAGGATGTTCGGGGAAACCCTCGGGCCATGGCCAAGTTGCTTCGTGAGGCTAACCGGCTCAAAACCATCCTGAGTGCTAATGCTGACCACATGGCACAGGTACCAGCCAACTTGGCATGTCACTTGTAGGACTGAGCAAGGCCTCAGCCTCTCATTCTTTTCTTCCTCTGGTAGCCTGGCTCTCTGGCCAGACTTAGGTCTCCTGATTGGACTGTGGGGCCCTGGCTTTTCTTGTTCACGCTTTTTCATTCCTCTCCACCTTCCCCACTCCCTCCCTTCCCTGCCCTGCCAGATCCAGAAAAGGGATTCTCAGGAATGAGTCCTTAGAATTGTACTTTGTCCCTTCCCCAGATTGAAGGACTGATGGATGATGTAGACTTCAAGGCAAAGGTGACCCGGGCAGAATTTGAGGAACTGTGTGGGGACCTGTTTGAGCGGGTGCCTGGGCCTGTGCAGCAGGCTCTTAGCAGTGCTGAAATGAACTTGGTGAGGGGAAGCAGTCAGCGTGGCCATGGGGGCCATAGGGCTAGGGGTTGGAGTGGGGGCAAAGGTGAGGAGGGAGAGACCTGGGAGGGAAAGCAGTTAGGCTCAAAGAGAGGGGAGTACTGCTCATCCCCTCATTCACACTGTGCTTCCTCCTGCTCAGGAAGAGATTGAACAGGTGATCCTGGTGGGTGGGGCCACTCGAGTCCCCAAAGTCCAGGAGGTGCTGTTGAAAGCCGTGGGCAAGTAAGTACTGGGAAGTGTGGGGTGGGAAGAGGCAGCCCTGGAACTAGGAGGCAAGACATCATGCTGGGTTATGCAGAACATTTAGCAAATACCTCCCTTTCCTTTCTCTTTCTTTTGTCTCTCAACCCTAGGGAGGAGCTGGGTAAGAACATCAATGCTGATGAAGCAGCCGCCATGGGTGCTGTGTACCAGGCTGCTGCCCTGAGCAAGGCCTTCAAGGTGAAGCCCTTTGGTGTTCGGGATGCCACTGTCTATCCTATCCAGGTGAGCCAGCCTTACCTCCCACCTCAAGGACCACAGTCTCTGTCTCCTTCAGCCTTCTTTCGCTTTGGTTTGTATTTATTGAATACCTTCTATGTTCCAGGAATACCTGGGCTTAAAAGCCCTGCCTCATACACACTGGCTGTGTGACCCTGGCCAAGTCACTTAAACTCTATCTTCTGAGCCAGTGAGGTCAAACTCAAAGAGAGATCCCTATGGGCCTACATTGACTTAGAAAACCAGAAATTAACGTTATCTATGTTGTATTGTTTTATCTATTTTAACATTCCCCAGTTATATTTTAATGGGACCAAGGTTGATACCTCTGTTCTAGGTGACTATAAATTGCAGAGAAGGTACCTGAGTGGATAGAGGAAGTTTCCTTGCCTAGGAATTTCTGGTGCCAGTAAATTTATAGGTCCTATCTGTCTCCACCTCCTGTCTCTCCTGGTCTGGTTTGCTATGCTTCCCCTTTCTCCCCTACCTTCTCATTTACTCATGCCCCCACTCTGTTTTTTCCCTTCACATAGGTGGAGTCCACAAGAGAAGTGGAGGAAGCTGGCCCTCGGAGCCTGAAACATAACAAACGGGTGCTATTCTCCCGAATGGGACCCTATCCCCAGCGAAAAGTCATTACTTTTAACCGCTACAGTGACGACTTCAATTTCCATGTGAACTATGGTGACATGGGCTTCTTGGGGCCTGAGGAACTTAGGTGAAGAGGCTCAAGATACAGGTGTTGGGATATGGGTGGGAGAGCTGGGCCTGGGATTGCAGAGTGATGAGAGGAAGGCTTCTGGGGGATTAAATGCTTTTTTTTTTTTTAAAGCAATTGGGGTTAAGTAACTTGCTCAGGGTTACACGGCTAGTCATTATTTATGCGTGGGTGCTCATTTTCTGAGGCCGGATCTGATCTCGGGTCATCCCAACTCCGAGGCCGGCACTCTTACTCACTGCGCCACCTAGCCGCCCCTTTAAGGCAATTGGGGTTAAGTAACTTGCCCAAGGTTACACGGCTAGGTTTTTGTTTGTATGGATTAAGTGTCAGAGGCCGGCTCCGAACTCAGGTCCTTCTGACTCCAGGGCCGGCGCTCTATTCACTGCGCCACCTAGCCGCCCCTTGGGATTAAATGCTTTTAATAAGGGGAAGGCATGGAGACCACATGTCCAGAGGAATTCAAATAAGAATTTGAAAATTCAGACCATTTTAAAAAGTAGATCATTGAACACTTAAAATGCAGTGAAACATCTGTTGTCAAACTCAGAAGAATTATTTGCCAAACCCTATATAGATGCTGCTGCTTCTAATGGGGAGTGTTTTGAATTTTGGTGTTTAAATATATTTCAAACTGTTTAGTATGTCTTTTTAGAAAATATTTTGAAATTGATGCTCTGAAAGAAAGGCATTGAATGTGAGGCAGGCCTAGGGCTGTAGAAAGTGATAGGGGAAGCAAGAAGTCATATAGACCATAAAACCAAAATAATAACTCCTTAGAATTGAAAGGGGCCTTAGAAGGTCTCTAATCCATCCTCCCAGTCGCAACAGGAAGCCCCTCAGAAGCCCTGCACTCCAGACATGCAGGGTGGGAGGGGGGAAAGCATTTGTCTTGGCCACCTTGGAGCTGAGGGTGTGGTTGGCTCTCCTTGTGACTCCCACCTCCTCCTCCCCTTCTCCAGGGTGTTTGGCTCCCTGAACCTGACCACAGTGAAACTGAAAGGAGTGGGAGAAAGCTTTAAGAAGTATCCTGACTATGAGTCCAAGGGTATCAAGGCCCACTTCAACCTGGATGACAGTGGTGTCCTGAGCCTGGATCGGGTAAGGGGTTGGCTTTGGGTGGAGAAAAAGGGAGGACCCAAAACCCATTCAACCCCTGGCCAGCTCCTTGGTAGGTAAAGCCCTATCCTGGGCACTCGGAAAGGTACTATGTGGAAGAGGATTGGGACACCAGAAAATGCCTAACTACATAGGGAGATGAGATATACTAAAGAAAACACAAAAAGGCCAAATAAAAATAAAAACCTAACCTGTATGGGGTGTTGGGGGAAGCTCCATATAGTCCTAATGCTGTGTAACCCCTCTTTTTAGGTGGAGTCTGTATTTGAGACAACAGTGGAGGACCGGCCTGAAGAGGAGTCCACCCTCACTAGTAAGGAAGGGGCCAGACTGGGGACTTGGTGTCAAGGGTTTGTGCTGGTGGACACAGGTCTGGGGCAGTATCTGGGGGGTTAGAAATGGAAAGGAAAGTAGTGCCGCCTTAACAGTCCTCTGATCCTGCTTCCTCTTGCACTCTTCCCCCTAGAACTTGGCAACACCATTTCCAGCCTTTTTGGAGGTGGCTCCACCCCAGAGGCCAAGGAGAATGGGACAGACACTGTGCAGGTGAGTCAAGGACTCTGCCTCTTCTGCAGACTCCCAGTGCCAGCTGTAGTGATCCTTGAGCCAGTCCAATTATGCACAGTGCAGAGAGAATACTCAGAGGCTTTGGCACAAAGTAGCCACTGATGGCTAAGTCTTAGAGTCCCATAGGAATGTTACACTGGCACTGAGACCATTCATGTGTGCTCTTGTAGTGTGGCAGGGGGTGGAGGCCTAGACTCAGGCACTTTTGGAATCCCCAGGAAGGATCCCAAGGGAGGCACTGGATTTACTCCTGAGCTGTGTGTTTGGTGAAGTGTGGTGACTAGCCCATTCGTACCACTGACTTTAGTCATACTTTGTGTCTACTTAGTATTAGGAGTTTCATGTTTGTTCTAATAGAAAACCAGAGGCTGCCTTGTTTGTCTTGTATCCTCAATTCCTTGTACTTTGTCTGGCCTCTAGTCATCCCTTTGTAAATAAATTGCAATGGAGAGGAAGGCACTGTGAAAGAGCATTGGCCTGGGAGCCAGAAAGCTGATTCAGGTTCTGGTCTGCCTTTCAGTTTTGGGATGGCTTTAGGCAAGTCACGTCCACTCTCACAGCCTTGGTTTTACTATCTGCACAACAAGGCTGTTGGAGTACCTGATCCCTATAGTAGCACTTTTTCATCTCTATTCTTCTGTGATTGAATGAATGCCAAGGATTTAGACATTGACTCACAGGCAATAGGGAGCCACTGAAGGCTTTTGAGCAGAAGTGTGATAAGATCATTCTGGCAGTGGATGAGATTGGAGTTGGGATTTGGGGAAGACCTGTTTGAAAGTTACTATAGTCATAGGTAATGAGATCCTGAGCTAGGTGACTGCCATAGGAATAAAGAGGAAGGGATGGAAATAAGAGAGACTGCAAAGACAGCATACACAGTACCTTGTAGCTGACTGACTTCTCCCTCCTATTTCATAGCCAAGTATAACTTCAAGGTTTCAAACAGAAGAGATGGGTTGTTTTTTTTTTTAAATACTAGGACAAAATTTATTTTACTTAGGGCTGTCCAGCTATGGAAGGGACAGCCTTGAGATACACAGTCCCTCATTGTTGGAATTTTTCATGCAGAGGTTTTGTTGGAGATAGCCCGAAATGAGTTAGATTACATAAGTTGTGTCCAATTAAAATTTCATGTTTATTTTAAGGTTATGCTTCTCATCAATTTACGTCACGAGGATATAAATCTTTCTGAACTGTGCCTTCACAAAGGCCTGTTAATTCGATTAAATATTGATTAGGACATGGGACTCTGTGCTGTGCCATGGGAGTTCTGGAAGTAGCCCAGTGAAGCCAGCTGTCTTGATGTATCTCTGAACTGCTAAGGTCTATCCAACTCTGGTTTTCTCTTATTCCATAAGAAAAGCCAGTTCAGGGAGGGGTCTGAGGCTAGGCAGAAGGGTCTAACCTGGGGTCAGAAGGTTACCAGGTTGGCAAGTGGAGTTGGGGAGGTAGGAGGTAGCTAATGGGTTATTAAAGAGGCAGACCAGGAGTCAGGACTGGATGTGGAGATGAGTGAAGGTGGAGTGGAGAGAATGAATGAATCAGAAACATTTAAGTGCTTAGCATGTAAATTCTCTGTTTAGTGCTGGAGATAGAAATAAAAGTGAATTAACTGCTCCCATCAAGGAATTTCTTTTAGGAGAGTGTTGGCTAGAGTATTTCAGTCTGGGAAGTCACAGGGATGGTAAGTGGAGCCTTGTGGGAGTCATGCCTTTTCTGCAAATAATGGTAGTTCTGAGCTGGTTATTGTTCCCAGAGGGTGAGGGTGAGATGGCAGGGGAAGGAGGAAGGGAGGGGAGCAGAATTCATAGCATCTCAGAGATAAACAAGATTGCAGGGGCTCTTTGGTTCAACCTCTAGCAGAGTAATTATCCCCTCCCCAGTAAGTGATCTTTGCTTAAAGACCTCAGGGAGGGGGTAACATGCTACCTCCCTTGAGATAACTCTAATTATTAAGAAGTGTTAATTTATTTACTCTAGTCCTCTGATGGACCAAGCCAGTCCCTTCTGTGAGCCTTAGGCCACGCCTTTCTGTTCATTTGTGTCAGCAGTCTATCCGGGGTGCTTGGGGCCCTTCCTCAAATTTTTCTGATGTTTCTTGACTGCAGCTGAAGCTTGGTCACTTGGTTATGTCTGGCTCTCAGTACTTGACAGGCCCATCTGTTTCTCTCTTCTGGTCATACATTCCTCTGATGATGCCCTTTACACCATTCTCTGCATGATGAATGCCCCATTTGTAATGTAGGGCCGCTGGGTCAGTGCTACCATGTATGCACCTCTCCATTGTCCTTTGGGGGCTCCTCGACTTCACATCTGCTTCTTGGCAGCTTCTACCATTTGCTCCTAATCCTCCCCAACACTTGAAAATAGCTATTATGTCTGCCCCTTCAGCCCTATCCAAGTCATCTCATCTCCAGTCTAAGCTTTCCTAATTCCCTGGCTGCTAGTCTTTCCCACATTGCCTTGATTTTTTTTTTTTTTTGGAGGGCAATTGGGGTTAAGTAACTTGCCCAAGGTCACACGGCTATGTTTTTGTTTGTGTGTGCGTTAAGTGTCTGAGGTCGGATCCGAACTCAGGTCCTTCTGACTCTAGGGCCAGTGCTCTACTCACTGCGCCACCTAGCTGCCCCCCATTGCCTTGATTTTATGAATACATTTTCATATGTACATGTTATCTTCCCCATTAGAATGTAGGAATCCATAAGGGCAGGGAGAATTTCCCCTTTTACTTTTGTATCCCTAACATTTAACACTGTGCCTGATTTATAATAGACACAATCTGGGACACTCCCCTGAAGGACCTTCTCAGAGTCTAGGAGACATGTGCCTAGTAAATGACTACCCAGTTAATCAACCAGTCTAGAGTCCATCTAATTATGCTCTTTTCTAGCCTTTGTATCTCAAATGCTTTGCTGAAATCTGGGTCAGTGACACAGTATTCCTCCATTTGCCCCTCTAGCAACTGTACCCCTAAAAGGGAAGTAAGGTTAGTTCTGGCTTCATCTATCCTTTTTTCTGAAATATATTTTTATTGAAGTTTTTTTTATTTTTGCATCACCATAATTTCCCCCAATATCCCTCCCTCTTTCCAAATAGTCATTCTATATAACAAATAAGTTTTAAGACACAACTGATCAGTACATTGGAAAAAAGTCCAAAAATGTGCAGTGTGTGACCCCTGTGGCCTCCCATATCTCCACAAAGGGGCAGGTTGTCCAGTTACCTTCTCTTACAGTATGCCCCCCTCTTTTTTCTGTCTCTGGCTGCCTTTTCACAGGACAAGTATAATCCAGAAGTAAAGACCATAGATGATAGATAGTAGATCATTATGCCTTCACCTTTCTGCTTGCTTTTTATAGACCTGGGTGGGTTCATAGGGCTTTGAGGTCCCTGGTCTCCCCGCTTCCTGATGAAGCCTCACAGGCTGTCTGCGTCGCTACATTTTGAGATTTCAGATACTCTTCCCTCTGAATAAAGTGTTCTTTGATTTTGCTAGAATTCAAGGTGTGCTCACTGGCTTATTGTTTTCAGACTCAACTCCTTCTTTTTTTGAAAATAGGTAACTTCCCCTGCTCTAGACCTGCAGCCCTGAGTTCTTTCAGTGACAGCTGACCTCAGCTTAGCAGTCACATCCTTGAGTTTTCTCAGTGTCTTGGGATGTGGTCGCTGTGTCCAAGGCTGTTGGCTTGAACCTGTCCAGGGCAGGAAAGTATCCTCATTCTCTCCTTACTCAGTTTTAAATTTCAGATCTTTAGCAATATTTAGCAATTTTTATTCTCATCCTTTCTAATGCAGGGAGTATATTGTTCTTGATAGAGAAATACTTCAGGGTACCAACATTCATTTCCACAAGATTTTGAGTTACAATTTTTCCTCCCTGTCTTTCCCCTACCCCCCTTCCCAAAATAGTAAGCCCACTGAATACCCCTTCCCCCAATCCATTCTCCCCTATATCCTCCTCCACCCCTAACTTTCTAGCAGGGCAAGACAGACCTCTATACTCCAGTGCCTGTACATCTTATTTCCCAGTTGCATGTAAAAAACAATTTTTTTTAAACATTTGTTTTTAAAACTTTTGAGTTCCAGATTTTTTCCCTTCCTCCCTCATCCCCTGCCCCCACTGGGAAGACAAGCAGTTCAATATAGGCTGTATATGTGCAGTTACCTAAATCATTTCCATAGTTGTCATATTGTGAAAGACCAACTATATTTCCCTCCATCCTGTCCCACCCCCAATTACTCCCATTTTCTCATTTGACCCTGTCCTTTTTAAAAAATATTTGCTTCTAACTACCCCGCTATTTTCCTGTAGGGTAAGATATACCCAATTGAGTGTGTATGTTATTCCCTCCTTAAGATAAATTCAATGAGAATAAGGTTGTTCCATTCCCTTTCACCTTCCTGCTCTTCCCCTCCATTTTAACAGTGTTCTCTTGCCTTTTTTATATGAGATAGTTTACCCTAATCTATTTCCTCCTTTCTCCTTCTCCCAATAAATTCCTCTCTCACCTCTTAATTGTATTTTTTAGATATCCCTTCATATAAATTCATCCTGTGCCCTCTATGTGTACATATACATACATATGCCTACACTCACATATTTATTTATATACACATATACCCTCCTACACATACATATACATTCACATATATTCCCTTCAATTGTCCTCATACTGAGAACAGTCCTATGAGTTAAAATTAATACTTTTCCATGTAGGAATGTAAATACTTTAAGAAGTTTCTTATAATTTCTTTTTCCTGTTTACCTTTTCATGCTTCTCTTGCTTCTTGTATTTGAAAGTCAGATTTTCTGTTCAGCTCAGGTTTTTTCATCAGGAGTGCTTGAAAGTCCTCTCTTTGATTGAATGAACATTTTTTCCCCTGAAGCATTATACTCAGTTTTGCTGGGTAGGTGATTCTTGGTTTTAGTCCTGGCTCCTTTGACCTCTGGAATATCATATTCCAAGCTTTTCAGTCCCTTAATGTAGAAGCTGCTTGTGTTATCCTGATTGTGTTTCCACAATACTCATTGTTTCTTCCTGACTGCTTGTAGTATTTTCTTCTTGACCTGGGAACTCTGGAGTTTGGCTATGATATTCCTAGGAGTTTTCTTTTTGGGATCTTTTTTTTTTTAAACAAATGCTTTATTAACTTCTGTTTTACATCATTCATTTCCGCCAGATTTTGAGTTATAATCATTTTCCCCCCATTATTCCCCTACCCAACCTCCCAGAATAGCAGTCCCACAAGATATCACTTCCTCCAATCTGCTCTCTCCCATACCTTCTCCCATACCCCCTTCGACTTTTCCATTAGAGGAAGGAGAATCTTTGTGTCCCAATGCCTGCACATCTTATCTCCCAATTATAAGCAAAAGAATATTAATAATAGTATTTCTATATATTTGAAACATTTAATGTTAAGACCTTGAATTTCAGATCCATATCCTTCTTCCCTTGTCACCCATTCCCTCTGGGGAGATAAGTAATTCAGTATATGTTGTACATGTCTAACTATGCAAAACATTGTCATAGTAGATATATTGTACAAGGCTGCTTATAATTCCCTCCCACTCATCCCACCCCCCACCTGGTCCATTCCCTACATGATCCTGTCCCTCTTCTGTACTGGGTACTTCCAACCTCCCCTCCCCCCAAGGATGCCCTCCCATCCATCATCCTTCCTCTCATCCCCCTTCCCCCTATTCTGCTGCAGGTTGAGATACCCCATTTAGTATGTATGTCATTCTCTCCCTGAACCAAATTCAATGAGAATGTGGTTTTGCCTTTTTTGCCTTCCTATTCTCCCCCTCCCTTGCAACCACTTCCCCTGCTTCTTCTGCATGAGATAGTTTACCCTACCCCGTCTCTCCCCATCTCCTCTTGCCACTTTCCTCTCTCACCTCATAATTTCATCCCTTGAGTATTCTCCCTTCCCAACAAATTCAACCTATGCCCTCTATCCATATATAACTGTAACCATATACACACACATTCACATATGTATTCATATGACCACACCCCCTTCCATTATTTTCATAGTGAGAAAGATATCATCAGTCACAGTTATTGCTTTTCCATATAGGAATGTAAATAGTTCAACTTTGATAAGTTCCTTTTGATTTCTTTTCCCTGATTACCTTCTCAGGCATCTCTTCCTTCTTGTGTCTGGATGTCAAATTTTCTATTCAATTCTGGTTTTTTCCTCAAGAATGCTTGAAAGTCCTCTATTCCACTGAATGACCATATTTTCCCCTGAAACAAAATACTCAGTTTTGCTGGGTAGGTGACCCTTGGGTTCATTCCCAGTTCTTTTGCCCTCTGGAATATCATATTCCATGCCCTTCGATCCCTCAGTGTAGAAGCTGCCAGGTCCTGGGCTATTCTGATTGTGTTTCCACAATATTGAAATTGTTTCTTCCTGGCTGCTTGTAGTATTTTCTCCTTGATCTGGGGATTCTGGAACCTGGCTATAATATTCCTGGGAGTTTTCTTTTTGGGATCTTTTTCAGGAGGTGATCGGTGGATTCTTTCAACCTCTATTTTGCCCTCTGGATCTAAAACATCAGGGCAGTTTTCCTTGAGAATTTCTTGAAGGGTGATTTCTAGGTTCTTTCTTTGATCATGGCTTTCAGGTAGTCCAATAATTTTTAAATTGTCTCTCCTGGATCTATTTTCCAGGTCAGTGGTTTTTCCCATGAGATATTTCACATTGCCTTCTAATCTTTCATTTGTTTGGATCTGCTTAACAGCATCTTGATTTCTCATAAAGTCATTAGCTTCCATTTGCTCCAGTCTAACTCTGAAGGAATGAATCTCCTCAGTGAACTTTTGAGATTCTTTTTCCATCTGGCAAATTCGACTTTTTAAGGCATTCTTCTCCTCATTGCCCTTTTGGGCCTCCTTTGCCATTTGAGTTAGTCTATTTTTTAAGGTGTTGTTTTCCTCAGTCAGGCTGTTGACCCTCATTTCATACTTTTCCTGCATCCTTCTCATTTCTCTTCCAAATTTTTCCTTCACTTCTCTTATTTGATTTTTAAAGTCCTTCTTAAGGTCCTCTATGGCCTGCAACCCGCTCATGTTTTCCCCTGGGGCTTTTGGAGCAGGAATTCTGACCTCACAGTCCTTTTCCCGCTCTATGCCCCCAAAATAGGAGTCTAGGGTTGTATTTTTCTGTTTCCTTTGCCTTGGCATGTTGCCACTTAATTACTTGACTTTTGGGCTTGTTGCCACACTATGGCTTTAAGGCCAGATAGAGGAATTTTCGTCCCGAACGTGTGGGGGGCAACTTCCGTTTCTGGCAAGCTGTAAACCCACCCACGACTTCCACCCCAGATCACAATCCAGATCCAGGGAGGTTATAGCAAGAGCGATTACCCCCCAAGACTGATCTCTGGATCTCCCTACAGTTCGGCAGGCCAGGAGCTGGAGCTGCCTCTGAAAACTACAAAATGGCGTGTCTCCTCAGTGGCTTCTAGCCCCCAGGGGAGGGAGCCGACGCATTCCTCAAATACTGGTCCCAAAGTCCATAGGACACTAACCTCTTACTTTGTTCTAGGCATGTCTGTGTTGATAATTCTGGAGTCTCCACAGCTGCTGGTGTTCTGGGGTCTCTCCAGCCGGCTGCTGGCCCTGCCACCCTGGGGCTAAAACCTCGGCTCACGGGGACCTGGGCTCGGCTCCCCGCGCTCTGTGCGCTGCTGCTGTCCTCAGCGGGAGGTTAGCTTCTCTGTGTCGTTCTGGGGGTGCTGGGGCTCCAGAAGTTGTTCAGAGTCCCCTTTTACATAGTTTGGGGGGAATCTGGGGGCAGAGTGGCTTGGATGAGCTGTTTCTGCTCCGCCATCTTGGCTCTGCCCCCCTTTTTGGGATCTTTTTAAAGAGGCAATTGGTAAATTCTTTCAATTTCTATTTTGCCCCCTGGTTCTAGACTATCAGGGCAATTTTGCTTGATAATTTCTTGCAAGATGGTGTCTAGCCTCTTTTTTTTTTATCATGGCTTTCAGGTAGTCCAGTAATTTTTAAATTATCTTTCCTGGATCTATTTTCCAGGTCAGTGGCTTTTCCAGTGAGATATATCACATTGCCTTCTATTTTTTCATTTGTTTGGATCTGTTTTATAGCATCTTGATTTCTCATGGAGTCATTAGCTTCCAGTTGCTCCAATATAATTTTGAAGGAGTTATTCTCTTCAGTGAGTTTTTGAAATTCCTTTTCCATCTGGCAAATTTGGCTTTTTAAGGCATTCTTCTCACTGGCTTTTTGAGGCTTTTTTTTTTCTTTTTGGAGGGCAATTGGGGTTAAGAGACTTGCCCAAAGTCACATGGCTAGTAAGTGTGTCAGGTGTCTGAGATCAGATTTGAACTCAGGTCCTCCTGATTCTAGGGCTGGTGCTCTATTTACTGTGCCACCTAGCCACCCCTTTTTGAGACTCTTTTGCCATTTGAGTTAGTCTGTTTTTTAAGGTGTTGTTTTCTTCAGTGTATTTTTGGGTCTCCTTTAGCAGGCTGTTGACTCTCTTTTCATGATTTTCTTGCATAATTCTCATTTCTCTTACCACTTTTTCTTCCACTTCTCTTACTTGATTTTCAAAATCCTTCTTGAGCTCCTCCAGGGCCTGTAACCAGTTCATAATTTTCTTGGAAGCTTTTTTTTTTTTTTTGCTTTTGCTTTTTGGAGTGCAATTGGGGTTAAGTAACTTGCCCAAGGTCACACGACTAGGTTTTTTTTGTTTGTTTGTTTGTGTGTGTTAAGTGTCTGAGGTCGGATCTGAACTCAGGTCCTTCTGACTCCAGGGCCGACGCTCTACTCACTGCGCCACCTAGCTGCCCCGATGGAAGCTTTTGATGGAGGAGTTCTGACTTCGCTGTCTTCCTCCTGCTACATGCTTTGATCCTTTTTGTCCCCAAAAAAGGAATCCAAGGTTTGATTACATTTCCTGGGCTTGCTCATCTTGCCACTCAATTACTTGACTTTTGAGCTCCTTGTAACGGTAGAAATCTGCTTACAGAATGGAGATTGTTTTGTCCTAAATTGCTGGGGTTTTCACATATGCTGGAGCTATTAGTTGGGTGCCTTCTCTACAGACACCACAAGCTCTGGCTCACTGGTTACACACCCAAGGACCACCACCCAAGACCTTGATCCAGATCTAAGCAGGTTAAAGCAAGAGTGATTACCCTCTGAATGGTCACTTGGACCCCCTACAATCTGCAAGCCAGGAGCTCCTGAGATAGTCATGCAGAGGCTGCATAGCCTCCACTGCTTCTCACTACAGGGGCAGGGGCTGGACCAGGCTCTCTGTCCCCCCTGTTCCCACAAAGTTCCACACTGATCTTTTACTTTCTTTTTGGCATTTATGGGTTGATAATTCTGGAAAGCACCACAGCTGCTGGTGATTCTCTTTCTGTGGAAGTCTGCCCTGGGCCACCGCTGGTCAGGGCTGCCCTGGGGCCCTGAACCATGCTGCTCATGTGGGATTGCGCTTAGCTCCTAGCCTGGTGTGATAGATCCTTCCTGTTGGCCTGCTTGGCTTCTTTCAGAGGGAGCTTTGTTTCTCTTTGTGGGTTCTGTAGCTCTAAAGTTTGTTTAGAGTCATTTTTTTACATGTATTGGAAGTGGAGGGGAGCCTGCACCAAGTTTGTGCTTCTATTCTGCCATCTTGGCTCTGCCCATCCTTCTGTACATCTTACACATGTTGGGGACATTCCTTGCATTCTGGACATAACGTGGCTGCCAGGGCAGCACCCAGGTTACCCACCTCACTCTTCAGCACTCTCACACACACACTTGTAGTTGTGCTTTTCTGTCTCTCTCTCTTGGATATTTTTGGTACTACTTCTCATGTTCAACATGTTCCTAACATTCAGCAACATCTTTAGGTCCACTGTGCCATTGCCCTTTGGATGGTGAACCGGTTTTATTCTTCATAGAATGGTTTTTGCTATGGTGTAGCATCAACAGAAGAAAATTAGTTTTAAGATGTAGTTTGGGTTTTGTTTTGTAAGACTCTGAACAGATAGGTTTTTTTTTTCTTTTTGGAAGGGGGGAAGGCAGGGCAATTGGGGTTAAGTGACTTTCCCAAGGTCACATTACTTGTAAGTGTTAAGTGTCTGAGGGTGGATTTGAACTCGGCCTCCTGACTCCAGGGCCGGTACTGTATTCACTGTGCCACTTAGCTGCCTCCAGATAGATTCTTATGAGTCCTTATTGGGCATGCTTCATACCTGGCCAGGAACCTGTCATTCTGATGTTTTTAACCCTCTTATATTTTTATTTTATCTTTGTTACTTAGCTTCAAGTGTTCTTGAAAGATTTGTATGGGAGTAAAGTGCAGATTTAGGGTGGGCGGGAGAATGGAGAAGTAGGATAGGTTGTTAATAGGGGGATTTTCTGTTTCAGGGTTTTGGAAGTAGTGTTCTTTGACGCAACTCTGTGTGTGTGTGTGTGTGTGTGTGTGTGTGTGTGTGTGTGTGTGTGTGTGTGTGTGTGTTGATCAGGTTGGAGAGCTATATGGTCATTTTGCTGGGAGGGATCAGATGCTGAATTCCCAGAGGATTGTGCAGGCAATGAAATGGAGAGGAAGACCTTAAGCCAGCTACCAAAGCTTCCTTCTCCTTAGAGCCAGCATCAGTCATAGCCTCAGTCATTCTTGGGGTCTTGCTTACTCCTTTTGTGTTCCTGCATCTTTGCTGTCTGGTGACCTAAACTATGGGCTCAGGGTCTGTGACTAGGCCCAGCCAATAGTCTCTGGGAAGGTGTGATTTCTCTTCCCTCCCCCTTTAGGAAGAAGAGGAGGCTCCAGCTGAGGGGAGCAAGGAGGAACTTGGGGAGCAGGCAGAACTCAAAGAGGAAGCCAAGGCCCCAGGTGAAGGGGACACTCAGCCCCCAGCCCCCGAGCCAGTCGATGGTGCAGCCCCCAAGGGAGAGTCTCCACCAGAGAAGGGTGATGCAGAAAAAACTGAGGCTCAGGTGAGCTTGAAGGGGAGAATTAAGAATATGAGAGGTCTGGACAGCAGAGTTGGTCAGCCCTGGCTGCTTGGGTATGAACCAGAATTTTTCATGTTACATTCCAATTCCCAGGAACCAAGTGACCAAGGGGAGCCAGGGCTGGAGGGTACAACACAGGCTTCTGAGGAGGAAAAGAAGCCAAAGGTGGCCCGAAAGCAGAAGATGGTTGAGGAAATTGGAGTTGAACTCTCTGTGCTTGACCTTCCTGACCTCCCAGAGGATGAGCTGGCACGTTCTGTGCACAAGTGAGTCTCAGCAAGGGGTGGTTGAGGGAGCAGGGGAGGCATCTGACTGCATCTTCCTGGAACTGACACACTTGCTATCTCCCAGGCTTCAGGAACTGACACTTAGAGACTTGGAAAAACAGGAAAGGGAGAAGTCAGCCAACAGTCTGGAGGCCTTCATCTTTGAAACCCAGGTCAGTGGGGTGGAAGAGGGTAACTGAGGCGGCCTGCAGGCTGTCCTTATCTGCTTGCCCAGAGTGCGAGGTCATCTCCACTCTGCCCTCAGCAAAGGTATCTTCTGTGTCCCCAGGACAAGCTCTACCAGCCAGAGTACCAGGAGGTGTCCACTGAGGAGGAACGAGAAGAGATCTCTGGGAAGCTTAGCTCAGCCTCTACTTGGCTGGAGGATGAAGGCTTTGGTGCCAGCACCAAGGTGAGGAGCGTAGGGGTCAGAGGTCACTGCTTGGGATTCCAAAAACTTGTCTGATCCCCTCTTACTCTCCCTCACCCCCCCATAAAATAATAAGAGTTTCTAAGATGATAAGGGTGGGGCAAGGGCTTTGATTCTCAGGCTTGTAGGGGGAAATACTCAGAAAAGTGGAGGCTGGTACCTCCAGGGCCATTGTTCTTTCCTGCTGCCGTCCATCAGGAACTGAAAGAAAAGCTGGCCGAGCTGAAGAAGCTGTGTCGGGGGCTTTTTTTCCGTGTGGAAGAGCGAAAGAAGTGGCCTGAGCGACTGGCAGCCCTGGACAGCCTCCTCAACCATTCAAACATCTTCCTCAGGTCAGCAGCTGAAGACCCCGTGTCCCTGTCTCTGCCCCAGCCTCTCCTGCCTGACTCCCAGTGTTCACAAAGCATGAGAGGTCCTCTCATCTCACACCAGCATTTTATATGAGGGACTGGCCCATGGCCTGATTGGAGCATTTGTCAGTCTTCTTTGCATTACCCTCTCATCCTCTCGGATCTTCTTTTTCTCTTTCTACCTCTTCCTAGCCCTCTGACTCTGAACTGACCGGCTCTTGTTTGACTTCTAGGGGTGCCCGACTAATTCCAGAGATGGACCAGATCTTCACTGAGGTGGAGCTAAACACACTGGAGAAAGTCATCAATGAGACAGGGGTAATTGATCCAGGCGTACTACCCAGCAAGCATGGGCATGGCTCAAGGTTGGCTGCCTAGGCGAGGTTTGGTGAAGAGAGGGCTGGAGTTGGGGTCAGAGCCTTGAGTTCAGAACTTGTCTAGCATTGCCTAGCTTTGTGGTCCTGGCTGGGTCACTTCACCACTCACACTTCTCTTGTCTGTAAAATTTGGAGAATGATACCCACCTCCCCAGGAAGGACTGAATGAAATCGTGTGTGAAGTGCCATCTGAATAGTGTGACAAGGGCCAGTGGGAGGATTCCGTGTCCCTGAGGCGGTCAATCTCGTGTAAGAGATAAAGGTTCCAGGAGGATGGAATCACGATCTCTTCATTTATTTGACTGTGCAGTGTGCAGTGTGCTTCTTTCTTCAGAGGTTTGGCAGTTGGTGCTAGTTAATAGCTGTTTTCTTTTGTGTTTTACTGAGAAGGTGTGATTTGTTAAAGGTCGAAGACTAGTTAAGTCAAGTAGGCGGGCCTCAGACCTTGGTCCTGCTGGCTTCACACCCTCTGCTTTGTAGGGTCACAAAATCTGGGGCTTCTTTAGAAGGAAGGGACCTTTTTCACTAGGAGGTAGTTGAACCCCTCTGTTTTAGAGGTAAAGAAATGAAGGTCCTGAAAATTTGCACAAATAGTAAGCAGCAGGGCCTGTGCTCAAACCCTGGTGCCAGGACTTCAGATCCCCAGCTTTTTCCAGAGTCCTGGAGCTTCATGCTCAGTGAGGGCTAGTAGAATGATACCGTCATTGGTTGTTATTCAGAGGCAGGAGAAAGTACTCTGGGCAAGGGAAGGTTCCAAGGAGCAGGGCGTGAGGTCTTCAGCAGTCAGCTGGTTCAGTCAGCACAGGAGTCAGGAGCACTGTCCAGAGCATTTGGAAATGAAGCCAAAAGGGTGAAGGAGAATTTATTCAGATCTACCAAGTATGGGAGAAGACATTCTAGCCAAGGAGAATGGGGTTCAGTGGAAAAAGCATTTGTTTTGTACCTGCTGTGTTTAAAATACTGTGGTAGTAGGGGGAGCTTTTTGTTTGTCAGTGTGTATGATTTCAGGCATAGAGGGAACTTTCCACCCCCACTCCTGGGCAGAACTGCCCATTATCTCTGACTTCTTGTTTTAGATCTCTGGCTGCCTGGGGCTCTGAGAGGTTGGGTGATTTGTTTGTTCTCACAAAGCCAGTGTGTTGTGTCCCAGGCAGGTCTTGAGTCCCCAGTCTTCCTGATTCCTAGGCTGGCCCTCTTGCATTGTGACCATTGTATGAAAGGTATTGGGAGTCTTTTATTTATACAGAGAGAAATAAGACCAGCTCCCTGCCCTCATGAGCTGGTGTTTCAGGAGAGGAATGTCCAACAAAGCATTAAAATAGAGAAACAGGATGTAGGTGGTGACTTTGATTTGAAGTCTGTGGAAAGAAACGTTTTTTTCTAACTGAGAGGATGGAAGAAGTAGGACTTAAGACAGGTGAGACCTCAATGTGGAAGTGAAGGGGGGCATCCGTCAGGGAGAGGATGGTATGAGTAGAGTTAGAAACAGGAAAGCACAAGACATCCAAATAGTCCAATTTGGTGAGAACTTAGAGCACACACAAGGCAATAAATTGTTAGGGCATAGAATGCCAGGATAATAAGTATAACTTTTCATTCAATAAGTAATGGGGAGGCAGTGAAAGATTTTGAGCAGAGAAGTGACATGTTCCTCTGCTTAAGGAAGATTAATCTGGCATCCCTGTGAAGGATGGATTTGGAGGTGGGAAAGTAAAGGTAAGGACAGAGTAGGAGGCTTCCACAGCCATCTAGGTATAACATGGCCCTGGGCTCCAAGGGCAGTGGCCATGAGAAGAAAGAGGAAGGGAGAATAAATGTGAAACACTGTGGAGTAGAATGGGAAGGAGCTGGTTGGTAACAGACTGGCAATGAGAGGTGAGGGATGGGGAGGAATCACCGAGGGTGCCAAGCTTTGGGTGGGCAGGTCTGGAGCAACGTGAAACGTGGGAGCAAATGAGATTGCCAAGGAGGGGAGCAAATTGAGAGAGCACAGGAGCGCTGCAGTCCGTCCCCCTGAGGGACCCTGAGAAAAAGCAGTAGGACTGTGTGCTTAGCCCTGTGCTATGACTGAGGGGGATCCAAGAGAAATGCAAGGCATTACCCTGTCCTCAAGGAACTTACTGTCTAGATTTTGATCAAGAATAGCCCTTTCCAAAATGTTAGGGAACTGGAGAATCATTTAAATGGTTCTCCCTCTATTATTATTGTATATATATTTGTGTGTGTGTGTTTGTGTACATATATGCATATATGTACATATGTACAACTATGCATGTAGTTAAATGCATAAAACACTGACAAGATAAATACCAGGAGATTTCAACAACTCCGGTGCTGGTGGTAGATCACAGAATCTCATGGCTGGAAGGCACCTCAGAAGTCACCCATCCTGCCCTGAGCAGAGGTCATCTAGCTTTCCCCTGAAGCCTTTCACTGATGAGGGGCGTTCAGGATTTTTGGGCAGCCAGCTCCATTTTTGGATAGCTTTTCCTTTTTAATTCCCTCTCTGTAACTCCTCCCTGGTTCTTCAGCCAAACAGAACATGTCTGATCCTAGCCTTCTCTCAGCCTCTATTTCCTCATTTGTAAAATGAGTAGGTTGAACCAGCTCTGTCTCTACATCTAAGTTTCTGTAAGTCAGGGTCCTCCCCTTTTGCTTCAGCTGAGTGATTCTTGGTTTATCTGCCTAGGGCTGACCACCACACTCAAGGCAGGGCCTAACAGGGACACTACGTATAGCGGAACTGTTCTTTCTCTTAATCGAGGCATTCTCTTTCTTGGTGCTGTCTCAAGATCACATCAGGGTTTTTTGGCTCTATCACTATATCAAGTGGGATTTGTAGTTCCTTACCTAGGGAGTTTTGTGCCCTGATGCCTCTTGAGTCTTTTCACACAAGCTGTTCCTCACCTTCCCCCAACTCCATCTTTGTACAGTGGATTGTCCAAATCCAAATGTGGAGGTTTAAAAGTTTTCCTTATGCAGTTTCGTATTGAAATTTGTCCCCCCTTATTTTTTCCAAGTTATTTATTTATTTTTAGTTTTCAACATTCATTTCCACAAGAATTTGAGTTACAAATTTTTCTCCCCATCTTTCCTCTGTCCCCTACCCCAAAATAGCAAGCCTATGAATACGCCTTCCCCCAATCTGTTCTCTCTTATATCATTTATTCCCACTTATGAGAAGCTATTATAGACAAGTGCTTAAATGGACATCATGAGTCCCAAGAAAGACAGGATGAGGATGGACAAAGAGGCAGCTGCATGTGGGAGGTCTCAGGACAGGGATGGACCTGAGCACCAGGGGTTACAGGGAAACTGAGAAGTGAGGGGGATGGGAAGAAGTAGAGACAATGAGTGCAGACTCAATAATTCATGAGACTTAGAGGAGAAAAGTGGTGGGGACGGGGGATGGAAGGATTAAGGAGAGGGAGGTGCTTTGGAAGCTGATTTTTTTCTTTTCCTTTTTTGTTGGGGCTGGCGAGAACAGCTATGGGAAAAGAGCCAGTGGATGAGCAGACACCTGTTAAAAGATTTGTGCAGGGTTATGATATGGTGAAAGTTCTCTTTATTGCCACAAGCAGTTAAGGGTCTGCTCTGTGCTGGTGTTTTGCTAGGTACCAGAGGTACAAATGCAAAATCAATAGGAGTTTATATTTTCTAGGATGGAAAAAATGTAAAAAAATTAACCTAGTCAGTGCTGAGCAGGAAAGGCAGCATGGTTTAGCTGACAGAGGACTCCTCTGAGTCCAGAAGACCTGAGTTCAAGACTTGTCTCTGACACATAGCATTCTGTGACTCTGGGCCTCTCAGTGCCTATTACAATGAAATCACAGATGTGAGGCCAGCTGCACCGTGGGAGATCAGTGCCCAGGTAGGCTTCCACTCTCAGCACCAGGCTGTCTGCTGACAGAGCCCTGTCCCTAATCCCCAGGCCTGGAAGAATGCCACCCTGGCAGAACAAGCCAAACTCCCCACCACCGAGAAGCCAGTTCTTCTTTCAAAGGACATCGAGGCAAAGATGTTGGCTTTGGACCGAGAAGTTCAGTACCTGCTCAATAAGGCCAAGTTCACCAAGCCCCGGCCTCGGCCCCGGGACCAGAACAAGACTCAGACTGACCCCTCACAAAATCAAAGTGCCAGTGCCGAGGAGGAGAAGGTCATTCCGCCACTGGGTGAGAGATGCCTGGCCATACCCTATGGCCCTTCTTGGGGTGGGGGGTGACTTCTCCTGGAGCCACCTTTCCACTCATTTCTTGCCCTTCCCTGTGATCCACAGATGAAGATGTGGAACCCATCCTAGAGCCACCTGCTGCTGGGGAAAAGGCAAAGATTCCTGACTTAGGTGAGTGGGCCAGGGAAGTTCAGCCTAGAGCTTGCTTCTCCCATCTCCTCCAAGCTGGTGTTGATCCCTTCTCTATCCACTGTAGGGCTTGATCTAGGGGACAGTGAGCCTTTGGATTTGAGTGGACCAGGGGCAGGTGAGCCTTGAGCTAAGTACATGTCTCAGTGGGTGGAGGGATAGATATCTCTGGGGAAACATTGGTGAGGCAGATCTCTATCAGGAAGAGACAATGTGCTTCTGCTCTGCCTCATTCACTCTTTCCTTCCCTCCATAGATTCAGAGCAGAAGGAGCAGCCACCACCACCAAGGCCACAGGAAACCCGGTCAAATGATGAGCTATAGCTGCCCCCTCCACTATCATCCCCTTCCTCCCAACCATCTCTATTTATTGTCCATTGGGGGGAAGGGGGTGGGTCTTCTCCCAGGGGTCCCTGAGGAGGGAGAATGAAGAAGCAGCCCCCAGCTCCCTTTTTCTTCTGGTAGGGGATATTAGGAGTTAAATTGGAGCTGCAACCTCTTTCCCAGGCCCTGGCAACACAACATCTTGAATGTTTCAAAATCACCCCAAGATCTTTTGCTATGCTGGGAAGTGGGCAAGGACTAGCATGCAGGCAGGCAGCTGATATGGGCCAGGTACAGGGGTACATTAGGAAAGGGAGGGATTCTTTTTTGTACCCTGGGAAATAAAGGTCTGCCTGTGAGAGAGGTGAGGAACAGTGCGAGGGCTCCAGGAGAGATGGGGAACTCTTGGCCTGGGGGTGTCTGATCTTCCTCTCTGGATCTCCCCACCCTTCCATTTCCCACTCTCCAAATCTCCATGGCCACTAAACAAAATGCTGTCCCATGTGCACTTATTTGGGGGGAGGGGAGGGAGAGAAACTAAAGGAGCCAGTGTCCTCTTGGTCACTGAGTTGGGTATCTGGCTTCCTACCCACACCCTGTCTTCTCCTTCCCCTCTCTCTCCCCCAATGTTCTTTCTCCTAAAAGAGCCAGTCCAGTTGCATTTGCTCCCAGGTGTGTCTGTTGGGACTCTGTTCTTGCCTATGGCCTTACTTCATATTGGAGCGGGGGTTAGGAGGTGATGAGGCATAAATTGACCCATATACACCTAGGACATCCCCCATAGCTGAGGCAGGGAAGCAGGGATGTGTAAGTTAGAAATCCAGAAGTTCTGTTTTGGAGAGGTTAGGTAGACTGAGCTCATTCACTGTGGGCGTAGAGATAGGTAGGAAAACCAAGTTTGGGTTATAGGTGGGTAGATAGGGGTGATACTGACTAAGGAGAGTAGGCATGGGGTGAAAGCTTCAAGCAGGCACTGTTGACATCTCTTTGGTTCTGTCCCCCACATGCCCTAGTTATTTGCTCTCCCCTTCTGCCACTGTCTCCCAGGCACAGGCTTCCCTCCTGGGCAGACCAAAATGTGCTTTCTACTGTGAGCCCCAGCCCCCTGGGTGTGGGGGAAGACCATGGCAAGACTGCCAAATGCCTTTTGGTTCCTCCAGAATGCCAGGAAAGGCAGAAGCTGGAAGTGTAGGGGTGGTGGGTGTTAAGTCAGTTCCTGAAGAGGTGAAGGTTTTAGTCTCTGCTGTAGGTCCAGGAGTGGAATTCCTTCCTTATGGGTGAACTTTACCTGTGGGATCCCAACTCCCGGGCTCTGTACCAGAGGCTAAGCTGGAGGGAAGCCATGTTGTGTCTGTGTCTCCATTTTTTCTTTTCTTTTTTTTTCTTTTTTGCCACATTGGCAGAAACAGGGACCTCTAGTGGTCTTGCCTCCCCTCCCCTCCTGTGTATTTGGGTTCTTTGACTAGGAGTTGAGGCTGGTTGGACAGTTGAGTCAAATTGTACTTTGAGACATTGTTAATTGAGAAATGGTTTCAATAAAATATTCGCTTTTCTACAACCTGTCTCTAAGTGTCGGTTTTCTTTCATTTAAACCTCACTCAAGCACTAAAAAATAGGTGAGGCGAAGGACTGAAACCTGTAGAAGGGAAAATAAATCTAGCACAACTTGTACACTTTTATAGTTGGGAGATTTGGGAATCACTTCCTTGGCACCTACCACCTTAGAGCTGACTATAAGGGATATGGTGTATGCAGATAAAAAGCCCTTTTGTTGGAGGGCAATATATGTCCTTTGGGGCTTTGGGGAAACAGGTACATTTTTCATTCTGAAAAGCAACTTGGAGCTTCTTCCCAAAAGTTAATGACGCATACCTTTTGACTCAACCATTTAGCCACCACTTAGCAAAGAAGAAAAATGCCTGTATGATATACAAAATACAGGAGTTCTTTTGTGGTAGCAAAAAATTAGAAAGTAAAGGATGGGGGTGGGGAGGGTATGTCATCTTGGGAATGGCTAAACAAATTGTGCATGAATGTAACAGGATATTCTGTCATAAGATATGACAAAAGACAGTCTCGGAGGAAACTGGGATGATGGCTCTGAATTGATGCATGTAGAAATGAGAACCAGAACAAGCTATACACTAATAACATGGACCACTTGGAAAGGCTGAAGCCTCTAATCAATGCAGTGATGAAGTATGAGTCCAAAAGAATGAAGTCAGGAAGAAGGCCCCTCACCTGCCCCAAAGATAGACTGAAAATGGAGAGAAGACATTTTGTGTTTGGCCAAAGTGGGACTAAGAATCTATATTTTGTGGGCCTTATTTTTCATGGTGTTTTCATTTTTTGCTGGGTATAAGCCTTTTTGTCTCAAGACAAAAAACATGGAGAAGGGAAAAAAACTTGAAAGGTCTTCCCATCTTCTTAAAGACACTGTGGGGGCAGTAGCACCCTTTCTCTGATTCAAGTTACTCAGTTTTGTTGGAAGGAGGGGAGAATTCCTGGTATGCTTTTTTCATTCTTACTGCCCTGCCTCCCCTACCCTTAATTCAGGCCCGTTGCTAAATCCTCTGGGTCATTGTTGCAGCTTTCTATGGGTCAATGAGTATTTTAAGAAACTGCTGGGCATATGAATACCAGATTTAAAAAGAAATGGAGGGGTGGCTAGGTGGCGCAGTGAGTAGAGCATTGGCCCTGGAGTCTGAAAGACCTGAGTTCAGATCCAACCTCAGACACTTAATGCACACACAAACAAAAACCTAGCCGTGTGATCTTGGGCAAGTTACTTAACCCCAATTGCCCTCCAAAAGCAAAAAAAAAAAAAAAAGTGGAAGAGACTTGCCAGAATTTCTGCAATCGAATGTTATCTGACGTTAAAATCACCACTTTTGGACTTATAACCTAATGCTATTTTTAAGAAGATGAAACTAGACCATATGCACTTAGAAGATAATCATATTGGAACCAATGAAATATCCATTTTCAAGATATTTTGGAGAAAATATCAAACAACTGGAAAAAAACTCCTGGTCTCATCTTTCTCCCCAAACTCACTTCTCTTCTGAGCTTCCCAGTTACCGTGGAGGATATCAATACCCCTCTGGTCACCCAGGTTCACAGCTTTGGCATCATCCTCTTCTCAGTCTCCTCACCCCACATATCCAATCAGTTCCCAAACCTTTTCATTTCTATCTCTACATCTCTTGCATTCACACAACCATCACCCTGGGGGTCATTTCCAATCTTCCTGATTCGTATCTTGCTACTGGACACAGATGACTCCAGAGGAGAGAGAGAGTGAGGCTGGTGACCTTGCAAAGCTCTGCCTCACTTAAATCCAATTCATTTACAAGTTGTGGCATCACCTCCCTGATGTCATAAGTCGTCTTCGAGAATTAAGGACAAACAACACCCATCACCTTAGTGTAGGCCTGAATTACTTCTGGTCCAAAGCATTACAATAGCCCCCTATTTGTTCTCCCTACCCCAGGCCTCTCTAGACTCTAATCCATTCTCCACACATTTGCCAAAAGTGATTTTCCTAAAGCCTACATCTGACCTATTATCTCTGTGATAACTCATCTGGCATTTATCTTCACAACCTGACCACCTTCTTCCTACCATTCCATCTTCTTCCACATTACTTCTCTCTGGAGAGGCCCTGCTTCCTATTCCTCACATAAAACACTCCATTCCATCTCCAAGTCTTTCGTGCCTGGAGCATTCTCTTTCCTCACGTCTGTATCTTGGAATTCCTGATTTCCTTCAAAATTCAGTTCAAGCACCACCTACATGAAGCCTTCCTTGGTTCCCCCAGGTACTAATGGCTTCCCTCCCCAAACTATTTTGTATTCATTTTGTACATACTATATGGAAGTTTATTTAAGTACATTTTGGCTCTCCAGTTAAAATGTAAGTTCCTTGAGGGCAGGAACTGTTTCATTTTTGTATTTGTATCTCTAGTGCTTAGTACAGTTCCTGGCAGCAAGGTGGCACAATGGATAGAATGCTGGATCTGTAGTCAGGAAGACCTGACTTCAAATTTGAGTACAGACACACTTAATAGTTGTGTGACCCTAAGCAAGTCACTTAACCTTGAAAAGACTAGATTTTCCTTACCTGTAAAATTGGGGGAATAATAGCATTCACCTCTCTCAGGGTTGTTGGGGGGTTCAAATGAGATAATGTAAGTTAAGTATTTTGCAAACCTTAAACCTATATGTAAATGCTAGCTATTATTATTAGACACTTAATAAATGATTGTTGATTGATGGACAGTATTATTACAAAAAATATTATGAAGGACAACAGTAATCTATGTCAGCTTTTTCATCTCTCTTTATAATAGTGATCTATGTATACCTCAAGGACATCCTTGATGAAATTCTGAAAATAAATGCTTGATTTTCTATAACAAATCACACACTCACAGTTGTGCAATTAACTAAGAGATCCTGCTGTGTTATATGGTCCACTGTTACACGTTAAGTGATTTGCCCAAAGTCACATGGCTAGTAAGTGTGTCAAGTGTTTGAGGCCGGATTTGAACTCAGGTCCTCCTGATTCCAGGGCATGTTGCTCTATTCACTACAACACCTAGCCACCATAGGGAATGAGCTTCTATTAAGTGCTTGCTATGTGCCAGTCGTTGTGCTAAGTGTTCTAACAACTACCTCATTTGATCTTCACGCTAAACATGTGAAATAGGTGGTGCTATTACCCCAACTTTACAGTTGAGGGAAATGAGTCACATACTTAATGGGGAATGTATATGTATTATTCTTATAGATATTGATTGTTTATATATCTTGTAATCAAACCCTTATTAGAGAAATTTGATACAAAGATTTTTTCCCATTTGGCCACTTCCCCATCTTATCTCAGATGCTTAGGATTAACTGTGCAAGAACTTTTTCAGTTTCAAATAATCAAAGTTATCTTTTATCTTTTGTAATTGCCTTAATTTTGTTTGGTTAAGAATACATGTATTACCTATAGCTTTGAGAGGTGCATGATCTGCTTATCTTCTAATTTATTTACAGTATGATCTTTAATATTAAGGTTGCATGTCCACTTAGAATGTATTGTGCTGTGTAGTATAAGGGTTGGTCTAAGTCTAATTTCTGCTAGACTGCTTTCTAGTTTTCAAGTAAATGTAGTGTTCCATGGTGGGGGTGTGGGGAGATGGGGGCAGACAGAGATATGGTTCCATTCATGGAGAGGGCTAAGTTTCATGAAAGCAACATGCTCTTGAGGAGGGAAGATGTACTCCAAAGTGTCCTTCTAAGAGGGGAATACTTAAATTGTGATCTTGGTGGCTCCCTGGAACTGGTCAATTTGCATGTCAAGATTCAGGGCACACAGGGGATTTTTAAGGTACACAGGTGCAGAGGGGGAAGACAAACTGGTAGTTGGCAGGATATTATTTTTGGATACACAGATGTACTAACCTTAAAAAGAATACTATTAGTATTTTTCTGTGACCTAATCTATAGCAATGGCTTCCATGCATAGATTCTATGAGCTACAGCTTCCTTTAAGAAGGGACTGTCATGGTTGTCTCAAGACCACCAGACTTTATTTTATAACTTATACTACATATATCATACAACATATTATTTTTCCACAGCCTAGCCATGAGCATTGGATATTCCTTCAGCTATTTGGGTTCTTCTCTAATTTTTTGTTTTTTCCCCTTTTTTTGGAGGGGGGAAGGTAGGTCAATTGGGGTTAAGTGACTTGCCCAAGGTCACACAGCTAGTTTTTTTGTGTTAAGTGTCTGAGGTTGGATTTGAATTCAGGTCCTCCTGACTCCAGGGCTGGTGCTCTATTCACTGTGCCACCTAGCCTCCCCTTCTCTAATTCTTTAAGTAGTCTTTTGTGTACTTTGGGAGGTTGATTCCCAGATATTTTTTGCATCTTATACTTATTTGGAATGAGATTTCTTTTTTCTGTTATTGCTTATTGTGTTTTCTTATTATTATATAGAAATACTGTTGATTTTCCAGAATTTATTTTGTAGTATGCAACTTTGCTAAGGTTATTGTCTTAATTAGTATCTTTGCTGATTCCTGGAGATTTTCCACATAAACTACTATATCATCAGCAAACAGTGATAGTTTTATTTCTTTTTTACCTGTCTTTATTCCTTTAATTCCTCTTTCTTGTCTTTTGTTAATGCTGGCATTTCTAGAACTAAATCTAATAATAGTGAGGAGAGTGAACATCCTTTTTACACTCCTGTGTTTACTGGAAAAGCTTCTGCTATATTCCCATTGCATATGGTACTTGCTTTTAGTTTTAAATAGCTGGTTTTTAGAATATCAAAAAAAGGTCCCTCATGGTCTATGCCAGTACTTTGTAGGGTTTTTAGTATAAAGAAAGTTGTACCTTGTCAAAGGTTTTTCTGCATTTATTGAAATAATTATATGGTTTTGGATATTTTGCTTTTTAAGACAATTATATTAATCATTTTCCTAATGTTGAACTATCTTTGTATCCCTTGCATAAATTTTGGATAAATCACTGGAACCTGATAGTATTTTGTTAAAAATTTTTGATGAAATATTCATTAATGATATTGGTCCGCATTTTTCTTTCCATTTCTTATATTTTCCTGGTCTAGGTATTAGGACTATATTTGTTTCATAAAATGATTTTGTTCAGGTTCTTTCTCAAATTTTGAGAATAATTTATGTAGTATGGGTACTAACTATTATTTAAAAGTTTAATAGAATTCACCATCAAGTCCAGAAGCTTATTTTTCAGTAGTTCCTTTACAGATAGATCTATTTCCTTTTCAGAGATTGGATTATTTAAGATCTCTGTCCTTCTACTAGCTGGGTTATTTCATATTTTTGAAGGAATTCCTCTACTTCTGTTGTTTTCCCAATTTTCTTAGTATGTAACTGCACATAATATTCTGATTATTCTTTCTATTTCTTATAGTTTTACTGTAATTTCACCTTCTGGGCCATCGCCAGTCATCCTGAGTTTTGTCTTGCTATTAGACTACAAAGACTGGAGGAGAGAACGAGGCTGATGACTTTGTATAGCTCTGCCTCACTGAAATCCAAGTCACTAACATCACTCTCAGGGAACCCAACCTGCCAGTTCAAGTTATCAAGTTGGGGAATGATGCTATTTCTTCTTTATTTTTCTTCTTTATTTTCTTCTCTATATTTTCCTTCCTTCCTTCCTTCCTTCCTTCCTTCCTTCCTTCCTTCCTTCCTTCCTTCCTTCCTTCCTTCCTTCCTTCCTCCCTTCCTTCCTTCCATTTCTTCTCCTCCTCTTCCTCCTCCTCTTCTTTCTCTTCTTTCTCTTCCTCCCCCTCACCTTTCTCTTCCTGTTCTTTTTTTCTTCTCTCCCCACATGTGGTTCCTCTCTCCACTTGGGATATCATGCCCTTACATGTAGGTGCTCTATCCAAAGGAATATAATTTTTGGTCATTTATATTTTGTAAGATATCTTGGGGTTTGAGGGACAGATTTTTATAAAAATTCTGTATCTATTTGTTTATTGTAAAACTGGGACAATTCTTTGTCCTGCATATTTCTTTTATTATTTCTTGAAATACAGTTCTGAAACAATAGACTTGCCCAAGGTCACACACCTAGCAAGTGTTAAGTGTCTGATGTCGGGTTTGAACTCAGGTCCTTCTGACTCCAGGGCTGGTGCTCTATTCACTGCACTACCTAGCCACCCTCAAAAATAGGTTTTATAAAAGGCCATGGTGATTTAATTAAGCTACTTGACAGTGCTTTTAAATCCAAATCACTCTGGCTTTCATTGAATGGCCATTGATAGGCTCCAGCCCAAACCTCTCTTGTGCATGGTTTGGTTTTTTGATAACTTAGGGTAGTGTAAGTAGCAATTGTTTCCTGTTTTGGTCAGAAACTCTGAGGATATTTCCCTCCCAAATTGATACTTTTGTGATTGCAAGCAAGGACGCGTTTTGTTTCAATTCTTACCTAGCCATTATTTATTGAATGGACATGGCCTCAGACAAAATTAGACCTGGGAAAGAGTTAATTCAAAAAGGCCAAGGACGCCCACTGCATCCTGGGTCATCCCCAGCTGTCTTGACTTTTGTCTTAGAGCTGGACTCTGATGACTCCTGAGGACAGAGTGCGGCTGATGATTTCGCACAGCTCTGCCTCATTTAAATCCAATTCACACCCAAGTCAAGATATTACCCTCATGACATCATTGGTCCTCTTCAAGAATGAAGGACCAATAACAACAATAACAACAAATGATTGTTTGTTGTTGCTCATTTGCTGTTTTATTGATTTCATTTTCTTCTCTCTTCTTTTTAATCAGATTAGCTAAGAGTTTATCAATTTTATTAGTCTTTTAAAAAACAGCTTTTACTTCTATTTGTCATTTTTATTTTCCCCAATTTATCCATTTCTCCTCTAATTTTTTATATCTTCTCTTTGTGCTTATTTTAGGTTTATTTTAGGCTTACTTAGGTTGTTAAGTCTCTAATTTTTTTAGAATGAGTATTCAGTTCATTAATCTTCTCTTTTTCTATTTCGTTAATATATAATTTTAAGGATATGCTTTCCCTCTAAGGACTGCTTTAGCTGCATCCCAGAAATTTTATGTTGATTTGTCACTATCATTTTCTTTTACATAGTTATTAACTGTTTATCATTTTTTCTTTGGCCACTCATTATTTAAGATTTCATTATTCAGTCTCCATTTGGGTCTATATCTTTTGTTTGTAGTCCCTAAATCAATTTCTATTCTTATTGTATTATGGTCTTTAAGGTATGTATTGGGTATTTCTGCTCTTTTACATTTGTTTGCAATATCTCTGTGCCCTAGCTCAGGGTCAAATTTTGTGAAAGTTCCATATGGCACAGAGAAATATGTGTATTCCTTTGCTGTCCCATTTAGAAGACTTTATTGACATATACACATCATAAGTCTTTTAACTTTAGTTTTTTCAGAAATTTTTTTCTGTTCCATTTTTTCCTTTTTGTTTATCTTTCTCTTAGACTTATCCAAAATTAATAGAGGAATATTGAAGTCTCCTGTTGCTATTGTGTTGCTGTCTGTGTCTTGAAGCTTAGATAACGTTTGCAAGGAATATGCTTTGTAATCAGAGCACTATATAAATGTGAATTGTTTTTACAGCTGGCTTCTCTAAGGAGGGGAACCAGTCAAGCTAAGCAAACTGCCAAGGTCGTCCTGTACTGTATAAGGGGTTTCAGAGAACTACCGCAAGGGGACAGAATGACCACTGAGAGCTGTGAGCCTTGGATACTCCCAGACTTTGCTGAGTTTTCCTTAGTTTGGGGAGAGGAAGCATCCTTTTAGAAAGATGGGAATGGGAGGATACTCATTCGAGCAATAGTGTTTCTATTGCTTAATGTCCCCATTTCTGCTCCAAACAGAAATATCTTATTGTTTCAGGTAACAAACAAGATGACTAGAGCTGAGTTTGACTGCAGAGATTCTAATTTCTTTCTGGGATAGGCACTCACACCCCGTGAAATAGACAAATAGTATTAACCAGACAATCCCCCACAAATATGAATTCAAGTCAGGGACAATCCCCCATGAATATTAATTCAAGACCGTGGATATTTCATTTCAGTTACCTCATCTGTAAGATGATGATAATATCGACTGTACTTCACTGGGTTCTTATAAGTCTAAAATGGACATAAATACTTTTCAAACTTCAAAGTACTCTATAAATGTTAGTTATTATTGTAAGTGCTGGCTAATACCAGAGTGGACTACATCAACCCCTTCATTTCACAGCCTATTTAATATGTTTGCCAACAATTTTCAGATCAAAATAAACCTGTCAAAATTGAAGAATGGTTGAATCAATTATGGCATATTAATGTAATAGAATATAATATTGTTATAAATATGAAATGCACCAGAAGATATGAAAAGATGCATAAAAATGAAGTTGGCAGGGCCAGAATTGTAGACACATTGACTTCCATTATATGAAATGGCAAGGGAGGTCACACATAGTGAACTTCAGATGGAAAGACAGACTAAAACCCTTTTCCTTTCCTTTTCTTTTTTTTGGTCAATTCATTTAATTATGCCCTGTTAAATATGCTCAGGATTTTTAAAATTATAATTATAGACCATATTTTTATGTTGACTTGATTCTTTGTTTTTTTTTGATAGCAAAATTTATAATAAATTTTAGAAAGATAAGCTAGTTACTAACAGAATGTGAGAACTCCTAGAATATTGTGGCTAAATTACTTAAGATATGGAGGGGAAGGGAATAGGATGAAGGGAATTAAGAGAAGGAACAGGAATGTTCATTCCCAAAGGAAGGACCTATCACTGATCAAGTTAAAGTAAATTTACATATTTTGAATAATATTTTATTTTTTCCACTTACATGTAAAAACTATTTTAAATACTCATTTAAAATTTTTTTTGAGTTCCAAATTTTCTTCCCCCCTTCTTCCCTGAGACAGTAAGCAATTTGATTTCAGTTATACATGTGCAATCATGCAAAACATATTTCCACATTGGTCATGTTGTGAAAGAAAACAGAGACCAAAAAAAAACTCCAACAAAAACCCCAATGCCCCACCATAAAAATAGAGAAAAAAGCCAGTATGTTTCAATCTGTTCAGACTCCATTGGTTCTTTCTCCAGAGGCGGATAGCATTTTTCATCATGAGTCTTTTGGACTTGGATCATTATATTGCTGAGAATAGCTAAGTCATTCATAGTTGATCATCATTCAATATTACTGTTACTGTATACAATATTCTCCTGGTTCTGCTCACTTCACTTTGTATCAGTTCATAGAGGTCAGAGTTTTGCATATGACATTTTCTTATGTTATTGTTAAATTGGAGTAAATAACAAAATAAGAAAGTCATAAGATCACAGATTTAGAGATGGAAGAGGTGTCAGAGACCACCTTATTTTGTCAGCGTCATTAAGTGACTTGTCCAATGTCACACTGTCAGTAAAGGCGAGAAGTGGGTCTTAAAGATCTTATAACTCCTGAGTCAATATTCTTTTTACCATACCATGCCATTTTGTTTAAGTTACAGAAGCTTTTAAAAAATTTAATCTTATTTTTAAATTAACGAGCATTTTTCTCTCTCCCATCTCCCCTTGACAGAAAAAAGACACAAAATTCTTGAAACCACTATGTGTACAATAACCAAACCATGACCTGCTCCAATAAAATGACTCACAAATTAAAAACCAACAATAGATTGTTTTCAGAAAACAAATTTAATTTATTAGGATTTAAACGAGAGGCAGGATGTTGTAAATGAATAGCACTGTGTAATAACAGCAGCTAGTTGTTGCAGAGGATAGTGTAGAGTGTCTACACTATAAGTGTAGTGTAAGCACACTACACTTTTCTTTCCCCGTCTTAGAGGGGGGAGGGCAGGGAAATTGGGGTTAAGTGACTTGCCCAAGGTCACACTAGCTAGTAAGTATTAAGTGTCTGAGTCTGGATTTGAACTCGGGTCCTCCTGACTCCAGGGCTGGTGCTCTATTCACTGTACCACGTAGCCTCCCCTATATTTCTTATCACTTTTGCTAATCAGAACAACCCTGGGAGAGGTAGGTGCTCTTATCCCCATTTTGCAGATGAGGAAACTGAAGTAAGAAATCATGTCATACAACTACTAAGTACTTGAGGTTGAATTTGAACTCAGTCTTTTCTAACTTCTGGCCCAATGCTCTATACATAGTGCCACCTACCTGCCCCTAAGGTTGATATGTGTTGGTAGAAGAAGTTACTCACTCATAGCAGCTCCCTATACCAATGAAGTTCAAGGGCTATCCCTTACTCCCTATTTCCTAAGATAAAATAGCTTTAGATTAAAAAAGTGAAATTTAGATAGAATATGAAAGGGTAATCTTAAATTTGCCAGAGTGCCCCAATGACAGAAGGGTCAGAGTAGCCCTAGTGACATTAGACAAAGCAGAAGTTAACCCAGAAGCTACTCTTGGTGTTATTATTCTATTTATTTATTTTTCTCTTTAGATTTTTATTGATTGCTTTGACATCTTTATTTCCAAATCCTCCTCATTTTCCTCCCCAGAGTAATCCCTTGTAACACAGAGTAAAAAAGAAGGCAAAAAAAGCAATTCAACAAAACTAAAGCAGCTGTTGTGTTTGAGGTACTGCTAGGCACGGGAGATATAAATGTAAGGAATGAAAACCATTTCTACTTGCAAGTTGCTACTGCTGGTTGTCCTTCGTTCTTGAAGAGGACCATGACATCAGAGAGGTGACACTATGTTGTGAAATCGAATAGGATTTAAATGAGGGAGGGTTGCACAGTCACCAACCTCACCTTCTCTCTGGAGACATCTGGGTCCAGTGGCCAGATATGGATCAGGACAACTGGAGATGACCCAGGATGTAGTGGGGTCAGAAAGAGGGACATAGATTTTCCCATATCTTTTTTGGGAGCAGGCTGCCATATCAGAAAGTACATATTAAAAGAGATAAACAAAGACATTATGTTATGTGTTACGTTGTTCAGTCACGTCTGACTCTTTGTGCCCCATTTGGGGTTTTCTTGGCAAAGATGTTAAGAGTGTTTTGCCATTTTCTTCTCTAGTTCATTTTACAAGATGAGGGACTGAGGCAATCAAGATAAGTAACTTGGGGAAGGCTAGGTGGTGCAGTGAATAGAGCACTGGCCCTGGAGTCTGGAGGACCTGAGTTCTCAGATACTTAACACTTAGTAGCTAGTGTGACCTTGGGCAAGTCACTTAACCCCAATTGCCCTTCCTTCCCCCTCCAAAAAGAAAAAAAAACCAAACAACAACAAACCGCACAAAGATTAAGTAACTGGCCCAGGTTATCTACCAAGTATCTGAGGCTGTATTTGGAGTCAGGCAGGCATGTGCACCACCTAGCTGCCCCTATGTTATATGCTATACAAAAACTTAAAAATATGTACCTAGATATGGATATATTTAAATATATACTCAACATGAAATATATATATATATATATATATATATACATTTTATAACTGCAGCAAAATTTGTAAAGGAAAGTCTCATAATCTTGCAAGAAGCTAAAAATCAATAACAGTGGGAGATCTTAACACTCTGCTATCAGAATATGATAAACCTAATGCCAAGATGCATAAGAAATTACAGAACTGAACAGAATAATTGATAGGATTGAATAGAGAAATAAAAAATACTGAGATCTGTGATTTTGTCAGTGTAGGGAACCCAAATTAGCAACCAGTATATAGTGCCTCATATATACTAAATAAATCCTAGGAAGTTGCCTGAAGTTCTGAAAGGTTAAGAGACTTGCCTGCTTATGTATTTACTGAATGTCAGTCTAAATTTGAATCCATGTGGTCCTGGCTCCAGACATCTCTATCCATTAAGACTTTAACTTCCTGCTTCTGTCCAAACTATGAAGCTCCAAACTAATTGTACATTTTGACCTAGCAATTCCATTGCTAGAACCTCATCCTAAAAATAATCATAAATAGGAAAAAAAGACCTCTCTAAATAAAAATATTTGTAGCTACTTTATTTGTAATAACCAAAGACTGGAAGTAACTTATGCTCAATGATAGGCAAATGGCAGAATTAATTATAAAATGGTTAAGTATGGAATGTTATGGTACTGTTTTAAAAAAATAGGAATGAATGTGAATGAGTATAAGAAAATATGGAAAAGACCTACATGAAGGGATGAGCCAAATCTGAACTATATAGGTGCTGACCACAACTACTAGAAAAAGAATGAAAACAAAGCCTGTGAGAAGCATCCTTGCTCTAGGAAGAACAATACAAGCCAAAGGCAGAGGGATTTGAAAAGGGATTTAGCAAATGTGTGTGTGATTTTGGTTCTGTTTTGTTAAACTTTTAAAAATTGGGTATACATGATTTTGTATTGCATTACTTGAAATGCAAAAGGATATTTGTGACTCTGTGGGACTCACAGTGTGGGAACTGCCTCCACTAATTCAGACTGAAACAATTTTAGGATTTAGTTGCTAAATCCTGGAGTTGCCCAAGACCCATAGGTTGTGTCTTGCTCAAGGTCAAATCGTTATTATTAATTGGCCGAGGCGGGAGAACGGCAAGTAAACAGGTGGAAGTTTGGCCCGCTTAGAGTTTGAACCTAAATTTGATCCTAAGTTTCCCTGACTCCAAACCCGGCACACGTTTATATGATTATTATACTTTTTATGGATGGCTATTGTTTGTGATAGATTAAAAAAAAAGGTTTTAGTTCTCACAACCTCGATTTGGAAGGGAATACAGATAGGTCACTTTTCCTGGGTCTCCTCAAATAGATTTAAGGTCAATCTCTTTGCCCTTTGTACTGTTCGGTGAGTGACAACCTACCCCCCCACCCCCGTAGGGCTACGTGGGCTTTAGGAAATACTGGATTGGAAATGAACAATCCCAGGCAGGCCACGCCCCTCCCCGCCCGGAACAGAGCTTCGGCCCTGTGGGCGGAGCTTGTCCGCGCGGGGGCGGGGTCAGAACGCTGGGTGGGCACCCGAACCTAGGCCCCGCCCCCCTCGCGGGCAGGTTCTGTGCCAGGCGGGCTTGGCCGCTGCCTGTTTCCTTGCCATTCTCCAGTAGCTGCGAGCAGGTAAGAGGCTGGCAGTCAGCCTGGCGGCAGGCGGGGAGGGAGGCAGGCAGGCAGGAAGCTGGCGGCGTGTTTGCAGGCTGGGCGTGGGCACTGCGTCTCCCGCCCCCCGCTGGCCTTGGGCTAGCCCCGCTAACGTCCCTTCTTCCGGAAGGTGCGGGTTGGGGGCTGCACCTTCGCGCGCCTCCCCTGGATCGCAGCGCCCTCCCCCTGGCCGCGGCAGGTGTGCCCCCTCCCTCCACTCAGCCATGCCTGCTGTGTGTGCTCGTCGCACCCGCACCCTGGTGGCCGCAGTGTCCGGGCTCCCTCCGCTCCCAGGCGCGGGGCAGTGTGAGGACACTGGCGCCGGGCTCAGTGCCCGGAGCAGCCGGTCTGCTTCCTACCCACGCCTTTACCCCCTCTGGCTTTCAGCACCTTCTGGCCATGCCCAGCGTCCATGGTGACCAGCCATGGCCAGCGGAGCCAGGGGGCACCCTTTCCCAGGCCCGGGACAAAGCCGCCCCTTCCTCCGCCCCCTCGCCTTTGCTTTACGCTCTAGTTACTCCCCCCATAGGCACGGGAGGCCTGGGCGCCCCCGGAGCACAGGGCATCACTGTTCTGCTGTTGTGCATGGCCCAGTGGCCGCATTGACACTGCTCAGTCACCCTTATGCCCCCCTCTCCCTGCACACGAGAGACAGAGAGGGAGGGAATCCCTTTCCTTGCCCCCTCCCCACTTTCCCTACTCGCTGGGGTTCCTGGCTGTGCCCCAGGTGGCAGCGATGGGGGGCGGTGGTAGATTAGACCAGTTTCACTGGGTAGAGGGATGATTAGGGGAATGGGAAGTGAAAGGAACAATAATTCACTTGATATAATGCTTTAAGATTTACAGAACACTTTCCTGACAACCACGGGTGGTAGTTAGTGCTTGTGTTGTTATCGCCATTTACTGAAGAACAGCTTCACAGAAGTGAAGTGTGGACTTAAGAGATTTGCACAAAGTTAGACCTGGAAAGGTCTTCATCAGTCACTTAGCTGAACCCAAGTCTGGTGTGATCCACCTGCTTCTGGCCACTGATGACATATACCAAGGATTAGGAATTAGGAGTGAAAAGGATCTGGAAGAAGGGGAAGTTCTGAAAGTCAGGAGGGATTCAGCAGCATGAAGACAGGATGTGTTTCTGGGCAGTCAGGCTTGGTGGTAGGGGCCAAGGAGACAAGAGAATGAGTGTGTGGAGTGGACCCAGACAAGGGGGAAGCTGACACCCCTTTCACTTGCTTTCTTGGGACTCTCAGTCTCACCTGGCAGACAAGAGTAATTAGGTTGTGCTTTTAATCACAGCTGGATTCGTAAGCTGGAGGGCATAGCAATATTCATTGTGAGGGTGAGGGGCAGCTCCTTCTGCAGTGCCCCTGAGTTTAGAGGTGCCATGCTTTGTTTGGGTCAGGCATTGTTGCCTTCCTACCTAATCACTTGGCCCCTCTCTTTGCTTTCTCCACTGTTTTCCCTTTTCTTCCAGGACACTGGGTTCCCAGGAGCCGCCCAAGAGCTTAATGATTGCCCAGACAGTGGCTATAAAGGGAGCTGGGGAGCCCAGCACTTGAGACAGAGCCTGAAAGCCCCAACTCAGCAGTTTGGGTGTCTGACCAAGAAGCAGCAAGCAGGCAGGCTTGTGGTGCCAGGAGCAGCTGGAGTCCCAGAAGGCAGGGCAGGGCCCCCTGCTCCCACCCACTGGACATCATGGTTACCCAGAGCTATGGATATTACCGAACTGTGATTTTTTCTGCCATGTTTGGGGGCTACAGTCTGTATTACTTCAATCGGAAGACCTTCTCCTTTGTCATGCCTTCACTGATAGAAGAAATCTCACTAGACAAGGATGATTTGGGTGAGGATTCCGGGAGGGCTGGGGCCCATGGCCCTTGGGAGATGGTGGGTATTTGTGGGTGTGTGGGGGTACAGCATGTACTTAGTGCATGTTGGGTCTGTGGGATAGAGCTATGCAAAAGCATGAGTTGGGGCTAGGGTCTTTTGTATAGTATGACTATGGCTATGTGGAGAAGGGCCTGCATAATTAGTGGGTAATATAGAAGAATGTATGATTGTATATAGAAAGGTTGTAAAATGAAGGCACGATGAGAAGCCCTAGACCTAGTGTAAACCCCTCTATTTTGCAGATTAGGAAACTGAGGCTCAGGGCATTGAAGTAACTTATCCAAGGCCATGCTGGTAATAAGTGTCAGGACTTCAATCCAGGATTCCTGACTACCAGTCAAGTTCTCTTTCCATTACCCTGTGCTGCCCACCCAGGCAGATGTGAGAGAGCTGTGTGCATGCAGGGGTTGTGTTTATGATCTCTGCATGAGGAGGGGTGCTGATTACGTGATCTTCAGACTGCTCTACGTGTTCAGAATCAGGCGGGCCCAGGAATCGGGCATTCACCCTAGCTACTCTTGGAGGGGCAAGGTCCCATGCTCAGATCTCAGGCCCTTTGCCCTGGGGTTTAGAAATGGAGTGGCAGGACTGCACTTTCTGTCAAGAGGTGGCAGATGAGTAAAATGTGCTCCCGGGAAGGAACAGCTATTCTGCCCCCACAGTCCTTTCCCATCTCTCCTCTCCCTGACAGCTGGGCTGGACAGTTCCAAGAGGCTGAAAAAGTCAAGGGTCACCCTGGGGCTGGTGCTTCAGGGGAAGCCTGGGGAAATGGAGGGAGTGAGAATAGGGTGGTTGTGTTGGGGAGAGGGGTGAGAATTAGTACACACATCTCTGAGGAGCCCTGGAGCACCCTCACTCTTCCCTTTGTACCAGGGGTCTACACCTTGCTTCACTTTTTACCTGCAGCCCTTGTGACCCAGTGGGCAGAACCCTTGAGACCAAGGTTCCCTTTGAAAGGGAGCTGGATTACCTTGATGGTCAGGCCTCATGCTCTGACCCTGTGCTCTCCAATCCCATGGTCTCTGACCTAGTGCCCTTTGACTTCCCATTCTAACTGCCCTTCCCCTTTATTTTTAAAAACAAGTTTCACTGATGCTTTTTGTTTTTAGTCATTTCTGGAAATATTCCCTCTTTCTTACTTGAAATGGAACCCTCCTCTTGAAATAGTTTAAACAAAAACACCGTACCATATCTAACAAGCACGCACATTTTTCACTCATAGTCCCCCCACCTCCCAGCCAAGAGAAGGGCGGAGGGTATGTTTCATTGTTTTCTGAGACCACTAATGATTTTTCACTTAATCATGTCAGACTTCTTGTAGCGACCTTTTTGTTTACCTTGTTGTTCTGGTCACTGTATACCTCACCCTTCCCTGACTTACTCTTACTCCCTGACTCTACCCACCCCCACCCCCCACAGGACTCATCACCAGCAGCCAATCAGCGGCATACGCCATCAGCAAGTTTGTGAGTGGGGTGCTGTCTGACCAGATGAGTGCCCGATGGCTCTTCTCATCCGGGCTGCTGCTGGTTGGGCTGGTCAATGTGGCCTTTGCCTGGAGTTCTACAGTGTCAGTCTTTGCCGCTCTGTGGTTCCTGAATGGGCTGGCCCAAGGGCTGGGCTGGCCGCCATGTGGGAAGGTGCTTCGAAAGGTAGGCATCAGCTCCTGTCCTTAGGCTGGCCCAAGAGATGCTCAGAGGATGTCAGGAGCACCCCTTCTTCTACTTTCCTCCAGGGCCAATTTCTCAGGAATCCAACTCAGCTTAGATTGCTCATGGAGATATTTCAGGCACTTGGGGTGGTAGCAGGGATCAGGTGACAGCTTGGGGCCTGGGTACAGCCAGGAAGAAGCCATAATCTTGGCTTTCCACTATTACTCCCTCCCTCCTTGACTCTAGCCTGTAACTCAATCTCCTGGGTCCATCCCCAGGCCCCTGAACTGGCAGACAGTGTGCCAGAGCCTTAATGCCTAGGTGGTGGTGGCAGGGTACAGCGTGAAACCCCTCCTTGGGGGATTTAGCATCCACTTTGGAGGATGGGACAGACACCCACCTTGCCACATTCTGCCCCTCAGTGGTTCGAGCCATCCCAGTTTGGCACCTGGTGGGCCATCCTGTCAACTAGCATGAACCTTGCTGGAGGGCTGGGCCCCATCATGGTGACCCTCCTGGCACAGACCTACAGCTGGCGTAGCATTCTGGCACTTTCAGGGGCGATGTGCGTGCTTGTCTCCTTCCTCTGCCTCCTCTTCATCCATAATGAGCCAGCAGATGTTGGGCTACAAAACCTGGACCCCATCCCCAAAAAGGGCAAGAAGGGTGAGCCCCCCCCTCCATTTCCCTGTCCTCTGTAATCGTATTTGAATATTTAACTCGATCATTCATTCGTTCACTCAAGTGTCAGTTGTGTGCTAAACATCCGGTCCTGTGGAGGTGTGTGTTAATGCACAAAAAATATATATAAAAACAGGGTCTTATATATATATATATATATAAAGACAGGGTCTTGGTCCTCCAGGAGCTTATAATACAGTTGTAGGAGACGAGACCCATGGCAAGTGAAATAACATTAACAGTACAACAGTCTAGTTGATACCACAAAGCAGTCTTCCAGCTAAGTATCAGATGAGTGGTGAAGATAATAAATACTGTGAATTCTCTGCTGTAGTCCTCACTCCCAGACCAGGAATTTGCCAGATCCAGGACCCACAGGCTCCCTCCTTTCTGTCCCTTCCTTGTACTGGGCTTTAATTGCTACCTGCACTAGAGATCTGTACATCTCCTGGAGCCCAGAATATTTTCCTTAGGAAGCCCCTTGCGTTCCCCTTTTACCACCACCCCCCATCCTGTTTTCCTGGGCCTCAGTTTCTCTTAGACATGAAATCTAGAAGGGCATATATGGGGTGGTGCAGGGGGGATTGACCTTCAGGCTGACCCCTGGGCTCTGCAGCTGGACTTTGCTCCAGCAGCTGGTTAATGAGTGTTGGGGGCTTGGGAGGAGGCAGGGAAGGGAGATGAAAGGCTAAAACCTGGTCTCCCCCAACCCCCTTCTCTCCTTCCTCTCTTAGGCTCACAGGATGATGAGAGCACTCTGCAGGAATTGCTGCTTTCCCCATACCTGTGGGTTCTCTCCACTGGCTACCTGGTGGTGTTTGGGGTAAAAACTTGCTGCACTGACTGGGGCCAGTTCTTCCTTATCCAGGAGAAAGGACAGTCAGCCCTTGTGGGTAAGAGGAACTTTTAGCCAATCCCCAGAAGATACTGGGTTGGGAATGGACAAGTTCAGGGAATCTCTAGGAGAAGTGGACACAAGGATGGGCTTGGGGTACAGCAGACAGCATTGTAGATTGGAGGGCCTTCCAGTAATGGTCATAGCCTCTACTTTGAAGCTTGGCCTTGTTCCTGGACTGCAGTGGTAAGAGCACCAGTTCTGCCTCTGAGTTTAAGGCAGGTTGCCCCTAGGCTCTGCTTTCCTGGGCCCAGCAGCACTTTTCTTGCCATTACAGGCAGCTCCTACATGAGTGCCCTGGAGATTGGGGGCCTTGTGGGTAGCATTGCAGCTGGCTACCTCTCAGACCGATCCATGGCAAAGGTAAGTTGGCATAGATGGGCACTGGTGGAAGTACCTAAAAGCAAAGTTTTGATTTGACTACCTCTAGGACAGCTGACATAAGCATCAGGTAGGTAAGAAGAGTGGAATTTCCGAGGATGGAGTAGGCACGGGAACCCAGTGATACCAGATGGAGTGGTGCTTCTTAGGGGAGTGGGAATGAAAGCCCTTAAAGACAGGTGGGTGGGAGTGGCCACTGTGGGCACTGCCATACCTCTAAGGGAGTGTGCGAAGGAGGAGGAGCTGAGCTATAGCAGCTGCTGGGCACGTGCTCTATGATGGAAGGGGGGGTGGGGAACAGTGGAGTTTGACCCCAAGACAGTGAACAGCCCTAGGGCCCCCAGTAGGTATGGGGCCAAGACTTAGCATTGTGGGTGGGATTGCCAAAGCCCTTTTCCCTCTGGCCTAAGAGGCCCTCATGTGTCAGAGTCCACAAGGGGAGGTTCTCTGCCTTTCTCCAGGGGCGTAACTCTACTCTTGATATCATGCAGGCGGGGCTGTCGGTATATGGGAACCCTCGCCATGGACTGTTACTCTTCATGATGGCTGGGATGGTTGGGTCCATGTACCTTTTCCGTGTTACAGTCTCTAGTGACTCCCCCAAGGTAAGAGGAATGGGTGAGGCTCTTTGGACATACTTGGCTTCCTGGGCTCTAGCTTTCTTTCGCTCCATTTCTGTATCTTTGTTGCACCTAACTTTCTATTGAGATCTCATTTTCCCTCTTCTTTTGAATCTTGGGTTTCTTTCCTTTTCTTTACTACTTTTAGGATGCTGCCTTCTGGACACCAGCTCTACACCCTCTGGCTGAGCTCACAGGCTTCACGGAGCATGAGGTGTCTCTTCTGTCTCTGTCTGCCTTCCACCTTCACCTTGGTCCCCCTCTCCCTTGCCCCTGGCTGATGCAAACTCTTGGTATTGCTATCCCTGATTTCACTGAGCCATGCACCTTCTCCCACCCTTCTCTTAGCACTTGGGTTGATCTTGGTATCCATCATGTCCTGGTGCCCTTGGGGTATCTTCTTGACATCACTCATCCCTGGGCATCCTTTCCTCCTTCTTCATGTTGGTGCCAGTTCTCTTTGGTCACAAATGTTATCCTTCTTGCAGCTCTGGATCCTGGTGCTGGGTGCCATCTTTGGTTTCTCCTCCTACGGTCCCATCGCCTTGTTTGGGGTCATTGCCAATGAGTGTGCCCCTCCCAATTTGTGTGGTACTTCCCATGCCATCGTAGGGCTAATGGCCAATGGTGAGTCCTTCGCCCCTCCCCACTAACTTGTTACTCCTCTGCCCTGTTCTGGGTTCTGCTCTGGCAGCACCTTTCTCTTTGGTGTATCTCATGGGGCAGCCTGTACTCAGTTTGATCTTTCTGTCTCTCCTCACAGTGGGTGGATTCCTGGCTGGGTTACCTTTCAGCACCATCGCCAAGCACTATAGCTGGAGCACGGCCTTCTGGGTAGCAGAGGTGGCCTGTGCCATCTGTACTATAACCTTCTTCCTCCTCAGAAACATCCGAACCAAGATGGGTCGGCTGCCAAAGAAAGCTGACTGAAAGCAGGCATGGGGATACCCTTTGGTGCCTGTGTGTGCTCCCAGGTCTTTACCTGGCACTGAGCCTCTGGCTTCCCTTTTCTGCCTCTTTGCCCCATACAGGCATTGGGGTTATCATTTTAGAACAGGGCTCCAGTTCCTAACACCCTTTGCCTGTCAATTTATTTAAATTATAACCTTTGTTCCTAGGCTGTGGCAGCTCTCCATCCTGTGCCCAAAACAAACAGTTACACAACTGAGCCTGTGTCAGGGTTAGGTCCTGTGCCGGCTTGCCTCTCACTTCAGTATCTAGGTAGTGCCCTGAACAGAACAGAGCAGTATGGTCAGCCCAGGAGCCATGCCCACCTTACTGCCACAACACAGATGGTTACCCACAGACACCAACCTCAAGGACGTTCTGATTAAAACCCAGGGACTTGGAGTGGGGGATGGGGTAATGGTGGCATTTTTACCTTTTATACTCTGTGAAGGATTGGGTAGGGAGTGACCTTAAGCATTGTAAGAGAAAAGAAAAAATAAAACTAGATTTGATACTAAGTATTGTCAGCAATTTACTTCAAAAGGGGTGGAAGAAGCTGTTTCCTGCCAGTTTCATACCTTGGTGTTCAATTTGTCTTTCTATGTGTAAGATGTGCTAGAGCATTTAGAACTTTTCAGAATACCTTAACACTTGTTACCTCACTTAATAATCATAACCAACTCTATGACCTCTAGGACAAATAGCATCCTAACTTCCCCATGAGGTAGGTAAGGCAGTTTTGTTAAGAAAATTGTTTAGTTCTGTTATTCTTTTAGAACAAATTGTCTCCTTACTGTTTACCGTTCATGATTTAGAGTGTCCAGAATGAAGGTGATCATTCCATTATATTTTTCTTTTTTTTTTTTTTTAAAGCAATTGGGGTTAAGTAACTTGCTCAAGGTTACACGGCTAGTCATTATTTATGTGTGGGTGCTCATTTTCTGAGGCCGGATTTGATCTCGGGTCATCCCAACTCCGAGGCCGGGGCTCTTACTCACTGCGCCACCTAGCCGCCCCTTTAGGGCAATTGGGGTTAAGTAACTTGCCCAAGGTTACACGGCTAGGTTTTTTTTGTTTGTGCAGATTAAGTGTCTGAGGCCGGATCCGAACTCAGGTCCTTCTGACTCCAGGGCCGGCGCTCTACTCACTGCGCCACCTAGCCTCCCCCCATTATATTTTTCCCCTGGTCAGGTCACTCATTGGGAATTATGATTGTACCACATTTCTAGGAAGACACTGACAAGAGGGAACAGACTGAGAATCCTATCACTTGAAGATCACCTGAAGCCTTAGGGTTTTGGGGGTGAAAGAAAATCCTAGGTGTCAGATATGTGATGTGGGAAACATTTACATGTTTCATTTGGTCCTAAAGTCCAGATTTCAGTTCTGCATAAGGAATGGTGTCTTAACCCTTAGGGCCATTTCAGTGTGGAATGGGTGGCCTTAGCAAAGCTGGAAGTGCCTCATCAGTGGAGGTCTTTAAGAGAAGGCTAGGTATATCACAAAAATCTTAGGGAATGTAACTTGGAAGGGACTTCCTTGGTGTCCATCCCATACCCAACAAGTTGCTACCTGGCCTCTGCCTGAATGTTTTAATGGATGTTGGATCAGATGTCCTAGCTCCCTTCCAATGCTATAAGGGCCTATGAAAGAACTGAGTTATCTAGAAGTTAAGGGACTGGCCTAAAGTCAAGTAGCTATTAGTCCTAGAGTCAGAATTAGACACTAGGTCTTGGGTTACTCAGCTTGTGCTCTTTCCGCTGGATCATGCTGTTTCTCCCTTGTCTATTTCTCTAGACACACCTCCCCCCCATTATTTCCTTCTAGTATTGTCTTGCTGCCTTCTATTGCTTTTCAGCAGCCCCAAAGCAGGAAACTGGGTACCCCAGGATTCACAGGAATGTTTATTACAGTATCTTCAATTAAGTTTCACTCCTTTGATAAATAGATCTGTACAGCACTGGGGAGGTATGGCCATTACATACAGGGAAGAGAAGATGGTACATTGAATAGTACCCCACTACCCTCTTGCTCAGACCCCACTCTTCTTGATGTGCTCTAATGTGGGGATTTGGATCTCCATCCTAGCAAAATGGCTGAGTCCGTCTCAAGCTCTGCTCTTTGCTGGAGGGCCTATGATCCCGGCCCAAAAGTCCCAGCCTTCTCAGCCACTTCCAGGGCTAGCTTCAGATTCTGGTCAAACAGTTCACACCTGGGTTGGGCCCAGAAGCCACAAGTAAGAGGTGAAGGATTATGGGGATTTAGAATAGCACTTAATTACCGAAGGCAGAAAAACCCTCGGTGAGAACTTGGGACCTCCCTCCAAGAAACTACTAACTTAGTTTCACACCATAGGCTAAATTAAAGGGGCTGGGGAGGGGCAACTTACCTGATGGGCATCTCTAAAGAGTAGAATGGATTCTTGAGGGCAAAGTCTGAGTAAATCTCATAGATCTTTCGCAAGAGAGAATCAATCCCACCCTGTCGAGGATCTGCCAGTACTACAAACTTGATACCTGTGGATTGTAGGGAACAGTCACATGATGCATGGTATAGTAGGAAAAACCCCAAGAAGAAACTCTTGGTGTTTTTTTGTTTTTAGTCTTAATTTCCCATAAACTAGCTACATGACCTTGAATGATTTCCTTTGGCTCTCTGGGCTCATTTCCTCATTTGTAAAATAGACTTGCTGGATTTGAGGACCTCAAGGGTCCTTTTCAACTTTCATAATGTATGAAAGAATCTTGATAAGCATAAAATCTGGTAAATTACAATAGCGCCACCTTGTACTTATATACCTTTGCCTTTGCAAAGCTCTTTTGAACCTTATCTCCTTTTTAAAATTATAACTTTTCTAGGAAAATAGGACAGGATGCACATTTTATGGATAAGGAAAAAGACCCAGAGACTTTCATGACTTCCCTAAGGTCACACAGATTCTTTGTGGCAGAGAAAGGAACAAACCCATAGTGTAGGCTATGTTCTTCCCAGTAGACTAGGAGGAAGCTCTGAGAAGCCCGTCTTTGAGGAGAAACAAGTGTCAGATTAACAACTAATAACCACTCAACTTAATTATTTTTGTTAAGGAGCGGAAACAATGGTATGTAACATCAGCAACAGCACAAGTTGCCAAAGCCTAAATCCATCTCTAGAGACCAAGTTATATGCTGTTTGAATTTTCCCTCTGGGGGGGGGGGGGAAGGAGGGAATCTGAGCCGTGTGAAAGTCAACCTTGGATTAAAGGTTTGACTGGTATAAAAGAGGGAAAAGGAAATCTGACTATCCAGGGCTCCTCCTTACCAAATCAAGGCCCCAAGGCCAGCTACTGCCCCCCCCCCCATCCTTCCCCTTCTGGGCTCTGCACCTGTCAGTGTCTGGAAGCAGTGGAGTTTGAAGGTGTCTGTCTCGAGCATCTCGATGCCTGAACTCCCCAGCTCCGGAGACAGCTGGGAGCCGATGGCAAACAGCCTGCGTGCAAACAAGTCGAGTTGCCGGCGTGACCAGCTTTGGTGGAAATCGAGGTTTAGGACTGGGGGGCGAGGAGGGGGAAAAAAGTTCTGCGGGTCCCCCGGGAAAATGAACGCCCCTCCTCCCCGACTCGAAAGCTTAACTCACGAGTGGAACATGGAAGCCAGCATCAGCTTCTCGTTGGACGTGAGACGGGGTCGGCCGAAGCGGATGGACACGGGGTAGTTGGCGGGGTTGCCCAGGTACTCCAGCACCTCTTTCCCATCCGCAGTGTATTTGCCATTTACATCCACGCCATTGATGGAAAGAACCGCGTGGCCCACTGAGAAAGCAAGGCTCGGGTCACCCGACACACTCCCACCACCTCCAGAACCAAAGCGGACCCCAGAAGCATCAAGCACAGAGCCCTAAGACCCGCCATCCCTTCCGCCGAAACAAATGCAATTTCAGGATTCTCGGGCCCGCCCTACCCCACGGTCTCAGTCCCCGCCCCCTAAGAAAGAACAAATCGGGTTCTAGGATTCACAAGTCCCGCCCCCTTCTGGGGAAACCACTCCTTAGCCCCACCCCCCACGCGCCTAGAACCTAGCCTAAAACCTCGCCCACCCCGGATGCCGTCCCTTTGGCCAAAAGCTACGAGAACACGTTCGTCGTGTAGCTTGAGCAGCAGGTCCAGCGGGTAGCTGAAGGTTTTCTCAGCCTCGGCTCGAGGCGCGTAGTTGTCCAGTTGGTAGATAAGGCCGCCGGCCTTATTCACAACATAAACGCTGAAGATCGCCATTGCTCCATTAGCCACTGCTTCCGATTTCCAGTCCTAAGCTAGTCCTAAAAGCTCTCCTCCCTCTCCGATTGCTCCACCCAGGAAACCCAGAACATGTGATCCTCGGCCAGCCCCATTCTGTGTTGTAGAGGTTATGGGGGGGCAGAAAAATTGCAACGTAAGATAATTGGTCCTTCTCCTCCTCTATTTGATCATTTCCATAAGGATTAATTATTGAGTGTAAGGGAGCTTCTTATCTTTTTTTTTTGCCCCGAGTTCCTCGAAGAGGGTGTAGAGACAAACGGAACTGCGTCAGGTTCCCCCATTGTTACCTTAGCGGGACCGTACAGTGTTGCGTTGGCTATTATGCATCTTGGGAATTGTAGTCCACACCTCTTGAACCTTATTTGCCTGAGACATAGAGTGTGTGTGGTGTCTGCTGGGAATTGTAGTTCGCTCTGTTTTAGTTCCTTCGGCGTAACCCCGGAAGCACTTAGAGGCCGACAGAGTTTCAGCGGCCTCTCTTACCACCTACTTCCTTTTTGTCCGACATCTTAGCTCGGAGGCGGTAGCAACAGGAGTACCTGAAGCCTCACCATGGTGAGCACCTGGGGCTTGGACTGGGGTCCAGAAGTCTGAAAGGGAAGGGAGGAGAAGAAGAAGGGAGGTTTGAGGCATAGTGATCACGGAGTGGTGGGGGTCGGGCGGGGCACAGCCTGGGGCCGGGAGCGCTCTGCCCAGGCCCATGTGCTCAGTGAAGGGGAGGCCTGGGGACGGCGTGCACACTGTCGGGCTGCCGCCCGGCTTCACCAAGCCTCCTTCCTCGTTCCCTCCCCATAGCCTCCCAAGGACGATAAGAAGAAGAAAGATGCCGGCAAGTCGGCCAAGAAGGACAAAGATCCCGTGAACAAGTCTGGGGGCAAGGCTAAGAAGAAGGTAAAGGCCGTCGGGGTTGCTCCAAGAATGGTCTATCACAATTGGGGGTCTCGTTTGATCTCTTTCTGGCCCCAGTGGCCCGCGAGACTTGGCTTGAGGCCCAGTTTCTCTGAGTTCACAGGAGATTTTTAGCAACTCGACTTGTTTGCACGCAAGCTGTTTGCCATTGGCTCCCTGTGTGCTGCTAAGTTCTAAGACAGTTTTTAATCACAGTCAGAAAAATCTTCCTGGCTTATCAGAGCTGCCTCAAAATGAGTTGCATTATCCACTTAAGTCCTTTGTCAGCTCCTCGAGCCCAGGGGGCGACAGACTTGTTTTCGTTGTCTTTGTGTCTTTAGCACTTAGTACATTCCTGGAGCATAATAACAGCTTAAATGTTTGTTGATTGACCTGTTTGGGGTAAATTAAGAACTGTAGAAGGCTTCCTGAAAAGGGTGGATGACCACATTTGGGAAATCTGGGGAGAGTTCATGTTTTGGGTAGGGATTATATTACCAAATTTGTAAATACTTAAGGCAAGAATTATAAAGAATTGGCTGGCTATTCACTCTAAGGTACTGTTCTTTACTTTCTCTTGAACTTTGCTTGAGAGAGTTGCCTGAAGCACTGAGAAAAGTAAGGTGATTTATGCAGGGTTACTTAGACCTTATTTGTCAGAAGTGGGACTTCCGAATCCAAAGCTGGTTCTCTTAGCCACTGAACTTATTCAAGTCCCAGTTCTGGTACTTTTATCTTGGAAAGTAGCTTAAAACGTTTGTCTCATCTGGTTATTTGGAGGAAGTGTCTGAAAAAGGGCTTTGCATTGAAAAATTAGGTAATTGTAAACTTTCTATGTTTTTTTAAACAGGCAGGGTGCTGTTAACAGTGTTTTTTTCTGACCCTTTTTTTATTCTTGAGCAGAAGTGGTCCAAGGGAAAAGTTCGAGACAAGCTCAACAATCTGGTTCTGTTTGACAAAGCAACTTATGACAAACTCTGCAAGGAGGTCCCCAACTATAAACTTATCACCCCTGCAGTAGTCTCAGAGAGACTGAAGATCCGGGGTTCTCTAGCCCGAGCAGCTCTCCAGGAACTGCTCAGTAAAGGTAAAACCTGGGAGAGACAAGCTCACAGATTTTTTGCATTAACTATTCTGATTTAGGTCATATTTTGAAGATCCAATAGGAAAGCAATGTCAGAATCATCTGTTGCTCAACCTGCTTCCTCAAATTGGTCTACTTACTATTTTCTGAGAAGTTTGGAGTATGTACAGGACACTCGGTCGTTTAGTAAACACTTGCTATGTGGTGGACACTGCTAAGGAAACAAAGAGGCAAAAGGCAGCCCTTGCCTGAATTTTAGAGGCAGATGCTAACAAATGCGTAGAGACAGGTATACATGATAAATAGGAAATGATTAACACAGGCACTAGAATTAATAGAAGGTGGCATTTTAGTACTTAAAGGAGGTCAGTAAGTGGAGCAGAGTAGGGAGAAGGTTCCAGATAGAGGAGTTGGCCAGAGAAAATGCCCAGAACTGAGAAATAGAGTGACTAAATGGAATGACTAGCAGAGGCTGGTGTCCATGGGTGGAAGAACACATTTGAAGGAATTAAAGGGGGGGGGCGGTTTAGGTTATGAAGGGCTTGCCCAAGTAAGAACATTTTGTATTTGATCCTGGAGGCAATAGGGAGTCCCTGGAATTTGTTGAGTTAGGGGGATAACATGGTCAGGCTTTAGAATTAGGAAAGTCACTTTGGTGCCTGATAATGGATTGGAATGGGGCAAGATGTGAGGCAGGCAGACCAGTTAGCAGCTTATTAAAATAGGCCTGAGGTGATTGAAGGCCTGCACAATAGTAGTGAAAAAGGAGGTGTATTTCAGAGATACTGCAAAGGTGAAATCAGTACGCCTTGGCAACAGATAAGTGTTAGGGATACAAAGATAGAAGGGTCAGAGGACCTGCTTTAAAAATTTCTTAAAATGCTTTGACAAATTTGAGGTGTGGTAGTCTAAAGGGGAGATTCAGGGAAGGTTTTATAGAAGATGGAATCTTTATTTCCTTCCTTGATGGAACAACATAAGTGGGTGTGAGTAGGGATTGGAGAATAGGAGTAAAGGGAGAGGTAGGGGTGAGGACGGTGAAGGCCTTGAATGCCAGTCATGGCTTTATGCATGGATTATAGCATTGTGGACTTTCTAGTAGGGGAATGATTATAGTAGTAAAAAAAAAATATGTATATATAACAAATGGTTGGCGAGGACAGACTGGAGGCAGGAAATTTTAAATTTTTGCAGGAGCCTAAGTAGGATAGTGAGAGTAAAGAAGGTAGTCTATGAGGTTGACTGCTAGAATAATTAGCAATTATATGAGAAAGAAGTGGAGTGATTTGTATTAGCCAAAAGAATAGATGGAGTGGTATTTATTTTTGTGCATGTTGATGTGTTATCATTTGTGCAAATCTTTTTTAACTTTTTAACTTCCCTGAGCCTCTGCTTCCTCATCTATAAAATGGGAAAATGGTACCAAATTGGACATTTCAAATGGAAAATTCTGGAGATGTTTTAAAACTTAACATGGCTAAAACTGAACTCATTAATTTTCCCCTAAATCCTCTCCTCTTCCAAATTCCATATATATAATTTTTGAGCCACCACCATCTTTCGTGGATTTTTATAAGCTTTGGCATCTTATTTTGGATTCCACATCACATCTTCAGTCCACATACAGTTACTGTTTCTATTCAATCCCTTCTTAACTCAAACAGCTACTTTAGTTCAGGTCTTCATTACCTCAGCTAAATTATATTAATTCCTAATTGATTTGTCTCACATCTTTGCCCATTCTAAGCCATTCTATACTTTACTGCTAAAGTAATTTTTCTTAAATACAGATATGATCATGTGACTCCCTGGTGCTCCCTATGAAAACTAAGAAGCTGTTTAGCTTTTAATGTCCTACATGTGCTGGTCCTAACCTATTTTTCCATTCCTTCCCATAGCACATTATTCCCCTTCCTGTACTCTTTGACCTAGTCAAGCTAATTTTTCTGTTTCTGTTCCTCTACATCTGTTGTCTGTATTTTCAGTCTTGGGTCCTGGATGCCTCTTTTTGACTTCAGAGTCTATTTCTATAAGATGTAGTTCCAGGACCGTCTTCATGAAACCTTTTCTGATTCCCCTATCCATTAGTATTTTGTGTGCATTTATATATGTTAACTTTGTATATTCATGCTACACATATTTTTACTCTCATACTACACATATTTATCTGCCTCTGATTGGAATGTGAACTCTTAGCATTTAGGAATTTCTTATATTCTCTGTTGTTGATTGAGCTGCCTTCCAGCTTTTTAATCACAACCTTATGAAGTAACATGGGCGATTGGATGGTACAAACTGGGTCTGGAGTCAGGAAGATTTGAGTCTCTTAAATTATGCTTCAGTTTCCTTATCTGAAAAATGAGGATAATAGCACCTACTTTCAAGGGGTTGTGAGGTCTAAATGAGACAATTATAAAGTGATGATAGTAAGTCCATATATGATGTTCGATACTGTTATTTAGCAGAGAGGAAGAAAAGGGTCTGAGAAGTTGATGCAAAAGGCATTCTTTTCACATTTTATAGATTAGGAAACTAAATAGCTTTTTTTTGTTCCTCACAACTAAATCTAGTGGTTGAACCTTTTTATTCAAAGTTAGATCTAGTTCTTTTGAGAGGACCAAAAGTTTGGTAATCAGTCTTTTCCAGGTGTGCCATTTTCCCAAGTGGGCCTGAATTAGTATGGGTATAGCAGGAAGACTGGTTGGGATTCAGTTAATGGAAACAAGGATTTAGCAACTGATCATATGGGAGAAGGTTGTCGAGGTCACTAAAATATTTATTTTTGAATATCAACATGCAGGAATATTTTTTCTTAATAAATCTTCCTTTATTAGAACTGTGGGGGCGGCTAGGTGGCACAGTGAATAAATAGAGCACCAGCCCTGGAGTCAGGAGGACCTGAGTTGCAGCGTAAGACACTTAAACACAAAAACTAGCCTTGTGACCTTGAGCAAGTCACTTAACCCCAACTGCCCTCAAAGCCAAAAAAAACCTAGAATTGCGGTTGGGGTTCTTAATATGGTATTTATTGTACCCTTTATGTTCCCTACAGGTCTGATTAAGCTAGTTTCCAAACATAGAGCCCAAGTGATATATACCAGGAACACCAAGGGTGGAGATGCTCCAGCTGCTGAAGATGCATGAAATGGTAAGGGTAGTCGCATTTCTTGAAGGAAAGGTTATTATAGGATATGTATGTGAATATGCTACTCTAATTCTGATTTTTTTTTCTTGGCAGGTTCAACATTTCTGTGTAGATTTTCAAAAATAAACTTAAAATTGGACTAAGAGACCTAGTGCTGTGTTTCCTGGGGCCACAACTAAATAATAACATAATACTTCAAGGTTGCGGAGAAAATTTCTTTTACTTGATGATAGGCTACTGCTTTGTTTCTGCTTTGAACTGATGCCTAGAAAAAATAAAAATTCAAAGATAAGGTTGATGAGGTCAGTTAATAAAAGGGGGGGGGGCTGAAAAAAAAAAAAAGGCCCTACTTACCGAGACTGCCATCGTCGTCCATTGTTCCAAACTCTGCCAAAGGAAGGCAGCCAACCTGCACCTGTACTAGAGCAGTGATCAAAATTGGCCCCTACTCGGTCTGGGGGTAGCTTTCTCAATTTCTGTTTCTCTTCTGCAAGGGGATAGGAGGAAGATGGAAGGTTGGAACATTAAGAAAAAAATCAATCCCACCCCTCTAATTCACTCACTTTCTTTGAGGAATTCTTCATAGGAAGGTCCGATCTGGTGTGCTGAGCTGTTGCAATCTTCATCATCCTGCAACAGCCAGGGAGGGGTAGCCCCTAAATGAAAGAAATCTTAAGTTCAAGAATGTTCTCAGAACCAGAGTAACTTAAATTTCCTCTAACTGACTATTAAGGTTGATTGGTGGCAGGGTTAACCCTTTGAATCCTGCCTCACTTGCCTATTTTGAAATGGGGCAGAGTTGTTGAAATGAAAGATGTGTTCCCCTACTGAAGGTATCAGGAATAGATGAACCAGGATTAACACTTGGGCCTTACCTGAATGAATATTGCCAACTCCAGGTGTGTCCTATGATTAAAAACAAGAGTCCTGTTTAGATGGAGGAAAGAAGACAGTAGGGAATTGGTTATCCTGCAGGGAAATTTATTTTAATGCCCTCTCCTACATCACCTGATGTCCAATGAAAGTCAGGGACTGTGTGGCCTCCATCCAGTTCAGTTCTGGGGCAGGTAGTGGGTCCAAGGAGAGCTGCTTCGAGCTGGAGGCTATCCTGCAAAAAAACAAAACAAACCGGAGAGAGCCTGGAGGTTGAAGTCCTTGGCTAGTAGCAGATAGGTGCTAACCACAGGCACCCCAAAATGGGACTTGGTCACAGATTAAGATACCTAAATATGCCCTGCATGTATGTAGTATGAGACAGAACACTTTAATTTAGACTCTGTTTCTGGTACTCTTACCTGTTTGTTCCTTTCCAGATGCAAGTCGCCGAACAGCCCTCTTCTGGGTCCGGCACTGCCTGAGGCTGAGTTTGATTCAGGAAAAATAAATGTGTCTAGAATTCCATGCCTACCTGTTATACCCGCCCCACCCCTCAAGCCGCACCCCCCCCCCATACCCAAAGGGCAGACTGACAGCTGTGCTGCCAATATATAGAATCCCTCCTTCCCCAGTAACTTCCATTCAGACTTAGGAAGCTGGTGATGCCCATCCCTGCTCAGGGATCAGTGCTATCTATATTGAGCCCCCTCTATCAATCACCACTATCCTGGCCAGTCTGATGCCCTGGAAAGCCAAGGTGCCTTCAGTTGGAAGGTTCCAAGCAGAACAGAAGTCCATGTGTTCTCAAGGAGGTGAGATGCTGGGGAGCTCAAAGCAATTCAATAGACCAGCCATGGTGGATACTGCTCTGGAGCCTCCGTTGGAAACCAACCTCTAAGACAGACTGTACCACCTCCTGCCGGTTACGTTCGACCTCTCGAATTTGGGCTGCCATCTGTGGGGGCATTGTAGAGAGTGCAGGGAAGATGAAGATGCTGTTTAGGGCATAGAGAGCTCAAATTCCTATAACTTCACCCTAACTTACCTTTTTAATCATTTCATCCTCTTTTTCCTCATAGGAGTCCAGGGCCTTTACCATAGATTTCTTGAATCTAGAAAGAAAAATTACAAGGATGAAGGAACCAGTCATCCTGATTGGGGGGAGAGGGGGAGGGGCACAGCCAAGTGAACAGCCAGAAGTAAAAGGAACTCCAACCTACACATCTTTTCCCTTTTCCCCAGCCCCAAACCTGTGCTGCTTAGTAATACTCTCCCTTGGTTACTTCCCCTTTCTCAACCAAATCCAAAGTTTTTGATGGCACCCACTACCCTGGCATCCTTGATTAGTTCTTTCATCCTCTTTCCTTCCAAAAAACCCCAAACCTAGGCCACTTCATGGAAACATGGGGGAGGTGGTGGTGGGAAGGGACCCTCTTGTTTTCAGTTTTCCATTTTCCATATCCTACTGGTTTGAGTGATGCTTAGTGAACAGAGAAGTAAAATCTTTTGAGGAAAAGCAATCTAGCATACCCATCACTGCAATTAGCAAGACCAAACTAAAAACCTGTTTTCCTGTAGGTTCAGGGTTCTGAGTTTGACACAAGACCTCTTGGTTACTTTACCTTTCCTGTGCCCATGGTTGGTTTGACTATACTAGATGGCCTGTTTTATGAGTAACTTTGATAAAAACTGCTTTTCACCTCAGCTACCTGTCATAGCTGAAGCATCATCCTTCTGAGCCAGCTGGCTGTGGCTTCAAATTCCTAAGTGTGCACTAGTTCTCAAATTCCATTTACTGAGAAACTGGTAATAGGTCTGCCCCTTCCCTGGTGTGAACAACCTCTTCCAATCTGAGGGACAGATCACAATGTAGTTTGTATCATGCATATTAGCACCTGATTTTATTCTATTTAGCACTGGATGAACTATGTTAACTACTTCCTGATAGGCAGGTGATAGATTTGAAGTATAGACTGATAATGCCATTTTTGGGATATGGCCAATTAAAGAATTTGCTTTGATATTTTTTTTATGTTTCAACACCATGTTTATAATGGATTTAGTTTTTCTTACTCTCTCAATGAAGGATGGGAGGGAAAGAAGGCAGCTCTTTGTGAAAATTGGTTTTAAAAATTAGCATTATGGGGCGGCTAGGTGGCGCAGTGAGTAAGAGCGCCGGCCTCGGAGTTGGGATGACCCGAGATCAGATCCGGCCTCAGAAAATGAGCACCCACGCATAAATCAAATGACTAGCCGTGTAACCTTGAGCAAGTTACTTAACCCCAATTGCTTTAAAAAAAAAATTAGCATTATATTGAATCTTATGTTTTTCATTATTTTGGAAATATATCAAATATTTCCTTTGTATCCCCTTTACTACAGTAAAAAGGTACATACAAAATGGTACAGTGCTGTGCAGCTTAGTGGCTTAGTAAATATCCAATTGAGTTAGACTGATCATCTCATTACTGAGGTAGACTTACTGAGTTACTCAGTGCTTCAAATTTCCCTGATGTGGGCACTCCTTCCTTTGATGCAGGTAACTACCCTTCCATGCCCTAGTGTATGGTTTTTACAAAGTGCTTATTATAGCCAAAAATATGTCATTCTCTGATGCCCTACCATGGCGATTGAGTCTCTCTAAACTCAGCCAGGTTTGCCCTAGCAGGACAGACAAGATGAAGTGCATCCCCAGGCTCTGACTGCATCTTGGTAGGACCCAGCAAGGTTTTCACTTCCTTGGTATAGCCTTTTGAGAACCCAGGGTTATCTTCATAACCAGATGAGACACTGGTTATTTAAAAAGTTACAGGACAAGATCATCTAGTTCAAAACTTCTCTTTATAGGTAAAGTGAGGTCAAACAAATTGCCTGAGATAGCTAGTTGGTGTCAGGATAAGAACTCCAATTTCTTGACTCCCACCCAGCCCAGTGGGCTCTTAAAAAATTAAGTTTTGTTGATTAATTTTGTTTTTAAAGCACAGTAATTTCTGGAAAATAAGGCAGTTAAGTATAACCAACCAACACAATCTGATAGCATATACATACAGCATATACCCACCCATTGGGCTTCCCTTCCACCCCCATTTCCCAATCTTGAAATCTTGCTTAATATTTGAAACTGTTTTAGCAGTGGCCTGTAGAGCTCTCAATGTAAGAGCCAGGAAGACCCAAGTTTAAATCTCAAATCAGATACAAATTACATGATCCTGGCCAAATAATTTAACCTCACTAGGCTTCAGTTTCCTACTCTATAAAACAGGATAATCATAGCACCTCCATCATAGGGATCAAATGAGACAATACATGTAAAGGGTTTTGTAAACCATAAAGTGTTATATAAATATTAGCCATCACACATAATTATGTTTCTGCTTACTTCATTTTACAACAGTTAATACAGGTCCTCTCTTATTTCTCTGAATTCCTTATCTTACAGTTTAGTAATCCATGACATTTATATGCCACAATGTGTTCATCTATTCCGTAATCACCAAGTTTCTGCTTTTGGTATACTGGGGGCCTTCTAGGGGCATCTTTGGGATATATGCCCAGCAGTGGGATTACCTTTCTTTTTACAATTACTTTTCATAATTCCAAACTTTTCCAGACTCAAATCATAGCTCAACCAACAGCATATTACAGTCATCCCAGATTTCTCCCAACATCTATTTTTTTTCTGACTTCTGCCATATTTTCCAATTTGCTGGTTGTAAGAAAAAGCCTGAGCAGTTTTAATGTTCATTTCTCTTATTATTAGTGACTTGGAGTGATCTCTCATATGGTTGTTGATAGTTTAAAATTTTTTCTTTTAAAAACTGTTTTGACTCTATATTGGGACCGATGTTCTTTCTACAATACTAAGGCCACCTCTGTTCATGTTTTTTTCTCCCCATGTATCCATCCTCATAACCAATGACTTACCGGGAGTAATCTTGCTGGGAGACTAGGAACTTTTCTTTTAGGAAGACATCTGCTTTATTCTCCCACCAAAATTTGTTGGTTGCTTTCCTGTGGTCTGGACTGTGGATGAAGAGAATGATATACAATGATTAAGGATTCTTTCTTCCTTTTTTGCCCATCAGTTTTTCAAGATGGATTCATCTAATTAACCCTCCATAAAATACATTTCCAGAAATCAGTTGATCAGAGCTGCCAAACTGATAGATTGCTATTGATAATACATGTCATTTTCAACTTTACTGATTCTTTTCTTTCTTTTTAAAAATCAAATGCTTTATTAACTTCTGATTTACATCATTCATTTCCGCCAGATTTTGAGTTACAGATTTTCTCCCCGTTTTCCCCCTACCCACCAACCTAAAATAGCAATCCCACTGGATATCCCCTCCTCCAATCTGCTCTCTCCCAAACCCCCTTCGACTTTCCAGTAGGGCATGGTGGATCTCTATGCCCCAGTGCCTGTATATCTTATTTCTCAGTTACACATAAAATAATATTAATAATAGTATATATATATATTTTAAACATTTGATTTTAAAATTTTGAATTCCAGATTCATTTCCTTCCCCCCTTGTCATCCACCCTTACTGGGAAGATAAGCAATTCAGTTTAGGTTGTACATGTGTAGCTATGCAAAACATTTCCATAGTGGATATATTGTAAAAGACTGACTATATTTCCCTCTCTCCTATCCCACCACCCACTTGTTCTATTCTCTACTTTGATCCTGTAACTTTATTGATTCTTAACAAAAAAGAAAGACGTGTCCTTTACCTTTGATGATAAGGTAATATCAATATAGTCATTCATATGTGATCTGAGTTTTGTTGCTAGGCTTTTTAAAGGAAAGGATGGTAAATCACCCCTATGGTTCACACTGCAAGATTAAGGACTGCAGGGAACTCAGGCTATTTTCCCCCTCTGGTACAGGAAAACCAATGTTCAGTGACACGGAATGTCCTCACACATAATACCCTGTCCCCATCTATGTGCTTTTGCAATGGCTAGTACTTCTTCCTCATCTCTGCTTCTTAGAATCTTTTCAAGATTCAGTTCCATCATCATCTTCCTTATAAGAGCCTTGCTAGCACCTTCTGCCCAAGATTACCTTGTATTTTTCGTGTGTGTGTGTGTGTGTGTGTGTGTGTGTGTGTGTGTGTGTGTGTGTGTGTGAGAGAGAGAGAGAGAGAGAGAGAGAGAGAGAGAGAGAGAGAGAGAGATCCTTGAGAAGGCAAGGATTGTTTTCCTTTCCTTTGTAACTTTGTAGCACAGTGCTTGGCACTTGGCAGACATTTAAATGACTGTTGGCTTTGATTGATGGTTAATCTGGCCAGGCTGCTTGTTGGGCAGTGAAGCAAGAACTGAAGGAAGAAGCCCTTGTGACCATGTGTCTCCTGCCTATCCTTTCTAAGCTTCCCGTACATACCAGGCTAGATGTTCTAGCAGACCTCCATGGAGCACAGTCATGTTTCCATGGCTCAGATGTTTCTGAACCTCACAGCCACAGCACAGACACCAGCAGCACTGGTCATGCTCAGGAGAATAGCGTTCTACCTGGGCAGTCCGGATTGCTTTTCGAGCAGCCTCCACCTGGTGAGAGAAAAGGAGAAGGGGGATTGGAGAGAGCTCAAAGTCAGTCTTTTCATCCTTTAATACAATGACCTCTTCCCCAGCCCCTGGCCACTCCCTTCAATTGCTTCAAATTCTTTACCTTCACAGAATGTTATCTAGTTCAACCTGTCACAGTCTATGAATCTCTGAAAAGTAGCTGTCAAGATTTTGACTGAGAAGCCCCACTGAAGTAGATCTTGCTATATCTCAAGACAAAACCATTCCATTTTTTTTTTTTGAGGGCAATTGGGGTTAAATAACTTGCCCAAGGTCACATGGCTAGGTTTTTTTGTTTGTGTGGGTTAAGTGTCTGAGGCTGGATCCGAACTCAGGTCCTTCTAACTCCAGGGCCGGTGCTCTACTCACTGTGCCACCTAGCCACCCCCCATTCCATTTTTTTTAACAGCTCTAACTGTAGTTTTTCTTTATATTAATCCCAAATCTGCCTCATTCTTTAAACTGACACTCATTACTCCTCATTCTGTCCTCGGGTCCAGTCGAAATAAGTCTAATTCCTCTTCTATAATGAAATCTCTTAAATGTTTGAAGTCATCGATTAGATCTCTTCTAAGTCTTCTCTTTTCCGAGGTTAAACATGACTAGTTCATTCAAATGATCCTCACAGGACACCACTGTGAGGCCTTTTAGTCATCCAAGCTCCACATTCTCTCGACATCCATCCTCTCGACATCCTCTAGTTTATTAATATTCCTCACAAAATGTGATGTCCAGAACTGACCATAGTCTAGATGTCACCTGACCAGGAAACAGTACAACATGGTACTGGAAACCTTAGTCTTGTACACTACAATTCTCTCAATTCATTGTAAAACTGATTTAGCTTTTTTGACTGCCATATCATATTTTTACTCATTTGGAGTCCAAATTCAGATGAACTGTTATCTAACCATGCCTCCTAATCTTCTACTTTGGAAACTGATTTCTTGAACCCAAGTGTATAAATTTATTTCTCTTATTTATTGTCCCCATTAAATTTCACCTTATTAGACTAAGCCCAATGTTCTAGTCTGTTCTAATCTTCTTGAATCCTTACTCTGTCACTCAACAAGATAGCTCTCCCACCCTCTCAGCTTTGGGATACCTGCAAATTTAGTAAGCATACCACCTATCATGTCACTGAGGAAAACATTAAATAGCACAGAGTCATGAGGCACCACAGTAGAGGCCTTTGAACCATTTAATGCCTACTCCTTTGGTCTTAGTCCAATGGCTCTGAATCTATTTATATTGTCATCTACTTACACACTCACCTTGACCATATTTCTCCTGGTCCACAAGAACAGTATGAAACTTTTGCTAATGGCTAGGTAATTTATATTACTTCCCTGACCTACCAGTTTAATAAACCAGTGAAAAACGTAAATTTGATTATTTTGGTGTGACCTGTTGTGCCAGGTACTTTTAAAAAAACTATTATTTGGGGGCGGCTAGGTGGCACAGTGAGTAGAGTGTCGGCCCTGGAGTCAAAAGGACCTGAGTTCGGATCCAGCCTCAGACACTTAACGCACACAAACAAAAACCTAGCCGTGTGACCTTGGGCAAGTTACTTAACCCCAATTGCCCTCCAAAAAGCAAAAAATAAAATAAAATAAAATAAAATAAAATAAAATAATTTTGTTAATAGTGATGATCTCCAGGAGGACCATTTGTTTTCTCTTTTCTATTATCTATCACCTCACAGTTGACCACTCACTATCTGTTAATAATGTATAAAATGGCTAGCATGTGTTATGTCCTGATACTGATGTAGTGATTTTTTTTCTTTCTTTTCTTCTACTACATGTTGGTAGGAATATTGTTAATTAAGATTTTAAAAATCCAGATGGCTATTTTTGAAGAAGTCATACTGGTTTGGTGAGATCATCACTTCCTGTCCAGGCAGATATTCACTAACCATCCCTTTCATCAAAATCAACAGGCACTTATTATTATTTATTTTATAGTTTATTTACCATATTATTATTTAATTCTAGAATCCTGGCAGTAATTTAAGTCACTACCACTCACTGATCTGTAATTTGCAGACTATTCACTTCCCTCAAAAAAAGGTCACTATTTGTCCTTCAACCCTGTTCTCTACACCTTATTTAAATGTCTTTGTCACCGACAGTGACTCTGCAATCACAAAACCCGAGGATGTTCCCGGGGGACCAATGACTTCGGTCATCGCTCTATTGCTTAACCTGGTTACGGAAAAACTATTAGCCATTTTTGATCGGTCTTTTCTAGTAAAAGAATGGTCTCTTTAGCAGAGAAAACCGAAGTAAAATGGAACTAAACAGGTCTGAGGATTCAGCCCAATGCTTCCTGGGTTTCATCCCAAGCTTCCCCAGTTCCTTCACCCCGCGCTCCCTGGGATTTTCCCCTGATACTTCTCTCTACCATCCTGGTACCCAGATTCCTCCCCTTCACCTGCCCCATCACTCCACCACCATACCCCGCCATTGTCCCCCCCCCCCCCCCCCCGCCTCACCGCGCACTCCTTCGCCCCTCCCCTCCAGACAACACCCCTCCCCCACGCTCCCAGGCCCCGCCCCCCCATCCTCCCTAAGCCAGACCTGGGGCAGCAGCCGCTCCAGGGCCACCCTCAGCTGTCGTTGGTGTTTGCGGCTGTAGACGTGTCCGCGGCCCGAGAAGAAGCTCTGGCGGCACAGCGGACAGCGCAGCGCCGGCGCCATAGCTCCCCAAGCCTCTTTCTTTCCTAACTAGAACTCCGTCGTCGCCGCCTCTGAGGTTACACCCCGCAACCTCCGACCTGGCAGAGCCCCCGCCCCTTCCGCCCTGGGCGGGCCTCTCTGCGTCCCTCCTACTGCGGCTGCGCAGACACGCCTTCTGCGTCCGCGAGGTGAGGCGAGACGTTCAAATCTATTTCTAATTAGTGCGACTCTAGAGACCCGCTGGAAGGAAGTGACGTACTCGTAGTCCTGCCCATAGCGGACGTTTAGTACACGCCTTTTATGCTTCCTTGTGTACTTTGCTGGATGCTCAATAGCAGCACAAGCAGGCATAGGTTAGAATGGCAGAGGGTCCTGAATTTAGAGCTAGAAGGGAGCGTGGAGGCCACTAATTCCAGCCCCTTATTCTGCAGAGATCCTCTACAGAGGTTACGTGACTTACCCAGGGTCACATAGTTGGTGGCTGATGGGGGTTTTGCACCCAGATCTTAGTGACTCCCAAGTCCCACGCTCTGTGAATGCACAGATGCGGCTGCGTCTTTACACAAAATAGAACAAGCAAAGCAAAGATGAAGTGTTAGAAGAAATTGGAGATGTTCTTCCTCCTCTACTCTGCTTACTCCTTCCCAAGTCACAGCTAAAATCTAAAAACCTTCCTAAACCCCTTCGGTTATTTCCTATTTATCCCGTGTGTAGCTTGCTCGTTTCCCCTATTAGATTGTAATCTCTTCAAGGGCAGGGACTGTCTTTTGCCTCTTTTTGTGTCCTCAGTCCTTAGTACAGTGCTTAGCATATAGTTGGTGCTGAATGTTTACTGATGGGCAGCTTGGTGTCCAATTGGATAGAGCACCAGGCCTGGAGTCATGAAGACTCATGTTCCTGAGTTTAAATGACATCAGACCCTTACTAGCTGTGTGACCCTGGGCAAGTCACTTAGCCCAATTTGCCTCCGCTTCCTCATCTGTAAAACGAGCTGGAGAAGAAAATGGCAAACCACTCCAGTGTCTTTGCCAAGAAATGGGGCCCTCTTTTAAACATTTACTGCGATCTGACCGACCTCTTCCCACACCCTTAGTCCCCTGTCTTCGCAGAGAGCCTGGCTACAGGCGGCTTCTTGCAGTGCCTTGAGCTCAAGTCTGGTCTTCAGGACATTTTCCGCAGTTGTTTAAATTCTCTTGCTCTTTCCCTTATCTTCTTGTAGGGTCATTGTCTCTGGTGGTTTTCTGGCCGCTAGGTGGCGCAGCAACCAAGGAATAACATCATTGAGCCACGGCTGTGTGCCCCGCCACGTGCTAAGCTCGGGGATACAGAAAGAGGCAGTGGCGTCGGAGCGAGTCTGGAGCAAGTCTGGAGCTCAAATCCAGCTGCCGAACCCTGGGCAAGTCGCTCGACATGCCTGACTCAGATTCCTCGTCTGTAAAACAAGGGCGATGATAATGCCTGCCTCCCAGCAGTCGTTGTGAGGATTAAATACGTGCACTGCATTGACAACCTTAAAAGAAACTCTATAAATACTATCCTAACTCTTCGTTATTAGCTACTGTTATTATAATAATAATTATAATTGCTTTTCACATACGCTATATCTCGCTTAATTTTCATCACAACTCTGAGATAGGTGCTATTATTGTCCCCAATTTACAGATGGGGAAACTGAGGCTGGGAGAGTTTTGGGGGGGGGTTTGTTTTTGTTTTTTTGCCTTTTGGAGGGCAGTTGGGGTTAAGTAACTTGCCCAAGGTCACACCGCTAGGTTTTTGTTTGTGTGTGCGTTAAGTGTCTGTGGTCGGATCTGAACTCAGGTCCTTCTGACTCTAGGGCCGACTCTCTACTCACTGCACCACCTAGCCACCACGAGTTGTTTTTTTTAAGTGACTTGTCCCAGTGAGTATCTGAGGCAGGATTCTGGAACTCAGGTTGTCCTGACACCAAGTCCCAAGCTGTGCCACCTGCTGACAACATATGTCTTCCCATGTGTTTATTCATTAGTCATTATTTCTTAAAGCAGAGCCCAGTAATATTCCATTAAATTAATATCCCATAACTTGTTTAACTATTTAGCAATTGACACCATCTTTCTTGCAGACCTAAAAGTTAACTTTGTTACCCCTTCCCAGAGACCCGAGGTCTCCCTTTATCTTCTGGTAGACAGGTGCATAAATGAATAAAGCATTTATTAAACATTTACTTCAAGCAAAGCCCTTTGCTAAGCCCTGGGGGATTCAAATAGAGAAATAAGAGTCTCTGCTTTTTAGCTCACACATGCAGGGTTTCAGCTGCAAGCTGGATGGCAAAGTTCCCGTAGTCCTTAGGGGGAAGAAGATAATGCCTCTTCTTTAATGCCATTTCCACTGATAAAATCATATCCGTTTCTGATGTTGAACCTTTTCACCACATGCCAAGAACTTTCTTTTTTGGATAACTAGCTGAGGAACAGTGACCAGACTGCATCTCCACAGGGGTTGCTTCCCAGGATGATGTCTGAGGGCACTAGGCTAGAAGTATTATTATTCCCAAGGCTGTTGGGGTTCTGAGTTCAGGGTCCTGCCATGTCTCCATCAGGGTCTCAGAGGAGATAGTGGTCCAGGTGGTGGTGATTTGATTTACCTAACCCATGCTGTCTCCTGTCCCTCCCACAGGGTGCCCTGCTTCTTCAGGAGATTTCCCCTTAACCTAATCCCATTGCCCTAACCCTACAAGCAGGGATCAGATCCAGAGTCACAGGGTGAGGGCTTAATGCGTCTCCACAAATAAATACTCTAAGATTTCTCCAGACTGTGATTCTGTGATAGCTAAATTTCAGAGTCACAGAATATTAGAGCTAGAAGTTTTCTGGCATATCAAACCTCTTAATTTTATAGATGGGAAGAAATATACTGGGGCAGTGCTGGCCTTTAAGTCAGGAGAGACCTAAATTTATATTTTAGGTCTGACACAGAGCTTCACTCTCCTAGCCTCAATTTTCTCATCTGTAAAATGGGAATAACAGTACTTACATTACCTACCTAGAAGAGTTGTTGGAAGGAAATCTTTTTTTTTAACCTTTAAAGTACCTTATTAATGTGAAATACGATGGGGAAATAAAGACTCGGTAAGTTTTCCAAGGTTATATAGCTGTATGGAGCAAAGATAGGACTCTTGGGAACACCATCTCATCCATTTGTTCCCTGGTATTTATTTCAATTACTGACACTGCTTAATTCAATCCAGCAAACATTTATGGGCTGCATGCTATGTACCAGGGGCATTATGCTAGACTCTGGAGAGAGATAAAAAGACAGAAATGAAACAGCCTTTCCCTGCCTTCAAGGAGCAGGGGTGGGTAGTGGAAAACACTCCTACATGTGATGGAAATCTCACAATACGGAGCAAATGTGAAGGTATTTTCTGTAAAGAGCTGAAGGTGACCCTGAGATTGTAAACCTAGGAGCCTGGATGGGTGTTAGAGGGAAGGAAACAAGCATTTATACAGCACCTACTACATATGTGCTGTACACAGGACTAATCACTCATTTGGTCCTCCAACAACCCTGGAGGGAGGTCTATTACTATCCCTGCTTTACAGTTGAGGAAACTGAATCAAATGAGATTAAGTGACTTGCCCCCAGTAGTAACTATCTAAGGCTAAATTTGAACTCAGATCTTTCTGACTCCAGGCCTAGCACTCTATCATCTAGCTACCTCTGGTGATATCCTTGCACTCAAGGAGTTCACAGTCTAATGGGGGAGACAAGTAAACAAATACATACAAACAAGCTTTATACACAATAGTCATCAGTTGTTTTTCAGTCCTGTCTGACTCTTTATGACCCCATTTGGGTTTTTCTTGGCAAAGATACTGGAGTGGTTTGCCTTGTCCTTCTCTAGCTTATTGTATAGATGAGGAAACTGAGGCAAACAGGGGTAAGTGACTTGCCTAGAGTCACACAGCCAGTTAGTGTCTGAGGCCAGATTTTAACTCAGGAACATAAATCTTCCTGATTCTAAACCCAGTGTTCTATCCACTTTACCACCTACCTGCCCTTATACATGAAAAATAGGCAGTAATTAAAAGAGAGAAGGCACTATAATTAACCTCTCTTAATAAAAGGATTTGTTCTGTAAAACTTGGACTAAGTCAAAAGGCCACACCCAAAGACCTGGAAGGCTACATGTGGCCTTTGAGGCCACAGGTTCTCCACCCCTGGTTGGGGGGAAAGATAATGAGTTTGGTTTTGGACACAAGTTTAATATGTCTGCTGGACATTCAGTTTGAGATGTCTGAAAGAAAGTTGGAGATTGGAGGTCAGCAATGAGGTGATAGCAGGATAGGTAATTTTAAGAAATTTTAGCATAGAGACAGTTAGCAAATCCATGGGAGCTGATGAAATCACTAAATGAAGTAGGTTAGAGGAAGAACAGAAGCCAGCCCAGAACAGAACCCTGTGGGGACACCTTTTGTTACAGGGTATGATCTGGATGAGGATCACGTAAAGTAGACTGAGATGGAGTAGGCAGATTAGTAGGAGAAGCAGGAGAGAATGGTACCCCAAAATCCTAGAGAGAAGAGATATCAAGGAGAGAATGATCCATAATGTCAAAGGCTGCAAAGAAGTCGAGAAGAATGAAGATTGAGAAAAGACTATTGGATTTGGCAACTAGAAGACCATTGGTAACTTTGGAGAGAGCTATTTTAGTAGAATGATGAGGTTGGAAATTGTAAGGGATTCAGAAATGAGAGGAGAGTGTGTAAGGTCTTTTTACGGAGTTTATCTACCAAGGGCAGAAGAGATAAGTGACAACAGTTAGCAAGCAAGGGAGGGTTTTTTTGAGGATGGAAAGATATGGATGTCTTTGTAGGTAACAGGGAACGAGTCAGTAGATAGGGAGAGACTGAAGATGTGATAGAGTGGGAATGACAGAGGGGGAGGAGAAGGGATAGGAGGGGATCACTTGTGCAGGTAGAAAGGTTAGCTTTGGTAAGGAGTAATGCCATTTCTTCATGTGAGACAAGGATGAAGGAGAAAAGAGTGGCAGAAGGCATCTAAGTTATAGGAGATGAGGAAGAAGGGAGGAGGGGGAGCTCATGGTGAATGACCTCAATTTTTTCTGTTAAATGTGAAGCAAGGATCTCAACTGAGCAGGTGGGGAGAGGGAGGAGCCATGGAAAGTCTGAGGAGGGATGAAAAGATTTGCAAGAACCATTGTGGACAGTGAGATAGTGAGTTGATAAGGGAAGTATAGTAGGATTGCCTAGAAGCAGTGAGAGCCCAGTTGAGGTTGTATAACATAAATCTATAGTGGACTTGATCAGAATGGATGCATGATTTTATCCACCTTCACTCAGCAGCACAAATTGAGGAACAAAGGTGGAAGATGGTAAAAGTCATCCAAGGCTGAAGATTGGCAGGGTGAAATCAATGATATGATTAAGGGCTAGGGACTCAAGAGAAGAGGATAGTATGGAGTTGAACTGGTTCATTCAGGAGTCAAGATGGAGGAAGGAGAAGAGAATGGTTAGCACAAGGGAGATGGCTAGAGAGAGAACTGGGGTATCAAGGGATTGGAGGTCATGGTATGGACTAACAGTGGGGTTTGGTAGGGAAGGCAGAGGCAGAGGTGGAAAGCTGAATAAAAGATGACATAAAAGGATTTCAGAATTGTTATTGGAGGTCAAGGTATAGAAGAAGAGTAGGATTTGGTAAGGGAAGGCAGAGAGAGATATGGAAAGCTATTAGACTATGGCCAGACAAAGGCATTTTGGAATTCTTTTTTTTTTTAATTTTTTTTTTTTCTAAAGCAATTGGGGTTAAGTAACTTGCTCAAGGTTACACGGCTAGTCATCATTTATGTGTGGGTGCTCATTTCTGAGGCCGGATTTGATCTCGGTCCGAGGCCGGCACTCTTACTGCACCACCTAGCCTCCCCTTTAGGGCAATTGGGGTTAAGTAACTTGCCCAAGGTCACACGGCTAGGTTTTTGTTTTGTGTGGGTTAAGTGTCTGAGGCCGGATCCGAACTCAGGTCCTTCTGACTCCGGGGCCGATGCTCTACTCATTGCGCCACCTAGTCGCCCCTTGGAATTCTTATACATGTAGATGGATAATGGCAAAAATCAAAGATATGACCATCTTTGTGTGTGACTGAGGTGTTATTGGAAGTGGGTGGGTTAAGGAACTGAGTAGTTAGGGTGCTTGGAGAATCCATATTATATTGAAGTCTCCTATAATGATGGCTGGAGTTGGGGAGAAAAATTGTGAGCCAGTCATTGAACTTGTTCAGGGAGGAAGGAGAGTGGGGTGTCTGTAGACAAAAGTTACCTGGATTTTGATTGGGTGGTAGATATGACTTGAATGAACCTCAAAGGAGAAGAGGTTAATGAGTGATGGAGGTAAGGGGAGAACCTGGAAGTGTCAACCCACAGTTTGATAGGGAGACAAGGCACCCACACAGCTGTCAGTAATAACTTACATCTTGATATCTTATATTACAAAATGCCTTCTTCTAAACCATGTGAAATATGTAAATACACTAAAATAGGTAAATACACTTTACAGAGAAAGGGTTGGACAGTAGGACTGGGGAAAAGTTAGAAATCCTCTCTTTGGTCATTGATTCATTTTGTTTAAACTTCCTTATGCAAAGAGGTTTTCTGCCCTTTCCAGGGGCAGCAAGGAGAGAGAGGGAATCAACTCAATTAGGATTGTGATTACTGAGCTCCTATTTGTTGTCTCTATCTCCAATGTACCATTTCTCCCTTCCCCCTTCCATTTTCCCCCAAGACAGTCAAATGGACTGTGAGGGAGGTCTGGAAAGAAAGGGTATTCACTAACTCAGAAAAGGCACAACAAGGGAGAGACTAATTAACCAACAAGTGTGAGACCAATTTAACCACAAATTAACAGCATCAATTGCCAGCTGGTCTGGTAGAGGGAGAGTTGAGAGGTCAAATCCTTATAAGCCAGCAGAATGGGCAAGCATACAGTTTTCCTGGTCTCAATTGTCTCTTGATATTAGAATTTTATCTGTTTTTATTATCATCTAATTCCCTTTCCCCGTCCCTTCCTTGCTAATTCTCCTGTCCTGTGGTGTTTGGGGATCCTAGACATAGGTAAGACATGACTAGAGGCAAGAAGAAAAAAGCCAAAGCTAAGAAAAATGCCCCAAATCAGCCCCACACTGAATCCGAACCTGAACCTGAACCTGAACCCGAACCCGAACCCGAACCCGAACCTGAACCCGAACCCGAACCTGAACCTAAATCTGCAACCAAACCTGGACCTGAACCCAGAAATGTGCCTAAATCTGCAACCAAACCTGGACCTGAACCCAGAAATGTGCCTAAATCTGCAACCAAACCTGGACCTGAACCTAGAAATGTGCCTAAATCTGCAACCAAACCTGGACCTGAACCCAGAAATGTGCCTAAATCTGCGACCAAACCTGGACCTGAACCCAGAAATGTGCCTAAATCTGCGACCAAACCTGGACCTGAACCCAGAAATGTGCCTAAATCTGCGACCAAACCTGGACCTGAAACCAGAAATGTGCCTAAATCTGCGACCAAACCTGGACCTGAACCCAGAAATGTGCCTAAATCTTCGACCAAACCTGGACCTGAACCCAGTAATGTGTCTAAATCTTCGACCAAACCTGGACCTGAACCCAGTAATGTGTCTAAATCTTCGACCAAACCTGGACCTGAACCCAGTAATGTGTCTAAATCTTCGACCAAACCTGGACCTGAACCCAGTAATGTGTCTAAATCTGCGACCAAACCTGGACCTGAACCCAGTAATGTGTCTAAATCTGCGACCAAACCTGGACCTGAACCCAGTAATGTGTCTAAATCTGTGACCAAACCTGGACCTGAAAAAAGGCTTGAGAAAGATGATGAAAGTGAGAAGTGGGCAACAAGGGGGAGGAAGAGGGAGAAGAGCAGGAGGGGAAGCAGTAACAAGGCAATTTCCAGGTCTTATTAAATTGACTTAGGGACCAGAGATTTGTTTGCCTGAACCTTTTTAAGACCCGTGGTAGGGGGAGGAATAATTGGGAGTGGGCTTTAGTAGTGCAATGGGGTCCAGATAGGCCTAGAACTGTTCTTGGACGAATTAGACAGACCTGGAGTAATCCATATTTGGTGGTTTCTTGTCTAGCCTCTCTCATCTCCCAACACCTCTATCTAGGTAAAGTTAGATGAAAATACACAGAGTAAAGCAAAAATTACAACAGTGTACCTGAGAGGTGGGGTGGAAGGGAGTAAGAAGTGTTTTGTTTTTTGTTTTTGTCTTTGTATCCATGGTGTCTGGGGGAACATAAAAAGAATGGTCCCATCCAATTTCTTCCCATTAATTGAGTTAACAGACTGATTATGACATATATGGTCCTTATGTCTCCTTAACAGCAGCTAGTGTTGGAGAAAGTTTCTTTCTTCTAAACCCTCCTCCACTGAAAAATGCCTTCTGTCTGTGAGTTGCAGGTCGTTCCCTAATGCAAAGCTCCTTAACCTTTTTTGTGTCATAGACTCTTGTCAATCTGGTGAAAAAGTCTATGAATCCTTTCTGTCTTTAAACAAAATGCATAGGATTATGAAGGAAATCAACTGTATCTAGATGTAACTTTTTCCCCATTCAGTTCACTTGGCCCCCTAAAATAGACTCTTGGGAATGACTGAGGCTTTAGGAATAGGCCTTGGACCCCATGGAGAAAACCAGTGTATTATGTTTCAAATTGTATGTCAGCAAGATTAGCATCATTCAGGGAAAGAAGAAAGGGAAAAAAATGGTATGTGGGAGTGGGTTTGGAAAAAGATCTGTTTTGTGTCTGAACTTGGAGTAAAGAGTATACAAAGGCAATTGGGGGACATTTTCTTTTGACTTAGGTTTAGAGTGACAATCTTGACTTTCTAATAGTAAATGATACTTTACTCTTAAGAGACATTTTCTATATCCTTCTGCTTTTTTTCTCTATATTTTTCTATATCCTTTTTTATGTTGTTAATTCAACATATTTATTTAATTATTTTCTAAGTGATGTAGGGACTATGACTAAACTCAGTCCCTACCCTCAGGGAGCTTAGGTTAGCTATGTCTCCTTGTTGGACTATGAAAAGTACCCTTGCCTTGGGTGCTTCTGGGTCCATTGAGGGTAACTGAGTCATAGCTGGTGTGAAGCTGAGCCTTACCTTCATACTCTGCCTCTTAAAGATCTGAGCAGAGTTGGGAGAACTGAGGGAGGTATCAACCAGAGAACATACTTGGACTCCTGAGGATTGGGGCAGGGTTGGGAGGATGGCCTTACCTCATCCCTGACAGACTCCTTAGGCACCAACTCTTTTAATCAAATAGAAGCATTTGAAGAGTGGTGAAGGAGTTTCTTCAGGCAAAAGAGCCAAGAGATGGAAACAGTGGTAGAACAGGTCTCCCAGCCTCTGCTCTCCTAAAGAGAATAACAATGACCACATGGCCCTGGAGTTTGAGGAGGAACTAGCAAACCAGACGATACAGAAGCAAAAATTTGGGCCTTTCCCTGTGCTGTGAGATAAGCAGACTGTACAGATCAAGTAGACAAGTGTTTATTAGGGACACAGTGCTGGGCACTGTGCTGATCCATTGGAAAGGGGGCTGAATCTTAAGCAACCTCAAATGAAAAAATACCTTGTTTAAGTGAAATTTAACTGAGCCTAAAATAGAAGTGTCAGACTCAAATACAATTATCTTCCATATCATGACTTTCCCCATTGTGGTTTCGATATATTGCAGGTTGGCATAAGGAATTAAATAGGAATTTTTTGGAGTTTTGTGGAAGCCTCAGATGACACTTGAAGTCCAGCAGATGACACAGAAAAAGTTTGGAAAGTCAGAAATGCATAAAATATATGTATAGTAATGTATGATATGAACGTATTTTGTCTTCTAATACCATAGTAATTCAGACTCCTCTGGTATGAAGGAAGGGGATTTTAGAAAACATAGGGGATTTCCAGATGGAGCAGGGATGATAGCCCTAACTCTGGAGATATGGAAGGGATAATTGTAGAAATGGATCCCCATAGACCACATATTGACTTAGGAAACCACAAGTAAACATTGTCTATGTTATATTGTATTTTAATATTTTAATTTTAATATTTGATATTTTTTGTTAAACATTTCCCAACTACATTTTAATCTGGTTCCCTGGCACTTAAGTTTTGAAGACTCCTTGTCATTCAGCAGCAAATTTGATACCTCCATTCTGGAGGACTCTATAAGTCTACAGATGAGGCTGTGCTCCCTAGAAGGTAACAGATTGATTTTTCTGATGATCTCCAATGTTTTCCTCTGCCTGGGGACCCTAAATTCCCCTTTCAGGGGCAAGGAGAAATTGAGAATTATTTTGACTTTTCTAGATTTCTTTCAGTCTTTTTATCCCACAGTTTTTGTTCTTTGGTAGAATAACATATACAATGAGGTATTACTAGTTTGCCTGGGAGTTAAAGGACTCCTTTTTACTTTTTTCATAAAGACTAGATGTGAACTGAATTCTCTCATTTTTAGGAGAGACGATAGCTGAGATTGTAATAGTGTCTGATGTCTAGTTATCTTATATTTTGCCCTTCCCTAGGATTCTCTGGTACCTTTAAAGGAGTTTGGGGGTATCTAGTCCCTGCCATTTACTCCAGCCCCTCACTGAGGGTATCTCCCCAAATTTTAGTGGTCCTCTGAATCCTAGTTCCATTTAACCACTTAGTTTTTACAAAGGAATATTTACTTTAAAGGTATAATGTATCCAACTCCCCTTCTCCAGATACCTGGGGAGTGCAAAATCCCCTTCCCTTGTCCCTTAGTCTCTGGGAAAGAGTGGGTATAAGGTTCACGATTTAGCTCAATTCGTATTTAGAATAATCCTACCAAGTTCCAAGTCCAAAACTCCTCTTGGGCTCAAATCCCAGGCACCTGTTCTTCTCAGGGCTTTGTGTTGACCTGGCTGCAACATCTAATCTGGAATCTTGCCTCCAAGGCCACCAGAGCTCAGTTCCAGGTGAAGGTTTCCACTGCTTGAATCTAGACCTGAAATGGACAAATGAAACTGACCAAAAACCAAAATCCCAATTTTGGTTATCAGGGCCACAGATAAAAGGGATGGGAGAAACTTCCCCTCACCCAATTCAGTTCATGGTGCTCATTTTATGGATGAACAGGACCCTTATCCTTTCTGGACACCAGAGACTGAGAAAGAGAAAGGGAAAGAGGAAAACAGGAAGGGAGAGAAGCCGGGAGGAGAGAAAGAATGAATATGAGAATATGTATAAGAATATGTCCATCTGGTAGTTTTAAAGATGCAGTCTTTTCCAGTTACAAAGCCAACGGGAAGATGCTGCTCCTACCCACAGATTGTCTTCTCCCAGAAGTAGGTCCCTTGGCAGCTGCCTCCATGTTAGGTGATCTGGGCATGCTCCAAAGCCCGGATCTAAGAACGTAGATCAAAGTTGGATCTTGTGAAAAGTCCTCTGAGACGGAAGCCAGTCTATATAAAGACCACACTTGGGGTTTTGGACCACATGCATTATTTATGAGCTATAATCCTAAGACAAGCATATGCTGGATTATGTAGGAGTTCAGAGAGGAGAAATATTTATGTAATCAGATCAGGCTTTGTGGAGGGGATGGTCTTTGAGTAGGCTCAGATAGTGGATAGCGTTTTCATTAAGTCTCTTCCCACTCCAGTTTTATCTTCCTTTCAGTTGTCCAGCTGATCTTCCTGAAACTTGGATCTGAGCCTGTTCACCCTTCCCCCAATAAACTCCAGTGGCTCCTTATTTCCAGTATCAAATTTAAAACTCTCTGGCATTCCTCCCTATCCCTCCCTTTATCTTTCCAGTCTTTTGCACCTTCCTTCCCTCTACTCTGTGATCATTCTGTGATCTGATGACTCTGGCCTCTTTGCTATTCTTCCAACAGGACCTACCATCTTCCAACTCTGGATACTGCTACATGCATGGAATGGTCTTTCTCAGTTCTACTTCCTGGCTACCTTAAAATTCCAGCTAAAATCCTAACTTCTCTCTCTCTCTCTCTCTCTCTCTCTCTCTCTCTCTCTCTCTCTCTCTCTCTCTTTCTCTCTCTTTTTTTTTGCTTTTTGGAGGGGGAAGGTAGGGCAATTGTGGTTAAATGACTTGCCCAAGGTCACATGGCTAGTTTATGTGTTCAGTGTCTGAGGTCAGATTTGAACTTGGGTCCTCCTGACTCTGGGGCCAGTGCTCTTTTCACTGCTGCCACCTAGCCACCCCAAAATCCTACTTCTCTAGGAAACCTTTCCTGATCCTTCTTAATGCTAGTGCCTTCCCTTTGTTGATTATCTTCCAAATATCCTGTCCATTTCTTGTTTATACATAGTTCCTCCACCTCCATATTTATTTATAGCAGCTCTTTATGTGATGGCAAAGAATTGGAAATTGAGGAGATGCCCCTCATTTGGGGAATGACTGAACAAGTTGTACATGATTGTGATGGAAAACTATTGTGCTATAAGAAATGATGATCAGGATGCTCTTAGAAAAACCTGGAAAGGCTTACATGAAATGAAATGAACAAAACTAGGAGGACATTGTATATAGTAACAGCAATATTGATGCATATAATGATGATCAACTGTGAATGACTTAATGAAAAATGCTGTCCATATCCAGATGATGGGAATCTGAATGTAGATTGAAGCATACCTTTTCTTTACTTTCTTTATTTTTCTTTGTTTTTTAATCTGTGTTTTCTTTCACAACGTGACTAAAATGGAAATATGTTTTACATGACTGCACATGTATAACCTATATCAAATTGTTTGCCTTCTCAATGAAGGAGGAAGGGGAGGGAGGGAGAGAATTTGGGACTCAGATTATTTAAAATGAATGTTAAAAATTGTTTTTACATGTAATTGGGGAAAAACAAAATATTATTTTTTCAAAAGAAATCAAAATGCTCCAAATCACCAATAATAAGGGAAATTAAATTAAAACAATTGAGGTTCTACCTCATATTTATCATATTGGGAAAGATGACAGATGGAAAATGAGTTGTTAAAGGGATTGGAGGAAGATGGAAACACTAATAATGTACTATTGGTAGAGCTGTGAAATTAGTACAACCATTATTGAAAGCTGCTAAGAAGAATAGATCCTGGGAGGTCAGTCAGCCGGGACTAAGGGGGAAACTACTGGTAATGAGGATTCCATGATGAGAGGACATTGAAGAATAAGTAGCTTTGGCCACATAGAGTTCCTAGATATATGCCTTACTACTACTGTACTCTATTTTTGTAGGTACTCTGCCCATGGAGGTTGTGTGTATTTGTGGGAGAATATGCCCCAGACTTATGGGGTAAATATTTTGTAGCTACAGTTTTTGCTATATCCTCTTAATACATGCCCTTGCTAACAGCTAGTTGTTTCTACTGGTTGACTGTTCATGAAAAATATACTAGCTGGGGTCTGTAAGCTACTGTAGTAGGAGTAGCTACTCACAGGGTACCCTTAGAACCTAAGGTAGTAATCTGTCCTCTATAGAACCCAACCCATTAGTGACTTTGAGTTAGGGAGGGGATAAGGAGGAGCCCAGAACAAATGCTGAACTTTTAAAAAGCTGTAAATGATAGATTCCTGGTTTCATATACAAAGAATGGGGAAGGGGCAGATGATTGTATAGGGAAAAACATGTTTGTTGATGATTGTCAAGTTCATAATTTTTAAAAGGGAAAATTAAGATTCAGTATATGTTTTTTAATTGATCTGAGACAAGAGAGGTAATTAGTTGTCTGTATGCTGTCTCTCTCTTTAGACTGTGAACTCCTTGAGGGCAGGGACTATTTTTGCCCTATCCTCAGTGCTCAGAACAGAGATTGGCATACATTAGGTGCTTAATAAATGCTTATTGACTACGTGACCATTTAGAACCTAGATGTTCCTTTGTGGTCCCTGCTATCCTAGATTTTTGCAAACAATAGGTTGAAGTAGAAGTCTGGTACATTGTTTTGATTGACTAGATTTAAGTGATAAAGGAAATGATTAAGGTATATTACACTTTAAAAGGGTGCCTGGCAGTACATTTTTCCCTGAGAGAGACATTTGTTAAACCAATTAGACATGTGGGGTAAGAGAGGGTGCAGAATCGAATGAGATAGAGAATCTGGGTGACCAAAGGATGGTGGTGTCCTTGACAGAAATAGGGATGCTTAGAAGAGGAGTCAGTTTTTTTTTTTTTTTTTTGAGAAATATACTAAGTTCTGTTTGGGACTTTTGAGATGCCTATGAGGCATCTAGTTCAAAATGTCCCATACACAGTTAGTGATGGCGTACTAGGAGAGAGACTTGGGCTGGGTACATAGATCTGTAAATCATCTAATCATTAAACTCATGGGAGCTGATAAAATCCACAAGCTAGAATTTAAAGGAAAAAGAGAGGGAGACCCAAGACAAAGCCCTGGGGGACACCCTTAGGATGAGGTTAGCAAAGGAGGCTGAGAAAAATGATCAGATAAGTAGAACAGAGAATTGTGTCATAAAAAATTCAGAGAAGAGTATCCAGTAGGAAAAGTGACCAATAGTGTTAAATGAGGCAAAAATCAAGAACAATGAGGTTTAGGAAAAGGCCATTAGATAGGGCAAAAAAGTCATTAGTGACTCTGAAGAGAGTAGTTCTATAGGAAATCAGATTGGAGAAGGCTTAAAAGAAAGAGGTGAGGTGGTGGAGATAATGACTGTATACAGATTTTTTTTTTTAATGCGTTTCACTGGCAAAAGAAACTAAACATTGGCATATTGGTAAGGTTCTTTAAGGTTTTTTGGGGGGATTGAAAGGGGAGACTTGAACATTTATATAGGCAGCAGGGAAGACACGAGTGGATAGGGAAAGATGAAAGATTGGTAAGAGCAGGGATGATTGAGGGGCCATTCCGATAGAAAAGATGAAGGACGGATTGAATACACATATAGAGGTTTACCTTATTGAGAAGGATAAACTCATCAGAAACTAGCATAAAGGAGAAGATCATCTCACAGGGTTTAAGAGATGAGGAGAAAGGAAAAGAAGGGAACTGACAAGCTGAACAAAGTGTAGAAGAAATCATAGGAAGATACAAGGGTTGTTTTGTCTTGGGGAGGTCTTGGCTCAAGATTTTAAATATTTAACTAGGGTTAATGGGTGGTAGTTATTTGGGGACAGGCTTTGGTTAAATGAGTCAAAGAACTTTCTACCTATTAGAACTCTCTTTAAGTGGAATAGACTACTTGACCAAACAGTGAATTATCAATTATCACTACTCAATGTGTTTGAGCTGAGGCTGGAAATCTCTGTTTGGGAGAGGAAACATAGAAGTGAATTTAGTCCAACTCTAAATTCTTTTTTTTTTCCAAATGCTTTATTAACTTCTGGTTTATATCATTCATTTCTGCCAGATTTTGAGTTAAAAATTTTTCTCCATTTTTCCCCTACCCACCACCCCAGAATAGCAGACCCACAGGATATCCCCTCATCCAATCTGCTCTCTCTCATATCTTCTCCCATACCCCCTTCGACTTTTCCATTAGGGCAAGGTGACTCTCTGTGCCCCAATGCCTACATATCTTATCTCCCAATTATATGCAAAATAGTATTAATAATAGTATTTATATATATTTGAAAGATTTAATTTTAAAACTTCGAATTCCAGATCCATTCCCTTCGTCCCTTGTCACCCACTTCTGCTGGGAAGATAAGCAATTCAGTATATGTTGTACATGTCTAGCTATGCAAAACATTACCATAGTAGATATATTGTACAAGGCTGCTTATAATTCCCTCCCACCCATCCCACCCCCCACCTGATCCATTCCCTATTTTGATCCTGTCCCTCTTCAAAAATGGGTGCCTCTAACCTCCTCTCCCCCCAGCATGCCCTCCCCTCCATCATCCCCCCTCTCATCCCCCTCCCCCCTACTCTCCTGTATGTTGAGGTATCCCATTTAGTGTGTATGTCATTCTCTCCCTGAGCCAAATTCAATGAGAATATGGTTTTTCCTTTTTGCCTTCCTGTTCTTCCCCTCCCCTGCAACAACTTCCCCTTGCCTCTTCTTTCTTTTTTTTTTCCTTTTTGGAGGGCAGTTGGGGTTAAGTAACTTGCCCAAAGTCACACGGCTAGGTTTGTGTGTGTGTGTGTGTGTGTGTGTGTGTGTGTGTGTGTGTGTGTGTGTGTGTTTTAAGTGTCTGAGGCCGGATCCGAACTCAGGTCCTTCTGACTCCAGGGCCGATGCTCTACTCACTGCGCCACCTAGCCACCCCTACCCTTGCCTCTTCTACATGAGATAGTTTACCCCCCCTGTCTCTCCCCATCTACTCACCACATTCCTCTCTCACCTCTTAACTTCACCCCTTAAATATCATCCCTTCCCACCAAACTCGACCTGTGCCCTCTATCCATGTATACCTGTAAACATATATACACATATTCACATATGTATTCATATGTCCATATACTCTTCTTCAACTATTTTCATACTGAGAAAGGTTTCATCAGTTACAATTATTGTTTTTCCATGTAGGAATGTAAATAGTTCAACTTTGAAAAATTCCTTTTGATTTCTTTTCCCTGATTACCTTCTCAGGCATCTCTTGCTTCTTGTGTCTGGATGTCAAACTTTCTATTCAGCTCTGGTTTTTTCCTCAAGAATGCTTGAAAGTCCTCTATTCCATTGAATGACCATATTTTCCCCTGAAACAAGATACTCAGTTTTGCTGGGTAGGTGACCCTTGGCTTCAATCCCAGCTCTTTTGCCCTCTGGAATATCATATTCCATGCCCTTTGATCCCTCAGTGTAGAAGTTGCCAGGTCTTGTGCTATTCTGATTGTGTTTCTGCAATATTGAAATTGTTTCTTCCTGGCTGCTTGTAGTATTTTCTCCTTGATCTGGGAATTCTGGAACCTGGCTATAATAGTCCTCAGAGTTTTCTTTTTGGGATCTTTTTCAGGAGGTGATTGATAGATTCTTTCAACCTCTATTTCGCCCTCTGGGTCTAAAACATCAGGGCAATTTTCTTTGAGAATTTCTTGAAGGGTGATTTCTAGGTTCTTTCTTTGATCATGGCTTTCAGGTAGTCCAATAATTTTTAAATTATCTCTCCTGGATCTATTTTCCAGGTCAGTGGTTTTTCCCATGAGATTTCACATTGCCTTCTATTTTTTCAGTTGCTTGGATCTGTTTAACAGCATCTTGATTTCTCATAAAGTCACTAGCTTCCATTTGCTCCAGTCTAATTCTGAAGGAATGAATCTCCTCAGTGAGCTTTGGAGATTCTTTTTCTATCTGGCAAATTAAGCTTTTTAAGGCATTTTTCTCCTCATTGCCTTTTTGAGCCTCTTTTGCCATTTGAGTTAGTCTACTATTTAAGGTGTTATTTTCCTCAGTCAGGCTGTTGACTCTCATTTCATACTTTTCCTGCATCCTTCTCATTTCTCTTCCCAATTTTTCCTCCACTTCCCTTATTTGGTTTTTAAAATCCTTCTTAAGGTCCTCTATGGCCTGTAACCCGCTCGTATTTTCATTTGGGGCTTTTGATGCAGGAGTTCTGACCTCCCAGTCCTCTTCCTGTTCCATGCTTTGATCCTCTTTGCCCCCAAAATAGGAGTCTAATGTTGCATTTTTCTGTTTATATTGTTTCCTCTACCTAGGCATAGTGCCACTTAATTACTTGACTTTTGGGCTTGTTGCCACAGTAGGACTCTGCCACAAGCCAGGGGAGCTTCTGTCCCAAATGTTGGGGTCTTCTCAACTTCCATAGCTATTAGTTGGGTGACCTCTCTGAGGCCCCCACACACTCTGGCAAGCTGGTCACACACCCCAAGACCTCCTCCCCAGACCACAATCCAGATCCAGGAAGGTTAAAGCAAGAGTGATTACCCTCCAGACTGATTGAGAGATCCTCCTACAGTCTACAGGCCAGGAGCTGAAGCTGCAACTGAAGCTGCAAAATGGCGGTGTGCCCCTGCTCCTCAGAGGCTTCTAGCCCCCAGGGGAAGAAGCTGACATGCTCCCAAATACTGATCCCAAAGTTCGTAGGGCACTAACCTCTCACTTTATCCTAGGCATCTATGTGTTGGTAATTCTGGAAAAGGCACAGCAGCTGGTGTTCTGGGGTCCCTCCAGCCAGCTGCTGGTCTGGCTGCCCTGGGGCTAAAACCTCAGACTCACTTGGTCCTGAGCTCAGCTCCCAGAGAGCTGCGCTGGCCACTCCCTGCTGGGCTGCTGGGCTGTCCTCAGCAGGAGGTTAGCTTCTCTGTGTTGTTCTGTGGGTGCTGGAGCTCCAGAGGTTGTTCAGAGTCCCCTTTCACATAGATTGGAAGTGGTGTGGGCTGGAGTGCCATGGAAGTGCTGTTTCTACTCTGCCATCTTGGCTCCGCCTCCACCATTCCCAACTCTAAATTCTAATGACCAAGGATGTACTAGAATTAGTGACGATGGAGTCACAAGAGCCAGTTATTAAATTTTAAGTGTGAGCATTTACACTTTGGAAATCAGCAAACACCAAAAATTAGGGCTTAATTTATGTTTGTTACGGTTGCTTGTCTAGACTTAAGAACGTAATGGAGAAAATGTTAATAATATGTTAAACTTGAAAATATATTGTGTGTACATTCCACCCCACCTCACTGTTCAGTTATTTGACATTTACTAGCACATTCCTGCTATGACTAAATGGAGTACAAGGGAAGAAAGAGGGTATAGCCATAGGTAAAGAAAGGAACCTAGCATTTATTAATCACCTTCTGTGTTCCAGGCACTCTGCCAAGTGCTTTACAAATAGGATCTTGTTTCATTCTCACCTCTGAAAGGGAGGTACTATAATTCTCTCTCTTTCACAGATGAGTGAGCTGAGGCAGACAAGGGTTAAGTGACTTGCCCAGGGTCACAAAGCTATTAAGTATCTGAGACCACATTTGAACTCAGGCCTTCCTGAATCTAAGCCACTTACTGCAATTCATTGTGCCTCCAGATGTCTCCAGGTGTACCTAAAGGTCTAAAGATGCCAATTTAGACTTTAGGAAGGAATTCTTTACAACAGCTAGAGCTGTTTACAAGTGGCCTTGGGAGCTGACTGGTCACTTGTCTGGTATGTGGTAGAAGGAGATCCTTATTTAGTTATAGGATGGACTTAATGGCCTGTGGGGGCTCTTCCAACTCTGAGATTCTACGCAAGTGCTGCTAAGCCAAAGACAGGAACAAGCATGTCACTGGCTCCTCTCCCAGGGACAGCATAAGCCTCTTTGCTATCTATGGAGTGAAGGCTTTGCTTTGACTTTCTTCTTCTCCTTATGCATTGATCACATTCTTATATTATAGTCTACTTGCAGACATTTTATCTCCCCTCCTCTTAAGGGCAGGCCTCATGAGCCCTAACACACAGTAAGGCAATCAAACCTTTGAATTAATGCAAACACGGGAAATTCTAGTGGGAAGAGGGCTATCTCTGGGGCCCTGAAATTTTTGGTTAATAAATTAATCTGTGCACCTATAAGGTTGGTACTGAGTCCCTGGGCTCATCTCTGAACGAGGAAGCTGTTAGCAGCCTATAATGGAGTAAACAAGCCAGGACAAGCAGGATCTCAGGCCTGATTAGGATAAACATTTTCGGGCACCTAGGTGACAAAATGAATAGAGCACTGGCCCTGGAGTCAGGAGAACCTGAGTTCAAATCTGACCTCAGACACTTGACACTTACTAGCTGTGTGACCTTGGACAAGTCATTTAACCCCAATTGCTTTGCCTTCCCCCCTCTTCCCAAAAAAGAATAAACCTTTTTACTTTTTTCTCCAGAATCTAGCATTTCATTGTTCAGCTTGCCTCAGAGAAGTCACTACCATGCTGTCCCCAGGAGTCACTGCAGATTCTGCAATTTCAAATTCCACAACTGTAGAATCCCAGAACACCATATGCTCCCACCAGAAGTTGCATGGAAAATTCCTGCAATAGCTTGTCGAGGGTTGGATTTAAAGGATTTGTGTCGAGCTATTGTAAAATTTGCCCCCAGCTCTGACAGAGAGCGCCCAAGTTTCTGCCAGCCACCATATTACCACTCCTCAACCCTGGGCAAAATAAAGGAGCCAAGAACTGATTCAGATCCAAGTCCTTTTATAAATTGCCCTCAGCCTGCATGCAGTCACTGTTTGAAGGTACACCAATTCGCTGGACTAAGTACTCAGAAGACGGAAGAGAGTCATCAACCTATAACCTCAGCCACAGCTCAAGGGCCAGCCAGACCTCCAAGCTCAAAACAGCGTCCAGTTGTACGGGACAAGGAGGAGGCTGAGAAAGCTCTTAAGGAGGCCTTAACAAGCAGCAAATCCTTTCTGAAATGCCTTGAAGAGCAGGAAACTTGTTCAATTCAATTGGACTTGCTGTTCAGGGAGATAGGGGAAGGCATTCCTGCCTGTGGAGAGGAAACACAGAGGACAGGGCAGCTTGGAGCAGCAGAAGAAGCCACGCCTGGCTGTAGCACAGACAGGGAACATGGAGGGGTGGCCCAAGTAGCCATGAGAGTGGAAGCCACAGCAGCAGCGATAGAAGCAGCAGTAGAAGCGTCAGCCTCGGTAGCAGCTGAAGTTCTCTTTGATAACCAGGATGACATCCAGAAGAGGAACGTTACCTACAGTACAGTAGGGCAGAGAATCTTTTGGCTTTCTCTGGAGTATATGACCCAGGCCTCCTCTTCAGGGACAGAAATACCAGGAGTTTTCCAAGCAAAGGACCCGAATTCCTTCAGCACTCTGAAGGAGACTCTGGCAGTATTTGAAAATCTGGTACGATCTATTATAGAGCTGAGGGTTTATTTAAAGCAGTTTTCAAGGACCCAAATAGCTGGTAAAGATAAGACTAGGATGTCCCCCGAGATGGAAGAACCCCATGATCATGTTTTGGAGAGAGGCCATGAGGCAGCAGCCCAGATGCCCTCTGACCAGGAGGCAAGTCCTGAGGCCAACAGTCAAGTCAAGGAACTGATTACCCTCTTAACAGATTTTGCAGAGTACTTGAAAGATAATTAAGTTATTTTTATTCCAGAAGAACTTTTAGAGAAGCTAAAGCTTGGCAGCCCAGCTCAAAGAAATGCATCTATAGAAAGCAAGACTCTCCAGCTGCTACCGGGGGCAGTCATTGTAGAAGATCCAATGTCAATACCAGTTCAGGGTATTTTAGTTAAGGAGGGTGGGCAGGTTCCAATAACTGTTGAAGGAGATGAGGCCTAATCCTTAGCATATGGAATAATTACATTCAACAGTTGTTACTCTATTGGACAAGGGAAGGGAGAGGACTGTCCTGATTACAGTGAAACAGTCTCAGCCATGCTTAGTCAAGGCTGCCACTGTACCTAGTTTTTAATCATGATATGAATGTCAAAGGTGAACTTTAATAAAGCTCCAAACCTTTATTTTTAATTTTTTTTAGTCTTAATGTCTGTCCATTCTCTCTAAGTCTGAAGCCTAATGATTTATTTCTCTTTCTCTAAGAATTTCTCTGGGAAGCTTTCTCTAAGATTTTGGTTACTAATGGGAAGTAGGGCAAAAGTTAAATTCACCAACTGGCCCTTCATTAATGACTTAACAAGCATTTATTAAGCACCTGCTGTATGGCAGACTATGGGCAGCTAGGTGGTGAAGTGGATAGAGTACCAGGTCTGGAGTCAAGAATATCTGAGTTCAAATCCAGTCTCAGACACTTACTAGCTGTGTGACCCTGGGCAAGGCACTTACCCCTGCTTGTCTCAGTTTCCTCATCTGTAAAATGAGCTGTAAAAGGACAAGGCAAACCACTCCAGTATCCTTACCAATAAAACTCCAGATGGAGTTAGAAAAAGTCAGACACAACTGAAATGACTGGATAAAAACAAATATACCAGGTACCATGTTAACTGCTGGGCAAAGAAGGATGAACACAAATATATGCAGAATAAATTCAAGGTAGTTTGAGGCAACACTTTTTTTCTAATTACTTCTTTAAACCTTGGTCTAAATCCTTATCTTAGTTATTCGACCCTATCACATTACTTGGGTCCCTGTCAACTCTTCCTATAGGAAATACACGTTGTTATATTGCAAAGGGGCAGATTAGAAATGAGGTGAGAATTTTTTGCCCATAATGAATGCCTCTACCTGCTATACACATCACTTTGGGAATAAGACTGAAAAGGGATCTGTGCAGCTAGAAACATTTGCCCTTTGTTCCATGGACAAATAAAACCTCAGTCCTTGCTGTCCTCTAGAAATACTTCTAAGAGCCATTAAACCAATCATTTTGTTCAATCCTGTCCCATTCTTCATGACCCCATAGACCATAGCATGACAAGCCCAAAGTCAGAACAGCTCATGTTCCTTGCTTCTGTGACACATCTATCTGCTTATCCTCGGCCGTCCCCTTTTCCTTGTGCCTTCAATCTTGTAGTTAGATACATATTTAGGAGCTCTACATGGCCAAAGCTACTTATTCTTCAATGTCCTCTCATCGTGGAATCCTCATTACCAGTAGTTTCCCCCTGAGGTGAAACATCTCTGCTGACTGACCTCCCAGGATCTATTCTTAGCTGCTTTCAATAAAGGTGGTACTAATTCACAGCTCTACCAATAGCACATTATTAGTGTTTGTGTTTTCCTCCAGTCCCTTTAACAACTGTCGTTTTCCTTCTGTTATCTTTTCTAATATGATAGGTATGAGGTAAAACCTCAGTTGTTTTAATTTAATTTATTATTGGTGATTTGGCACACTTTTATTTCTTTTGAAAAAAATTAATAATTTATTTTCCTCCAATTACATGTAAAAAAACAATTTTTAACATTCATTTAAAATATTTTTTTTGAGTTCCAAATTCTCTCCCTCCCTCCTCTTCCCCCCTCATTGAGAAGGCAAGCAATTTTATATAGGTTATACATGTGCAGTTATGTAAAACATTTTCATTTTAATCGTGTTGTAAAAGAAAACATGAATTTAAAAAACAAGAAAAATAAAGTTTTATAAAAGTATGCTTCAATCTACATTCAGATTCCATCATCTGGAGATGGATAACATTTTTCATTTCACAGTTGATCATCATACAATATTGCTGTTACTGTATAACGATGTCCTCTTGGTTTTGCTCATTTCACTTCATATAAGTCTTTCTAGGTTTTTCTAAGAGCATTCTGCTCATCATTTTTATAGCACAATAGTTTTCCATCACAATCGTGTACAACTTGTTCACATTCCCCAATTGAGGGGCATCTCCTCAATTTCCAATTCTTTGCCATCACATAAAGAGCTGCTATAAATCTCTCTCTCTCTCTCTCTCTCTCTCTCTCTCTCTCTCTGTATATCTATCTCTTTTTTCTTTTTTTTTAACCTCTGGATATAGACCTAGTAGTGATATTACTTGGTCAAAGTGTATACATGGTTTTATAACCCTTCAAGCATCGTGATTTGAAGCATCTTTATGTGGTTGCTGATACTTTTCCTTTTGAGAGCTTCTGATTCATAACATTTACCTATTTATTTGAGAATGACTCTTGTTCTTATATATTTCTACCAGTTTCCAATATATCTTAGCTTTCAAACCTTTATCAAAGAAATATGTTGCAAATTTTTTCCTAGTTGGTTGTTTTACTTCCAATTCCAACTTTCATTGATTTTGATTATGCAAAACTTTTTAATTTTGTGTAATCAAAATTGTCCATTTTATCTCACGTGATCAATCCTGTCCCTCGTTTGAGCAAAAACTCTTCTATCAATAGTTGTGAAAACTTTCTCAATACATTGTCTTCTAATTGTTTATGATATGATCTTATATATCTAGTTCATGTGTCTTTGGAGGTAATTATGACACGAGGTCAAAGATTATGGATCAAAGAACAAATCATATAAATAATGGTTTTAACAAAAATTTCAATAATGAGATAATATAACTTTTGAAATGCAGCTAGAGAAATCATTAGGGAAATATGGTGTGATACGTTAGTCTAAACATGAATTTTTGCCAGACTACTTTCTAGTTTTTTTCAAAAGCAAGTAGTAGTTGGAGTCCTTGGGTTTATTGAATGTTATCCCATTATGTTTGGTTTCTTCTGAATCTTGGGTACCTCTGTTCCACTGAGTGATTAACTTTTGCATTTTTAACACAGTGCCAACTAATGTTAATAAGTATTGTTTTTTTTTTTTTTGAAGTATGGTTTAGGATATAGATACATATTCTTCCTTTCTACTTTTCCCTATTATTTCTGCTGAAATTTGTGAATTTTCGTTCCTCCAGATAATTTTCCCCTCTGGTTTTAAGGTAATCCTTTGATAATTTTGTATAGCTCTTAATCATTAATTTAGGTAGCATTGTCATTTTTTCTTTGGTTGGCAGGGCCCAACCATGAACAGTTAATGTCTCCAATTATTTGTCTCTATTTGTATCTCTTCCTGCTGTGTTTTGTTGTTAATATACTGAAATAAATTTGGGGGGGGGGGTTCATTTTATAGCATTCTACTTTGCTGAAGTTAATTGTATCAGTTAATTGTAGTTGAATCATCAGGGTTCTCTAAGTAAATATGCCACGTACAGAAAACATTAACTTTGGTCTTTGCCTATCTTTAGTTCCCCAGCTTTTTTCTTGCCTTATTGCTATAGCTAGAGTTTCTAGATCATATTAAAACAGTAGTGGTAAAAATGAATATCCATGCTTTACCCCTTTCCACTGGGAAAAGCCCATTGTTTTTATAATTTTCCTAATATTGAATTAATGCTTCATTCTTGGTATAAATCCAGCTTGATTAAAATGCATAACCTTTTAATAAATTATATAGCTTCTTTCATAATATTTTTGTTTTGATATTGATTAAAGTTATTGATCTTTAATTTGTTTGGTTTAAGTGTCATAACATTATATCACGGGAGTTTGGTGGAATCTTTTTCTCTCCCTATTTTTACAAACAATTTATTTGAATTAATTGTACTTTGAATATTTGATACAACTCATTTGTAAATTCACCTTGTTTTTGTTTCCTTTTGAGAGATTTTTTTATGGCCTATTCAGTTTGTTTTTCTGAGATTGCATTGTTTAAATTTCATATTTATTGTTGTGTTAGTCTGGATACTTTATATTTTGGTAAATATTCATGCATTTGATTTATCAGTTTTGTTCATAAAATTAGGCAGATACATTTCTAATAGATTTCTTCATTTGTTGTGAATTTTCTTTTTCAGCTTTAAATATCTGCTCTTTTTATCAATCGACTAATAATTTTTCTGCTATATTACTTTGTAAAAGAAGTTATTTGTTTAAAAATTAATGTGTTTTCCTTCTAATGTTTTCCTTTGATTTTCAGAATTTCTATTTTCATATTTAAATGAGTGTTTTATTTATTACTTTTCTTGTTGTATGTCTAATTTATTAATTTATTTTTTAAATTTTGACTTCTTTAACTGCATTTCAAAAGTTATTTTATTTCATTCTTGTAATTTTCTTTGAAATCATCTATATGATTTGTTCTTTGACCCAAATTCTCTAGAATTAAATTGTTACATCTAAATTTAAATCTTTTTTCTAAAGGCTATTTATTGATTATATTTTTTTTAAGTTGTGTTCAGTAAAGGACATGTTCAAAATTCGTGCTTTTCTACCTCTCTTTATGAGGCTTTTATGCCTCACAGAGTAAATGTTTGTAAAGGTGCTATGCTTATTCCTTTTATCAGTCACCAGAGATACATGCTATTTAGCTTTCTAAAATTCCATTTAAGTCTTTAACTTCTTTTGTGTTAGATTTGTCTAGTTCATAAAGGGGCACAATGATGACTGCACATGTGAAAGTTTTACTATTTCTTTCTATAATTAGATTTGCTTTTCCTTTAGAAGCTATACCATTTAATGCATTTGTATTAAGTATTGGTATCATTCATTTTCTACAGTTTTTATAAGCAAAATGAAATTTCTTCTTACAATCAATCAATAAACATTAATTTATTGTTTAGAATGTATCCACATCATTTTTTCCTTCCAATTGCTTAAAATGTATGTGCCTTTCTAGATTTTTTTTTTTGTTTGCATTGTTTGCCTTTCTAGAATTTTGCCCAGCTCTCATTTTTTTTCATCAGGATGCTCCAAAGGTCTCTATTATGCTAAAGATCCATTTTCCCCACAAAGGATAATACTCAGTTTTGCAGGGTTTGCAATTTCTTGTTGTAAGCCTTTGTCTTTTGTCTTTCAGAATATTATATTACAATCATTTATTTCCTTTTGTAATAGTTATTGTAATCCTTAGGGAAAGCTAGGTGGCTCAGTTGATAGAATGTAGGACCTGTACTCAGGAAGTTCTAAATTCAAATCCAGCCTCAGACATATAATGGCTGTGTGATCCTAGGTAAGTCACTTTACTGTTGGCTGCCTCAGTTTCCACCTACCTTGCAGGGTTGTTGTGAGAATCAAATAAGATAATATTTGTAAAACTCTTAGCACAATGCCTGGCAATAGTAGATACTTATAAGTGCTTGTTCCCTTCCTTTCCCTTCCCCAGATTATAGCAATTATTTTCTTTGTCCAGGAAGCTCTAAATTTGGGCCCTTATACTCCTGAGTATTTTAAATTTGTGATTTCATTCAAGAGGTAGCCAGTAGATTTCACTTTGTTCTCTGGCTTCAACAGATCTGGGAAGTTTTTTTTTGTTGTTGTTGTTGTTTTTTAAAAAGCAATTGGGGTTAAGTAACTGGCTCAAGGTTACACGGCTAGTCATTATTTATGCGTGGGTGCTCATTTTCTGAGGCCGGATCTGATCTCGGGTCATCCCGACTCCGAGGCCGGCACTCTTACTCACTGCGCCACCTAGCCGCCCCTGGGAAGTTTTTAAAATAAATTCTTGAAATACTGTATACAAGTTTTTGTTTGGTCATGATTTTCAGGGAGTCTGATTCTTAAATTATCTGTATTTTCTAGATTAGTTGTCTTTGCTAGTAGAGACCTTTAATATTCTTCTAGGTTTTTTCTGTTGCTATTGTTTTTTTTTTTTTACTTTGTTCTATTATTTCTTATTTTTCTAATGGAGTCACTGAGTTCTTATTGCTCCATTCTATTTTTCAGTACCATCACCTCTATCCTTCCCCTCTACTTGAATAAAATTTTCTGCTTTTGGCTCAAAGAAAAGATATTTGCTTTTCTTCCAATTTTTTTCCCTCACTAGTTCTAATTTCATTTTTTTTTATCTCTTGTTTTCTCTCACAGCCATTCTTGGGGTTGTTGTGGCCAAGTCATTCTTCTCTCTAAGGTGCTACTTATAGCTGTTGTGAAATTACTTTTATTCTGTATTAACCACCTGGGGTTCTCTTACCTATAGTATTACTTCTGTATATTCCTAATTTTTCTGTTTGCTCATATCCCAGTCTCAGTTTCTAGATGGTAATATTATGCTAGGGCTAGGCTCTACCTCATCCTGCATTCTTGAATGAGACAGTGTTCTGGGCTGTGCCTGATTCAGTCCAGTCACATAGTAGTTTAGGTCAGATATTGGAACCAAATAAGATGTAGGTGGCTCAACAGTTTAAAAAAGATTTACTTAGCCATAATGGGAGAAGGATATTTATCAAGTATAGGCATTGAGAACCCCTTGAGTTGACTTAGCTGAGTGGAATTCCCATAAAGCCAGGCATTTGGGAGTCCCTCCAACTCCTTGTGGCTGTTTTGTACCCAGAAGATGAGGAAGTGACATCAGTAGTCAGAGCCTTTAGTCTTATGAGCCAACCAGGTCTTGAGGAAAAAATACCTTTTAAGGAAAACTAACTTTACCTTTCATAGTGGAAGAGGTTATGATTCTGCTCCTACCACCTGTGAGCAGGTAGTGTTTAGTTCTTTAGGAATTACACTGATTCTAGAGTGGCTGGGCTTGGACCTTGCCACCTACCATAACCCTGACTTCTGCCAACTCTTTTGGTGGCCCAGTGTGGGTATTGGTCTTGTCCCTTCTCTGTTCTTCTCCTCCTCCTTCAGGAGTTGGTTCTGTCCCTTCCTGTGGTTCTGATGGGCCTTGTTCTCAAGGGTCCCAGCAGTACACTTGGTGGTTGAACTGGCCTTTTCTCCTGCAGTGGCTATGAGAGCCATATCTAAGGAGTTTGCTGCTTGGACCTGTGTCTATGTATAGTAGCTTATAGGCATTGAAGATATTGTTGGCTTCAGTCTTGGATTTCCAGAGCTAGCCTAGGCCTCCACATCCCCCACTCAGAATGCTTGAAGGCTTCAGGACTTTTTTTTGGAGTTCACTCTATTTCTCCTCCCAACTCTGCTGATCTGAGCAACTTCACATAGCAGTGCTGGCAGGAAACTGCATTTAGAAATTGTATTCAGACTGGGGAAATGATGAAATACTGCTCAGATACTAAAAATAGAGAAATCCATGTTGCTAGCTCCCCTCATATGGAATTTCCCCTCTCCCCTCCCCCTCCCATAGAATACAGTCACTCAATCCACTGTGGCTTTATGGATTATTAAACATAGCAAAACAAAGAAAAGAAAGTCAAGTGTTCCCCACAGTGGTAAGGAGCCTCTGACCAACTGCCTTCTCAGACCCCTGACTAACCTTTCCCAAATGCCTGGAGAAGGACCTGAGGTAGCCCACCCTACAATCCAGGGAAAGGGAATAAGCAGACATGTGTGTATAGGGTCCCAGTTCTGGGCCTCAGAGTTTAAACAGGAAGGCAAGGGCAGCATGAGGCAAGATGATGGATTTCCTGTTCCCTGATTCACCACTTCTCTGGGTTTCAAGACAGCTGACAGTTTCCTCTCTGAAGGCTTCCTTTTAATCTACTGCCCTTGTTTCTGCTTTCCAAGCTGGTCCCAATTGCCTCAAATGGTGGCTCAAAATGCCTCCACCTCCAGTGATTTCAGCTCTTTTTTTAACTATCCTGAGTACAATAGATTGAGGTATACTTCACAGCCAGAGGTGTACTGGTAAATATTTAACGACCAGCTCTCCAAAAGAGAAACTACATGCACTTTTAAGTTTAATCCGAATCACTGACATTTTCTCTATCCTTTAAGATTAGACCATAGGTGTCAAACACAGGGCCTACAGGCACTGGACTAGAGCTAGAGTAAAATATAATTGGGAAATATTGAGCAAAATAAATAAAAATAAAATAGAACATAGATAATATTAATATGTGATAGTTTAAGTCAGTATAACAGGGTGGTCTAAATGATGAACAAAACAAATCAAGCCCTGACTTGTAGCTTTTGCCAACTTCTAAGGTATAAATGCCCATAGCCGAAAACTTTAACGGTCTTTGGGAACCAGCTGGTATAAGCTGGCTCCAGCATTCCGACCAGCTGACATCATGAAGAACTGGACATGACTGAAAATTAAACAATAAAACCGTTTAAGTGACTGACCAGCCACCATCCTGGAGTCCCCCTACCTCCCTGATATCTGATCATTCTAAATCTAGACTGATTTCTAGATAACCTCTAGCATATTTCTCTGCTTCTGAACACTGGAGGAGAAAGCCATGAAATCAAGCTGTAAATCTATTGTGCAGCACTTTATCTGGGGCTCTTAGAGCTGTTTAGTACCCCTTCTCCTCTAATTGATTACCTGGCTCATTCCCTGCAGTGATTGTCCTAAGCCTCATCACTCTCTGATTAGAACCCCCTTCTTTCTTTATGAATTTACTATATTTCAGTGAGCAATAGCTGTATTAACTTGGCATAATGGAGTCAGCTCCATACAGATGCAGATAAGAATCTGAGAAGCAGAGGTGAGGAGGAAGTACATTCCAGCTTATTCAGAGGCATGTCTTCACAAAACAATGGAATGCCTTGTGTGAGAAATAGCAAAGTCAGTTTGACCAGATTGTGGTGTAAATAAGACTACTGGATGTGGAGTCAAGGAGACCTGCATTCAAGTCCTGCCTCAGACACTTGACTAAGTGGATGAATCTGGGCAGTTCTCCGATTTGTCAGAAGAGGGCATTGGACTTGATGCCCTAGGAGGACCCTTCTGGCTCTAAAGCTAGGATCTTGTGATAAGAGAGACTCTAAAGGCTAGAAACAGATTGGAATCAGACTGTGAAGCGTTGTAGAGGCCAAGACAAAGGAGTTTGTATTTGGTCCTGAATGTAAAAGAAAACCTCTAGAATATATAAAGCAAAGGGAAAGGAAGTCACTAATTGAGTGATGTTCTTTGGTTAATGTCACTTCAGCTGTGTGTGGAAGATGGATGGGCAGCTAGCTGGTGCAGTGCCGGGCTTGAATTCAGGAAGACTCCTCTTCATGGGCTCAAATTCCACCTCGTATAGTTACTGGTGGTGCTGTGACCCTGGGCAAAGCGCTTCACCCAGTTTGCCTCAGTTTCCTCATCTGTAAAATGAGCGGAAGAAATAGCAAATTACTCTAGTATCTTTGCCAAGAAAACCCCAAATGGGGTCACTAAGAGGTGGACATAGCTGAAATGACTCAGCACCACCATTATAAGGAAGATGAATTGGAGAAGAGAAGAGAGAGACCTGAGGCAGTAAGATCAATTAGAAGGCTATTACAATACTACAGGTAAGAGGGGATGAGGATCTAAATTAGGGTGGTTGCTGTGTAAGTGGAGAGAAGGGGACAGATGTTGCCTAGGTAGTAGCAACATAATGTATAATAAAACAGCAACAAAACACTAAGTGACTACAACCTTCCTCTCTCCCAAACCCAGATGTGGTGTATGCTCTGAGACTGTCATCCTCAACCCCAACTCACACAAGTCCCTTGAACACTCCCCTAGATTCAAGGCATGTTGTGGATCTAGGCTCGGCAGCCACCCCGAAACTCCAGTTTGTGAACTTTTCCAGCAATGTTTCCCTACCAGCTAACCAGTGAACACATTAGTTGGAAGCAAACACTATTTATTAAACAACATAGCAACACCCTACAAAACGTGAGCTAGCCCAAGTGGGAGAGTGGACGTAAACATGCAGGGAACATAGATACGGCCAGGAAGAATGCATGGAGTGACACATGTGGAAGGGACCCGCATGGCCAGGGCAACTCATACCCCTGATGCAGGGCAGCTCACATCCTCTGGTGACATATCCCGATGATGAAAGCAGTTAGCCTTCTACTTCAACTGTGGCTGCTCTGCTGGGTTATACTGATGGGCTGATCTGGTGCTCTCTGTTGCCATCTGCTGGTCGTTTCCTGCTGCTCAGTATCTCCGGGTCCTCTGGTGCTCTGCTGCTTTGGCTGGTCTTCTAGCCTTTCCCCAGCAGGAACAACGTTCAGCTCTTTTAACTGTAGCTCTGAGAGCCATCATTCCCACCTGGGGAACCAGTTAGCCAGCAAGAGGTCCTCAGGCCTGGATTCTTTCTTTTGAACTCCTTCAGTCTAATTTTAGTTTAAACTCTTATTTAACTTGGAGAGAGAAAAAAAAATTTCAACTCCCTTTCATCTCCCTTGAATTGAATTGTAGTCTATGCAAACCACAGTCTGGATGAAGTCAAGAAGGTGCATTGTCATACTTCCCCCTTCCCTTTTCCCCAGCCAATCTTGGGGCACTCCATACAGAGCAAAAGCATTTCTGTGTGTTTCAGACCTGGACAAAAAGCCAATGCTATTTGATACTCACTATGATGCTTTTTTCCCCCCTTCATTAACCTCAGGTTTTCCACCAATTGCAGAAATATCATAGGTCAACTGGATGTGAAATCTTCATGATCTTCATTTTATTCTGGGGTAAAGTATTTCTCAGATCCCTTATGACACTGAAATTTGGGGATTCTATTTCTTCCAGCTCTGAGATGATATGATCTCTGTGAAATGAAATTTCTCCAACCTGAGTTTATGAAGGAAAAGGCTTGGTCTTATATAAACATTGAGGAATAATGCTTTCCTAGAACCATTAATAGTAAGGATGATATTTTAATCTTCCTTTCAAAAAGAGTTCAGAGCTTCATTGGCCACCCAGTGGCTCCTAGTCTTTCTCCTCCCCAAATCTTGCTCTCATACTAAGGAACTTTGTATATATTGATACTGATGGAAAGATAAGCACACTAATACATTGCCGGTGAAGCTGTGAAGTGGTAACAATCATTTTGTAAAGCAATTTGGATTTTTGCAAATAAAGTGAACCAGAGACTCCATGGCTTATAGCCCAAGGAAACCATTGATAAGGAAAAAAAGTCTCCATTTACTACCAAATATTTATAGCTGCACTTTTTGTGATAACTAAGAATTGGAAACAAAATAGATGCCCATGAGTTGGAGAATGACTAAACAAATTGTGGTGCATTAATGTGATGGAATATTACTGTGCTGTAAGAAATGATATATGGGATGAATACAGAGAAGTATGGAGAGATCTGTATGAATTGGTGCAGAGTGAAGGAAACAATCAAGAAAACAATACACTGCCCTTGGCAATTTCATTAGATCTCATGGATTCAATTACGATCTTTATGCAGATGATTCTCAGATTGATGTATCTAGCCCTAACCTGATCTCTAGTCTCACATTTCCAGCTACTTATTGGATATAACCAACAGATATTCATAGACACATCAATGAACCCTCTCCTCTTCCTAACTTCCCCATTACTGTCAAGGGCACCCTCATTTCCAGTCACCCATGTGGACAAGCTGAGTGTTATCCTCCACTCCTCCCTCTCACCCTCCATATCCAATAAGACTCCAAGGCCGATTGATTCTACTTTTGTAGCATCTCTCCTGTACCTCCAAAGTCTATCCTCTGACACTGTTTTACCACTCTGATGGAGGCCTTCAGCATCTTACATAAGTACCATTGCAACAGCCTGTCAGTTGGTTTCCCAGCCTCTGGTTTCTCCCTCCTATAGTCTATCCTTTATTCAACTGTCAAAGTTATCTTCCCAAAGTTCAGGTCTGATGATGTTACTACCCTACTCAATTAATTCTAGTAGTTCCCTGTTGCCTGCAGAATCAAATATAAAATTCTCTGGCTTTTAAAACAACTTGATCCTTTCTAATTTTCTTATGCCCTACTTCCCCCTCTCCCCATATACTATGTAATCCAATGACACCAGTCTCCTTACTGTTCCCTGAGCAAGATACCTCATCTCCTGACTCTGGACATTTTCACTAGTAGTCCCCCCTGCCTATAACCCCATCCCTATTCATCTCTCCCTCCTAGCTTCTATAATGGAAATGCAGATTTAAAGATCTTCCCTGCCCCTAGGCCCTTTGATTGGCTTAAGAGACTTTGATTGGCTTTAAGAGACTCTGAAAACCTTCCTTGATTTGAAAATATGCTCTGCCTCCTAATAGACTGAATGTGGTCACATGGAGCCTGTGGTAGGAGGCTTGGTTTTCAGGAATGACCACACCTTGATGCTGTGTGATTGGGCAGTGGGTCAAGAGGGTAGTTACATTCTGAGCCAGGAGAAGACTATATAATCCCTGATTTGAGGCTTTGCTTTGGGGCTCACTTTGAGAAGTGTTGTGTGATTTGACCAGATGAGACTCTGGGCAGTTGTTGAGAGCCCCCCGGCTTTGAAAACCCAGATGTTGATGCTTCCCTCTCTGGTAACTGTGATTTTGGTATTGATAATTGTTGGACAGTTTGGAAGCCTGTCTGTTTGATCTGCTGTATACTCTGAAGTTCAGGGTGCTGACCTTTTCCCCCTGAGCTAGGTAATATATGTTTGTCTGATTAAAGTATGCTTGTTAACTGATTTTGAGTTGCTTTCCTTTACAAAAGCAGATCTAAGAACCTATATTGGCAGCTACCCTGGGGATGTTGGGGTGCTTGCTGCTATAGCTTCCCTGGCTTCCTTCAACTCAGTTAAAATCCTACCTTCTTCAAAAAGCCTTTCCTAATCCTCTTAACGCTAGTGACTTCCCCCTGAGATTATCTACAATTTATCCCATATGTAACTTGTTTGTACATAGTTGTTTGTATATTCTCTCCCTCATCAGACTGTGAATTCCTTTAGAGCAGGGATCATCTTTGCCTTTCTTTGCCTCCATAGCACTTAGTAGTGTCTGGTACATAGTAGGTGCTTAATGCTTATTGACCTTGATTGACTTTCATAGTCAATTATCCCTTCAAAAACTATCAGCATATAAGGGTAAGACTTGAGAGTACCAGGGTTGCTCCTTCCTGTCCAAGAGGAGGAATGAAGAGAAACATTAAGGAATCTGGAGGAGTAAAGGGTAAGAAGACAGATTGAGACAGGGTCAAGTGAGGAATGTTATCCTGGTAGAGACTGTTCCTAGATTTGAAGGGAATGTACCTCAAGTTCATAGTAGGAGCCAGCCAGACCCAGATGGTCCGATTATATGAAGAACAGCCTGGGCCAATGGAAAGAAAACCAGTCAGGAACCAGGAGACTCTGACACTAACTAGCTACATGATCTCAGTTGTAACTTTTCCGTGTCTAAGTTTCTTCATTTATAAAATAAGATGGTTAGACTAGATAATCTATAAGATTCTTTTCAATTCTAGTTTGTGATGATCACGATGCCTAGATAGCCAAATAACTTCCATATGCTCACAGACTTGGACAAAATGTCAGTTCTTTTTAAATACACTGTAATCTTGTTATGCCTCTCATTAAATCCTGTACTTTCTGGCAAAAATAAGCTAGAATACAGAGAATCAGGCTTCGTTTTATTCATGTTTTTTGAGCTGGTGCTTAGGTAGGATTCTGGATTGATGGAGACAATGATGAATCCATAGTGCATCCCTGTGTAAGAAACAGATTTGGTGTGAGAGCTTCATCCCTTCTTCAATAGAAAGATGGGTGGTTCCAGGGAGACCTGTGGAAAAAGAGAGAAGAGGCTCTAGGAAGCCACTGACATATAGGGACAAGTCAGCTCCCCAACATATTCCTGATATCCAAATTGCTTCCCTAGAGATTTTGAGATATTTCCCCTTGGGTGGGATTGGGTACCCTCTTTTTGTTGAATTGAGTTATCTTACTCCCAGTGGAACCAAGAGAGTAGTTGAGGGTGGTGGTGATGGTGGTGAAGAAAGGTCTCCTATAGAAAGTGATGCTTAAAAACACTTTTGAAAAAGGACAGGGCCAAAGGAGAAAATAGAATAAATGGGGGATGGGATAGGATGGAGGGAAATATAGTCTTTCACAATATAACTACTATGGAAATGTTTTGCATAATGACACATGTATTACCTATACTGAATTGCTTGTCTTCCCAGTGGGGGCGGGTGAGGAGGGAAGAAGGGAGGGAATCTGGAACTCAAAGTTATAAAAACAAATGTTAAAAAACTGTTTTTACGTGCAACCGAGAAATAAGATATACAGGCACTGGGGTATAGAAATCCATCTTGCCCTAAAAGAAAGTAAGGGGGGATGGGAAGATATAAGAGAGAGAGCAAATTGGGGAAAGGGGTAATCAGTATGCTTGCCATCTTGGGGTGGGGGGTAGGGGAGAGATGGGGAGAAATCTTGTGGAAATGAATGTTGAAAACTAAATTTAAAAAAACAATAAATCAAGTCCTAATTTGTAATTTTTTAAAAAAGCAAAACAAGAAAAGTAAAGTTTTTTTTTAAAAAAAAAAAGAAAGTGATGCTTAAGCCAAGACTTGAAGAATGAGGGTTCTAAGGAGGGGAGGTCATGCATTCCAGGTAGAGGGACAGCCAGTACAAAAACAGAGAGATAGAAAATTCAATGTTGTGTGAGAAGACCAATTTGACTAGACCCTAGACCGTAGGGTAATGTGGTAAGTCCAGAAAGGCTTACAGGAGCTAGAAAGTGAAGGACTTTCAATGTCAAATGGACTTTCTATTTTATCTTGGAGGTTCTTGGGAAGGTGCAGGACATGGTGCTTTAGAAGGAGGCCTGCTCTCATTGAGGGCAGGGAACGTCTTTTACCTCTTTTTCCTATCCTCAGTGCTTGACACAATGCTTGGCAAGTGGTAGGTGCTTAATAAATGTTTATTGAATTGAGTTATTGAATCCCTCTGGCAGCTGTGTGGAGGACAGACTGGAGTGGGAAGACATTTGAAGCTGGGAGCCAATAAAGCTGTGGTGAGGAACAAATGAGATAAAGTATGTCAAGCATTTGGCAAACTTTAGGGGAGGGAAAGGAAGAGGAAGGAATAGGTAATAAATTACCTACTATGTGCCAGGCATTGTACTAAGTGCTTTACTAATATCTCATTTGACCTTAAATCAATAAATATCAATTAGTATCACTGTTGTTGATCATAATAATTATTTCTTATAGTACCAAGAATATTCCATTACGTTCATATACAACAATTGGTGGGCACCAACTTAGCTTCTAGGTGGTTTTTTTTTTTAAATCTCAAATTAGTTTATTTGGATTTTTGGCTGCTCAAAATAATACTGTCTTGACTCCTATCAAGTTCATGGTCCACTAAAAATCCCAGATCTTTTTTTTAGGAAACTGTTCTCTAGTTATATTTCTCCTATCTTTTACTTATGTGTCCATTTAAACCCAACTGTAAGATTTTGCATATTCTTACTCAATTTCAGCTTCTTAGATTCAACTCAATGTTCTGTCCTGTCAAGATCCTTTCAAGATCCTGACCCTATCATCCAGTGTGTTAATTATCCCTCCCAGTTTTGTATCATTTTGTATCATTGTATCATTTGTCACCAGGGGTGGGCTGGAGCCAGCTCAATCTGGCTTCATCTGAGAGCCTGTTACTCAAACATTATCAGTGTGAGCTTTATGCCTCAGAAGTCAGCAACACTATAAATCAGGACTTGATTGTTTTGTTGATTCTATAGACTCAAGACAGTGATGGAGAAAATGTTAATACTTGTAGGGGCAAGGTAAGCCCCTCTGTGAGGAATAAGATTATACAAACCAAGGCCCCAACTCAATATGACCTTTCTATTAACCCTGAGTTGTTTGGGAACAGGGATCCTGAGAACTTGAGGGCTGCTCCTCTCCTGGGACCCTGGCCAGGTCCTTGAGAAGAGATATGATAACTGCCCAACTCCTGGAACTAGCCACTCCAAGGAAACATCACTCTTGGGGGGGCCTTGGAGGGACTGGCCTCCCTCCCAGGCCTCACACAAGATACTGATGCTTGCTAAAAAACACCTGGCAGTATGCCTTCTTTGTTCTCAGTACTACTTAAACTATAAGATTCAGACCCCAAATTGGAATCTCACCCATGGAAAGGACGCTCTGCCCGGGATCCTCCTGTGCAGGACCCTGATGGCTGTACACAGGATTCCCCAGCTTGTGTGGTCAGGTGTTGGTGCTTCCCCACAATGGTGATGCTTATAAATATGTAAATATATATATCTCCACTATTAATCATAGTTACTCTTATTCTGCTAGCTGTAAGCCTCTTATTCTGTCATCTCCGGTTTCTTTCTCACTTGCCTATATATACATATATTCTGAATAAATATTCTAAAGAAATTGCTTTGGGCCTTTCTTGGAGTGCTTTCTGTTTACTCGACTTCTGAACCTCCTTAATTGGACAATACTACAAATTAAACTTAAAAATTGTGTGTAACCCAGGCTTTCCTGGGTCTGTCCAGTTCTAACATGGAGGTGACCTTGAGGGGCCTTTTGAGCACACCCAGCTTGTCTAATATGGAGCCAAGTGAAGACTTTATGAAGTGGGTGGTGGGGAGCCTTCTTTAGTTGGTTGCCTTCATCTTTTTTTTTTCACTTTGGAGGGCAATTGGGGTTAAGTAACTTGCCCAAGGTCACATGGCTAGGTTTTTGTTTGTGTGTGCGTTAAGTGTCTGAGGCCGGATCTGAACTCAGGTCCTTCTGACTCCAGGGCCGACACTCTACTCACTGCACCACCTAGCCACCCCTGCCTTCATCTTTAAAGGTAGTAAGACTAAGTCATGCACTGTTTTTCGACTGCTATCTTTTCTGTCATTCTTTTTTGCTGCTCTTTTATTGGCTTCATCCAGAGGGTAGAGACACCAATTCACTCACATGAAAATGCCATGAAGTGAACCAGTGAGATGGGAAGGTCTTTCCTTCCACCTGCTTTCTCTCTTATACCCTGGCTCAGAGAAGTTAGTGTTTGTTTCTGTTCTGTGTTGTTTTCCCTGGGCTTCAGGCGCCACTGGTCATCCTCACTGAATTGGAAGAGAGTTCAAACCCTAGCAACCTTGGAACCAGGCAGGATGGTGCATTAATTTAGCCCAGCGCAGAAGCACTGAGGAGCCAGGGTGCTAGGAAGCTGGATGAGGGGTTTAGGACTTAGAAATGGAATTGTTCTCTCTGAGAATCAAGATAAATTATGAAACTAATCCCTTTCTTCTCCCCAGAGACTGAGGTGGTGGGGGTGGAGGATTATGCCTCCTGTATTTTGTGGGGAAGTAAATATTTCTGTGTATAACCCAATCCAACTGTTAATGGCTAAATGGAACTGAGATTCAGGAGGCCCCTTTATAATTAAATGAAGACCATCTGTGGGGGCTAGAGCTATTTGTAAAGGACCTAGACACTCCCAAATCCCCTTAAGGGTATCAGAGAACTCTGGGGAAGAATGGAAATGTAATATACCTGGCCTCTAGGCAGTTAAGGGCCAGGATAATCAGTGTTCCATCAATTTAGGGGGTGATCCCCTGAACTTACATTTAGCTACAACAGTTATATTAGCTTTTAGCCCAAGTTACATGTATACATTTTTTTCCCCAGAGAGCTGGTTGTTAAACATTTACTAGCATGCCCCTGCGTAGGACCATTAATGACTACTCTTTGAGTCCATTCAGTTCAGAATCAATTTAATTATATTGGCTAGCTCACATCACTTTATTTTTTCCATAAGAAGAGAAAAAGAATAGTATTAGATGCTTTGCTTAAAACCTAGTTATGTTATTATTTTAGAAAAGTGACTTAAATACTTATATTCTTTGATGCAAAGAGCTTACTCCTGGGAATATATCCCAAGAAGATCAAAGACAAAAAGAAGGGTCCCATATATACTGAACTATTCATAGCATACTTATTCTGATACAAATATTTGGAAACAAATGTGGTGCCCATCTATTTGGGAATGGCTGAACAAATGGTAGTGCATTGATGGAATGAAATACATATTATTGTATGGGAAGAAACCATGAATGTGTGAAATTCAGGGAAATGCTGGATGATGATGTATGAATGATGTAGCATGAGGAAAGAACCAAGAAAACAAGAGAAGCGGTGTGATGTAGTGGACAGGGCACTGGACTTGGAATCAGCTCAAATCTTGCCTCAGTTCCTTATTAGCTATGTGACCTGAAGCAAGTCAATCAACAAACACTTATAAATTACCTGCTATGCATCAGGCACCATGCTAAGTGCTGGGGATACAAAGAGAGGTAAAAAAGTCCCCGACGTCAAGGGGATTACAGACTAGGCAAGTCTGTTTCCTCATCTGTAAAATGAGAAGGTTGGAATTGTCCTTTTAAGTTTCCTTCCAGATCTATTATACATTTATAATAAAAAAATGACATGCAATTGAGTGTTATATGATAATAATGACATTCTTGGTCCCAGAGAAGAAGTGAAGAAATACCTCTTTCCTTTCTTTGGAGAAATGAGGGATTCTGAGTAGGTGGAAGTTACATATGCTCAGTTGCTATGCCCATTGGTTTTATTTGTTTATCTTTGTCACAGGAAAGTTTCACTATAGAAATAGAGTAAGGGACAGGGTTCAACTAGAAATTACTGTGATGTAAAAACGAAGGGTATCAATAAAACTTGTTAAAAATTAATATTAATTCAAACACTCACATGGGTCTAAGATCTCATTGATTTAGAGGTTCTCTCCAAGCCATCTATGACTATCTACAATGTACCGATCTTGCCCAAGGGTTCATTCAACATCCACTCAGTTTCTCCTGAGGTCATGAATATACCAGTGAAATATTCAAGCTGTTTGCCACTCATCCCTCTCCCTCACCACATGGCTGACACACCCAACCACTTTTTTTTATTACATGGAACAGGGTTGCTCTGGCTCTATTCTTTGAGGGCCAGATCTGTTACATTTGATCCCAATCAGAGCTTTCTGAAGGAGATGGGAATTATCTCTTTTTCCTGCCATTGGCTTGAGCCCCCAGTAACTATGTTCCCCTACTTTTAGGGGTCCAGTGTCTAGCATCCCAATTTAATTTAACCATTTACCATTGGGTTAGTTTTTACAAAGGGATACTTATAGCAAACACAAATGTATATTTCCCACAAGGAGGGAATAATCCCCATTATACTACCTCAGTTCCATTACAGATTGGAGGGCAGGGTGGTTAAGTTCAGTTTAACTCAGTTCAACTCAGTTCTTACATAACATTAGTTCCACAAAGTCCATGCCCAAAGTTGGCATCAGTGCCAGCCTCTGTTGATCTGAAATTCTAGGACCCTTGTTCTTTTTTTTTGCTTTTTGGAGGCGCAGTTGTGGTTAAGTGACTTGCCCAAGGTCACACAGCTAATAAGTGTTAAGTGTCCAAGGCAGGATTTGAACTCAGGTCCTCCTGACTCCAGGGCAGGTGCTCTATTCTCTCACTGTGCCAGCTAGTTGCCCCTAACACCCTTGTTCTTTAGTATATCATTGCTATTGTTTGTCCTTCATTCTTGAAGAGGACCATGATATCAGGGAGGTGATGTCATGACATGCAAGTGAACTGGATTTAAGTGAGGGAGGGCTATGTAAAGCCACCAGCCTCACTCCCTTTTCCTGAGCATCTGGGTGCAGTGGCCAAATATAGATCAACATGACTGGAGATGGCCCTCAAGCATGTCATTGCTGAGCTAGCTGGAACACCTAGCCTGGATTCCTAGATCTCTGTGTCTTTGGGGAAAGACAGGAGTACTACCAGAAATGCAGAAAAATTAAAAGGTTAATAAATAACATCAATGAAACTTTTTTTTCTAAAAGAGACATAGACAAGCAGGCCAGTATTAGTACTATGATTTAAAATTCAAAATTTACTTAAAGTACTAATAGAGATTCATAGTTTGACATGTTCACATGTTTCTTTTATCTTCTACAAGGAAATGTTCATGTTCATTGATGTTTGTCAAGTTCACAATAAAAAAGGAAACTTGTTTTTAAGTATAAAGAGCTAAAAAAAACCACAAAAAATAAGTAAAGCTGTATTTTAAGAACACAGGTCTTTGCTTCTGAGAGAAATTTGGGGTTGTTAAAAGGACTCTGTAATTGCCTTAAAACAATTTCTCCTCCTGTTTAATTCTGGGATGAAGCCATTGTCCCATATGAACTGTGTGGATGGTCAAGTCAAACTCTCTCAGGGCTTAATGAGCCCAGGACATATCATCTGTAAACAGGACCAGCTGGAGCACCTCACCATTCCCAGAGAATAACTCTTCAGCTTGGACTCTTCTGTGGATCTCCCTCACCACAGTAGCAAAACACCTCTAGCCAGTTGTTCTACACCTCTCCTGAGGTTTATGATCAGAAGGTCAATGAGTAAAGTTATTTCTATTATAGACTTCAAGGAATCTTGCATGATTTTGATGGATTGGTGAGAATCACCTTTTTGAGGAAGAGCCTAGAAGGTGTTCTATTCAATCAAATGTTTTTCATAATTAACATGCAATAAGCATAACAGAATCTAGTATTCTCTATATTTTTCAGTCAATTACATTATAAAAAAATCTGTGGTCCACTGTGGAACATCTCTTACTAGCTGTTCGCTACTAAATTCTCTTTGATTATGTACTTAATGTGTGTATAGATGATTCTCATTAGAAAATTAAAATCAAGAAAATAAGACGTAGGTGTAAGGGAGTCTGGGATAAATGTCTGCTTCTGAGGGGGAAAAAAACACTTTATGAATTAAGTCTGCTGTGACAATTCACTAATTTGGGGCATAGGTGTGCTCAGAGTCCTAAGAGGATCATTTACTAAAATTAAGTCTGATGCAGAGTTCTGAAACAGAAATTGCTAATTTTTTAATGTAACAAGCTGTAGAATACTAGAGTAAAAAGGGAACATAGTATGCTTCAGTGATTTGCATATGAAAAGTTGAAGAATTAGGTTAATAACTGGGGAAATATGGATATCAAAACTCTTTTACAATATGGGATAAATTCAATTTACCTAATCATAAATAGAATATGATAATTTGGTTACTAGCAATAAGCTGTAAAGTTAAGCACAAGCAGCTTTCCAGAGGACTGGAAAAGGGGTGGCTAGGTGGAGCAGTGAGTAGAGTGTTGGCCCTGGAGTCAGAAGGACCTGAGTTTGGATCTGGCCTCAGACACTTAACGCACACACAAATAAAAACCTAGCTGTGTAACCTTGGGCAAGTTATCCCAATTGCCCACCAAAAAAGCAAAAAAAAAAAGGAAAAAAGGAAAAAAATAAATCAGAGTAAAACATTCATAGAAAATCAAGGTACAGCATTCCCAGTGTTACAGCTTATCACAGAAAATCAAAATACAGCATTCACCATGTCACAACTCAAAAACTTATCGCTAAATTGGCCACATAGTTTTCACGGAAGTGGTCACATAGTTTTCAATATAGTACAATCATTTAGTCAATCACAAAATCCTTATTTCAATCACAAAGTACAAAAGTTAAAGTTCTTCACCCCTAGGTCACAGTAAATCATAATCTCAGTCAGTAGACAGTATCCAAGTAAAGTCTTCTTTTAGCTTGACTCGAGGCTGACTCTAATCTTCCATGGCTCCTCTTTCATAGTCCCAGCTCCAACTGTCAGCTGGGTTCAAAGGCAGGCAGCTCCCAGTTCCTTGTCCAGCTCCTTTTCCAGTTCTTTGTCCAGTTCCCATTCCATATTGAAGTTCACAGTGTCCAGTCCACCTCAAGTCCTTCACGATTCCTGTTTCTGGGAAGACAAAGGTTGACAGAGCCACAATAATTTTCATACATATTGCCAGCACCATCATCAATTCACTATCTGCCTGTGAAATCAACTCAGACCCACCAACAAGGTCTGAGAACTCAACACAAATCATCAACACAGACCCACCAACAAGGTCCAAGAGGTCAGCACAAATCATCAGTAAAGTCCCAGGACCTCCAAAACCCTTCTCCAGGACTTTTGTAAACATACAACCAGAAAATCTTCTTTCATGGCTTCCAGTAAGGTCCCAGGGCTTCTGTACAAAGTATCACAAACAAACATTAACACAGAAAGAACAGACAAACAGAGTGCTGGATACCACAAGTTTTTTCCTTCTTGACTCTGCCACCAAAGGGTCCTTTTCTCAGTTCTGTTGTCTCTAGCCTGGAAATTCTCCTTATGTATGGTCATTAGCTCCTCCCCTTCCTGTTGCAGGAGTTTATGAGTTCTAGGGTTCACAAGTTGTGGGGTTCACACATTGTTTCTTAACAGACTTGATACAAGGCTCAAAAGAAATTTGAACTGAAACAAGGTGTTAATTCAATAGCTGAAACAAGGTGTGAACTACTTTTGTGCTTGCCATTACATAAGCAAAGGTGGGATTGTTCACAAAGAGGACCCAGAGCCTGAACCCAGAAAGTTAAAACATAAGAGCAATGAAAAAACAGATTTTAGAACATCTAACATAGAATCTGGAAATGATAGGTATAGTTGTTGAGTAGTCAGTCCATTTGAATAGTATGTCTGTATAATACCTTGGAAGCAAAGAATCAGAGAAGGCACCTAGTGGATCTATTTGTTTGGCTGAGACCTCATTGCTTAATGAGATGTTATTTAAGTACAACATGGATCAAGTCAGTTTAGCAGTAGAATAATCTTCTCAACATAGAAATGACACTTATCAAGGAACTTTCATGGATAGTTACTGAAATAGAAAGAATACACCAAACTTTACAATTCCAGAATTGTGAGTTATCTTAACCACATGGGTGTTTTTCACTTGTGTTTCCCTTGGCAGATTTCTGCTAGTGTGTGTCCACCCTTTCCCACAGATTCTGATTACTGGTTGGAAAGTATGACCCAGATTGCCATGTATTTATTATTCTTGCATTTGCTATAGAAATACAAATGTTCCTGTCATAGCATTATTATTTCTTTTACCTTATTGCTATTTTGTTTAAGATCTAAATTGTCATCATTGTGAAGGGCTGGTTTCGTGTAAATGGAAGCATATTGTGGGGTTCAAGAGGTAAAGTGTTTCCCTCTAGGATCTGGAGAGAGTTTCAGTGTAGCTGTGTGGTAGAGCTCCTTCTCTTAGAACCTAGAGGCCATATTGGAGAGAATGAGCCAACCCATGTGAAAGGTGTAAGGTATTGTAAAGGTGAGTGACTGTGTTAATCACATGATATATAGGTAAATCCTATCTATAGCATTCTTCTGATCTATCAGTTATAGTAACACAATAAAAAAAATGTTTAGTGTGGTATGAGCTGCTACTTATAAAGAGGATCATCATCTTGATAAGGATGGCTCTTTGCAGTCATTGAGACGTTTTCCAGATATTCATTCCCCCACCCTTTTCTAGTATGTTCTATGTTCATAGAATTTTATTAGGAAAAGAAGTTGAACTCAGTGGTCTATAATCCACAAGCTCTAGTCTCCTTCTTCCCTTTTGAATATTGGGACATTTGCCCTTCTCCAGTCCTGCAGATCTGAGACCATCACTCCACTCCTGTCCTTCGTGATCCTTCAAAGAGTACTAACAGTCATCCACTAGTCATCCTAGAAGATCATGCATTACCTGCTCTCTCATCATCTCAGTCTTTATTTTGGATTTCAACTCCCAAGGATCTGTTTTTATTCTGTCCTTTTCAGTCCAAAGATCATTTCCTTGGGGAAAAAACAGAAACCAAACTCCCTTCTCTCTGTTAAGTAGGAAGTGGTAGCTCTACTGCTTTATTGACTCCTCTTTTATTTTCTTCCATACAGGTTAAAACAAACCAAAACTAAAACCAACCCTTTTTGTTGCCCTGACCAAATTTCTTTTTTTTAAACAACCTCTACTCACTTCAAATGGGATGTCCCATAGACATCTTAAACTCAGAACATGCTAAAGAGAAATCATTATCTTTGCCCCTGCGCTTATTCTTCTTCCAAATTTCCCTTTTCCCACCCAGAAGTAGCTAGGAGGCTTAGTGGATAGAATACTGAGTCTAGAGTCAGGAAATCCTGAGTTCAAAACCAGCTGCAAACACTCACTAGCTGTGTGACCCTCGGCCAAGTCACTTAACCTCTGCCTTGGTTTCCTCAACTGTAAAATGGACATAATATTAGCACCTACTTCCCAGGGTTGTTGTGAGAATCAAATGAGGTCATATTTGTAAAAGACTTAACAGGCACTTAATAAATGCTTGTTTCCTTCCTTTTTTTTAACTGAGGGCACCATCTTCTTCCACACATTCAAACAGTTACTAAATATTGCCATTTCTACCTCCACAGTATCTCTCCCATCTATTACTACTCACATAGCCACCATCTCAGGCAGCTCACCTAGACTATTACAATGGACAATTACAATTGGTCTCTGTCAGAGGCCAGAACTAAGTCCCAAAAATTCTGTGACTCAAGCTCAGGATTCAAATGAAATGGGATACTTGACTTAACAAGAGCATGGAGAGGTTATTCCCCAAGGATACAGCACTGATTCAGGTAGATGCAGCTGCTCCTTGCAGGGTATGTTGGCTTAGATGAGTAGCAATTTCCACGGCATCAGAAGGGGGCTGACTGAGACAGCCCCAAAACCTAGAGCTGGAGCCCTGGTTCTGTGCATCAATTAAATATCAGGAAGAGTCTCATTTTTTTTTCAAGAAAGAGCTACAATAGCCCATGTAGGAGATGTTGCTCCTGCCATAGCCTCCACAGTGCAATGTGTGCTTCTCGGAGACACCAAAGTGATTTTCTTTCAGTGCAAATCTCATCATGTTGCTCCCCTATACTCAACAAACTTGAATGGCTCCCTATGGCCTGTAGAATAAAATATAAAACCCTCTGGTTCTGAAAACCCTTCGTTACTTGGCTCCAACCTATCTTTCCAAATGTGTTATAAATGACTCCCCTTTCAATACTCTGTGATCCAGCCCAACCAGCGTTCTTTACCCTGTGCACTTCAGTGGTCCTTGTCTCCATGTCACTGACTGTGGCCCATGTGTGATGCTCATCCCCTTCCCTGAAAGAATTCTTTACTTTCTTCAAGACTTACTTTCAACACTACTTTCTGATGCCCCAGCTGCTAGCCCCTTTCTCCGTGAACTACCTTACGTTAATTTTGTATTCATTCTTTCCATCTTCTACTCATTTAGGAATGTGTAAGCTCTTTGAAAGCATGGTTTCATTCTGTCTTCATATTTCCAGATCCCAGCATGGTATCAGGCATATAGTAAGTGCTTGATAAATGTTTATTGATTCTTTAACCAATTCTGAGCTTTAGAACCCTTGACATGATTCTTATGGTATGTGAGAATATCATACTGTTATTCGCTTTTTATTCTTATCTTCCAAAAATAATTTTTTTTTTTGCTTTTTGGAGGGGGGAGGACAGGGCAATTGGGGTTAAGTGACTTGCCCAAGATCACATGGCTAATAAGTGTTAAGTGTCTGAGGCCAGATTTGAACTCAGGTCCTCCTGACTCCAGGGCTGGTCCTCTATTCACTGTGTCACCTAGCCACCTGGATAAATAACTTAAAACAAAAAAATCTAAGTCAGTGATTTCTGGGTATAGGCCAGCCAATATAGGAAGAGGTCATCCAGGGTATCCATCCCCCTCGCTCTCTACTAGACTAAAAACAGGAACAAGAGAAAAGTGGGTCTTCTTCCTATATCCTTGAAAGAAGTATTTGGCTTAGAATAACATTAGTTAGGGTTTATATAGTACTTTAAAGATGGAAAAATGCTTTATGAATATTATCACATTTGATCCTCATATCAACCCTGGAAGTCAGGTGCTGTACTGTCCCCACTTTTCAGATGAGGAAACTGAGTCAGTTGTTAGTTAGATGACTTGCTGCTCTGTGTCCTGAAGTCTTTAAGTGTCTGAGGCCAGAATATAGAAAGTTAGTCTACATTACCTTCCTTGATTTCCTTGACACTTCAATTCTTTAAACTCAACTCTTTAACATTTTGTAATCTGATCATTTTTGAGAAGTCAGTTTCCATGACTGGATTGGAATCTATTAATCTCTTCATTGCTATATCCATGTATTTTTCTCATATGTCATTCTCCTTGAACTCTCTTTAGCTGCTGATATTTGATTCTAGTAAAATGTAAACTCCTTGAGAGTGGGGATCGTTCTCATATTTTGTCTTTATCCCCAATAGCAAAGTGCCTGAAACAATTTCTGTGGATGGAACTGCTATTTTCTGTGACCTGGGTTTAAGACTCTAGCATCACCTTTGTCCTCACTGAATTCCACTCCTTGTCCTGCCCCCAATCCAATGAGATGCCAAGTCCTGCTAATTCTACCCTTACTGCCTCCACATCTTCTCTCTACAGACACAGCCATCCACCCTAGTTTAGGCCATAACCACATTCCTGGACTATTTAACAGTGACTCAAGTGGTCTCCTTGGGGGAGTCTTTTCCCTCTCCTATCCATGATTCAACCCGTTGACAAAGCCATCCGCTCTAGCCCCATCATCTTTATGTCTCTCCCACTGGAACGCTGGACTCCAACCCTGGATCTACCCATCCATCCATCCATTCATCCTTACCTCCCCACCTCAAAAATCTCTCCCTATTGCCTCTTGGATGGAATATAAAATCTTAGCCTGGATTGTAAGACTTTCCACAATCTGGCCCATCTTTTCCCACTACATTTCACCTGCCCCCATTCCTGCACTTTACATTCAACCATCCCCCATTCTTTTCTTATCTCTGCCTTTCATATGTATTTTCCTTCAGGGTGCTGCCTAGATAACTCCTTCACACATACCCTTTCCCCAACCCCCCAGTGATGGTTTCCATTCCTCAAATTTGCTTGAATCTGTTGCTCTCATACTCCCTAATATGATGCATGTTGTATTATTATTTAAGGGAGGTACCGGTGCTTTATGGGGGTACAATTCAGCTTTTTGGGGCTGATTTTTGTCTTTGTATCCACAATATCTGCATAGAGCACAGTTCCTCCCTGGCCCATTGTGCTGTTGTTGTTCAGTCATGACACTGTTCTAAGCACTAGGGATACAAAAATGGAGGAAAAAAACCAACAGTCCTTGCCCCCTAGGAGCTTAGAATCTAATTTGTTGAGTGTTTTTCAGTCATGTCTGACCCTTTGTGACCCCATTTGAGATTTTCTTGGAGTGGCTTGCCAGTCCTTTCTCTAGTCATTTTACAGATGAGGAAACTGATGCAAAGGGAGGTTAAGGGACTTGCCCAGGGTCACACAGCTAACAAGTGTCTGAGACCAGGTTTGAACTCAAGAAGACGAGTTTTCCTGCTTCCTCATCCAGCATTCTATCCACTACATAAGCTAGCTGTCTTCTCTACACATACACAATAAACCTTTGTTGAATTGAAAGCAAGCGTTTTCTTATTTTAGTGTCTTCCCTAGCAGAGTGTCTTGGACCTAGCAGGTGGCGGATGTTTGTATTCATTCAATATCTTCCCCCAGACTCTAGCCGCTAGGCAAAGGTCAGCAATATAAGGTACTCCATAAGCATCTCATCCACCCTCCCCCATAACTCCCACTCTCCATTCCCCACCCCCAATGAAGAAATTCTACACAGAGAATGCCAGTTAGTGAGTTTAATGAAGGAGAAGGAATGACAGTTGGGAAGCTGGGCAGAACTGCCCACCCCTCCCTCCAAGAACATCTCCTCCTCCCAGAGAAGAGATGATACAAAGTGCCAGTTCTGAGTTTGATGGAGGAGAAGAGACAGTCAGGACCTTGGACATGGCTGCCTGGGCAGTCAGAGGTCAAAGAGGGTAGACATCATTTCTGCAAGGGAGAAAGAACAACAGAGCTGACCATGAGGGAGTGAAGAGCACAGCCTCTGAATCTTTCCCAGTATCAGGCTAGATAGCCTCAGGTAAGTGGGCTTTCTGGAGGCTTAGCTATGTCAACTTTCAGAGTTGGGAGAGACCTGAGAGTGCTTTTTTTTCTTTTTTACCAGAAATGACTTATCCAAGATCATACTGCATTCTGGTGGGCAGGATCAGGTCTCCTGGCTTCCAGTCCAGTACTTCTTGAATTCTACCAGGAGCTCAGACCACAGCTGGACCCCTGTGGGCCCTTAATAATACCCACCCCTCTTGAAGAGCCAAGTCAGATGGTCCATCACTGTCTGTGGTCCTGGCCCAGGACTCGTTCAGAAGAATCACCCTCCTTGATTACCTGCTGTCTTACCTGGCTGACTCATACACTTTTGGATACTATGGAGTCGAGCGGATGCCAAAGCTCTGACCTCCTCCTTAAAACGCCGGTACCCTTCCTTGGTGAGCCGCCACCGGCAGGAGCGAGGACGACTGGTTCCTATTTCTGGGCTCATTGGGGCCTTCTCAAAACTGCCTCGAAAGCAGAGGTTGTGGCGAACAGTGTTTTTCCAGCCCTCTGGAGCTGTCTGGAAAAAGGGGAAGTGCTGTCTGCAGTAGGATAAAAGAAAGAGTTAGCTAAAACCGGTGCCCCAATCTCTCCTTCTCCCTAAAGAGGTCAGAACCCCATCTCTAACCTTTAGCTGTCAGATTGTGGTGTAAAGAATCCAGCCTGGAGACCTGAATCTGAAATCCTACAGGACAGCTAGGTGCAGTAGATAGAGCCTACACTAGCCCTGGAGCTGGGAATGGGAAAACCTGAGTTCAAATGTGGCTGATGACACTTACAAGCTGTGTGACCCTGGGCAAGCCACTTAACTTCAATTGCTTCCAGGAAAATAAAATACCTCCTTCCTTTTGTTGGAGTGTGGAACGTTGCATATGCATAGAAGTTGAGTGTTGGGATTTTGACTTTTTGTTACAGTGATATATTGGGAAATTACTGAACTAAAAACAAAAACCATTCATAAAACTTAAAAACAAACCCAAAACTTTTAAAAAGAAATCTAAGACTCACTTATGGTATGACCATAAGTCTTTATGCCTGTCTGGGTTTATTTATATGTAAAATGGGGATAATATTACTTATATTACTCACCTTTCCAGGATGTTTTGAGGAAAGTGCTTTGCAAACCTAAAACTGCTAGCGGTGTGAAGTTATTCTTGTCATCTTATATTTGTTGGAGTTCGGATAAAAACAGTCCTGGGATATTCTACTAATGTTCTTATGTGGCTAGTGTTCAGCAGACTATTACATAGAGAGATAAAATGATGCCTTTTTGTAACTGAATAACATGTCAGGAAGGAAACATTTATTAAGCCCTTAATATGTACCAAGTATCTGGGATACAAATAGAAGCAAAAAGATATTTCCTGCCCTCATGGAGCTTACAATTCTTAAATTCTAACATACAAAACGGAGATGAAAAGGGAGGGGGAGGGTGGGGAATGAAGGTTCCACTGGAGAGAAAGCTTGCTTTTGAAGTCTAGAAGCCAAGAACAGGGAGGGTAGGGAAAGGATGACCAGTTTAGGTTCCTCCATAAAATGAAGGCCTAAGGAGTAACTCTCTAAAGAGAGAAAGGGGCAGAGCTTACAAAGGAATATTCAAGTTTGAGAAGGACACAAGGTGATAGATGTTCAGGATAAGGAGGCCCCAGGTACTGAGGGAAGATACAGGATGAACCAGTGGGAGAGGCATGATTTTAAATTTAGGAAGCAAGGAACAGGGTACGCTGTAAAGATAAACAACTGTGAAAGATTTAAGAATTCTGATCAATAAATACAATGATCACCCATGATTCCAGAGGACTAATGATGTACCAGGCTAACCAGAGGAGTGATGGACTCAAAGCATAGCCCGAGACATATTTTATTTTTTTTAGACATGGTCAATGAAGAAATTTGTTTTACTTGATGATATGTATTTGTTTCAAGTATTTGGGTCTTTTTTTCCCCATGGGGTAGTGGTGGAGGGGGGACGAGATAGAAGGTAGATTTTTAAAAATCTTTCGAAAATTCAGTTTAATTTTTAAAAGAAAGTTTTTCGTTCCATCTAGTTTGGAAATTTGGAGTATGTGGTTTGAAGATGTCTCTTTAAATTTTTTTTTTTTAGATTTTCACTCATCCTACTAGACAACTGTGAGCATAGGTTTCATCTTAAATGATGTTCAGGTTCCAGTTCCAGTTATTTTTTTTTTTTCCTCTCAGAGATATTTTGTGGCTTGTGTTTGTAATATAGGGATCTGTTACCTGTTAGTTTGTGAAAAACAGTGAGCTTCTCAAATATATATATATATATATATATAATTCTATTCCCTTGATTCTATCTTTTGAGATACTGTAAGTGCTAAATTTTTGCAACCAATATGTTATGTTGCACATTTTCTACCATTTCCTTGCAAAACAAATATATCAATAAGTGAAACTTCCTTAAAGATGTTGTTGTTGAGTCATTTCAATCATGTCTGACTCTTCATGACCCTATTTGGGGTTTTCTTGGCAAAGATACTATTTTCTTTTTTTTCTTTTCCATTTTCTTTTCTAGTTCATTTTACAGGTGAGGAAACTGAGGCAAACAGGGTAAAATGACTTGCCCAAGGTCACACAACTGGTAAGTGTCTGAAGTCAGATTTGAGCTCAATGAGATGAGTCTTTCTGATTCCAAGCCCAGTGGAATCTATCCACTGGACCACTAGCTGTCCAGCCTTAAACATAACCTTTCTATTCTGGTGTCAATGCCCTAGTCTTATATCAATATCATAAACTCCATCTTTTTCTAAAGAGGAATCTTCATGACTCAGTTGATTTAGAGTTAGCTGATTGAGTTCAGGCAGATGTTGCCCATAGAGGGCCTTTTAGATCTCATCTCAGATCTAACCATTTCATTAATTTCATCTAATGGTAAACTAATATCTATTACCTTTGATAAGTCCATTGGCATGTCAACTTTTTCTATTATTTTGTGCAGAAGCATTCATGCAGACATATTTCTTTGGTTGCATTCTGAGAATATCTATCAGTCATCTTTCTCTTTTTTTGATGTGTGTTTTTTGCCTTGGGCATGATGGGTCCTGTATTTCATTAATAGTATCAGGGAATTAAATTTTATTTTTAAAAATGTTTTCTGTCAAGAGCAAGTTTTCTCCCAATCGCCAGAAATCTCTTTACTAAGGATTAGTCCATACAAACCCAACTTGGTACAATTTTCCCTTGTTCATTGAATGAGTGGTGGAGGAGCTTAAGATGGTTAGACTCTTGTGGAGATTTACATTGCAGTCTCAGAGGAGGCTATATGCTAAGAAGCAACAGTCAGAAATGACAGGGAATTCTTGATTATCTATATGTGACTTAATCATATTTTCTTTTCTTTTAAAAATAGTTCTAGTTGACTTCCCTGATCACTGAGTGTGCTATTTATCCTCAATATCAGTTTATACTTGTCCAGGGAACACAAATATTTGAATATGAGCTTGAGCAAAATAAAAATCTGCAACCCCCCCCCCCCCCCGCAAAAAACCCTGTGTTACCCTGGCAAACAAATAATAGACTTCCTGTCTATTTGGCCTTAAGAATCGTATAGCTTTGATGGAGTCTGAATACAGACCAAAGCATACTACTTTTCACTTTCTCTTTTGGTTTGAGTTTTATTCCTCAAAATGTCTAATATAGAAATCCGTTTTATGTGATTGCACATGTATAATCTATATCAGATTGCTTACCATCTCAGGGAGGGGAAATGGGAGGGAGAGGAGAAAATCTGGAACTCAAAAAATTTTTAAAAATATTAAAAATTGTTTTTGCATGTAATTGGGGGAAAACATAATATTAAAAAAAAAGAATCACACTGGAAAGGACTTTCTAGATCACTGATTTTAGAGATAAGGCAACTGAGGAAAATATATGGATAGTTACTAGCTAAGGTGAGATTTGTCAGGTCAACCCCCAAGTCTGTTTCTATTATACTGCTCCCGTCTCAGTTACTGGTCAGTAATTTCACATACTTTTCCTCTGGCTTCCCTCTTCAGTATTATTTGCACTTTATCTCACACATCTTGACTCACTGGTCTTGGTGGAGGAGAAACACTCCTTGTTCCCCATTGTCCCCTCCAGATTCTCCCTCTACCATCATCACTTAGTAACTTCTCCTCTTGGGGGGTTCATTCAGTCCCAATTTATTCCCAACCAAGATTCTGGTAGAGACTATTGGCTAATACCCAGGATATTCTCCTTCCAGCTTAGGCTTTTCTTCCCATTTCCTGCCCCTTATACCAGAGGATTTCAGTACATACATTGAGGCTTCCCAAATACCCTAATCTTCCAAGTTCTTAATCTACTCATTTTCCATTAAGTATTCCTCCACACCACCTCAACTACATACAGAGAAGGCCCTTCCCTTGGTCTGGTCATCATATAAAGTGTTCTACTTCCATGTTCACAAACTCCCAAATTCCTTTAAAACATCATAATCTTTTTTCCCTCCAATTCCATCATTCTCTCTGCTTTGTGACCCCCCCCCCCCAACCCTGTTCCTCATCTTCATCATGACCTTCAAACCTCTCTACTTCTCAGTACTTTTCCAGGCCATCATCCCTGCACTGGTTATTTTCTTCTCTGTTCTCCTGATTCAACTCTATATTGTTCTTGTCCCCATGTCCCACACCCAGAGGTTTGTTGGTAAATATTTAACAACCAGCCTTGGAGGTTGTTGAGGAGGGTGATATGAAATGTATGCAGGCAACGTTTAATCTGCATTAACACGTTCTTAAGTCTAGAGAACCAACAAAACAATAAGACAAGCCTTGATTTGTAGTCATTGACCAATTCCAGAGGTGTAAATGCTCACAATGAAAATTTAATAGTCAGCTCTGCCAGGTCTTTAAAGAGCTGCTCCAGCACACCCATTCAATCAATCAATTGATTGATAAATATTTATTAGGCACCCAATATGTACCAGGAACTTCGCTGGGGATTTAAAAAGAAGCAAAAAAGACAGTCTAATGGGGAGACGATATGCAAACAAATACATAAACATAAGCTATGTATAGGATAGATAGGAAATCAACAGAGGGAAGGCACTGGAATTTAGAGGGGTTGGGGAAGGCTTCCTATAAAAGGTGAGATTTTAGCTGGGAAGTCAGGGAAGTAAGTATAGTTGGAGCAGAGGAGGGAGAGCATTCCAGGCACAGGGAACAATCAGAGAAAATGCCCAGAGACAAGAAATAGAACTTGTTCATGGAACATCCAGGAGGCCACTGGAGAAAAGAATATATACCTGGGAGTAAGATGTAAGAAGCCTGGAAAGGTAGGAGGGAGCTAGGTTATGAAAGGTTTTGAATGCCAAACAGAGGTGATAGGGAGCCACTGGAGTTTATTGAGTAAGGAGGGTGACGTGATTGGAACTGCACTTTAGGAAAACCACTTTAGTGGCTGAAGAGAGAATGGATATGGGTGGGGAGAGACTTGAGGCAGGCAGACCCACCAGTGGGCTATTGCAATAATCCAGATGCAAGGGGATGAGGGTCTGTACCAGAGTGGTGGCAGTGTCAAAGGAAAGAAGGGAGTATGTGGTGTGTGTATGTGTGTGTATGTGTGTGTGTATGTATGTATGTGTGTGTGTGTGTGTGTGTGTGTGTGTGTGTGTGTGTGTGTGTGTGCGCGCGCGCGAGTATGTTCAAGAGATGTTGCAAAGGTAAAATTGACAGGCCTTGGTAACAATTTGGATATGGGGGATAAGAGATAGTGAGGAATCCAAAATAACCCCCAGGTTGGGAGTCAGTGGGACTTGGGAGGATGGTATTACCTTCTACAAGGTGTCCCTAAAGTCTGAACACATAGGAAATCTCATTAACTATGCATATTTTCAAGAAGTGAATGACATTTTCACCAACATTTTATTTAATTAGCATAAATGAGATTTCATAGGAAGACATAGGAGACAATAGGAAATCTCATTAATCTAATTTAATTAATCTCATTAATATGGAAAATAGTCCCCAATAGCTAATGAAAGCTTTTATTCCATATGAAATTGTCATGGCTAAAATTTATGCTAATAAAATGTTGAAAATTTCAGGAGGGACTAGGGGGAAAGATCATGAGTTAAGTTTTAGGTGTACTGAGCTAAAGATATCTACTGGATATCCAGTTCAAGTCTAAAAAGCAGTTGGAGACCCAAGATTGGGTAGAGGTCAGCAGAGAAATTGGGGCAGGAAAGGTAGATATGAGAATGAACAGAAAAGAGATGGTTATTAAATCCATGGGAGCTGATGAGATCAAGTGAAAAGTACCTAGGGAGAAGAGAAGAAGGCCCAGGACAGAACCCTGAGGGTCATCTGTGGTATGAGGATGTGACCTGGTGGAGGATCCATCAAAGGAGACAGAGAAAGATTGATCTGATAGGTAGAAGAACAAAGAAAGTAGTGTACTGAAAACTTGGAGAGAAGAAGGTATCAAGGAGGAGAGAGTGATCAACATGGTCAAAGGCTGGAGAGAAGTCCAGAAGGAGAATAAGGACTGATTAAATATGGCAACTAAAAGATCATTGACTTTGGAGAGAGCAGACACCTTGCCTATCTTCAACCTTTAATTACTTCTGTGATCAACCACCTTCTCTCTATTCATGTACTAATGAATGAAAAAGAAAATCACTAAGTTGTTCTGACTGGGCTCCCAGCAATAATTCAAAGATTCTATTCCTCTCTAATTTATTCACTCCACTACTCACCATAATGGCTATTTCAAACCCTTTCTTTTCTTCTCAGGTCTCTCATGGTACCTTCTTCCCCCGACCCTCTTAACTGAGAACCTTGTTTCATACTTACTCCCTCCTTCACTCTATCACAGAGAAGTAGATTGCAGTTATCCTTTCCAAGGCAAATACCTCTACATGTGCCCTGGATCCCATTCCAAACTGTCTTCTCTTTTATGTCCACTCTCACATAATTTCACTTTCCCCATCTTCTGGCTGTTTGCCTAATGCCTGAAACAATGTCCATGTTTCCTCCAATATTAAAAAATTCTAAGTTGCAACAATAAAAGGAAAGTCCCCATACACACCAAAATATATATGTATGTATATAGCAGCACTTTTTGTGGTACCAAAAAACTGGAAACAAAGTAGATATCCATCCACTGGGGAATAGCTAAGTAAATTGTAATACACGAATGTAATGGAGTATTACTATTCTATAAACAATGACAAATATGATGAATACAGAGAAACATAGAAAGACTGACATGAGCTGATGAAGGGTGAAGCAAGCAGACCCAAGAAAACGATACATAAAATGATTACAACAATGTAAATGGAAAGAACAGCCACCACAAAATAGTCCAAAGTAAGTGTCACTAAATTATAAAGGACGAATATGGCTGTAAAGAAAAGAGACTAAGTGAGAAGGCACCTCTGCTTATTTGTAGATGTGGGAGGGCCAAGAGTATGGAACATTGCTTACGTTGTATTTTCAGACTTTTAAAATTAATCAGTGTTACTATGTTTTTTTCTCTTCCTTTTCCCCCCTTTTTTCCTTTTTCTTTAAAAATATTTGTTATGTAGGGCTACTCTCTGGGAGAGGGCAGAATGATAGAGATATTGGGGAAAATTTAGGTGCTATAAAAACAAAAGCTATCACTAAACATTAAAAAAAAAACAAAAACAAAAACATTTGGGACCGCTATGTGGTGGTGCAGTGAATAGTCAGGAGGACCTGAGTTCAAATCAGGCGTCAGACGCTGTGTGACCTTGGGCACATCACTTAACCCTAATTGCCCTGCCTTCCCCCCCCTTCAAAAACCAAAAAAACCCAAAACACTCAATAAATCCAACTATCCCTACTATCTGCCATCCTCCATCTCTTTTTTAGGGCTAATGCCCTAGAGAAAACTGTCTATAATTTTAACTCTTTTTTTTTTTTGGAGGGAAATTGGGGTTAAGAGACTTGCCCAAGATCACATGGTTAGTTTTTGTGTTAAGTGTCTTGAGGCTGAATTTGAGCTCAGGACCTCCTGACTCCAGGGTCATGCTCTATTCACCACACCACCTAGCTGCCCCCTAACTCTCTTTTAATCTAACTCTGGTTTCTAATCTCATAATTTAACCAAAATTGCTTTCAAAGTTACCAGTAATCTCTTAAACTTTTAATAATTAATTGCTCTTAAGTGACCATTAGATTATGGCCTTTCTTCAACTAATATCCTTCTTGATCTCACTGCAGCCCTTTGATATTGTCATAACCCATTTCTTCTGGGCATCCTCTCCTCTCTAGGTTTTCCCATGACTTTGCTCTCTCCAGGTTCTCCTACCTGTTCTTCTCAGTCTCCTTTGCTGGATTTTCATCCAAATTACACACACACATTTTGACTGCCCCTCAACTGTTTGTGCTAGACCATCTCCTTTGCCTTTTCACAAGCTGTTCTGCATGCCTGGAATGCTTCTCCTTCACCTCCAGGATTCCTTGCCTTCCTGATTCAAGATTCAACTTAAATTCCAGTCCTTTCCATTGTTAGTGCTTTCCTTCTGAGATTCTCTTCTATATGCTATTATGTATATATATACACATACATATACATATATATGTATATGTATATATATGTATTTAAAGCAAGTGGGGTTAAGTAACTTGCTCAAGGCTACACAGCCAGTCATTATCTATGTATGGGTGCTCATTTTCTGAGGCTGGGACCGATCCCGGGTCATCCTGATGCCAAGGCCGGCACTCTTACTCACTGCGCCACCTAAGCCACCCCTATTACAGATATTTTATAGAATGTTTATATATAGAATATATTATTTAGAGTAGAATATATTTACATATTATTGTTTAACATAATATATTAGATATAAATATTCTATATGATATTTTATATGTAGACTATATAGTATTTAGAATAGACAATATTATTTACATATTAAATACAAGTATTTTATTATACATTACTTAGTATTACAGATTATAGATGCTTTATAGAATATGTGTTTTATATGTAGAATATATTTAGAATAGCTTGTTATTTAATACATTATTATTTTATATTCTATAGAATATATTCCATATATAGAATATACATATTATATTCTACCATTTATATCTATATACAGTTATTTGCATTTTGTCCCCCCCATTGGAATGTAAGCTCCTTGAGGACAAGGGTCATATATCCCCCAGGACTTAGCATAGTAATAAGCACTTGTTGACTGACTTTCCTTAATAAAATCTACTCTCAAGAAAGAAGCCAGTGCTCATTCATGTGAGATATAGCCAACTAATAGGTCTTAGTTTGTTCTTGACAACTAAAGATAAATTGTATTTTAACCTGGGACAAAGATTTAACCAAAGAATTGAAATCTCTGTTGGGAATTTCAATCATGTTTGAGCCTGGTCTCTTCCCAGCACAATGCACAGAGGGTCACCCATTCTGTTTATTTATGACACCAGGGCAGTTGAAGGACAAAAGCCATCTATCCTGGACCCCCTCCTCCATTCCTACTCTGCCCTCTCTCCCTCCTCACCCATATGCTGGGTACATACCGGGTGAAATTGTAGATCTCCTGGACATTGAGTCCTCTCGAAGGGCTGTTTTTCAGTGCCAGGGCGATTAGGTGACAGTAATTAAGGGGGGGTCTGGGCCACCGGGCCCCTGTTTGGGTGCCCACCTGTCGCCGACAGCCTCGGAGGGATATCATTTTGTGAGATCCTAAGAGGGTCATGGAGGTATTCTCATCTTTTTCCTCTTCTGTGAGCTAAGAGAGCATAGAGAGGAAGGTGCAGGGCTAAATTTTGGGACTCGGTTTGCCTTAAACACCTCTCTCCCCTATTTCAGGTAATATTTGTAGGCTTCTAGGACTTCAGGGCAGGCAGTAACAAAAGATTCTAACGCAGAAAACTGTTCCCTCAGGTCAGGTATGGGACCATACATGGGATGGATATTGTCTAATGGGATGGGGTAGCTGTTAATAATTTCTTATCCCCGCATTAGGGCTAAAGACAGAAATAGGAGGCTGAGGATATTTCCTAATTTTATCCTGTCTCTAAAGGGACAAGAATAACTGTATCCATACCTCTTTTTGGGGGGTGGAGGCCTCTGGATGCTGGCTGGTGGAGGCCTGGAGCTGCTGGCTGGTGGAGGCCTGGGGCTGCAAGCTGTCTTCTGAGAAAGAGGTATTTTCTTCCTCTTTAGGGGATGGAGGGTTATGGACCAAATCTGTTTCATTTGAAGTCTGCCTTCCAACAGGAGGACATACTTTGTTGAGATCCACCCACATCCATAAATTAGGCTCCAAGGGAGTATCTGCATAGAATAGAAAATTTGATGACCTCTGTCAGACCTTACCTTGCCTAGTACTACTCAGCAATGCCACCTCTCCAACTTCCCCTTGCCAAGCTTACTATCCTTTCTAAAGTACTGATCTTCCTGAGGGTACCTGAGAGGTCAGTTCATAAACATTTATTGTTCTTGAGTTCTTTCAGTTCGCTCTAACTCTTCATGACCTTGTTTGGGGTTTTCTTGGCCGAGATAACGGAGTGGTTTGCCATTTCCTATTTTACAGATGAGGAAACTGAGGCAAACAGGGTTAAGTGACTTGCCCTAGGGTCACACAGCTAAGTGTCTTCCTGACTGGTTCCAAGCACAGTGTTGGGCTTAAGGAAAATTAATTATTAGCAATGGTTAATATATAAAAAAGAGGCAACTAGGTGATTCAGTGGATAGAGCACTGGTTCTAGAATCAGGAAGACCTGAGTTCAAATCTGACCGCCAACACTTACTAGCTGTGTGACCCTGAACAAGTCACTTAACCTCTGTTAGCCTTAATCCACTGAAGAAGGAAATGGCAAACTCCAGTATTGGCATGTCCATGGGGTCATGAAGAGTCAGACACAACTGAACAACATGTGCCAGGCATTGTGCAAAAAGTGCTAGGGATACAAAAAGAGGCAAAAGACAGTCCCTGCCCTCAAGGAGCTTAAAATCTAATGGGAGAAACAAATCTGCACAAACAAGCTATATGCAGGATAAATAGAAAAAAGAAGGAAGACACTAGAATTGAGAGGGGTTAGGAAAGGCTTTCTTGGAGGCAGCTAGGTAAGTGCTGGACCTGGAGTCAGGAAGACTCATCTTCATGAGTTCAAATCTAGCCTCAGACACTTACTAGATGTGTGACCCTGGGCAAGTCACTTAATCTTGTTTACCTCAGTTTCTTCATCAGTAAAATAAGCTGGAGAAGGGAAAAAAATGACTCAACAACAGGAAAGGCTTTCTTTAGAAGATGGGGTTTTAGTTGGGACTTAGAGCAGTGCTTGGCACACCAATAATGGCTTAATAGACATTTATTAATTGACTGATTGATTAAAAGGAGCCCAGGGAAAGCCTCAGTAGGAAAGTATTCCAGGCATTGGGGGTGGCCAGAGAAAAAATGCCCAGGAGTAAGAAATGGGTGTCTTGAACCGCAAGGATGCCAATGAAACTGGATTGAATAAGTAGGGGAGAATAAGGTGAAGGAAAACTGGAAAGGTGGGGCGGTTTGTGAAGGACTCTGTCCATCAAACGGAGGGGTTTGTATTTGATCCTGGAGGTGACAGGGAGCCACAGGAGTTTATTGAGTAGAGGAGTGATGTAGTTTGGACCTGTAGTTTGGATCTTTTATGAAGATCGATTGAATTAGTGGCTGAATGGAGGATAGATTGGGGTAGAGAGTGACTTGAGGCAGGAAGACCCACCCACAGGCTATTGCAGTAATTTAGTCCATTAAATTTGGTCTATTAAATTAGATATTTAATTTTCTGTGTGTTGACAATAGCAGGACAATAAAGTACAACTTAAGACATCCTGACTCCAGGTGTAAGATGATGTTGCAGGCCCCAGGGTGGGGGCAGTGTTAGAAAGAAGGGGGCACATTGGAGAGATGTTGTAAAGGTGAAATCAACAAGCCTTGGCAATAGATTGAAGGCGGTGAGGGATAGTGAGAATTGAGTATAACACTTAGCTTGAGAGCCTGGGTTTTGGTTTTTTTTTTTTTTCATATCTGATCCTAGTTTTGGTACCTAGTGATTCGGTCTCTTAGGACATCCTGACTCCAAGGTTGTGAGACCTTTTCTTTTAAAATTGACTGTGCCACTGACCCACTTGGAGCCAGGAAGGGCTTGATGGGTGGCTTTTTTTTTCTGATAGAGCAGGAGCCAGAGAGGAAAGTAACTGAAGCCAGGGAAAGTAGATAAAGGGGCAGAATGATGGGGCATGTGAGAAAGGGAATATTGGCACGAAGCCCTCTACCCCTGCCTTCTTTCACTGTGTACCTACTCACTTTTTTTTGGAGGCAATGGGGTTAAGTGACTTGCCCAAGGTCATACTCCAGGGCTTGAGCTTTATAGACCCACTCTACCTAGCTGCCTGACCCCATTCCCCTCACCTTTTAAAGTACAACTCAAGTGCCATCTCCTCCTAGATATCTCTAGATCTCGATCTCGATCTCTCTCTTTCTCTCTCTCTCTCTCATCACTTTGACCTGTATTATTCAAGTGATCAATGTTTGTGTCTTATTGTATCCTCCCCTTACCCCCTCATGCTCACCCATATCTGCTCTATCCCTACCCCACTTTACCCTATCCTTCCATTGTGCCCCCTGGAACCCTATTTCTATAGTTAATATTGTTGCTGTTGCCCTTCAGTCATGTCTGACTCTACATGACCCTGTGGACCATAGGATATCAATAGTGTCCATGAGATTTTCTTGGCAAGGATACCAGAGTGGTTTGCCATTTTTTTCTCCAGTGGATTAAGACTTGCCCAGAGTTACACAGCTACTAAGTGTCTGAAGCTGGATTTGAACTCAGGTCTTTCAGATTCCAGAACCAATACTATATCCACTGAGTCACCTAGTTGCCTCCTTTGTTAATATTAACCATTGTTAATAATTAGCTTTCCTTCATATGAGGTCTGTAGTGTCTTTCCTGGAAATCACTTTGTATATATTAGATATTTAATTTTCTAAGTACAATATTATGTCCCAGAAGCAATAAAGTATGCCTTTTTGAGGGAAGAGACAGTTTCATTTCTGCCTTTGTATCCCAAATTCCTGGCACATAGTAGGTACTTATTAAATTCTTATGAATTGAGTTGCCTGCCTAGTGATTAACTTAGCGCTTTATACACTGAGTGTTTGCTATTTATATATGCAATATGGGTGTTTGCTTTCTTTAGGGAAAGTAGTCTTCTCTTAGTCATCTGAATGCTTTCCTGGAGATCGAAGACCAGGATTCACTTGTCCTGGACAAAGGTGATTTGACCCACAGTGAAATACCCAGTAAATGGTGGCTGATTTTAGGTTTTCTTTTCTCCAAGTCTGACCCAGGGGGTATATCCTTTAGCTTTATCTCTATTGTTCCAAGCAAGGCTGCCACTCTTGACTACCCACCCTTACACCAATCCCAAATTGGGAAACTTGGAATAAATTAGTCAACAAGTCTATATTGAGCACCTGCTGTATGCTAAGCATTAACCTGGGTCCTTGAACTTTTTTTAAAATTAAAAATAACTAATATAATTAGTTTCTTGTGGAACTTTATGTATTTTTATTTTATGCATTTAAAAACATTTTGAAAAGGGGTCTGTAGGCTTCACCAGACTGCCTTAGGGATCCATAACATAAAAAGGGCTAAGAACCCCTGATCTTGAGGGTTTTTTAAGGTCTCTTTCCTTCAACTGTTTACAATTAAGAGAGACAAGATATTAGACCCACCTGAGAACCAGAGGAGAAGCAAATATTTCAGTGCTAAGTGCTAAAGTACAGAATCTAAGTGCTTCGGGAGGTTAGGAATGGGGGTGGGGAGGGCTGAGAACTTGGAGATGTCCAGAAGCATTTAAGTACCAGGCACTGTGCTAGTGCAGGGAGGAATGAAAAGAGCTCTGAGAAGATCTGGGTTTGAATCTTGTCTCCAAGTTACTTTAGTTTTCTTATCCAGAAAATGGGAATGATAGTATTAGTACAGTACCCACCTCATTAGATTTTTGTGAGGATCAAATGATCAAACTTTGATCTTAAAGCACTCTATAAAAGTTAGCTCTATGTGATTATTGCTACTTTTTGGGCTAGAAGGGATTTGAACATTTGTTGGGCAGGGGTGGGGGTGGGAAGAGGTTTGACTCAATGACCTCTAAGTTCCTTTTCAACTCATTGCCTATGTTTCTGGGGTCATGAGAGATACTGAATCCTGTAAGGGGTCATGTCTGCTCTCAGTGAGAACAGGAAGGGAGACTGTGAGAGCTGAAAAGGACTTCAGATATAGCTAATCAACTCATTTTACAGAAGAGCAACCTGGCCCAGATCTAATAAGGCTGGCCACAGACTCTTATGGGTGGAGGGAATTCAACTGCAAATTATATATTAGGCAATATTGTCAGTCCCTGCCCTCACAGAGTTTATAGTCTAGCCACTCATACTCACTGTCTACTACAGTTACTTACACTGTGTCTAGGAAGTTTGTCCAAGGTCACACAGCAGGAAACAAAGCCAGGCTTCCTGATACTCAGGACAGGATTTTCTTTTTTAAGATGTGAAGGTTCAAAAAAGTAGGAGAGGGTAATGGGTCAAGAGGAAGTTTTCCTTCCTTTCACCTCTCCTTTCTCAAGTAATCTCACTTTCCCTAGCCCCATGATATCTTCCTTCACTCACTGGCCAGACTGCTCACTCACCTCTTGGTAGCTGGTCAGTGGTGGTAGCTAGCTTCAGCTCCTCATTCATTTTCCAGTCCAGCAGACCTGGGATCTTTCCATGTAGGCTCTCCCAGAACTCACGATTCTGGACCTTTGGATTCATTTTGGGAGGAGAGAGGAGAGAAACATAGCTCCAAGCAGAGCTCCAGCCCCTTTGGCCTCTGCCCTTAGCTCCACACAGGTGGAGGGCAAAGCCTTTAACTTCTCAGTATTTCAGAGTCAATCAAACAAGCCCTCCCTCCCTCCCTCTCTCTCAATCCCAGTTGGTCCATCCCTGGCTTTTATTTTTTTGTAGTGTAGGAGCCCTAGGAGCACTGAAAATCCTCAGGCTATCTGGAAGGGAGAATTAACAAGCTTTTATTAAGCTCCTACAAGGTACAAAGCACCTTTAGGAATCTGGGAATACAAAGTCAATCAACAAATCAATCAACAAACATTAAGTGCTTATTGAATGAAATATTCCCTACTCTTAAGGACCTTACATTTTAATGAGGGGAGGCCACAAGTACATAATAAGCATATACAAAAAAATGTATATAAAGAGAATAAATAGAAATAAACACAAAGCTGTTAAACATATCATAGGCAGGAAAGGCACTAGAATTTGGGCCAGGGAAGTTTGCTAGCCAACCTTGGGTACTTTGGGAAATTTGCCAATTCCTTACTTATGTCCCTCACTAAAGTACTTCCTTCAAAGAGCCCAAAACTGAGGTCTGCAAGGGTAGTAATATATACCTTGCTCCACTCCTACCAATCACCACTTAGGAACCTCCTCCCCATGCCCACAAAGAGGGAACGTCTCTAACACATACACCAGAGATGGGGTTTTCCCCATACGAAGGGAAAGCTGGGAGAATCTTGAGAAGCTATCAGGCTTTTGAAGGACCACCAACACCCTGCTCTCATTAACAGCCCACAGGTATAAAGAATATCCTTTAAGGGATCTCTTTTGGACATCTCAGTCCTTTCCCCCTTCTCCTCCCTCTAGTTTGAATGCTGAGTTATCACATAATTGCTCATTTGAAGTGGCCTTTCTTAAGGGAGAGAAGAAGCAGATCAATTGCTCTAATTTTGAAACTCGGACAATACCCATGGAGAGCCTTCCTTTTATCTGCTGCAGTGAGTGGCCCTAATTTACAGGACCTGAGAAGGGGGCCAGGAAAATGCTTTTTGGTAAAAAAAAAAAAATACTTGGTTCTATGGAGAGAAAAGAACAGAAGGAAGGCCAATAAGGCCAGATAAGCAGAGCAGCTTTGAAAGGCACTGGTTGATCTCATTATACACATTTTTTTTTAAGGGAAGCTGTGTGTAATAGAGATGAGTAGTTTCATACTTAAGCCTCTTTTCCTATCCCATTACGAATATGCAAGTATAGCCAGCAGTAAGCATTTGTTAAATATCTACTGTATGCTAAGCACTAGGCTCAGTGCTGGCCATAAAAAGAGGTAAAAGGCAATCCCCTGCCCTCCAGGAGCTCCCAATCTAATGGGGGAGACAATATGCAAACACATCTGAACAAACAAGCTATATAGAGGATAAATAGGAAATAATCAACAGAGGGAATGCATTAGAATTAAGAGAGGTTGGGGAAGGCTTCCTGTAGAAGATGGGATTTTAATTGAGACTTAAAGGAAGCCAGAGAAGCCATCAGGTGGAGATGAGGAGGGAAAGCATTCTGGGCACTGGGGACAGCCAGAGAGAATGCCCAGAGCTAAGAGATGGAGTGTCTTGGGAGAGGAACAGCAAAGAGGCCAATGCCACTGGATCAAAGGTGAGGTGCCAAGTGTAAAAAGACTGAAAAAGTAGGAGGGGACTAAATATGAAGGGTTTTGAACACCAGACAAAAGATTTCATATTTGATCCTGGGTGTAAGAGAGAACCACTGGGGCTTTTGAGGTGTGGGGGGTAGGTGAAGTGCTCAGACCTGTGCTTTACGAGAATCATTTTGATGGCTGAATGGAAGATAGACTATAGTGTGGAGAGACTTGAGGCAGGCTATTATAGTCATCCAAGTGTGTGGTGATCAGGGCCTGCACGGGAGGATGGCAGAGTCAGAGAAGAGAAGGAGGCATATTCAAGAAATATTGCAAAGGGGAAATCAACAAGCTTTGGCACCAGCTTAGATATGAGGGATGAGAGATAGTGAGGAATCCGGAATGATTCCTGGGTTGGGAGCCTTCGGGACTGAGTGGATGGTATTGCACTATATAGTAATAGAGACATTAGGAGTAGGAGTGACTAGGCTAGGGAAAGATAATGAGTTGGTTTTAGATATATTGAGTTTAAGATTTAAAGACCTATTCTATTTGGTATTTAATTAAAAACATTTTTAACGATAGTTGGATTCCAAGGACTGGATTTTTCGGATGGACTAGTCCCACCTCCTTCCAGCTCCTAAATTGCCTCTCCTCTCCCTTTTTGGAGGTCCTATAATAATGACCCCTTTGTCATGTGTTGGAATTACCTTTTAAGGGTACTTTCATTCATCCAACAAGCATTGTTAAAGCACCTACAATCTCCTAAATTTCCTCTACAGACCTCTTTTAGTGCTTACTCTGCCCTCCTGGTGTGGAGTTCTCAGTAGAACTTAGCAGAGATTGGAAGCTCTGCTAAGTTCTACTGAGCTCGAAGACTTCTGATTTTTGGTCAGTCTGAGAATCAGTCTACAGGTTATCAACAGAAAGTTGATTGGCCAGGAGGTGATACACTTTTGTGGCCACAGCAGCTTAGGAAGATCACCTTCCAAGGCTTAGAACTGGTCAATTTCATCATTCAGTTTTCACAACAACCATATGGAGCAGTGTGTGTTGTGTTTCCCATTTGGAAGTGAGGAAATGAAAGCCTAGTGAGTTTTTTGTGTAAGTAATTTGTGTCTAAGGACAATCAATCAATAGGGCAGCTAGGTGGGAGAGTGGATAGGGCACTGGGCTTAGAATCAGGAAGACCTGAGTTCAAATCCAGCCCCGGATACTTATTAGCTGTGTGACCCTAGATAAGTCATTTAATCCTCTTTACCTCAGTTTCCTCATCTGTAAAATGAGCTGGATAAGGAAATGGCAAGCCATTCTAGTATTTTTGCCAAGAAAACTCCAAATGGGTTCACAAAGAGTCAGACTCAGGATGGCTAGGCAGCGCAGTGAATAGAGCACCGGCCCTGGAGTCAGGAGGACTCGAGTTCAAATTCGGCCTTCAGACACTTGACACAAAAACCGTGTGACTTTGGGCAAGTCACTTAACCCCAATTGCCCTCCAAAATGCAAAAAAAAAAAAAAAAGTCAGATGTGACTGAAATTACTCAACAACAAAATTAAGCAAGCTAGAAAGCACTGATTTACCACCTTCCTGCTATATGCTATCGGATGAGGATACAAAGAAAAAAGGTGCACAGTCTATGTCCTCATCGAGTTTATGGACTGACAGCACATACCTACACAATATACACAAAACACAGGTAAAGCAGGTAAAAAGTAACGTTGGAAGAAAAGGTACTGGCAGTCAAAAGCACCAGGAAAGGCCTCATGAAGTTCTTGAAGGAAACCTAGGATTCCAAGGAGGTCAGAAAGGGAGAATATTTCATGAAATACTGGTGAATAGAATCTGGATTCTCTGAAACTTGATTCAGGACTCTTCTACTGAGCCTAGGAAGCTGTCAGCACTTGGGTGGGTGGGTGGGTAGAAGGGAGCCTAAAACAAAATTAATCCCTTCGGTTCTTCTGATTTGGGACAATCAGGCCTGAGGGAATGGGGGTCGAGAAAGAGAGAAATCAAGGTTAAGGCATAGGCACCAAACACTGTCTCCTCCTCTCTCCAGTAAACAGGCTTCTTAAGGGGAGGTCTTCAATGACATCATCTAGCTGTCTTCCAACCTAAAGGTGCTTATTCTTTAACGTGAAGTTAATCCTTACAAAGCAGATTGACCATGGGATCCCAAATCTACAATTAGGCTTCGTATTGACTTAGAAAATCACAAATTAACATTATCTATGTTGTAGTATATTTTTACTTAATTTGTTAAATATTTCCCAATTACATTAATCTGGATCAGGCTATACCCCAGAATTCTGGGGGCTGTGAATTTGCTACTTCTGTTCTCATCAACTCCCCTAATTGGACAATTGAGGAAACTGGGGGCAGAGAGGCAATGTCTTACCCAAAGTAACCCAAGTAGCAGAGAGAGGATTTCAACCCTCGTCTTCTGACCCCAAACCCAGCTTTCTTTCTACTGTACCACAATGCCTATTTTGACCTTTTATTTTTTTCTTTTAAAAAAATTCTTGGTGGCTAGGTAGTACAGTGAATAGAACACCAGACCTGGAGTCAGGAGGACCTGAATTCAAATCTGACCTCAGACACTTAACACAAAAACTAGCTGTGTGACCTTGGGCAAGTCATTTAACCCCAATTGCCCTCCAAAAAAGAAAAAAAATAAATTAAAAAAATTCTTTTTTTTACTAACAAAAAAGAGAGAAAATTTCTATATACAAAGTAAAACAGAAAAAGGATTGTATGTATGAATGTCAAGCTCTATTACATACAGCTTGCTTTTAAAAATATTATATAATAAAAATTCAGTTGTGCTTTCTGTCTAGCTTTTCTACTTCCAAACTTGCTTCTATTCTGTTTTGTTTTTTTTAATATTTCATTAAGGGGCAGCTAGGTGGCGCAGTAAATAGAGAGCACCAGCCCTGGAGTCAGGAGGACCTGAGTTCAAATGGGACCTCCAGTACTTGACACAATCACTAGCCAGTGACCTTGGGTAAGTCACTTAACCCCAATTGCCTTACCTTCCCCCCCCCCCCCCAATATTTCATTGACTACTTTTCTTTTTCTTTTGGCAACATGTAACTTCCTTCTTGTCCCCAAATCCCCCACCTCTAATAAAAAAAAGTATAAATCAACACAAAGTGTGGCCAGCAAGCCTCATTTTCTATCTACAATAAATGGGGCCCACTAATCCATATACAATCATCCCTGGGTGGCTTATATTGACTTGGTTTTAAAATGTAATATCTTTTTTCTTGTATTTTCATTTATCTTGTTAAATATTTTCCAAATACATCTTAATTTAATTCAGTAGCACTGGGGAATGGTGTGGGTTGTGATCGGTGTTATTTAATACCTCTATTCTAGAGTCATGGTTAGTCAGTGCATCAACCAGTTCTTAAATCTGAGGGTTTTTTTCTTTGTAATATTGTTATTGCATAAATTATTCTCCTGGTCCTGATCACTTGACTCTAAATCAGTTCATACAACTCTTCCAAATTTCTATGAAACCATTTACTATCGTAATTTTTCAGCCATGCCTGACTTTACAAGCACATCCTGTTTTGACCTTTTTAAAGTTTGTAAAATACCTCTTTCTCAAATTCCCTCATCTGTAAAACAGGAGGAAGGCAGGGAGGGTAGGATTAAGCTATGGTGTCTTGAAGAGGTAAATCCTAAAATGAGTCCCAAGAAAAGTTGATTGGATTAAGCAGAGTAAAACTCCTTCCTAGTCTCTCTCTCTTCCGTTCTCCCCTATTCCATATCCAGGTACCTTTCTCTATCTTTTATTTCTTTCTTTCATTCTTCTCTTACAGTAGTCCTCTCATCTCTATTCTCCATATAGTCTTTAACCCTTAGCCTAATCTTTAATCAGTGGTTCTTAACCTGGGGTCCCAGAACATCTTTTAAAAATATTTTGATACTGGGGCAGCTAGATGGCGCAGTGAGTAGAGCATCAGCCCTGGAGTCAGAAGGACCTGAGTTCGGATCCGGCCTCAGACACTTAACGCACACAAACAAAAACCTAGCTGTGTGGCCCTGGGCAAGTTACTTAACTCCAATTGCCCTCCAAAAAGCGCAAAACAAACAAAATATTTTGGATAACTTTGATATCTGTGGGCCTGAAGTCAGGAAGATTTATATTGATGAACTGAAGTGTAGCTTCAGACACTAGCCTGTTTACCTCAGTTTCCTCATCTGTAAAATGAGCTGGAGAAGGATATGGCAAACCACTCCAGTATCTCTGCCAAGAAAGCCCAAATGGGGTCAAGGAGGGTTGGAAATGACTGAATGACAACTTCTGTCTACTGGGTTGCCTCTCCCCACCCAATATCTCTCCTTTCAGCCACTCCTGTTCTTTTAAAACTCCATTCATTCCTGCTTGCTTCTTTCCTACCAGACTCCTTGTTTCTTCTAGGTTTTACCAACCTGTGCTTCTCTTTCCTCAGACTTCCCATGCCCCATGGGTCAGGCTAGGGGGCTCTTGTGAACCTGTCCCACAACTCTAACTGCCCTTCATCACTGAGTTCAGCCCAAGGATCAGGACATTTGGGTGGTCAACCCCCCAAAACTTTGAACATAGGGGAACACTCAAATTAATAACTTTTTTTTGGAGGGCAATCTGGGTTAAGTGACTCATGTCTGAGACCAAATTTGAACTCAGATCCTCCTGACTACACTGTGTCACATAGCTACCCCTCAAACTAATATTAAACTTTTTAAACATTGAATTGAGGTTGGTGGGGAGGAAGGGACTTGACAGGCAACCTGGGAGCTTGTGTTCTTGTGGCTGTAGTTAACCTCATCTTAGTCTAGGGTGGGAAAAGCTCTGCTGGTTCTAGGGTTTTGCATTTTGAAGGTGCTGAAGAAGGAGACTCAGGAGACAGAGGTGACATCCATACTTTATTACAGGAAATTAGCTGAGGAGGAAGGTGGATGGGTAGCACTGATCTGGGAAGGGTGTGCCTGGGGCAGAGGGGGTAGAGCCAGGCTGCAGAGAAGGGAGGCTAAGAAGCCTGGGCATACTAGGGTCTAGGGAGAACTAATTTCTTTTACAATTCCAAGATTCTATGGGAAGACTGGGGTAGATAGGGGAAGGATCTGGGGATGGGAGTGGGAGATTTAGTAGATTGTAAACTCCTTAGAGTTTATCTAAACATTCTATCCCCACCCCCCCTTTAGTTCCATATGTGCTTGCTTTTGACCTTAAAGAATGAGAGACCAATTGAATGGAGGAGTGTGGGGGAGGGGGAAAGAATTGGGGGAGGAGAAAAAAATCATGTGAAGGGATGAGGTGAATCAGGGCCAAGTGCAAAGGGAATGAGGAAGGCTGTCAGGGGTTGGGAGGGAAGACTGAAGCGTTGGGAGTAGAATCTCAACACCGCCCCCCCTGCCCCAGTTCTGCTCATCTCTGTCTCCAAAGACTACCAGCCTCACTCAGAGCCTTATTTTTGAGCTCCCAGGGCCAGAGCAATGATGAAGCCCACGACCAACAGGAACATGGCAACAGAAAGCAGGACGGTGATGACTACCATGCCCCCGGTGCGTGCCATGCCCACCCCCAAGGTCTCCACTTTTCTGCCTGTTAAGGTCAAATGAAACAATGTATATAGAGTGTTGTAAAGCTGAACTCAATATTCCCTTGTGGGATGAGCAGGGTTGGAGGCTGAAGGGGTGGGGGAGGGTGTGTGTGGATTTCCCCTGCCTGGAGCTCCCTCCGACCCTCAGACCTGGGAGGTGAGACTGGGGCAGAAGCCCAGAGCCCAGAGCTAGGCCCATGGCCAGGAGCTGGGCGTGGGAGAGGTTACTCACGAGGCAATGTGGCCATCCGGACTCTGTTACTGTGTTCTACAGCATTTCCTTTCTCCACCGAGTAGGAGACACTTGGAGGGAAAGGGGAGTTTGGGGAGGAAGGAACTCAGTGAGTGGCTAAGGTGTTGGAGGAGGGGAACATAGGTCCATGCCGTTCCCCTAGACTTCTCTCTCTTCAGAGATCCTGGCTGATCTGTGCCCAGTCTCTGGACTCTCCTCCAACTACAACAGTGTCCTCCTCCCTCCAGAGCTTTCTGCCTCCCCAAAGGGCATCCATCCTTCCCACTGCCTACAGAAACACACCATTCCCCTCTCCAGCCCTTATTTTCCCCCACTGGTGCTTGCCTCTGCCAGGTAAGCCACCTACAAGTAGCTGGTCCCAGGTACCAGGTTGGTGACTTGGTAGGCGGTGAGCCGGGTGACGGTGAAGCTGCCGCTGCTGTATACCACACTCACCAGGTCCCTCTGGCCTCGGCACGGGGTTACTGTAAAGTTGTGTGTTATTCCTGGGCAGGAAGAGGGGACAAAAGGGGTAGAATCAAGTTGGGAGATGTGGGGTTAGGAACAGAAGAAGGGAAGGGGCTACCCAGGGGAAGGAAGGACTCTGGGGGTTAGGATGGGGTATTCAGGGGATGGAGGGACTCAAACCTTTGGTTTCATTCACTCTTCTGACAGTCAGAGAGGCTTTGCCTCCTGTGAGGTGGCAGGGGGGTAAGGCAACCAGAAGGCTCTCTGCTAGGGCGGGGGACAGTAAGCCAGGGAGACTGGAGATGTTGAATTCTATAGGAAGGCAAAGGAGGGAAGGCTTGATGGAGAAACTGAGACCTTAGGGAAAACCCCAGCAAGACTCTAAACTATATTACACAGCCCAGGCCTTGTACTCCAAACCTCCCTTAACTTCACTTCAAAGGAACCAAGGGCTCTGGCTTCCATCCTGGACCCTGGCATTCCTTCACAGAACTGTGATGGACAGAGCCCTCGGAGGCAGACAGCGTCCAGCCAATGCCCACCTGACCACCAGATGGCAGACTTGGGCCACTCTGCCAGGGTAGACTGAGAAGGCACAGCAGGTATTGGGATTTAACTCTGGGGATACAGAACATAAGATCTAGAACAGAATTCTGAACCTGACAGTTATAGATCGTCCCTGTTCCTCCCATCCTCCTCTTCTAGTTTGAACAGGATACTGGAGGTGCCCACTCTCATTGGACAAATACCTGGGTGCCCAGCACCTGTGTATCCTACTCAGTACTCAGTATGGTATCCTATCTACCTCCTCCCCACCAATGCCAGTGCAACTTCAGAGCATCTCTGGTACTTCTAGCCCCACCCTACATGAAATGAAGAGCCATCTCCCCTGAGCCAGATACCCCAATTCCTACCCCCTCCAACCCAAATTGGGGCAGGATGAACCAGGACCTGTAGCCCCGAGATCCAGCAGTACCAGCAGAAGCAGGGTGGGCATCAGAAAGGACATGGTGAAGGGACTGGGATCTGGCAGTCTGGCTTGTCCCTGAGGCATGGACTGCCCAGGCCCTGGGGTGGCTGATTTTGTCTGAGTTATGGGAGGGGCCAGAGGGGGAATCTTGCCTAACCTGCCACCTCTGCCCCAAGAGCCTGTAGGGGCCCCTGGACTGGTTTTTCTGGAAGAGGAACAGGCCCTGAGGTCCTGGAAGGAGGGTGGGTGGGACTTCCCAGGCTCCTGGCAATGATTTACAAAGTCTCAGGGTTGGAAGGGATTTCAGAGGTCATCTAATCCAACTTTTCTCTGGCAACCCAGCCTCCAGAGGTCATGAAAACCTCTCTCTGGTGATGACCACTGCCCCCTTCTACTACCTCTTGTGGGCTTAGCTATGGGGTAGGTGACTGCTAAGGAGCTAGGTGCTATAGTGAACTTAGAGCCAGGAAGAATTGAGTTTGAATCCTGACTCAGTCACTTAGTGGACTGTGTGACCCTGGTTAAGTCACTTGACCTTATTCAGCCTCAGTTTCTTCATCAGTAGTATGATGATAATTCACAAGGATGTGAATGTCAAATGAGAAAATGTATGTAAATGCTTTGCCAACCTTGAAGCTCTATATAAATGCTAGATATTATTCACGCTAGTAGTGAGGATAGAATGACTGATTCCTAAAGGGTCCATCTGTGTTCCTTTCCTTCTCTGTTAACTCTCCTGGAGTCTGACTCCTCCTAAGTGCAGTCTCAGATATGTGGGTACTGTAGAAGTTCCTGCCCATGAAATCAGGCACTTCCATGTGTCTCCTCAGGACCTGGCATGTTCATGCTGATTTGGGTCCCTGGGGCTGTGGGTGTTTTGATGTGCCCAGGACATCAGGCATGTTGGGGCGAGTTCCAGTGTTCCCAGGTGCCTTGGTACTATTAAATTCAGGGAGATTGGGACAGGGTTCCTTGGGGACCCCTGAAATAGGCACAGAAGAATCTGGACTGGGGCACAGTATGCAGAAAAGTGAGACAAAGAACCTAGAGAAGTCAAATGTGCCTAGATGAAGTGGCATGTCCAGGTCTGTGCCATCCCCTGGAGTGGGGAGGAATAGAGCTTTCTCTGAGAGGCAGACTGACTCTGACTCTGAGTACCCCATTCCCTTTTCCTTCTGTAGCTCCCCACAACTTCCCACTGCTCCCTCCCCAAGGGTCCAAGGAGAAGGTAGCCAGGTTGGGCTGTTCAAACTGCCTGTGGCTTCTGGACTGAAAGGAAAAAGGAAGGGGGATCAGGAAGGGAGACTGATTCTAGGTAGGGGCTGTGGTGAAGCTGCCCTCTGGAGCAACCTGAGAGATGGAAGGAAATTCTGTTCTGTACAGTCAGTTATTTTAAAAAATTGATTTACATATGGAAGAGAGAAAGATCCCACAGGAGGGGGAAGCCATTCTGTTCTACCTCCTTCGTTCTTTGCTCAGTTTCAGGACTGAGGGGAAGGAGCATAGGTCTAAAATTTGGCTCAGGATGCTCCTCCTGGAGACCTTAACTGTGAGAGATGCCACAGGATATCCCAGAGAGAGACCCCACGTGCACCCTCCTTTTAACAGAGGGGAGGGGGAAGATCCATTCCACTCCATTACCTCACCCCTGCTTCTCCATCCCACAGACTTTCCCTGGAATCCTTCCCCGGTAATGCTGCTCTCAGTCAAGGTGATGACTGTCCAGTGATGATATAATAGGGGGACAGATCTCTGGGTTAGGGGGAGGGGAAAAGGAAACAAAAAAATGGAACCAGCAGATAAAATAGGAGAAGGAGTCTCAGACTCAGAGATTGAATGAGAGCCTGGAGCTTTGTAGTAAGGATTAGGTTCAAACCTGATTTTGGACACTTTTTCTGACCGCATGGTGACAGTTTCTCTCAGTGTCATTTCACCATGTGGGGAGTGGGGATCACATTACCTGTAGTACCCAGCTTATTGGGCTGTTGTGGAGCTCCAAGGGGATAATGGAGATTGCTTTTGAAAGCTTTAAAGTAAGCCTGGGTGCTTGGATTTCCCTGTTAGAGAGTGGGGATCTACCGTCTCTTAAAGGTTTTGGTGGAGGCAGCTTCCCTAGGCCTCCAGGTGCACACAGTGAGACATCTTTAGGTACAGCAGCCAGGTCCAGAGCCTATCAGTTCCTTTGACTCTGGCTCTAGAGAGAGGGACACTCCCAGCAAAGCCTCTGATTTATTTTTGTAGCCTTTTCCCTGCTTGTGTGCTCTTTGGTACCATTTCAGGCTTTCCGCCCTTCCTCCAAAGGAACTAGTAGGGTCATACATATAGTATATAGTGTTTGAGAGCCAGTATGGAGTGGTATAAAAATATAAACAACCTGGATTTGTTTTGTTTTATGTTTTTTTTTATTGGGGTGAAGGAGGAGAGAGGGAGAGAAAATACTTTTTTGTTCATTGAAACAAAATTTAATTGAAGAAAATTTTTAAAGATCTCAATTTGGAGCTAGAGGACCTTCATTTGAAGCCAGGCTCTGCTGCTTTACCTGTGTGACCTTGGGCAAAGTTCCTCTACCTCTCATGGCCTTTGTTTTCTCATCCATAAAATGGGATAGGGAAAGAAAAGGTTGGATCTGAATGACCTCTGAGGTCCCCCTCCCTGAGAAGGGAAAGAACAGGGCTCAGCCCTGCCCAGTTAGCAAATGAGAACCGGGGTACCTGAACCATCCTTTTGTCTTGAGAATCAAGGTCCACAGTGTATGGTAGGGGAGTAGAGAGATGACTGTGTTGACCACAGAGCTGGAAGAGGGGCGTGGTAAGGCACGAAGAGACATCTTAGAAGCCTGTTCTAGAAGGCTGAGGTCCAGGGCTCTGTAGTGGCAATGGGAAGAGGCTTAAGGGGCTGGACATAGATGAAAAGGCTGGGTTGCTATGAACCCCTCCTCCTACCATCTCTTTAAGTGTTCTGAACCTTTTCTTTTCCTCTAAGTCCATTTCAAATACATGCACACCTGTCATGTAATTGTGAAATGGCTAGAGCCCTGGGCCCCAAATCAGGAAGACCCAAGTTCAAATCCAGCCTCAGACACTTAGTAGCTATGTGATACTAGGTAAGTCACTTAACCAATGTTTGCCTTAGTTTTTTCATCTGTAAAATCAGAATAACAGTAACAACTGCTTTGAAGGCTTGTCATAAGGATTAAATGACGCAATATTTATAAAGTGCTAGTAGGCACTTAGAAATGTTTATTTCTCTCCCTTCTTCCCCTTTTTCTTTCTTCTCTCCCTCCCTTCCTTCTTTCCTCCATCCCTCCCTTCTTCTCTCCCTTTCTCCCTCCTTCTCCCTTCCCTTCCTCCCTCCCTCCTTTCTTCTTTCCTTCCTCTCTCCCTTCCTGCTTTCCTCTCTTTCTTCCTCCCTCCATCCCTTTTCTCTCCCTCCTTTCTTCTTTCCTTCCTTTCTTTCTTCCTCCTTTCCTCCTTCCTTTTCTTCTCTTTTTCCCTCCTTTCCTCCTTCCTCCCTTCCTTTCTTCCTCCTTTCCTTCCTCCCTTCCTCTTTTCCTCCCTTTCTTCCTCTCTCTTTTCCCCTCCTTTTCTCCTTCCTTCCCCCCTTCTTTCTTTTCTTTCTCTCCCTCTCTCTCCCTCTGTCCTTCCTTCTTGTACATGGGACACATGTACTTCAATTACCTGACAGTCAGTAAAACCTGGGTGACAGTTAGCTTAGGGTTCTCATACACTGAGAAGGGGAAGAAGGACCCTGGGAGTTCAATGTGACTCCCACAGTGATGACACTATCCATGGTAAGTTCAGTATGCCTCCCACCCCCCAAGGTGATGCAGAAACAGTAACCAGTTACTGTCTGGTGACCCTTGAGAAGCAGTAGAAACCCATGATAACCAATTACAGAGTGACTATTATCTTCTTGAACTGTGCATTCAGACTCCCTCCTTCTCAAAGCCATGCCTAGAATATGCTCCTAGCCTTGAATGAGATTAAATATGTAAAGTGCTTAGGAAGCCCTAAAGTCCCATATTCATGCTACCTATTCTGTTACCTCTGTCTCTTAAGTCTTTCCTGATTCCCATTGTCATATGTGCTCTCTCCATCCTTAAATTACCTGGTACTGTATTTATCTCTATTCATGTTGTATCTCCCTATGTACAATGTATAGACTTGCAACATGCTTGTTTTGTGTTTCTTTTTTTCCCTTACTCTCCCATGTCTAGCACAGTTGGTGGTGCTTAACATTTTAATCAGTGATGTGGATAAAGAAGTAGATGATGTGCTTATTAAATTTGTAGATGACAAAGCTGGGAATAGTCACTTCTATGTTCAGATAGAGTCAGAATCTAAAAAGGTGAGGACAGGCTGGAACATGGGACCGAATCTAAAGAGATGGGATTTAATAAGGATGTCTCATACTTGGGCTCAAGACAGTAGGACAAGATGGAGAACCATGATGAAATGGCAGTTTGTCTGAAAAATAGCAATATCTGACTAGCATATAGACAGCACTTTATAGAGATGACTTCATTTGTACCTTACAACAGGTATAGTTGTTTCCATTTTTTAGATGGAAAAACTGAGGCTCAGAGATGCTAGGTGAGTCATCCATGGTCATACAACCATTAAATAAAGTGGGATTTTGACCTAGACCTTCCTGAATTAAAGTCCATCATTCTAGCCTACTGTATCCATTTGAGCATTTTGTTAGTTTGTAAGCTAAATATGAATATGACACAACAGCTTAATTCAATATTTTTCCCTTTTAAAATATTTTAATAAGTATTTGTAATTTCTCTTCCATCGCCCTCTTCAACTGAACAATTTTAAAAAAGAAAGGAAAAAAGAACACCCTTATAAAAAGTATAGAAAGTCCAGAAAAACCATTTTCCATATTGACCATGTCTGAAAATATATGTCTCATTCTGTACTTTTTAAGCCTATCAGCTCTCTGGCAGGCAATGGGCAGTGTGACTCATCTCCACCCTTTGGCTTAAGGTTTATCATTGTATTGAGCAGAGCTCTAAAGTTGTTTTTCTTTATAATGTTATTGTGTAAACTGTTCTGCTCACTTTACTATGCATCGGTTCATAAAGTTCTTCCAAGTTCCTTTAAAATTGCCCATTTTGTCCTTTCTTATAACATAATATCCCATTAATTTATATACCATAATTTGTTAGCCATTCCCTAGTAGGTGAATGCTCCCATAGTTTCCAGTTTGGGGCTATTACAAAAAGAGCTTCTAGAAATGCTTTTGTACATATGGATTCTTTTCCTGTTTGTTTTCTCTCCTTGGGGTGTAGGCCTAGTAGTGGTACAGCTGGGTTAAAGGGTATCCATAGTTTAGGGAACTTTTGGGCATGGTTCCAAACTGCTTTCTGGAATGACTATACCAATTCACAGCTTCACCAACAGTGCATTAGTGTGGCTATTTTCTCATAGCTCCTCTAACATTTGTCATTTCATCTTTTGTCATCTTGGCCAATCTGATGGGTATGAGGTGGAAACCTCAAAGTTGCTTTATTTTGCATTTCTTTATTTGTGATTTGGAATACATTTTTTAATATATTGTTGATAGCCTGATTTCTTCCTTTGAAAACTGCCTATTCAAGGGGCAGCTAGGTGGCACAGTGAATAGAGCACCGGCCCTGGAGTCAGGAAGACCTGAGTTCAAATTCTACTTCAGACACTTGACACAGTTACTAGCTGTGTGACCTTGGGCAAGTCACTTAACCCCAACTGTCTTGCCTCAAAAAAAAACAAAAAAAACAAAAAAAGAAAACTTCCTATTCACATCCTTTAACCATTTATCTATTTGGAATGGCTCTTATAGTATCAAGAATTAGGGAGGTGTTAGCATTTCTATACTCTGCTCTGGTGAGACCAGCTAGGGAGTATTATGTTTAGTTCTGGATGTCTCATTTTGGGAAGGACATGTATAAACTGGAGACCATTCAGGAAGAGGGCAACCAGAGTGAGGAAGGGCCTTGCAACCTGTATAAGTCTCTCTCAAAAGGAAGTAAGGCTGTTGTGTCTACATAAGAGAAGGCTTGGGGAATGCTGGGTGGAAGACGGGGAAGATATGTTATCTGTCTTCAGATATTTGGACTAACAAATAGAAAAGAAGACTAGATTTTTGTTTGGCCTTAGAGAGCAGAATTAAGTTAGATAAAGGCTTGATATCAGGAGCAATTTCCTAATCATCAGAGGTGTCCAAAACTGAGGCTGCCTTTGGACATAGTAGGTCCTCCCATATTAGAGGGTCTTGGAGCACAGGTTTGGTAGCAATTTGATGTTGCTGGATGGAAGATTCTTAGTCAGGTATAAGTTGAACTAGATTGCCTTTGAGGCCCCAGTCTACAATGTGTTGCATACAGTAGATGTTTAATAAATGTTGAAATGAATTGAATATCTCCTAGGGGCGTTTCTATTTTAAAAGAGTACCTTAGGGAAAGGTCATTGTGTAACTCAAAGATATAAATGTTGGTATTTCAGTTATCTGTGGGGGGGATTTTGGAATAAAGCTGTCCCTGCTGGGAGGCTGGTGAGGGTATGCAGTTACCCACCCTCAGTTTAGCTACAAGCTACTAGAAGCAGATAATGTGTGGGTGGGGGAAGAGAGATCTTTTATAATAATACAGATTTCTATAAAGCTTTGCAAACTGCTTTCCCCACTACAACTTTGTGAAGGATATAGGGTTAGTATTCATTTTGCAGATGAGAAAACTGAGGCTCAGAAAGGTTGCTTGATCAGATTACCCCCACTTTACAGGTGGGGATACCATTGCTCACAGAACTAATGGGACTTACTTAAGGTGGAACTAGTCAGAGTTGAGGGTAGTTTAGGGCTGAGACCCGAATGCATTTCTTCTGATCACAAATCCAGTGTCCTTTCCCCTACATCATGCTGCTTAACTGAAATGTAGCAATGGGTTGGTGGGTTGAGTGCTTCTCATCCTGCATCTGATCTGGGGGAACTCAGAGTCTGGGGCTGAGATGTGTGGGTGGGCTACAGATTGGCTCAGGTCCTCTAAAAGGAATAGAGGGTTCTGTTCCTTTAAGCATCCCACTCCTCATCCTCCCCCCTCTTCGCTACCCCTAGCCCTCTCTGGGTTTCTGGAGGAGCAGAGACTTGGAGCCGTCTTCTCCCTGCCCTGCCGGGCTGCTCACTCACTGCTCCAGAGGCTGTGCTTTGCGGTCTCCATGGAAACCATTAGTTGCTAAGCAACTGGAGCATCATCTGTGCTGAGCTCTCGCATCTAATTATCCCATCACAGTGGCTGAGAGGGGTTTGGGGAGCCGGGAGGAGTTGGGTGGGGGTGAGGCCAAGCAGAAGAGCAAAAGGATAACTCTTTTAATGGAACTTATTCATTGACAAGACTGAAGTCATTTAAAGACACAGAGCCTGTTCCTATGGGGGATTCCCTGGAGTGCTTGAAATAGGACTGCATTCCTGGGGTTCCTGTCTAAGCTCCAGCCTCTGTTTAGGATCTGGTTTTCCTAATATCCATCTCTGTTCTCTCTTCCCCCTCATACCCCACCACCCCCAACCTCATCTTTTCCCTGCTTATACTATTCTGCCAATAGGTGAGCAGTTGTAGGTGAGCAGTTGGGCCTTTCTGGTACTCTGCCCCTTACCTTTCTTTTTCTGGATTATAAGCGTTTAAGGTTTGAGAGTTGGAAGGATCCTTGGAGATTGCCTAGTCCAGCCCCTTCATTTTACAGATGAGAGAACTAAGGCCCAGAGATTCAAAGTGTCTTGCCCATGATCACAAAGGGAAAAGTTACCCCTGGCCAACTACTGCAGGGAGAGAGCAAGAGCTCATTTGTAGTTGATAAATTAATTGTGTGTCTGCTTGTCCTGAAGGGGAGGTGGCAGTGTCAGCTCTTGATGGGGACCATTGCCCTCCTACTGGTGAATATTGTCTTTGTGTTTCCCCCAGAGTCTAGTGCAATGCTTTGCCCACAATGAAAATGCTTCACCTTTACCTTAGTGGTTTAAGGCATGCAAATTCTTTGAGGCAAGTAGGAAGTAATATTATCCTCATTTCACGGATGGGGAAACTGAGTCTTAGAGAGTCATGGTTCTCACCTGTCTAGGAAGTGTTGGGGCCATTAGTATTCATTATTCCACTCTGCCTCTGTGACAGGGTCCTGTGAATCAAAAGCCCTCAATAAATGCTTTTTTAATAGCAGCTGCTCACATTTACTTAGTGATTTGAGGTTTGTAAAATGCTTTTCAGAATAATAATAATAGCACTTATATAACACAATAAGGTTTGCAAAGCATTTCAGATATATTATTTCATTTGATCCTCACAACGATTCTAGGAGGGAGAAACTATTATTACCCCCATTTTAAAGATGAGAAAGGTTAAATGACTTTCCAAGACTCAAATCTGGGGTCTTGCTGACTTGCCCAACCCTGGATATATCTGTGGAGCCAGCCACCTAACCATGACAACCATGGTCAGATAGGTAGGGGAAACATCATTTAATAGCTCCATTTTACAGATGAAGAAACTGAGTTTTGAAGAGTATATGGGACTTACCTGTGATCACACAGCTACTAAAAATTTCTACCAGCGGGTGGCTAGGTGGCGCAGTGAATAGAGCACCTGACCTGGAGTCAGGAGGACCTGAGTTCAAATTCAGCCTCAAACACTTAACACAAAAACTAGCCATGTGACCTCAGGCAAGTCACTTAACCCCAATTGCCCCCCCAAAAGCAAAAAAATTAAAAAAAATTTTCTACCAGGATTTAAAACACAGCTCCTGACTTGAAATCAAAAGTGTTCTTTCCATTATAGCAATGAATTGATAGAATGCTGTTGTTTACCTAGCATAAATTGCTTTAGTTTTCTTAGTCTTATTCTCTCCCCTTATAACGCTGTGAGGATTGTAATGTGTGAAGTGTTTTGGGCGTATCACTGTCAGAATAGAAAGGCTCATTATCACTTCTACATTATATTGAAAGGAAGGGGCAAAGGAAGAGAAGCTTATTTCTCTGGACCTTAGTTTTTTAATCTGTAAAATGGGGGGGGGGGTAGACTAAGTGGGCTCTGAGGATAATGAGTTTATAATGGGGGGAAGGGGGAAAATAACGGACAACTTGCCAATGTCAGATTTATAATCTTGTAACACTGATCCAGGACACAGAGCTGGTCAGTCCACAGGGACTACGGTGGTGGGACTAGGGGAGGACCCTATAGAGATTTCCTCCTCTGGGGACTAGTAGAGGCCCCATGACTGAGTTTCCCTTGCTTTCTGATAGGCGGGTCCCAAGTTTAAAGATCCCTCCAAACTAAAGGCTCCCTGACTCCTAGTTGCCTCTTCCCAAGCCCACTAGGCTCCTCCCCTTGTGTTGGGGGTGGGGACAACAGATTCTCATAGGAAAATTTTCATAATTTCATTTTAGAAGCAGCTAGGTGGTACAGTGGACAGAGTGCTAGAACAGGCCTGGAGTCTGGAAGACTTGAATTCAGACATAGCTTCAGCCTCTTCCTGGCTTCGTGACCATGGACAAGCCCCTTAATCTCTGTTTACCTCAGTTTTCTCAACTGGAAAATGGGGACAACAGATAGCCCTGCCTTACAGGGTTGTGAGGATTAAATATATTTGTAAAGCACTTTGCAGAGGGCCTGGCATGTAGTAAATGCTATGTAAATACTTATCTATTGCTTCCCCTCTTCCTCCTTAACCTCACAATAACCCCTGTGATGTAGTAGATGAGGGATTTGTTACCCCCATTTTCCAGATGTGGAAACTAAGGATCTTTGAATCATAGAGTTGGAAGGGTCATTTAATCAAACCTCCTTATTTTTCAGATGAGGATACTGAGTCCTGAACTAGAAGTCCCATTGGGAAAGGGGCAGAGGTCTGAAATGTGGTCTTAGAATATTCAGGCACTCGTAAGAAATGATGAGCAGGATGCTTTTAGAAAAACCTGGGAAGACTTACATGAACTGAGGCAAAGTGAAGTGAGCAGAACCAGGAGAACATTGTACACAGTAACAGCAATATTGTATGATGATCAGCTATGAAATGACTTAGCTATTCGAAGCAAAACAAAGATCCAAGACAATTTTGATGGACCTACAGTGAAAAATGATCTCCACCTCCTTGGAAAGAGCTGATGGAGTCTGAATGCAGACGGAACCATACTGGGTTTTTTTGTTTGTTTGTTTTGTTTTGCTTATTTTCTTTTCACAACATGACTAATGTAGAACTATGTTTTGCTTGACTTCACATATATAACCTTTATCAAATTGCTTGCCTTCTCAATGAAGAAAGAGGGAAGAAGGGTGGAAGAGAATTTGGAAGTCAAAACTGTAAAAAAAAAGATTAAAAATTATTTTTACAAGTAAAAGAAAGTTTTGTTCATTAAAAAAAACAAAACATTTAGAGACTCCTCAAGCAAAAACCTCCATGAAGTGTTTTTACCTATTTTTTTGCCTAACCCTGATTCAGAGAGGCTCAGAGGCCTTATGAGAAGAGACTAGGGTTAACCCCTTCTGTTCTGTCCTGTTCTAGGGAGAAAGGACTAGAATCAACACCCATGGCTTTGACTCCCAAAGAACCCTATATATGAAGTCAAATCCAAACTCAGCAACTTTTTGTTGAGTCCTTTTAGTTGTGTCCATCTCTTTGTGATCCCATTTGGGGTTTTCTTGGCAGAGATACTGAGTGGTGAAGCCCACCATTAAGCCCCTTTATATATTTGTCTTTTATATATTTGTCTACCCTATACCCTGTAATAGCTTGAAACAGCTTAAGGCATAGTCTTGGGTATTGCCCAAGGTGTAGTCCCAGGGTTATGGTACAAGTTTATCTTAAGGAGATACCACCCTGTTCTGTTCCTGCTGGCCAAGCAGGGTCCCCACACCCTTTACCCCGAACATGACCCCTAGCCTGTCCCCATTACCCAATAACCCTTTACCTGTACCCTCCACCCTGTTCTGGGAGGAACCCCTTTCCAGGAAAAGTTGCACCCTTGTGCAAATTAGCCCTGAGCTATAGATCAAGCCAATGGCAATTCTTGGCTTCGGTGTGTCATTGCTTATGCTAGTTCCCTTCCCCAATTGTGGTTTTTGTGGTTTTAGCCTTTATAAGCACTGTATGTACCCCAATTCAGGGCTGCCTGATTTGAGTGTATACTCTAGGCAGTCACTCACTTAATCAATAAATCCACACCTAAATTTACCTTGAACCCAGGTCTCAGCTCGCTCTTATTTTCTGAACAATAGGTCACACAGCTAGGTGCAAGAAGGGGCAAGGCAAGATATGGGGGCCTGGGCAGTATAGGTCAGGCATGTGAAATACACACAGTCCTGACTCATTTGGACAATTTGGGACTGAGCACCCCTAGTTACATACCTCAGTTCAGGGCTTCAGGTTTATCTCCCATTTCATAAAGACTTCACATGGAACTCCTGTGGGAGCGGGGAGATACGTAGATGATGATAGACCATGGAACATAGGTCCAGAAGTAGAGGGACTTCTGAGGCCACCTAATCCAACCTCTTCACTTTAAATATGAGGCAACCTCTAAGGTCCATAGAGGATAAGTGAATTATCCAAGGTCACCCAATAAGGGAATATGAAACAGAACTGAGATCGAACCCAGGTCCTTATGTTAAATTAAACTTATCACTCTTCCTACTGCACCATGATGCTTCCCTTGGGATTTTTATGTGAACTAAGGTTCCAGAGTGGCAGGAGGAAAAACATGGTCAGAGCAGAGTGGGGGGGGGGGGGAAGACTAGGTAGGAATGTGCTGATGGAGGGACAGGATTGAGGAAGACAGAGGTAGTGGGGTTGCATGTCTGAGGGGATGGAACCATGGGAGAAGGAGCTTGGGGGCTTGTGGAGGTGAGCCAGTAAAAGTGGTGGATACATTTGGAAGCAGATGAGGAGTGGTTCTTCCTATGGGCTCCCCCATCCCCCCCCAGCTACTCTTCCTCATTCCATCCGAGGCCAACAGAGGTAGGGCAGCCCCCTCCCCTTTCCCTAGAGTCCTTCTTGACCTCCTTCCCCATCAGTTAGTGGCTCGATAGCTTCTCTGTAGGAGGGGAGGGGAGGAACCCAATGGGGATGAAGGGGGCGGGGTGTTCTAAGAAGTCCGGTCGTGCATGTAGGAGAAGGTGTGAATCAGAGGCGGCAGGAGCAGTGAGCTGACTGCTAATGAGCCTGCTGTCCATGCCTGCAGAGGAGAAAGCCCATCCTTCCCTTGCCCCTGTCTCTGTCCCCATTCCTGTCCCAAGAGGTTTGGGAAAACATAGATGTGTTTGCAGAGGCCACAGCGGGTCACAGACCTGCCCTCCACCCCCAGCACAAACATGGGTGACCTAAATCCAGGCATCCCTCCCTCATGCTGCTCAGTGAACCCAAGGTGCAATCCCAAGTCATCTCTGGGGTAGCTCACAGCCCCTTTCAGAACGTACGAGCTCCAAATCTAGTCTGTTGGGAACAGGAGTTCCCTGTTGGGGCTTGAGAATTGCAGAAAGGCTATACATCAAGCAAGCCTAGATCACAACCACCCCCCTCCAACTCCAACCCCCCAACCAAGAGGGAAGGAAGCAGGGTTCGTTGGCTCTACTTGGCTGCCCCTGCGGATGCCCCCAACTCTGACTGCCTGTCTCCCTTGAGCCCTGTTTGATATGCACATCAGACATCAGTGCCCTTTGCAAATCTGCTATTTGTACAGAGGATTGAGGTAGGGGGGAGGAAGGAAGGGAAGGCAGAAGACAAGAGATACAAAGACCCCTCCTCTTTTGTCTCCTCCCTTCCTCTGCCCTCCTCTTTTCCTTCGGGTCCCTGCGGTCTCTTCCTGCAAGGACCAGGACCCTAATTCCAAATACCAACCCACAGTTCCAGCCGGGGGAGGCCATCTCCTTAGACACAACACAGGTATCCATCCATAGGCATACACATAATCTTTAGTCCCTGATACTTGTGTCCTATCTCTAGTCCTTAGGCTTTCTCTAAGCTCAGGGTCTCTGAGACCTCAGAGCAAGAAGCATGGCCAGGAAGTGGATTGAGAGTGCAAAGGTATGGAGATAACCCCAAGAAGGGGAAGAGACTAGTGCTAACTCTACCTTCCTAGCGACAAAGGACTAGCACTAACTTCTCTTGGTTCTGACCCTAAATGACCCTTAAGTGACTTACTGTCATGGAAACTCCCCACCCAGCCTGCCTCTTGGAAATCTCTAGAAGCAGTGGAACTCATCTTTGACGTGGGCTTTGGGGAGGAGGGGAATGCCAGCCCGGGACTTCTCTTCCCCTGCCTGGTTTAAGGTGCCAATAAGTGGTGTCCAGGAAAGGCTGGGAAGACGAAAGAGCATTTACAGAGGGATGAATAGTGAGGGGTGAGGATGTCTAATTCTTTAAAATTGTCCCTTGAGAGAGGGCTTAGGCAGCAGAGTGTGAGGGAAAGGGACACAGGAATGGGAAGAAGAGCAGTTAGGGCTCTTGCCCCAACCCAAAACTCTGGAATCGGTTTATTTGGAAACCTGAACCATCTGTGCTGCTTGCCCAGAGTCCTCCTGGAGGTGCTGGGGAGGAAGAGGAAAGAGCTACTGGGCCTGGTGGCCCAGACTCCTGGGAGTATATCCGCCCTGGCAGGTTTGGGAAAAGTAGATGAGAGCCTGGGGTTGTGCCAGGGAGACTGAGAGTAAGGCTGCCTCTAGGTCTGCTCAGGAGAAGTGCTCTATGAAACACCCCCTTCACATTCCTCCCCCCCCCATAATCCGATTTATACTCCTACTCCCTCCTCTGGACCCATCACCATGGCAACAGTTTTCTCAGCTGCACTTCATCAGTTTCCTAGAGAAATCTCTTCTTCTTTCTTCCCCCTCCTCTCTCTCTCCCTCCCTCTCTCTCTCTCTCTCTCTCTCTCTCTCTCTCTCTCTCTCTCTCTCTCTCTCTCTCTCTCTCTTCCCCTCTCCCTCCCCCTCTCCCCCTCTCCCTCCCCCTCTCCCTCCCTTCCTCCTTCCCTCCCTCTATCTCTGTTTCTTTCTCTCTCTCCCTCCCTCCCTCTGTGTTTCTCTCTCTCTCTCGCTCTCTCTCTCTCTCTCTCTCTCTCTCTCCCTCTCTCCCCCCTCTTTTCCTCCCTCTCTGTTTCTTTTTCTCTCTCCCTTCTCTCTCCCTCTCATTCTCTCTCTCCCTCCCATTCTCTCTCTCTCCCTCCCTCCCTCCCTCCCTCCCTCCTTCCCTCCCTCTGTCTCTCTTTCTGTCCCTTCTCTTTCCCTCTCATTCTCTCAATCCTTCTTTTCCTCTGTCTGTCTCTTGCTCTTTCTTGTTCTTTCTTCCATTCCCCCCTTTAAAATATCTCCTTCTGTATTGCAGTTGATTTTTCCGTAACTCCCCTTTTGTCGCTCCTCCGCCACCTTTTTCTCCACATGGAGACTCTAGAGCAATGACTGCCCCTTGAGATGGGATTGCAGTGGGAGTTGGAGGGGGTGGGAGAACCTGGACCTTGGGACCAGCTGGGACACTGGCCCTGCAGATGGAAACCCCCAGGAGCTGTCAGTTTATCTCAGTTTTCTGCTTCTCTATGCCCTGTTGGCTCCCTCCCTGCTCCTGGTACAGAGGAGTCCCCAGATGCCCTTTGGGAGGGCCCAACCCCATGGCTTTTACTATGCTCTGGCAGCCAACTCAGAGCTGGGGAATCTGGGCAAGCCCAAAAAAGGGTTTGTGTTTCTGGTTGGTCCTGAGAGAGAAACACAGAGCCCTGATGAAACAGGGACTGAGTACAGCTGTGGTCTCTAAACTTTGAACAAGGATGCTGGGATGTGGAAATGAAAGGATAAAGGGCCTCTCTGACCAACACAGCCCTGAATGAGTAGAAGGGGATGCCAACCTTTGGAGAAGAGAGACAAACAGTACCCTCTCCCTAAAGTCAGAATCAGTCAATGAAGATTAACTGAGCTACCAGAGGGAATAAAAATCTGTTTCCCTCCATGGCTTCTCATCTTCCTCCCATAAATGACTGTAGGTGTTTCCAAAGATTGTCTTAGTCCCTTCTCATTACCTATACTCTATCCCTCTGTTATCTTCAATTATCATCATTTTGAGGATGGGTCTCATAGCTTTAATTCTAGCCCTGACCTTTCCCTTCCTTCCCCTGCCCCGTTTTGTCCCTCCCTTTTTAAAAGGCAATTGGGATTAAGTGACTTGCTTAGGTTCACATAGCTAGTAAGTGTCTGACATCAAATTTGAACTCAAGTTCTCCTGACTTCAGGGTGAGCGCTTTATCCACTGGGCCACCTAACTGCCTCTCAGCCCTAACCTCTCTCCATCCTCTTTGTGTCTCAATTCAATTCAACAAACATTAATCACATGCTGTTAACAGCACTGTGCTAGGTACTGGATAAGATACAAAATTTCCGTGTGTCTTTACCCTCAAGGATCCTGTCTCTATCTGGCTATTACATATTTCCTTCCAGATGTCCCACCCTTGCCTCAAGCTTGTCATCTATTTAAACTTTAAAGAAATATTACTTTTATTACTAATTTTTGTTTTTATATCACCTTCATTTCTGAGTATATATGCTTCCCTGACCTGCCCAGTGAACCATCTCTTGTAACAAAGATTAATAAAGAATAATCAGTTCAGCAAAATAAACCAACAAATCAGCCTGTGACATGTTGCACCCAAGCTCTCTCTCCTCTTGACTCTTCTCAGAAGATAAATCAAGTTTGTCTTCAAAAACCAGAGTCGACATTCTCCCTCCCAACACTAAACCAAACCAGGTCCCCTTCCCAGCTTCACTTAATCAATCAATGACAGCACCATTCTGGCCTCCCAGCCTTAAAACCTTGCTGTCATTTTTGATGCCTTACTGTCCTCTATCCTCTGTATGGGATTAGTCGTTCAGTTTTGGGGGTTCATCCTTTGAAATGTCTCTCATATCTATCCCTTCCTCTCCATACCCATTGTTGCCAGCCCAGGCCAAGTCTTCATCATTTCAAGCATAGATTACTTCAGGGACCTTTTGGCAAATCTCCTTGCTTCCCATTTCCCCCCTAAGCCATATTCCTTCCTCCTCGAAGGTACCAGATTAAGTCAATTCTCATCATGACACTTAAAAACTTTGAATGGATCCCTTTTTTCTAGACAACTGGCTGTCCAGGTCTTTTGTGATCTGCTTCTGCCTTACTTGCCTAATCTTACTTCTTTCTAGTCATTAGCACGTGTCTTCTGCTTTAGAAAGGTCAGGATTCTATTTCCCCTAAGATGTTGTACCATCTTCCTGCCTTCCTGAATGGCCTTCTCGTAATATAGGCAATGTGGCTCAGTGGATAGAATTATGGGCCAGAAGACAGGGAGACTGGGGTTCACAATTCACCTCAGACACTAGCTGTGTGTCCCTGGACAATTCATTTAACTTATCTTAGCCTCAGTTTCCTCATCTATAAAATGGTGACAATAATACCTACCTCACAAGGTTGTTGTGAGGATCAAATGAGAGAACATGTACAGTATTGTGAAAACCTTAAAGCATTATACAAATGCAAGCTGGTATTTTGAATAAATATTTGTTGAATTAAATTGCTCATATTCCCTTCACCATGCTTTTCCATTACCCCTCTGCCTATCAAAATTGCATCCATCCTTTAAGTCCCACCTTCTTAGTAAAGTCTTCCCTGACTACCGGCTACCCCAGCCTTCATTAAAAGTCACTCAGTGGGGCGACTGGGTGGCACAGTGAATAGAGCACCAGCCCTGGAGTCAGGAGGACCTGAGTTCAAATCCGGCCTCAGACACTTAACACTTATTAGCCATATGACCTTGGGTAAGTTATTTAACCCCAATTGCCCTTCCAAAAAGCAAAAAAAAAAAGTCTCTAGGTAAGCATCTATTAAGCACTATCATGTACCAGGTACTGTGCTAAGTACTGAGGATACAAAGAACGTCAAACAAAACCCTCAAAAAACCAGTCCCTGTTCTCAAGGAGCTCACACTCTAATGGGGGAGAAAACAAACAAACGGCTACATACAAACTATTGTTATAGTTCCAGTCATGTCTGACTCTGCGTGACCCTGATTGGGGTTTTCTTGGCAAAGATATTGAAGTGGTTTGCCATTTCCTTCTCCAGCTCATTTTACAGATGAGGAAATTAAGGCAAACAGGATTAAGTGACTTGCCCAGGGTAACACACCTAAGTGTCTAAGACTGGATACGAACTGAGGAAGATGAGTCTTCCTGTCTTCAGGCTTGGCACTCTATTCACTGTGCCACCTAGCTGCCCAACAATAAACAGAGGAAAGATACTACCATAAAGGTGGTTCAGGAAAGACTTCTCATAGAAGGTAGGATTTTAATTGAGAATTGAAGGAAGCCAGGGAAGCCAGAAGGCGGAGAGGATGATAAAATTCAAGTCATGGGAAGCAGCCAGAGTCTAGAGATAGTGTCTTGTTCAAGGAGCAGGAAGGAGACCGATGGAGCTCATAGAGGAGTAAGACTGGAAAGGTAGATAGACCCAAGCTGTAAAGGACTTTGAATGCTAAACATAGAATTTTATATTTTTAGTATAAGAGAATGTCAGAAAAACTGGAAGGGACCTTATTTTTTGTCCTATCTTTTCCTTTTTTTGACACTTAACATGACTTTAATCACTTCTTTGAGATCTGAAAAGGTTTTACTGAGGGGTGTGATTTCTATCATGCAGATCATAAGCCTTGATATAGATTTCATTATTTGCTGTGACTTTAAAAGGTCATCGGAGGCAGCTAGGTGGCTTAATGAATAGAGCACCTTCCCTGGAGTTGGGAGAACCTGAGTTCAAATCTGGCTTCAGACATGTACTGGGCAAGTCACTTAAAGCTGATTGCTTTAAAAAAAAAAAAAAGGTCATTATCCGGCAGTCAGTATTCTAGCGCTAAGTCTATCTGAATTTAGATACTCTGGTTGAGGAACAATTAGACCCCTAATCCTGTGTAGGGCCCACACTGGAAGCCTGTTCAACTTGGTAGAGTCTGCTAGATCTTAGGTTCCCTTGGTATAGCTTCCAAAGTCTGGGATCCCCTCTCTACCACAATGCGGCAACAAAAAGAAAACTTCAGGGGTACTCAGTTTTATTTATTAGTGAGAGTGTGTGTGTGTGTGTGTGTGTGTGTGTGTGTGTGTGTGTGTGTGTGTGTGTGTTTATTGCTTTACCTGGATTACCAGCTTGAGTGCAGGGATGAGTCAGATTTGAATCTTGAAGAGTACCAATCACAGGTCCTTGTACATAGTAAGTCCAGCTTTAAAAAAGTCTGTTGAATTGAACTAGAAAGAGGAAAAGCAGACTGTAAGAAGGCATTATCTCTTTTATTCTGACTCTATCTTGTTCTTCATTGCCTTTCATCTTTTTCCTTGTAAACCAGAACCTTTGGAGGTAAGTAATATATCTTTAGCTTGAGTAAATGATCTTCATCCCATGGAGATGTCATAGATGTATAGACTGTAGGGATGGGAAGGGATGTTAGAGATCCTCATTTTATTTTATTTTATTTTACTTTATTTTATTTTAGAGATCCTCATTTTATAGGTGAGACAATGGAGGCCCAGAGAGACCTTGCCCAAGTCTAGCAGTCCATGTGCGTTCCTCTGCCAGGGGTTGAAGTGGGCAATGCATGAAAATGTTGTGTCTGATCCTTAAACATCTCCCTGTGAAATTCTTGTTTGGACCTCCATGTCAGTCTTTTCAGGTTTCCTTCAGCTTCTGTGTCCCAGGTTTGGAAGGGGCTTTTTGAGCTATATATGTTAGCTACACCTACAGCCTGGGGGATTCTGGAATAGAAAGAAAGAATCAGATTGGTCTTTGGAGACGGTGAATGTTGGAAATGGATTTAAAGAAAGGATTGGAAGAACAGGACCGAATATAGAAGGCAGAATAATGCTTCCAGGTAGGGAGTGGCATCTCTAAGGATTCCAGCTCTGAGTCTGATAATCTTATCAGCTCTTAGGGAAAGCCACTCTAGGGGGTCTTTGCATTTGTCCCTAGGACTTTCTCCTTTACTGATTTCTTTTTTTTTTTTTTGGAGGGCAATTGGGGTTAAGTAACTTGCCCAAGGTCACAAGGCTAGGTGTTTTTTGTTGTTGTTGTTGTTGTTTGTGTGTGTGTGTTGTGTCTGAGGCCAGATCGAAACTCAGGTCCTTCTGACTCCAGGGCTGATGCTCTACTCACTGCACCACCTAGCCGCCCCTCCTTTACTGATTTCTAAACCAAACCCCAAACAAAGTCTACAAGCCTCCTGCATTTTCTTGGACCCTTAGACTATTTGGGTTCAGAGATCTGCTGCACCTCATCATTAATTACCTTTCCCTCTCTCTTCCTCCACTTGCCTTCTCCTTCTGATGCCACCATATCTGGCTGTCTGATTCTGACACTGTCTGTCTCTCTTCTCTGGCATCTCTACATGCTCCAGACCACAAGAGAAAATTGTCTAGGATTTACTTATAAGAGAAAAGAGAATATGCAAATTTAGAAATAATACATTGGTGAAAGGTAATTAGAAGTGAGAATAAAAGAATTGTAACCAGTCCCAGACTAGGTAGTACTTAATTTCTAAATTGTACTACCTACTTAGAGTTCTCTAAGTTTAACTTGGCCTAGCATAATTCTCTCTATTCTGGAGATGCTGCTCCCCTGTGGCCACCAGACAAGCAAGGCCCCAGAACATCTCCAAGGCCATTTTATGAGATTAGCCCATTTGAGGGAGTGGACCTAAGAAAAAAAATCATTTCCCTAGACTGGAGAGGGGATGGATTCAGTCAAAGGGCTGCATTTGAGGACCTAGAGGGCCACATGTGGCCTTGAGGTCACAGGTTCCATACCCCTGCCCTAGACTAACAATATTTAGGGGGGCAGCTAGATCTACAGTTATTCCTTCCACATTGTGGGGATAGGGGGGATATCAGCCATCTGAAAAATCTCCATAAATTTTTTTGGCCCTCCCATTGTACCAAAGAAGTCTAAATTGTTCTGGTATTAAAAGAAAAAATGTTGATATTATACAATACAATACATATATTTTATGGATTTCTGAGCTTCTAAACTTTTTCTGTGTCATCTGTTGCACTTCATGTGTCATCTGTGACTTCTGCAAAACTCCCCCCCAAATTCCCATTTAATTTCTTATGCCAACCTGTGATATATAGAAAATGTGATGGGGAAAGTTGCAATGTGGAAGGGATGACTAATTCTATTCTAATATCCCTCTAGATCAGAGGAAAACAGGATGGCCTTCTCCTGTTTTCCTCCAGGCAGGAGTCAAAGCCTCACTTGGACAGAGGTAGGTAAGATTCCAGAGATTCATGCCTCCCCACAAGCCTCATTTGGAGGGCTTCTTTGAGGGGTAAGAATGTGTTAGTGAATAATGATAGAGTTAGAAAGAGAAGAAAGAGGAGGAAGAAGAGGAAGAGGAGAAGGAGGAAGAGGAGAAGAAGAAGAAGGAGAAGAAGAAGAACAAGAAGAAGAAGAAGAAGAACAAGAACAAGAACAAGAAAGAGGAGAAGAAGAAATCAACCAAACATTAAAAAATTTGGAATTATACAAATAAAATGACTAAACTTTCCAAAACCTTCGACCCAGAGATTCTGCTGCTAGGCATATACCCCAAGGAGACTATTAACAACAAAAAAGTTTCCATAGACACCAACATATCTAAAACAGCACTTTTTGTGATGGCAAAGAATTGAAAACAAAGTAAATGCTTATCCATTGGCAACTGGCTAAACAAATTGTGGCATACAAGTGTGATGGGATATGATTGTATTGTCAGAAATTATGAACTTGATGAATTCAGAAAAGCAAGGGAACGCTTTCATGAAGTGATACAAGGTGAAACAAGCAGAACCAGGGAAATTATATCAACAACGACTGCAACAACGTAAATGGAAAGAAAAATAACCCCAGAACAGTTGGAATATTAAATATTCTGAAATAATAAAAAAAAAAACTTAGCCCCAAAGAAGAGGTATGAGAAAATACCTCTCTCCCCATGCCAGAGGTGAAGGTTAATGAGTGGGCAATGTTAGGTATAACATCAGATTTTTATTAGTTAATTAGTTTTTCTGATTTTTTCTTTTCTCTTTTTAAAAAATTCTTTGTTATAAGAGATAATTTCCTGGGAGGGGGAGGGCTCATAGGGGAAATATAGGTAAACTAAAAACAAAAGATATGTAATTTTAAAAATTAAATATTAAAAAGCCAGAAGACACAAGTTCAGGAAGGTACACAAACTGGGCGGTTTTTGTTATTTGTTAAATTTAACATACACTTTTAAAAAAAGTCCATATAACAAATAATTCTGGTATCATATATAGTCTTCTCTTTCTCTTTTTTTTTGCCTTTTTTTTTTTAGGGCAATTGGGGTTAAATGACTTGCCCAAAGTCACACGGCTAGGAATTGTGTCAAGTGTCTGAGGCCGTATTTGAACTCAGGTCTTCCTAACTCCAGGGCCAGTGCTCTATTCACTGTGCCACCTAGCCACCCCCAGTCTTCTCTTTTTTATTGAAATGTTCCTATTTGTTGATGATTGTTAAGTTCATAATAAAAGAAAGTAGAAGAGAATCTCCTTCCACCATGGAAATCAGCCATTATGTGTAGCTGATGCAGCAGTCTTAGAGAGTTGTCACTTCCTGGGTAAGTGACTTGCCCAGGGCACATGGCCAGGCTGTGACAGTGGCAGGCCTTAAACCCCCATTAGTTCTTCCTGACACCAAAGCCAGCTCTGTATCCTCTTTGCCAGGCTGCCTCTCTGTGCAACTATCATTTGAAATGATTAAGAATAAGATTTGAGGGGCGGCTAGGTGGCACAGTGAGTAAGAGCACCGGCCTCGGAGTTGGGATGACCCGAGATCGAAACCGGCCTCAGAAAATGAGCACCCACACATGAATAATGACTAGCCGTGTAACCTTGAGCAAGTTACTTAACCCCAATTGCTTTAAAAAAAAAAAGAATAAGATTTGAGGGGCAGTTAGGTGCCTCAGTGGATAGAGCACTGGCCCTGGAGTCAGGAAGACCTCAGTTCAAATCTAGCCTCAGACTAGCTGTTTTGACCCTGGGCAAGTCACTTAACCCTGATTGCCTCAGAATAATAATAATAATAATAATAATGAGATTTCAGAGGAAACTGAGGCTCAGAATATAAAAGAGAGGTTCGAGGGGGTCACACTACAGTATAAAGGGCCCTAGATTTGGAGTCAAAGTGCCAGGTTACAAATCCTGGTTCTATAATTTACTAGCTATGTGACCTTGGACAAGTCTCTGTACATCTCTGTACCTATTTCTTCATCTGGATAATGAGGAAGTTGGACAAGATGATCTCTGAGGTATATACATTTTACAGTTCTAAAACTAGGATTTGCCTTACACATGGGGGGGGGGGAAGAAAAGGTATCTTTCTATTCATAGCAGAGACATGGCTCTTGTAGAAATTTAAATTATTTTTATTATAGAAAACACAGGTCATGCAGTTCTTAAGCAACAGAGCCAAGATTGCAAATCAGGTACTTTCTGTCTGTAAGTTATTGAACTTTGTACTTGCTGTTCAATCATTTCAGTCATGTCTGACTTTTCATGTCTCCATTTGGGGTTTTCCTGGCAGAGAAACTGGAGTGGTTTGCATTTCCTTCTCTAGCTCCTTTTACAGTTGAGGAAACTGAGACAAACAGGATTAAGTGACTTGGCCAGGGTCACACAGCTAGGAAGTGACTGAGGCCAGATTTGAACTCAGGGAGATGAGTTTTCCTAACTTCAGAAGCACTGCTCTGTCCACTTTGCCATCTAGCTACCCCATCTTTCCACTAAAGGAAGACAGACATGGCTGTCCATGTCATGGACAGAAGAAGAAGCATTGCTCAAAATAACTGAGACACTACCATGAAGTATGGGAAGACAGTGTAGGAAGTACAAGGCAATTCATTTCAGTGGATTGAATAGAATGTGGAAAGCTAGACAGATAAAGCCACCATTTTGGACAAGCCCTGGGAGAGAACCTCTAAAAGGCATTGTCAGGGTTGTTGGGAGGAAATCACTTTGTAAACCTTAAAGCCTCTATTTGAAATGGGAACTGCTACTGTTCAAGGATGATTTATTCAGTGTCTACTATGATAAGCTGCATGGCTGATTGGAGGAAGGAAGACCCTGGGTCAAATCTCACTCCTGATACTGATTGTATAACTAACTGTAGGCTTTGTAATTTAACTTCTAAGTTAAATTATTTCTTTATGGAAGTTATCAAGGAGTAGTTTGTCTTCCAGTAGTTAGTTTCCCATAAGGGTAGCTAGGTGGCACAGTGGATAGAGTGCCAGGCCCGGAGTCAGGAAAACCTGAGTTCAAATTCAGTCTCAGACACTCACTAACTGTGTTAGTCACACTAACTAATCTATAGTTGAATACTGTGCTAGACTCTGGGGAAGATATGAACTTAATCTGAGATTCAGTTCCTGCCCCCAAGGAATTTATAATAGGAAGATGAGTCAAATGCAAATTGCAGTAACACACAACAATACAGGGTAAGGATATGAGAGAGGTAGAAATAAATTGCAATTGTAACTACACATGTACAACCTATATTGAATTGCTTGTCTTCCAAGTGGGGATGGGTGAGGAGGGAAGAAGGGAAAGAATCTGGAAATCAAAGTTTTAAAAACAAACATTAAAAAAAAAATTTATTTTTTTACATGCAACTGGGAAATAAAATATACAGGCCTTGGGGTATAGAAATCCCTCTTGCCCTACAAGAAAGTTAGGGGGGGTATGGGAGAGGATATAAGAGAGAGCAGATTGGGGGAAGGCTTGCTATCTTAGGGTGGGGACTAGGGGGAAGATGGGGAGAAAATTTGTAACTCAAAATCTTGTGGAAAAGAACGGTGAAAACTAAAAATAAATAAATAAATTGAGAAATAAAGTACAATTGTGATATGAGACCTGATGGGAAAGAAGGCTTTGTGGGGGAATTGAATTTTTGAACAAGGGCCCACCCTGGCCACCTGATTTCCTGCTCAATATGCCATATCCAAAGCACTGAGGGGTTGAGTGACTAGTCTTGGGTCACATTGCCAGTATGTGTCTCGGACAAGACTTGAATCCCATTCCTGGCTTTGAGGCCTGTTCTCTAAGGACTATACTGTACTGGTAATGAAAATAATGTATATGCTTATAATATATGACATATATTTATAATATTATATATAATATATAACATATGTATAATCTATGTGTATTTATACTATATAGTTGATATATTTATGTATATTTATAATTTCTCCCTATATAATCTATAGCACTTATACTTTGTAAAGCATTTCCTTCACAACACTAGAAAGTGTAAGTAGCAGAATAAAGACTTCGTTGAGAATAGGAAGTCATTCTTTCTATTCCTTCCTGCCTCTACTAAGGCCCTGAGCATTTTTTTTTTTTTTTGCTTTTTGGAGGGGGGAAGATAGAGCAATTGGGGTTAAGTGACTTGCCCAAGGTCACAAGCTAGTTTTGTGGTAAGTGTCTGAGGCCTCATTTGAACTCAGGTCCTCCTGACTCCAGGGCCAGTGCTCTATTCACTATGCCACCTAGCCGCCCCCCTGAGCATTTTTTAAAAAAAATTATTGTCCAGGTGATTTCATCATTCTGGGAAACTGTTGTTGTTGTTCAGTCCTGTCCAACAACCCCCATTTGGGATTTTCTTGGCAAAGATACTGGAATGATTTGCCATTTCCTTCTCCAGCTCATTTTACAGATGAGGAAACTGAGATAAACAGGATCAAGTGATTTGCCCAGGAACAAAACTAGTAAGTGTCTAGGGCTAGATTTGAACTTAGGTCTTCCTGACTCCTGAAAAAATCCCAAATGGGGTCGAAAAGAGTTGGACATAACTGAAAAATGATCCAACAACAAACAACTTACTGACTGTAGGCCTGGCGGTCTATCCACTGTGACACCTAGCTGCCTGTATCCTTAATTGAGTCTAAATATGATTGTCTGAAACAGCCAATCCTGGTGGTATCCTCTGGGGTCACAGAACAAATCTAATTTTTCTACATGAAACAGTCTTCTGATCCTTGAAGACTGATATCAAGACCTGCTTAAGTCTCTTCTTGTCCAAACTAAACATCCCTACTTCCTTTAATAGATCCTCACACATGGTGTTTATGAGGCTTTTCACCATCTTGGTGATACTCCAGTTTGTCATCATCCTCCATAAAACGTGGCACCCAGAAGTAACCGTGAGAAATGGCATTTGTTTTATGCTTTACGTGATAATTCTATAAAACCTCTACAAAGGCAGGGCCATTATCTTCTATTTCATTTGTGTCTTCTGATAGTGCCCAGACAGGCATTTGTACCAGGGCATACACCAGGCTCTACTGGGAGCAGGTCTAAGGGTTTAGAAACTGTCCTTGGAGGCAGGATAGAAGAGGCAGAAGAGAGAAGGCCGTCATCTGAGATCTTCCTCCCTTTAGTCAACTTGACTCAATTCATTTATTTGCTATTCCTATTAGGCTCTTTAAGGCAGGGGCTCTCAAGCTGCAGTATGGGAACTTTTAAAAATATATATCTTATAGCTATTTCAATATAACTGGTTTCCTTTGGAATCCTATGCTTTTTATTTTATACATTTAAAAACATTCTGAGAAAGCATTGTAGGCTTTACCAGATTTCACCAGACCAAAGGATCGATGACACAAATAAAGTTAAGAATACTTGGTTTAAGGTCCCAAAGGGCTCTGTAGACCTTATCTCCTTTGATCCCCACCACAACCCCGAGTGGTGGGGATCAAATATTATAATTAATATTTAAATATTATGATAAAATTAATTATTAATAATTCTCATCCTCTTTTGCAGGGGAGACTGGGCCTGTGATTTCATCAGCATACAGAGGGTAGGGCTCCCTCTACCAAATCAGGCTGTCATCTTCTCTGAGTGACTCAGGATCACACAGCTGGATTATGTCAAAAGGCAATACTTGAACTCAGGTCTTCCTGACTCTGATGCCAATTCTCTTTCCACTACAACACACTGCCTGTCCCCATTTGACAGATGAGAACAATGACACTCAGGAAAGTTAAATGTGTTGCCTGGAGTCAGATCGAGAGGGTGGAAAAGCCAGCCTCTGGATCTAGATTTTTTTGACTGCAAATCCAGCTTTCCCCTCCCCTCACTACAGCAGGCTATTTTACTCAGAAGATCCCTTAAGCAGAAGTCAGTTTCTGCCACAGAATCCCCAGAGCCAAGTTTGCCCCTAGAGGAACTGCTGGGACAGCAGGCAGAAGGGAAGGCTCAGGATTTCTTCCTTCCCCTGCTTTTGATCAGCTTCCTCTGTTTTAGCCTACCCCCAGAACAGCCTTTCTCAACTGCAAATCTAGATCCAACCACCAGGGGGGGCAAACGAGCACCGCCTCCCCCAGCCCCTCCCCTCCCCAAAGAACACACCTGGTGGCCAAGATGGGCGGAGGCCTCACCTGCCTCCTAGGTATATCCTGTAGCAGCCCAGGTAACCCCTTTATGTCCGGGCTGGGCGGAAAAATTCCCAGATGAGGTGGGACTGAATTAATCAGGAGGGAGTTGAGGGTGACAGAGAAGGGAAGGGAGAAAGAGAGGTGAGGACAGGTTTTAGAGGTGGGGAGAGCACTTGCTGTCCCTTGTTCTGAGTGGTGTGATCACTGTTTGAGAGGGTAGGCAGCACTAGGGTGGGGGTTTGCTGACTATGCTTCCTCTGGAACAGAGAAGGCAGCCAGCCCCTCTATAGGCTTGAGTGTGTCTGGGGAGCAGGGGGAGGCTAAGGTCTCAGTGCTTGGGGTGGGGGGGCAGGATGCTAAATAATGGGCAACAAAACCGGGCTTCCTGGCTCTGAGGGCAATTTTTGCAACAACTAGTGGTACATTGCAGGGGAGGTACTCAGAGGAGGGGAGGGATGACTGATACTGAGGAGTGAGGATGAGAAGACAGGGAAGTCAGAAGAGATGAGTGTGGACACTGCCTCTGCTCTTCACAGATGCTATGTGCTAGGGAGCATTTCGCAGGAATTCAAGCCAGAATACGGCCCCCCACTCCATCTTCCCATGGCATCAGAGTTTCAGGCAATAAGGTGTTAAAAAGAGTGGAGGGAGGTGGTCTGGGAGTTGGGATGCCTCTAGTCACTTTCCATCAGAACTGCTTGGGAATCCACCAAGCTAGTATGGAATGAGTTAAATCTGCCTGCAATCTGTAAGACTGATGCCTATGTAGGGGGGGAGGTTGGGGGTGGAGAGGCAAGGGGAAGCCAGAGCCTCCTGGATTGCTGGGAGACAGCTTCAGGGCCCCCTTCCCTAAAGGGCTGGCTGCCCCTTCTTCCCAGTCCCCACAGGGGCCCTGCCCTCCCTTGAGGTCCCCTCTCTCTCCCTCCCAGCAGCTCAGGCTCCCCCTGGCTTTGTGTCCCCAGGAGGGTGGGCTGCAGGATTTCCAGCCCAGCCCTGGCTGCCTGTTCAGTTTTTCCAAACCCTCCAGTTGGGGAAGGCAGAAGCCCTGTCAGGATAAGAGTCCCTTCCCCCCTACTCAGCAACCCCCCCACCTCCTACTTCCTGCCCCCAACGCCTCCCCCCTACTTCATTCCCATCCCTCTCCTCCAGCGCCCCCCCCCCCATTCCTGCTCTAATTGGAGGGGGTCAGCTAGACTGGCAGAAGAATTCTGGAAAGGGGTTAGTAAACCTTGATTCAGTAGACAGCTCCTAGTTCAATACCTGGCATGGTGCCTAACCTCTCTTTCCAGCCTGGCACCCTGGTGTGTGTGTGTGTGTGTGTGTGTGTGTGTGTGTGTGTGTGTGTGTGTGTGTGTGTGTGTGTGTGTGTAAGGGCACAGCCTGTAGTGGAATCCCCTCAGGAAAAGGAGGTGGGCAAAGGACTTCAGTTCCCTGAGGATAAAAGGATTTGAAAGGGGTGGGGGGTGAGAATGGAGAGTAGGAGCTGGCCCTGGGGCGGGCACCAAGCTGGGGCAAAGGGTAATGAGTGTAGGTTCAGTTCTGTCCTGTTGGTCTATTATATAATAATCACCATCTATCAGGAAGTTAGCTAGGCAGCAGGAACCAGTGGCAGACTAGGACGCCTGGGTCCTCTGCTGCTTCTCTAGAGCCTAGGAAGATGTCTCCATATTGGAGCTCTTCCAAGGAAGGGGTGTCATCAGAATGATGTGAGCAGGGAAAGGAGATATTGAGGGGGGAGTCTGAGGGATGGTGGGCAGTCTAGCTGCTATGCTAAGAAACTGGCAAACTGACCCCCCCCTTTCCCTCTGACTGACAGCACCCTGAGCCAATAATAGGAGTTATCACAGGGTTCAGAATTAACCCTTTTCTGAGTCCCTGGTTCTGTGATTTTAAGGGATTAAAGTTCCTATAGGGAGGGAATGGGTGGTCAGGGTGAGACCCTCCCACTCCTTTCATCTGCCTGCATAGGACCCAGAGGGGGCTGCCTAGAGGGGAAGCCTGGAAAACAGGGGTGCCAAGGTTCTAAGGAAGCTGCTTCTCTGGCCAACCCCATCAGAAAACTAATGAAAACTCTGTGTGTGTGTGTGTGTGTGTATTGCCTTATCTTCTGTATTCCACAATCATGGGACAGGAAAGGACATTAGCTTGTGATGTCACACATGCACTGAGACAGGCAGAAACACAGTATTAAACACTGACACAGATACACAGTGACACAGTTAGGTACACAATGACACATTTGAACGCTAGCATACATAAAAACACAACCCATGTTAGCCAGTAGAGGGGGTTACACCGTTCCAGCAGTGGGCACTCACAGACATCCCCCCCAATCTTTCTATTTCTCTCTGTGTTTCTCATCTTTCTCCCCTCTTGCTCTCATTCAATCTCCCCTCAATCTCGTCTTCTTTCTCAGTCCACCTATATGCTCCACTTGCTTCATGAGATTTGTTCTGTATCCCAACCTGGAACCCACAGTACTGAGGGAATGAGTCACAGCCCCACCCTGGGGAACAGGCACATGGTTTCATAGACCATGCCAAGAACTCCTATAACATTTACCATTTAGCCTTGTACCACATCATGTAATGAACAAAGTCATGTAAGTCTCACAATGCATTGATAAGGGCCCTTTTATGTACATTAACCCCACATGGTTCTGTGGGACATATGATACGGTAGACCCAACTGTTGGAGATGGTGAACTTCCCTGGATGCTGCAACCCAGAAATCTTACCTAGACCTCAGTATTTTCTGGACTTCCTACCTCCTATCAGAGATCAGCTTCTTTCTATTCCCAATTTCAGTCACCGTTTCTGTCTCCCAGCTAGGGGCTTCCCTGCCCTGTGCCCACCAGCTGATGTGTTCTGTCAAACAACAGTATGCATTGAACATCGAGTTTGTGCCGATCTCTGTAGCAGGGGAGGAGGTGAGAGGCAATTAAAAATGTGAGGCATCTTTATTGCCCTCAGGGAACTTATCTTCCAGGTGAGGAGACAAGGCTAAGATTTACTTGAAAGGATGATACAGAATATTATAAAATTAAGTGTAAAGTTGAGTGGTACTGACTTTTGGAATTGTTGGGATTTAAAAGAGGGAGATCTGTGAAAACTGCTAAAATCTGGGAAAGCTTTTTGGGGGAGGCAGAATTTGAATTGGGCCTTGAAGGAGGCTGGGGGTTGGGAGGTAGGTAAGGTACACAGCAGAGTCAGGAAGGAGCATAAAGTGGTGGAGATAGTGAACGGTCATACAGATTAAGGCTCTGGGTGTGGGCTGGACTGGATAGTTTCTCAAAATAAGTCTGGGAAAGTAGTGATGCTCTGGTAGGTGGTGGCAGTGGGGAACCCACCTCCTTGGGCAGAGATGAGTTCATGGGACCCCAGCAGAATCTTCTCCGCTAAATATCACCCCACTTGGCTATTTTGCTAGGTTCCCTCTCCCTGAGGATCACTGCCCCCTTCTTGGCTTCATAGCAAGTTGAGGTAGGCTGCTTTTGGGGGAATAGATTAGGGAGGGGTCTAGTCAAAGCTCTTCTTCAGTCCTGGCATAGTTCAGGGAATGGTTAGCGTTTCCCCTCTTCTCCACCTTCCATCCTTTCCAGCTCAGCCCTGTGGAGGAAGGAGGAGGAGGAAGGGAGGAGGAGAGGAGGAGAGGGAGGAGAAAAGCCCCCTACTCCACCCCCTCCCCATCTCTTCCCAGCCAGCTGCCATCCACCTTGGGCGCCTTACCGAGTCAGACCACTGGGAGGCTTGGGGGAGCCGGCCTGGGCGAGAAGGCGAGCGAGATGGTGGAGCTCTTATTTTGACAGGGGCCTCTCCGGGCTCTGGTATGAAGGCAGAAGGAGGCAGCCAGAGCCCCGATGCTTATTCAGGCTGGGGAGAGGAGCGGAGCGGAGAGGAGAGGGACCGGGAAAGAAGGAGGAGGAGAAGGAGAAGGGGTGGAGGAGGAGGAGGAGGAGGAGGAAGAGGAGGAAGAAGCGCTGGTGGAGGAGGAAGAGGAGGAGGCGGAGAGAGGCAGAGGAGGGAGCCGGACATGCTCAAGACCCGGTCCCGCTGGACCCCCGCCGGACGCCCGGACGCCAGGGTCCCCCCGCTGGCCCAGCGCTGGAAAGCCGTGACCGGGACTGTCGGCGTCTGAGCGCCGCTGCGCGTGCAGAAGCCCAGGCTCCCCAGCCCCGCCGATCGCACCGGAAAGTGAAAGGACGAGCGGAGCCCGAGTGCCGAGCTCCGGGGCCGGAGACTCCCCAGCCCAGGCCCCTCCCGGTGCCCCGTGCCCACGACCATGCCCCGGGGCTCGGAGGCGAGAAGCCAGGCTTGGTGCGCCTCCCGGAGCCTCCCCTCGGGGCCCGGCCGGTGCTGAGATTCAGGCGCCCAGGATCGAAGAAGGACCAACACCCACCCCCATTCCGCCCGTTGTACACCACCGTACCCCAAATCCAGAACGAGAGAAAATCCGCCGCCCCGAGACCCGACCATGGACTCTTCACTTGGCCTGGCGTGAAGATTCCAGGTAAGAGTGGGGCCAGCAGGCGGGGTCACTAGTTTGAACGGGGTCCAGAGAGAGATGGGGCCGATATGCTTGTTGTCTTGCACCCTAGTGGCTGCCCTCCGGTCTGTTATGGGGCATCTGTGCCCTCCAGCCCAGATGGAGCTACCATGCTACCGCCCTCCTTGGGCCCCCGCTAGGCCAGTTGGCAGCTTAGTGGTGCGGCGTGGGGGGAGTTTGGGAAGGGGGTGGGGGGAGCTGCAACCTTAACACAGAGAACAAGGCCGGCCTGGGGCCAGCCCGAGGGCTGGCTAACCCTGCCCTGGGGGCTTCTGGGAGATGTAGTCTTTTTTTCCCACCCCCAGCACACATATACTTCACTATACCCTTGGTGTCTATACCCCATACCCCTATATCTGATGACTAGAGAATCTCTTTGGGAAAATGGACTTGACTTGTGCACAACTGGGGTTCTCCCTCCACCCCTGGGCCCTGCCCAACATCTGCAACCTGTGGTGTAGAAGAGGCATGTAGCCTCTATCTGCTCACCACTCATAATTTGCACTCTCGTCCTGCCTGGCAGAAGTGCACTTGTGCAGGTTGGTGCACTGTGAGGTTCCTTTTACCTTATCCCTGCCCGCCACACTCTCTCTCACTGCCCTCCCCTTAGGCTCCCTGGGAGGCTGGGCATCGAATGCTGGGCTGGATAGGGTTGGGGTACAGGACACCCTTGGTCATGGTGCCTGAGGCTGAGCATTCTGAGAGGCATTGCCTATCCTGGGATGCTTGGAATGGTCAATTCTTAGGGAAATTTCTCTTTTTTCCTTTCCCTCCTGTCTTGGAAAGTAGAAGGAGGCATATTCTAGGGAGCAAGAGCTCTCCTTGGGGGTATAGAAGGTGGCTTTCTCTGTCTCTCCAGCTTCCTTCCTTTGGGGTCTCTCTGATGCCCCCACCAGCCCCCTGCTTCTGTCTTGTCAGTCTAAGGCTGGTTTTGAGGTGGAGGATTTCAGATTGGTAGGAAAAGATACTGGGGGGTGGGAGGACTTTGTGGCATAGAAGGGAGCTCTGAGGTATTTCTTGTCCTCCTCTCCAGGCTTCTTGCTTTACTTAGAAAAACTCTTCATTTACTTCTGTCACAGACAGTTTGTTCAGTTATCACTGCCAGATGGAGGTCAGAGATGCCTGGGGTGACTGGGCCAGGGCTCCCTTTGCTTTCCCTCTGTCTCAATCAGGAGACCCCTAGGAAGTGGCCTCTGTATTCCTGGACAGAGCTGTCTCTCATGTTGCTCTCAGTGCCCCCCTAACCACTGTTAGCACTGTTTCTAAGGGTAATGCTGGTGCCCGAGATTCCATGGCTCTTACCTCCCTGTGTCTAGGTGAAAGGATGCTCTAGGCTCTTTATTCCTGGTACTAGGGGTAAGGTGGTAGGATTGAATGAACTTGCTGCCATGTCGTTGATGTAGTGGTGTTGATAAGGATATGAGTAAGTAGGTAGGGGAAAAGTGGGGAAGGGATAGAGTGTCTTGGGCCCCAGGAAGGAGGTATTCACTCACATATGGGGTCCTACCCCCTGGCCTCGGGTGTTCTGGTTGATTAAAGTGGGCAGCCTGGCCAGCCTTGCCTGTGCTGGCTTCCACAACTTGAATGTGAGATTGCTCTTGATTTGGGGGTGGGGTGGGGGAGGGGACAGCACAGGAGTTCTGGGGAAATAGAGGAGGGATAGGGATGCTCAGGGATCTGAAGTGACTGCTGGATTTGGGGGTTCACTATCTGGTGATCTAGGGATTAGGCATAAGCATCTGATAACGGTGGAACAAGGGTGGGGGACAGGGTCAGGACATCTGGGGTTTGTGATCTTGATGAAGGAGTATGGTAATAAGATGGAAATCTAGGGTCAGAAATATGGTGACTAAGGAGAGGTCCAGGGCCAGGGACCTGAGGATGTTGCTGTGGCTTTCCTTGGTTCCTGTTCCCATTGGCTCCTGGGCCCTGACACCCATAGGGACTCCAGGGCTGAGAAGAGCTGGATTGGAGTTGTAGTGTGGTTGGGATACGAGGGTTCCCCTTCTCCTGAAGCTTTAGAGCCTATGTCAGAACTGGGCATTATGCCCCTGGGTCTGGTCCTGGAGGGTGGTGGTGATGGCAGGAGCAAAGGCCAGGACGCCTGGCACCTGCTTTAGATTAAAGGAGACGCCACGTAAAGGGGGGCTGCCTGCCAGCAGGCGGAGTGGCTGGGATGAAGTTGCATGGAGCTTGTGAGAGGGAGGGAGGGAGGGAGGGAGAAAGGGAGGAAGGGAGAAGGAAGAAGGGGCAAGGCCAGGGTTTGGGGAGGCTGCATAATCCATAGGCCCAGGGGCTCATGTGGGATGAAGGGGATGTGGGATGGTTCAGGGACTGAAGAAGCCATAACCTCTTACTTCCCAGCTGGCCCTGGGGAGAGCAGAAGGGAAGCTAGGAAGTCCCAGATATTAGAGAGCCTGCTTCCATTGAAGCATGGTGGGGAAGTTCAGAATAGGTCGAGGGAGGGGAACTATGAAAAAGGTGCCAGGGTATTTAGAAGGATCAGTAGAGCCTGGGACGTGCTGAATATTTCCTTCTTGTTCCCAGGTGGGAAAGAGCCTTCTCTATAGTCCCAGCCTCTTGTCCCAGCTCATCCTGGGGCCACCAAAGCAGCTTAGGATGGGGATTGGGGTGTGTGTGTGTGTGTATGCGCGCGCGCTCGTGCGCGCGTGCATGGAGTGGGGTGGGGGCCATATCCACTTTTGCCAACCCAAGTACCCCTGCTAGTACCAGCTGTGATATGTATACCCTGGGTAGCATGAGGCAGGGCACCAAAGGTGACTCAGAAGTCACTCCCCTCCCCCTCGATGCCACAAGCCCAATACCTTGGCCTGGCTGTTGACCCCATGGGGGTGGGGGTGGAAGTGGGAGATGGCACCGTGGGAAAGCGGGAAGCCGTGGGAGCTGGGCTGGTGCGGCCGGGCGCCCCAGGCAGGGGAGCCTCCGCCAGGCTCTGCTCTCCTCGGGGTGGGGCTGGGTTGTTTCTGAGACTGGCCCAACCTGTTGAACACTTGCCTTCTCTGGCCCTGGCACCTGTCTCCCCCCCACATGCACCCTCCATCCCCCTACCCACCACTGGTGATTGATGGCTGCTCGTTTCCAGGTCAGAGAGGGCTGCTTCTGGGTTATGAGAAAAGTTTCTTCTGGCCGGGGGTGGGGGTGGGGAATAAAAGAAGTGGATTTGCCTATGATCCAATGGGAGTTCACTTCTCTGAGCCCATTTCTCTTGTTTGGCACCCTCCCTCCTGTCCATTTTGAAAGACTGGGGACCGGGGGAAGATGGACCTAGGGGGTTGGGGAGTAAGGGGCAAGGTGATGGAGAAGGGTTCCTGAAGTGCTGAGCTGTCTGACTGGCCGCCCTGGAGCTACTGGGTGCCAGGCCCTGCCTGGAGTAACAGCCTGGAATTTCCTTTGCCGAGTACCCGTAGCCCCGCCCCCAGCCTGGCCTGACTGACCTCCCCTCCCTTCCTCAGGCTGCCTTTCCTTGGAGGTTGGAGGGAGGGTGGGGGGAGTTGGGACTGACTGGAGCTGGGGAGGGGGTGGGGAGAAAGAGAAGGCTCAGACTGTGGGAGGAGAACCTTTCCAAGGACTGAGCAGCAGCTGCCCAAGATAGCCCTATCCCCAAGGGGAGGGGAGGCCTGGGACCTGGGTTCCTCACATATCTACTGCTTTCACATGCTGGTGAAGCCTCTTTCCCTTCCATCGGGTCCTCTGCATGGGAGGGAGGAGACCAGGATTCTCCTCGTTCTGGGTCCAAGATTCCTGTGCAATCTGGGGTCATTCAAGGAAGGCCACAAAAGGGGTGGTGACAGAAAGATGGCAGTATGAGGGGGGACATACTTAGATGCCCACAAAATAAGAGGGCAACCTGAAATGCTTGGCAGCAACCATCAGGACAAGAGCAGAGGGACAGCCTGTTTTATTCTCTTCTCTTCCTTTCCTCCTTCCTCTGACTTGTGGCTCCTAGGGGCTCAACCTCCCCCCACTCTCACTTTTCCTGTCTCCAGGCCTCTTTGCTCCTTTTGATTTTTCCTCTCCCTGCCTGGCCCCTCCCTGCCTGGAACCTTGCCTACTGCCCCACCTACCCTAGGCTCAGCCTTTAACCTTGACTCTCCAGGGGGCTGGCACCCCCTCTCCTAATACCACCCCCTCAATACATTCTCCTTCCAAGCTGCCTGGTGATGGGGATGGGCTTAGACTAGCCTCTGCTCTTCACTATGCCCCCTGCCTTCCATCTTTCCCTCCCCAGCCCCCTTCCCTAGCTGGGAATAGCCCCGAATCCAAGATTTCGAAACCAGGATTGTTTTGAAATCTGTGAGTACTTCTCCTCCCCCCCCCCCCCCATCTCCCACCCCACCCCCCAGTGGGGCTGCAGGAGTATTGTCCTCCAATCTGACTTCACCACTGTGGATTGCAAGGTTGTGTGTGTGTGTGTGTGTGTGTGTGTGTGTGTGTGTGTGTGTGTGTGTGTGTGTATGTGGGGGGGGACAGAGAGAGAGAGAGAGAGAGAGAGAGAGAGAGAGAGAGAGAGCAAGCATGTGGCTGCTTGTATACAACTTTTGAGTGTGAATGTATGTATCAATACGAGTGTTTTTTTGGTATGTTTGTGTAACTGTCTTTGTGTATTATTTGTGAGTGCATATGGGGAGGGTACAGTGTAGTTCTTGATTGTATATATCTCTGGGGGGATGCCTGTCTGTGTATGTTAGGGGTTACTGTGAGGTTATATCTCTAGTGTGTATGTCTCTTGAGGTGGGGGGAATTACTTTGTATGTATACATAGAGGTGTATGTGTGTGTGTTTTGAGGGTCTCATCTGGTGTGTATGTGCTGGGGTAGGCCAGTGTGCATTTCTTAGAGAGGAAGAGTGTATCTGTGGCTTATGTCTGGGGTGTGTGTGTGTGGGGGGGAGGTTGGTGGCTGTTTTGTCACATGTCTCCCTGGAACTCTCTGGGACATGGAGTCCTTTTGTTCTTTGGAAGGAAAGGTTTCCAGAGTAGGGCTGAGGTGCCTGCCCATGCTGGGGTCCCTAGTGGGGAGTGGTGAAATTTGGGGATGAACTGTTCCCAAGCCTGGGATTCTTGGTCGTAATAGAGCCTGTTCCTTGGGAGTGCCCTCCCTCTTGTGGCTTCTCAAGCCCCACATCGCTGGTGTCTATCACCCTCTCTTGGGGCCCTCCCTAGCCCATCCTGTGATTTATAGATGTCAACCTAGGGAGCACCCTTCCAACAGCTCCTGAGCTGAAGCATGAGGGGAAAGGCAAGGGGCAGTTATAGAACTACTAGGTTGCATGCTGGTTCTAGGACAGGATACCTTTACTAAATTCTGGACAGCTTTAGAATGGGAGAGTCTAATAGCCTCAGATCCATAAATTGAGGCAAAATCTGGGCCTAAAGAGAAGAAGCTGACTTGGCCAAGGTCACAGAGAAAAGTAGACCAAAGTGCTAGGCACTCCCAGACTGGGTAGCAAGAGGGTATCCTGAAATACTGAGGGGGACGGGCTTCTTTTTGTGTTGTGGAACCATCTGGTGGTCTGATGTCACTGATAGACACCTCAGAATAGTGTTTTTAAGTCATTGAAGAAAATGCTAAGTTTCAGTTGGATATAATTTTTTCCTCATCCAAGTTCACAGACTCCTTCCCCCACCCCCTCATTGAGAACTGCCCTAGGGCTTGCTAGCAAGTGGAGGGGGGGCAGTCTCCTAATGAAAGATTTCCCAGAATTCTAGTGTCTTTTGGCCCTGGGGAGGGGGAAGTCCTTCTTCCAGTTTAATCTCATTCCTTCTTGGTACTGTTAGGGAGAGTAACGCTGGTAGTACCCTGAGAAAAATGGGGAGGATTTCGGGTGGGTGGGAGCTTTTTTGATAAGGGCTCGGTGGCGATAACTGAAGTGGGGGCAGGGAGAGAATGGGGCTTAGATACCTTAGATACCTTTCTGTAGCTGATTTCCCCCTCTGACCTCTGGACAAATCTTGTGGTCTCTTTCATCCTAAAAGCAGGGATGGGAGGACAGTTGGGAGGGTGAGGCTAGACTAAAAATGTTTTAGCACCACCCTCTGAACTCAGAGCTTTCCACCTTGTATGACTTAGGAGAAGAGTGGGAGAGGAAGGGGGAAACAGGGTAACCTCAAATGAGGGTCTGTTTTTCAGCCTCCATTTATGAGATGCTCGTATGTGTCACCCTCATAAACCTTCAGGAGCTGATCCCAGAAAAGTCACCCCAGTGGTATTGGGGTTGGCATTCTGACAAGTGGTGTCAACTTAAGATATATAGAATCCCTTTTGGCCAAGTCTTCTGTCCCTTGTCTTCTTACTTGGCATGGAAAAATAGGCTTGCCAAGGGTCTTCATCCCTACTCTTCCCTATCCCTATCCCTACCCCCTTTCTAGAGTCCACTGGGAACAGTGTGTCCTTGAAAGGGTTAAGTCTGGTTGGCTGGGACCCTGGTTCTCTTCCCACCCCCCCACCCCCCACCCCCAGGATTGGTGCCGGGAGGGGTGGTTAGCAGCTTGCTCTAGTTGGCGTCTCTCCCAGAATGCTTCGGAAAAGAACTCCCCTTTGACCCCCAGTACAAACTGAGCCCAGCCGCCAGAGGGGAGGAGGGAGGACTGCCTGCCCAGCCGCCTGCTCTGGGCTTCACCCAGCTCCCTCCCATCCCAATCCTGATCCTATGCCATGTTTTCCCTCCCCATGGCCACTGAAACCCTGTTAGGGCAACTTTCCATCCCTGCCAATATGCATCCCAGGGGGCTTTGAGGAATATCTCCCTGGTCAGGCATCTGCCCATTCTCTGCCTGAGGTCCTTAAGGGAAACTATTGGGACCTGGGATTCTTGGGTCCCTTCCATATCCTACCCCCTCCCCTGTTTTCTGTCTTTGGGCAAGGCATGAGATAGCCTCCCCTGGAGGGTCTTCTGGCTGGAACTCCTGGGTTTTTCCCATGGTATCTACCAATCCAGCCTCCTCCTCCTCCCCTCACCCCCTACCTCCACCCCTAACCAATCTTGGATTGGGTCAGACCATAAGAGGCCTCTCCCATCTCAGTCTCTCTGTAGAGAACGGCACTAAGGCTTATTTTCATTGCCTCCTTCCCTGCTTCCAGGATGGGGGTGGGGGGAACAGGGGGGAGAGTGGTGTGGCAAGGAGGCCGACTCAGGCCTGGCCCTCAGCCAATCCACAGAGGCCCTGGGGGGGGAAGGGGGTTCTATGTAGCTCAGACTTCCTGGAGCTGTAGGGTGTGTGGGGGTGGGGTGGGGAAGTTGGGGGGATGCAGAAGGGGAGAGCAGGGAACCCAGGAGTCTGTCCTGGGGGGCTGGGGTGGGGGGGGCAGCTGGGGTGGAGAGGCAGCCACCGGAAATCCCAAATCTCCAGGAAAGCGGTTCAGTTTTCCTTCTCTCCTAGGGGGAGACCACAGGGGGCATATCAGGGTGTGGCTGGGTGCTCTGCCCCACCCCACCGTCCACACCCTTTAGCCCCAGCCCCTGACAGATTCCAAAGCTGAAGAGTCTGTATAAATGTGTCTTTGTGGTTGGCCTGTCTTTCTCCTTGGGTGTCCCAATCTCTGCCTCCTTTCCTCACTCTCCCTCGGCTTCAGGGCAGCCAGTGGAAAGCCCTGACTGTGGCTAGGAGACAGCTGGAAAGGGGTCACCAGGGGAAGAGGGGGTCAAGGAAGCAGATCCTCTACTCCTCTCCTGGCTGTGGGTGCCCATACCTGTTCATTTTTCTGCATCCAGGGTGGGAGGTGGGGGCAAAGGTGTCACTCCCTGGTTACCCCAATCCTCCCTCCCCCCTCACTCTCCTGGCCCCAGCCCAGGCTGTCTGAATCAAAGCCTGGATGGCAACCAGCCCTGAGAGCGTGGTTTCTGCCCCTGCCCCCGCCCCACCCCCCCTCACTTTCTCTCTCCCTCCCTCTCCCCTTCTTCCTTACTTAGCAACAGCTCCCTGAATTCACAACAAACATGCTTGTGGGCTCCAGGTCTGCCTAGGAGAGGCTGGAGGGAGCTTTGGAGGGGGTGGGGGGGAAAGGAGCGGAAGGGGAAATATCCCCCAGGCTGTCCCCAAGAGTGAGGTACTGACTCCCCTCTCCCTGACTGCCTGGAAGAGAGGGGGCAGTGGGCCGAGGGAGCCCCAGGGGAGGGAAGTGTGGGCTGGAAGGATGGACGGACCCTGGAAGTTGGGCAAGACTGAGGGCCAATGCCCGAGAAGGAGCAGGGGAGCCCGGCCTTGCTTGACCCTTGACCAGCCCCACCACCAGTGGGTGGGGCAGGAGGAAGGGGGAGGAACACCTTGCTTCTCTCTTCTTCACCAGTGAAAGCCTGACTAACTTCTCTGCTCCTTCCTTCCTGCTCTCCCCTCACACCTGAGGCTGGGGTGGAGGAGGCCTGCAGAGTGGGTAGGAGGGGATGGGGGTGGGGGAAGAGGCGGAGGGGGACTTTGCCCTCTGAGTTCTGTCCTCCCTGGTCCCTGCGCTGGGGGCGGGGAGGGGAATGAGGGAAGGAATGGGGACAGCCTGGCTTGTTTCGATTTCTTTCCTGATGTCATTTGCTCCCATGAGACCCAACCTTTCTTCTTTCTTTACCTTTCTTCCCTCCCACCCCATTATTATGGCTGCTGGACATTTATGCTGATTTAACAGTCACTCTAGCTGGGAAAGAGTTAATAGGTGAGTGAGTGTGGGGGAAGGGAAGACATGAATATAGATTTCTAGGAAACTCAAGTTTCTTGATGCTTATACCTTCCACTCCTACACACCACACACACCCACACACCCCTCTCTCTCTTTCATGCCTCAGTTTTCCCAACACTGTGGTTGGTAACATCAAAAGCCTGAAATCTTGTCCCTTAACATCCCTTCCTTCTGTAGCATAGCATTCTTCAGGGTGGCTTTAGTTAATGTTTTTGAAATACTTTTCTTAAGTTCCTAGTTCCTCATAGGAGCAGGTATCAGAGCCACAGGGACCTCAAAGGCCATGTGGTTCAACATCCTCACCTCCTTCCCCAACACTTTTGACCATTAAGGAAACTGAATTGTAGTGAGGTTAAGTTGACTAAAGTAAGAGCTGGGATTTAAACTCAGCTCCTGCTTCTTGAGTTAGGACTCTACTGTACTGTATTCTACATTGACTTTTGGCTTGAACCAAAAATTGTGGATGTATGGTTTGAAAAAAGACATTCTTTTTGCAAAGATTCATTAAAAGATCTCTTTACATTACTCAGATTCAGAATTGTCCCAGAAAATCTAAAGTACATAGCCCCCATTTCCTACCTGCTGATACATCCTGCCCTTCTCCCTTCTTGGCTTCCCCCAAGACTGCTCTGGGGAGTGTGGTCTATCTCATCATGCAGGACCTTAAACCTGAGACAGGCAACTGGGGAAGTGCAAGGAATGATGGGCTTGAAATTGGAAAGGCTCAAGTTGAATATAGCAAGGGTATTTAGTAGTTGTTGTTTGACTATAGACATGTCCTCTTACCTCAGTTTCCTCATTGTAAAATAGATGCTACTTTAGAGGGTTGTTGTGGGGGAAAGGACGTGTAAATCTTAAAGAATTAGAGAAATGGGAGTTATTATTAGACCTGGCTCTGCCACCAAACAGCTGTGTGACCTTGGGCAAGTCAACTCACTTTTCCGAGTATTTTGTCATTTCTAAAGTGAGTAGGTTGGATAGATGATCTGTAAAGTCCCTTCTAGCCCAGTGATTCTCTGTTCCTGGAAGGGTGGGAGGTGGGGTGGAAGGAGAGATGGTAGCAGTTAGGAACTGTCAGGTCACTCCCCCTTTTCCAGGAACTGAGACTGAACACATTCTAGGGCACTGATTGACAACTCCCCCAACCTATCTGTATAAAACTGAGCCTAGACACTGCTCTGGAGCAACACCGAGTAAGGGATTTGGAGACTCCTCCCAGTCCTCCTAATTTCCTTGGGGAGGCCCAAGATGATTATGACTAGGTGCCAGCCACTGGTAGGGGAATTCTGGACAGTGTCCACAAAGTCACCACTTCATGCCCAGGGGTAAAGTTTAGGGCAGAGGGGAAAAGCATTGGTTCAAGTGAGTGAATAAAAGTTGGGACCCTGACTGAACTCAGGCATAGCTCCCAGAATTCTAGATGGTATTGGAGGTAGAAGGCCAGGGAAGAGAGGGACCTCTGGCAAGAACTAGATGGGGCTGGGGCTGGGGCTGGGACTTCCTTTGAAGTTTATACAATTGATTGTAGTGGAAAGAGTGTTGAAATTTGTGAGCCTAAACCTCAGTTCAAATCCCAGGCTTGACACCACACTCAGTGTGGTCTTGAGCAAATTGCTTAATCTTAACAGTCCCAGGTGCTAGTAGGTGCTTAATAAATGTATATTGATTGTTTGATTAATCTCTGAGTCCATTTCTGTTCTGTAAAACGGGGATAAGGATGTTAATAACACCTGTACTATCAGCCTTATTAGGATATTGTAAGGATCAAATAAAATAATGCTCCCTCAGCTAAATGCAAAGTGCTTCGTAAATTGTCAAGTATGTGGAAAGAGCCAGATTTGGAGTCATATATACCCCTCATGTAGCCTTGGGCAAGTCATTCCTCCAACCTTTCTGAGACTCAGTTTTCTTCATCCATCAAATAGAAGTGTTGAACTACACTGTGTCTATGGCTTCTTCCAGTTCCAGATCCTAGGATTCTGTTCTCTATGGGTTTCTGGATTCCTCTAGGGTTGTGCTGTGCTTTTGGGGGCAAGGGCCCAGAAGGGTGGGTCAGTCAAGGTGAGGTGAGCTAGGTTGAGACAGGTGGTCTGGCCTTGGAGCTCCGAGCCCCTCCCCCATTCCTAGGACTTGGTGTCCTTATTTCAGGATTAAGCTGATTAGGATGTGGCGGAAACGCCTGGGATGCCAGGACACCTGGGTCTGCTGTCCAAGACTAGGCCCTGCCCTTGCCCTCTCTGGCCAGATGTCATGAGAGTGGCCTGACTCCACCAGTTAGCCTGGGAGGCAGAGAGGGCAAGCTATTTACCTGATCATGGGGTTCCCCTAACCCTAGGGCATTAAGGGGTGAGAGTGAGAGTGGACACAGGTCTGGCTTGGTGCCAGGGTCTTGCCTCCTACTGACCACTGCTCCCTGCTGGGCTAGGACTGGTCATGCTCATCTGTGCCTGTCTCCCAAGGCTCTCTCACCGGGCAGGCTAGGGCTATTTTTGGTAGCCGGCTGGGGCACTGGGGCTGGTTTCAGATGTTCCAGTGTTAGCGGGAGAAAATGGGAACAGATGGCTAGAGGGTTCATATCATCATCAACCCTGGAGCAGTTTATTTATAGGACCTCATTAACCCTTGGGGGGCTGGCTAGAGCCACCCTCAAATATACAGGGTTCCCCGGTTAGGGGAGGCCAGGTCTTTCCCCCTAGATGCCCAGTCCCAGCTCTCTCTTCCACCTTTCCCACCAAAACTCCCTCAGGCCACATCTTTTCTCCAAGTCTAAGTAAGAACTGGGGAAGGTAGAGAGGGTGGAGCCCCCTCAGGCACCTTACTCCGAGGGGCAGAGGAAGCATGAAAAGAGGATTTTCTTACCACCCAGAACTTTAAGAAGAAGCAGTACTGAAGATGGGAGAGAATGTGGCACAGGAGATTAATGAGAGCCACCCAACTGGCAGCCAGTGACTTAGGGGCCGGGGTGTTGTCATTGGCCATGACAATAACTAGAGAAGTATAGGTAGTCATAACACAAAGAGGACGGGGTGAGCCTTTGAGAAAGGATCCTTTACCCTCTGCAACCAGAGATTCCTTGGAATCAGCAAACTGTTCCTGGACTCAGAAGCCCGGAGTTCTAATCCTGCCAGGTAGCTGTGTGACCCTGGGCAAGTTACTGAACCTCTCGGAGCCTAGTTTCTCCACTGTGAAGTGGGACTCTTACCTGCAATATCTCACAGTGATTTACTTTAACCTTAAAATGCTACATGAATGTGAGCAGCTATTATACAAGAGACCTGGCTGTGTGTCTGTGTCTGTGTATCTGCGTCTTCTCATCCTCTTTCTTTCTTTCTTTTCTTTTCTTTTTTTGCTTTTTGGAGGGCAATTGGGGTTAAGAGACTTGCCCAAGGTCACATGGTTAGTAAGTGTTAAGTGTCTGAGGTGGAATTTGAACTCAGTTCCTCCCGACTTCAGGGCTGGAGTGCTCTATTCACTGAGCCACTTAGCCACCTTCCCCCTTCTCTTTCATATATTTATAGGCAGCTGGTAGTGCAGTGGATAGAGTGCTGGACCTAGAATGCAGGACCTGGAATCCAGCCTCAGACACTTACTAGCTGTGTGACCCTGGGCAAGTCACCTAACCTCTGTTTGCCTCAGTTTCCTCATCTCTAAATGAGGATAATAGCCTCCTACATCCCTGGGTGGCTGTGAGGATCAAATGAGAAGTTCATTGTAAACTGCTTAGCATAGTGATATTGAAGTATTAGCTGTGTCACCCTCATCCTGGTCATGTAAGCCATGCCTTCGAATACATGTCACAGGTACCTCATTACTGCCTGGCTAGGTTCTATACATTTTAGGGCCTTGATGGGAGCCTTGTTATGTCAGGAAAGGTGTTAGGCCCTAATGGGGGCCCAGCTGCCAGTGTGTCAGACTCCCACATTGTTTGAGCACCAGGCACCCTGAATCCTGTCACTGGAAGTCAGCTGTGAAGAAAACTGACTTCGATGCTACTGGCAGGGTCAGCCCCAATACTGGGAATATTGGTGTAGATGGGAGAGATTGGCTAGCCCAGAAAAGTACCTACTACTGATGACTGGGTTAAAGGTACAGGATCATAGCTCTAGAGATGGAGGGGCCTTAATAGCTATCTGTTCCAACCCCTATATTATCTAGATGAGGAACCTTAAGCCCAGAAAACTGAAGTGATTGGTCCAAGGTTACACGGGTATCAAGACACCAGACAGAATCTGAAATTAGGTCCTCCCACCCCAAATCCTTGCATTCTTTTCATTGTCACCATCATGATGGGATGCCTGTGTTCTAGAGCTTGACAATTGTGTGTTTTATGAATCATTTGGTGTTATATTTTGGGACTAGTCAAATTCTATTGGAAATCCCAACCTCTTTCTCAAGTGTACTAAGGGGGAGAAAAAGGGATGTTCATGATTAGGCCTGGAGAATATGGAAGCTCCTTGGAGGCCAACGACTACTGATGACAGCATAGTCTGTGTAGGAGAGGTACAGAAGGGTTAGCATTCAGCTTTGAGGAGCTGGCCAGGAAAGATGGCAGGTGGTAGGAAGAAACGAGGAAAACCCTTATCTGCTAAGCTAAGGTATGGCTGTCAGAGATGGGCTTCTGGCCCATCTTCCTGTGAGATGTTTCCCCTCCTGCGAATTTAGGAAGGGCATGGAATGTGAGGCTGCTGAAATGGGCAGAGTTGGGAGAAAGATGGGCACTAGGGTCTGTGGACCTTGAATCCCTAACTTCAGTTTTCCAGGACAGGACATTGCTGGGTTTTCTGTCTTCCTTATAGAAAAGACCCAGGCCTCCACCCTGTTCAGCTCTCCCTGTACCAGCCCGTATGCCCCTCACCTTCTACAAGGGGTCATGACAGCTTGGATGCCAAAGTGTGTGAGGACATGCAGGCCTCTATGGGAACCCTAGATGCCCTGGGTCTGGGATGTGGTAGGAGAGGTAGACCTTTAGTGCTGGCAGGGCATACTGCCCTGCTGGGGGTCTTACCCATCTTGGGCAGTACCTGGGGAAAGAGCTGGTGTTGGGTGAGATTCCGGCCCATGGCAGGCAGCCTGTGCCAGCGGTCTACCCAAACTCCTCTCTTCCCACAATGGCTCCATTGTTCCCAGCAGGCAAGCAGCTTGAAGGAGGCTTCTTGGCCATCCCCCCCATCCCAAAACCAGGGCAAGCTTAACCCTTTGGGGGCTAGGAACTGTGAAGGAGAGCCCAGGGGAAGGAACTGCCTCTTCTCTTCCCTCCACTTACTTTTCTAGGAATCTGAGTTAAGGGTGCTGCCTATTCCCCCATCACCTCTGCATTCATCCCAGAGGAAGCTACTTGGCCTTCCTCATTTGCCCTCTGAATAGCAGGGCTGGGGGAGCCAGTTCATGCCATTTTCTCCCATTCCCCAGGACATTTCCTTCTGCTCCTGTGGAGGGCTGGGGGCAGTTGTCACCTCTCCACCCCACCACTATCTTGGCAAAGGTGCCAAGGGCAGGAAGTGCCAGTGGGGCACTCGGGTGGGGGCCAGATATATTTGGGTGGTTGGGGCATTCATTCCAACTACCACTGCCTGCCCTACTGGATCTTGAGCTCCTTCCTTCCTGTGTAACCAGAGCTGGGCTGGGCCTAGCTCAGGATTTCGGTGGATTTAAAGGGACAGTGCCATTTCTACTAGCCCCTTTCCCTACCCCGAGGCTGGAGGAAATCCTCCTCCCTCCTTCCCCTTTCCCCCCTTTCTGCCCCCTCCACTCACCCTAAGGTGGTGGGAAGGCTGGAGCCTGGGCACATAGTCAGCTAGCTTAGACTTCATCATTAGGAGGAACAGGAAGGAGCTTCTGGGCTCCCATGGTCTCCCTTGGCCCAGCCAGCCCCTCCCCCCAACCCTAGGCCCCCTGTCTCAGGTTGGGTTACCAGGCTCCTCCAGCTCCCTGTCCCAGAGCCTTTGGGCGGGTGGGGTGGGCGGGGGTGGGCTGTGGTTTCCTGTGTTGGTTGTTTGTGCCTGGCCCCAAGTGCCCGCTGTACCCGGCTCCCCCTGGGTTTCCTGCCTTGTCTTGTTTCCTTGTCCCGTCCCAGTCCCCTTCCCCACCCCCACCCTTTCCCTTACCAAGCCCCTTGGGAGAGAGCTAGCAGGGATTTGGACAGCAGCTTTTGAGGGTCCTAGGGAAAAGGAGGAAGCTGTAGACTGTATTCCTCCAACATTGGGGAATCCCTGATGGCCCAGGGGGTATCCCTGGGCCCCCAAGTTTCTGGCTGTACTAAGTCTGGCTGGAAGGCACTACTGCAGCCTAGCTGGTGGGGGTGGGGGTGGGGAGGTGACTTCAAGGCACTCCCAAGTTCACTCCAGGCCTTCTGAATGGTTGGTGGGTATTGGTGGCTGGGGCATCTGGGGAACTTCCCCTGACCACTTCTTCCTCAGTCTTCTGGCTAAAAGTACCCTGACTAAGGAGGAATTTCCATGTCCCATCTGGGACCCTCGAAACAGCTTAGCTTTGCCCCTCATGGTCAAGAACACTGGGCCTTCCCATGGAAACAGCCCTCGTTTGCATGGCTTTCTTTAGGTGTAAGAAGGGAGTGATGCCGGGAAGTGGGAGAAGGGGAAGGTCCCCAGAGCCTGGAAGTCCCCAGGCAGAGGTTCCTGGGTCCCAGAACAGCAAGCCAGGCCCCCTTGCGGAGTTTCCTACTGTGCTAATTGTCCTTTGACCTCCCCACCCCCTGTCTGAGTCATCACCTGCTCAGGAAGAGGAAGTGACCTCCTGCTTTGGGGCTTTCATGGGACTACTCGGCAGCCCCCGGGCTGGAGCAAAGACCCAGGAGTCCTGGCTGTCTTGGGGGGTCTGTTGTGCCTGGCAGCCACTGTTTGCTAGGGCAGTCCATTATCGGTGGCTGCTCCCCATCCCCATCGGGCTGACCTCTCCTCCCCACTAGCGTTCTATCCCAGGGGACACCTGGGTGCTGTGTCTTGGGACCCGATTTCCTCCCTCTCATTAAGAGCTTTTAACCTGAGGACCATCAACCTGTAACTGGATTTCAGGGATTCTGTAAACTCAGAATAGAGATTAGAACTTAATTTTCACTAACTTTTGCTTTTTTTGTAATCGTATGTATTTCATTTTTGTGAATTTAAAAAACATCCTGAGAAGGGGCCCCGTAGACTTCACGGAACTACCAAAGGGCTTTTTCATGTTGTGACCTAAAAATTTCTGCTCTTAAGTTTTTTGGTTTATTCTTGAACAGGACTTGGGAAGGAGGCTGAATATAATAAATGATAATAACAATAGCTAGCAATTACATAATGCTTTAAGTCTAATCACTTTATGTATATTATCTCTTTTGATCCTTGTGAGAAAGGTGATCTCATTATCCCCATTCTATAGAAGATGAAACTGAAGCTGAGAGGAGTTAAGTGACTTGCCTAGGGCCACACAGCTAGTATGGTATTTATTTTCAGTTCTCCTTGCCTCCAAGTCCAGCACTCTATTTACCACATGGAGCTGCCTAGAATACTTGGCTAGATCCTTGCAACTCACATCTGTCCTTAGAAAAAAGCTGGTTAGGGGCGGCTAGGTGGCACAGTGAATAGAGCACTAGCCCTGGAGTCAGGAGGACCTGAGTTCAAGTGTGGCCTCAGACAGGTAACACAATAACTAGCCCTGTAACCTTGGGCAAGTCACTTAACCCCAATTGCCCTCAAAAAAAAAGAGGCAAAAAAGAAAAAAGCTGGGTAGTCAGTGAAGGATTCGGGAAGGGCACAGCAGCTATATCCAGTGGTCATCTTGCCACCTAGTAGGGCAAATGGGCAGGATGATTTTCATAGGATCACAAAAGCAGAGCTACAAGAGACTTTAGCAACTAATTCAACATACATACATACATACATACATTCATTCATTCATTCATTCATTCATTCATTCATTTATTTTAAGCAATTGGGGTTAAGTAACTTGTTCAAGGTTACAGGGCTACTCATTATTTATGTGTGGGTGCTCATTTTCTGAGGCCGGATTTGATCTCAGGTCATCCCAACTCTGAGGCCGGCGCTCTTACTCACTGTGCCACCTAGCCGCCCCTCAACATACATTTATTAAGGGTCTACTATGTTCCAGGCACCATGCTAAGCTCTGGGGATACAAAAAGAGGAAAAAGACAGTCTTTACCTTCAAGGGGAGACAGCATGCAAACACACACAGAGACAGATTGACACAGACACACACACAAACTATACAATGGATAAATAGAAAACCTGAACTGAGGGAAGGCACTAGAATTAAGAGGGGTTGGGGAAGGCTTCCTGTAGGAGGCGGGACTTTAGTTGGGACTTGAGGGAAGCCAGGGAGGTCAGTAGTTGGGGTGGAGGAGGGAGAGCATTCCAGGCCTGGGGTACAGCCAGAGTGAATACTTGGAGCAATTTGTTATCTAATAGCTGGATTCTAGTTTAACTTTCCTCACCTTTTAAATGAGAGAGCTATGGACCAGACAAAGAAGTTAGGGGACTTGGCCAAATTTTGAACTCAGGTCTTTGGACTTCAAACTCACTGATGCTTCCCTGGCATCACACTTTGACTAATCAGCCATGATGAGGATCCAGACACTGGGCTAGCTATAGCACATTGGGAAGAGATCTCCCCCCTCCAATCCTCATGAGTTTAGGGAAAGGGAGATAACCTCACTGTCTCTTGTTGTCTTTCTCTCCACTCCTCTGCCTTGTTCCTCTAGTGGATATGAGTGGTGAGTCACACCTGCACCCAGTTTATGTACACATTGGCTCTCTCCCCCCCTGCTGAGGCAATGCTTCTCTTCCTAGGACATCTGAGCCCTTCTCTTCTCTCCCCACCTATGGAAGAGGCTTCTGACCTCTTAGGCACTGGAGTTGAAGTCTCCCCACTAGACAACTGGGCTCAGAACTTGACCCATGGTGGTTGGGCTAGAGCTCCTCACTGCCTCATTGCTCACCTTGTGTGTTAGGGTTGGGGTGGGTGGACCCTGGGAGCCTGAAGGGGAGGGGATGAGCTCCTGGAGAGGGCAAAGAAGGGAAGAGGAGGGAAGACAGAAAAGGTCTGACTCATCTGCTCTTGAATCAACTTGCCTGATGACCGGGTGGAGGTGAGGAGGAGGAGGAGGAGGAGGAGGAGGAGGAGGGTAGAGCTTGGGAAGAGGGGGCTGGGGCTACACCTTTGGTCTTTGTCTGGAAGAGGGCTCAGGAAGGGTTTGGAGGGCACTCCTAGCTTCTCAGCTCCTCTGTCTTTTTTATTTTTTGGTTGGCTGGGTACAAGGTGAGGGGAACAATTTTCCATCAGTTAGATAGCCCTGTAGCTCAGTTTTCTCAGTCTTGGAGGTCCTAGTCATTGGGGCACTGAATGGCATTCTTATGCAGAGGGTATGGTGGTTAACCAGGTACTATTGGTGTGAGGAAGGGGATGTGCCTCATGCAGATAGCATGAATTCCAGCTATTAATCTAATGTCTTCCTCAGCCCCTTTTCTTATTTTTGAGGCCTGAGGTAAGGAGTAGTAGTGAAGAGAATCTGTGGGAGGGAGGGATTTTTGTGACACACAATGGGGGAACAGAATAAAGCAGGTGCAGGGTGCTCTTTCCTGAAGACATCCTCCAGGAGGGCAGTGTGGGGCTGGGTTAGGAGTCCACAGACCTGGTTTCCTGGGAAGGTTTGCCATCTAACTTGAGGTATGGCAGTAGCAAGTCATTCTCCTAATCTGGGCTACAGTTTCCTCTTCAGTAAAATAAGGGGACTGGTGTTCTCCAGTGTTCTCGAATGTGAGAACTGGAAGTGATACCATAAATTTGGTATCTGTGATTTGGATGGTGGGCAGTTTCAGATGAACCGATGCTCCCACCTTTTGAGTATAGCACAGAGCCTGGCCCCTAGCAGCTACTGAATAAATAGTTTGATTTTTTGAAGCTAGGATCATCCCTTTGAGCCTCAAAGCACCTGATTTTGAGCCCTGGAAAGAGACTCCCCTAGAGAGTAGTTGAACATGTTTTGAGGGTGTCTTTCTTGGGGTGGTAACCTATGGTCTGGGTTCAACCTTTTGAGGAAAGGGAGGGTCTTCCTCTGTCTCCTCCTACTGACCTGCTTGAAGGCCATTGAGAGGTGTATGCCTAAGTGGTCTTTTTTTTCCTGGGGCCTCAGAATATCAGGGGAGAGAACCTAAGAAATGGCACATAGGAGGACATGAGAGGAAGCCTCTGGACTTGTGTGCCACATTTTTGTGACTGTGTGCATCTTCATTGCCAGGGTTGAAGTTCCCCTTCTATTTCTTTATATGGATTCATCTGTATCCCTAAACCATTGACTTTTCTGTCTGCTGGTGGGACTTCTAGCCCTATAGATTAGTTTCCTGGTCATTTGTGTTGGTGGAGCTCTGTCTGACCCTGGGCTGGCTCTGCTTCTGTTCCCACGTGTGCCCCTGTGTTTGTCTGGATCTGGTAGTCTCCTGATGCCATGTGTGGGTCTGTCTCTGGAGGATCTCTCTCTGTGTCTCTGTCAGTATGTGTCTCTGTGTCTATGTGTGTATGCACACGTGCCTGTGGCCTGAGAAATTATACTGCAGTCATGCCAGTCTCTCTATACAGCAGGAGCTCAGCTCTTGGTTCTAGCTCTGCTGGATGAGGGGGGGTTAAGGGGGTGGGGGGAGGGGAGGGGAGGGGAGGCTCCTGCATTCTTGCGGTTGGGGAGGAATCTGAGCCAACATTACTGGTCTCCAGAGGAGCCCAGCTGCAGCCCCGGGGCCCCGCCAGGCCAAGACTCTCTCTGCCGGCACAGGCCTGCTGGGGATGAGCTAGGACCAGGACCAGGCCTTGGGTTTGGGGTGTGGTGGGGTGGGATTATTTGCCCTCAGCCCCATCACTGAAGGGCATATAGCAAAGTTCAACCGAGCAAGCCCTTGATAGCAGGAAATATGATGGATCATTGGATCACAGACTTAGAGCTGAAAGAGACAGTCTAGTCTAGGGTCATTTTACCGACAGGAAACTGGCCTGGATGGGCTAAAGTCATTTATCTGAGGTTGTACAGCAACATTCAAACTCAGGTCCACTGACTACAAACCATTCCCTCTTTCCCTTCAACCTGTTGCCTTTGTGGCCTCTGGTGTTAACTTCTCAAGGGAATTTTAAGACTATAAACTCCCTGAAGGCAGGGGCTTCCACTCTGAGGGAATGCTGAGGCTTTTAATTGTAAATAATGGTGAATGTGGCCCTAATTAAGACCACCCCCTTCTCCCTCCAGCTTTCCTGCCTTTGGTTCCTCTTCACCTAGTTCCTGTAACCCTAGGGACTTCTGGGCTGCTGGAGCCACCCACCAGCCCCCTCTTCACTTTATAGGAGGTCTCCTTTTCCTTGGCTCCATAGATCATCAGGCCTTCAGCTGCTGGGCATAGAGTACAGACATCTGAAGCTCTATCAGCTTGTAGGAGCTAATGGGAGCCTGTGAGGGGGAGCCCCAGCTAACAGGAATAACATATACGGGTGTGGGTATGTCCCAGATTGGGGAGGGGAAGAGGAGATAGACTTGGATGACCAAAGGGTTGAGAAATGTCAGCATCTTGGAGACTGGAGGAACCCTAGGTTACCTGCAGTATATGTTGGGGGGTGGGAGCCCTTAGAGGCAAGCTCTTTTCTTACCAGTGGGCACCTGGTGCTATCTCCCATGGGGCCCCCACCCCATCCCCCAACTCCCCTGCTTTGCCCTCTTCAGACCTCCAGCTCTGTAGCGTGGGCTGAGAAAAGACTGCCCTCCCCGCCATGTGCCAGACAGTGCTTGTGCGGTCTAGCTAAGGGGCATATTGCTAGCGGGTGGGCACCTGCCTCCTCCCCCTCCCCAGGAGAGGCAGGCAGACAGGGTCAGGCGGCAGCGGCAGAAGCAGTGGCGGCTATAGCCGCCAGCAGCAGCAGCAGGAGGACAGCCGAGCTGAAATAAATCTGAACTGGTGTGGAATGAGGGGGGATAAATATCCTCTCCCCGTGATGTGATCTTTCCAGCGGCTATTAATAGGTCTCCGGGGAGAGGGATGGGGAGGGGGGGAGGTTGGTGGGGGAGTGGGGCTGGGGCTTAAAGGGCCCACAGCCCTGGCTGCAGGAATCCTTGGCTCACGGCTCCGGCTCCGCTGCTCTTGCTTTGGGAAGCTCGCTGTCCATCCCACCCCTGCCCCTCCCCTCTCTTCTGATTGCCTGCCTGTCTGTGGGTCTGCTTGTTTCCCACTGGGGGACTGGGATGGTGGACCCCTGCCCTCCATTTTCCTAAGGGAGACTCCCATAAGCAGTGATCCCAGATCTTCTCTTACCCCTTCATCATTCTCTAACATTTGGCTGGGAAGGGGATGGGATGGTTGGGGGAAACCAGGAGTGAGCTAGGGGCTGAGGAGGAAGATGGAAGGTTTGAGGGAGAAAGGGAAAAGCTCCAGGAAGAGGGGATGCCAACATGAGGACCTGGGTTTGAATTCCCTTTCAAGAGCTGGTTGAGGTGATCAGTGCCTTCTTATGAACATGTGAAGGATTTATGGGGATGGAGAAGGGGTTGCCATAGAAACCAGCAAGTCCAGGGGGCCAGTGGATTGGAGATGTTGAGGTGGGTACATTTGGGGATCTGGTTCCCTTCACACTAGGAGGCCCTGTGCTTATCTCAGCCCAAAGGAGACGCCCCTCAGTCTAATGGGTCACTGGAGTAAATCAAGGCCACCGATTAGCTTGTTCTATCTCAAGACATTTTGTTTTCTTGATGGGCACAAGGAACTATGCAGTTGAGTTGGCCCTTGGGCTACTTGGGCTCCAAGGTTAAGGCAATTCCCCACAAAATTAACAATTCCTTCTTTTTTCCCCTTCTCTTAGGCACCTCCACCTCAGGACAGGAGCCCCCTGGGATCCTGCCACCATCCCTCTGAGGCCCTCCAGCCCCAGCCAAGCCAATGCACCCAGAAAATAAACTGACCAATCATGGCAAGACGGGGAATGGCGGGGCTCAGTCTCAGCACCAGAATGTGAGCCAAGGGCCCACTTGTAACCTGGGCTCCAAGGGCGTGGGGGCAGGGAATCATGGGGCCAAGGTCAATCAGATCTCCCCCAGCAACTCCAGTCTGAAGAACCCCCAGGCATCTGTTCCTCCCTTTGGCTCACTCAAGGGGAAGGTGAAGAGGGAGAGGAGCGTGTCAGTGGACTCAGGAGAGCAGCGGGAAGCTGGGACCCCATCCCTGGACCCAGAGGCCAAAGGTATCTAGAAGATCCTCTCTGTCCTTTCCTGTCACCCTCAGTCACCAGCATCCGATACTATGAGAATTGGGCATTTTCTCCTCTTTTTGCTCTGGTCTTGGGGGTTAGGGGTGGAAGTAGGCAGGAACTAGGAAATGGGTTTCATGGTATTATGGATAGTATCTCCATCTAGGCAGTACAAGTCAACCAATGGGACACATTGTGGGTGATGGACTCTCAGACAAAGGGGTGTCTAGTCCTTTTTCTTCCTTTTCACCCCACCCTGTGGAGAGGATAGGTGAAGTGCATTTGGGTAAGAAGTAGGAATAGGAGAGAATACCTGTAGGATAAAGTGTAAAATACAGGTAGGTCCTAGCTCCCAGGCGTTCCTAGTGTCCTGAACTGGTGGGAGCCATTTGGGGAAGGCACAGGGGCCTGGATGAGTAGCTGCTCCCCCCTCCCCCTTCTTCCCCCCCAGTCCTAATTGGAAACAGTTGTGGTCAGGATTATTCTATGCTTGGTATTGGGTGGGGGGGAGGGGCTCTGGGCGGCTTTAGCTTTGGAGCAAAATCAGAAACAAATGGTAGTATGTTGGGGGCCAGTGGCATGGGGGCGGAGTGGGAGACTGGCATGGTTCCCACAACAGTCTGGGCAGTGCCAACAAACTTGAGGAGAGAAGACGGGAACACAGATTGGGAGTGAACTGGGTGAATGCCCAGGACTTTAGAAACAGACACTAACATCTCTCCCTTCCACACGCTGCTGCCCTTCTGCCTTCGCTGGACAGAGGTGGCCCCAAGGAGTAAGCGCCGCTGTGTGCTGGAGAGGAAGCAGCCGTACAGTGGGGACGAATGGTGTTCAGGGCCTGACAGCGATGAGGACGACAAGCCCATTGGGGCCACCCATAGTGAGTTCACATTTGGGCAAGGATGCAGACCTTCAGATGGATGAAAGAAGGGTTCCTTAGTCTTTGTCTTGTGTGGGTGGGGGGGGGAGGAGGGTGCTTTGGGGAAAAGAGGCCCCCAGTCTCCTCCCACAAGGGATGAGACTTCATCTTTAGCCAAGGCATTAATCAGACATAGAGGCCAAGACCCTAGCAAGGAGTCCCCTTCCAACCATGTTGAGTCTTGGAGCTGGGGACAGTAGGTGACAGGGCAGCTTTACCTAGAACCCTTCAGTGTCAGACTCAGAGATCTCCAGAATCAGCTGCCCCCCAACCCTTCCCTTTCTACATTCTCCCATTCTGGCTTTCAAGGTACTCTTAAGGGGCAAGTCCCAGCCAAGACCCCATCCTATCTCTAACTCAGGGGCCCAGAGGAGTGGCATGCCAGGTCCCTCTCCTACTGCCACCCCAACACTAGCCATCATCCGTCCCATCCCTGGTCCTCAGTTTCCCTCTGTCTAAAGGGAATTGGGGGTGATGAGTCACCCTCGTCCCTGGAAAGCCTAAGTAGACACCTCGGCTCCTTGGCCTGTGCTGCCACCTGCTGGTTTAGTCAGGGAGGGCAGTGCTGGCTCTTGCTTTTCTCTGCTACAACCAGCTAGTTCTGTTGGGTAGAGACTTTGCTGGGTAGCCCTCGTCAGGGGTTTAGCCCTACTGTGGGCTGTTTAGTTCCACGGTGTTCCTGGGCACCAATTACTTTCTTCTAACTACCTCAGAAATGGGTCACAAAAATCACAAGGAATACTGAGAGTTTGTGTGACAGGACCAGTACAAAATTATTTTCCCCTGTTACTGTATAGGGCCTGTTATATATAATAGGCATTTAATGAATGCCTGATGATTTATTGATTGATTGATCATTCATTCAGTCTGTATTGAGTGCATGGATAAGACAAATTCCTTCAGGTCAAGGACCTTACAAAGTAGCTGGGGAGAAAAGATTTTCCCATATAAAGATGACTAGTATTGACCTCCTACCAGACTGTAAGCTCTAATGCCTGTCCACAATCAGGTTTTGGCTGGTTTTTTTTTTTTTTGCCTTTTGGAGGGGGGAAGGCAGGGCAATTGGGGTTAAGTGACTAGTCCAAGGTCATCCGGCTAGTAAGTATTAAGTGTCTGAGGCTAGATTTGAATTCAGGTCCTCCTGACTCCAAGGCTCTATTCACTGCGCCACCTAGCTGCCCCGATCAGGGTTTTTCTAAACTTGGAGTCTCTGGCAATACCCAGCAGAGAAGGCATTTTAACAAATGTTTGCCAAATGAACGAACTAGAAGACCAGACTATCTCTGTGCAAGTTGCATAGCAGTGAGTGTCGAACACAAATAGAAACACCTTAGAAAGCTACAAATTAATATTATTGATATTATATTGTATTTCTTTTATTAAACACTTCCCAAGTACATTTTAATCTTGTCCTAGCTACTAGGGCCCAAGTTTGACACTTTTGTGGTACAGGAAGCAGGTCACCACGGTCAGTCTGGGCAGGCTTGTTTTAGGCTAGACTGAAGTGTAGGATCTGGAATGGCTACAGAGGCGCAGGCTGTATACAAGGGTGAAAGCCCCCCCATCCTCCAAGCCCACTTTTATGAAGCCTTCCATAATTCCCCTTTCACCTCAGCCAATAGTAATCTCCCCCTCTCACACTCTTTGGATATTCCTAGGTACTTGTGTCCCTCCTGGGCACTTACGGTGTTCTCATTTAGATCATAATCATTTTCTGTCTCTTTCTGTCTGTCTGTCTGTCTGTCTCTCTCCCTCTCCCTCCCCCCTCCTCTCTCACTCCTCTCTCTTCTCCTCTCTCCCTCTCTCCGCCCCCCTCTCTCCTCTCTCTCTTTTCCTCTCCCTTCTCTCTTTTCTCTCTTTCCCTCTCTCTTCTCCTCTCTTTTCTCTCTTTCCCTTTCTCTTCTCCTCTCTCTTCTCCATCTCTTTCTCTCTCTCTCTCCTCTCTCTTCTCTTCCTTCTCTCTCTCTCTTCCTTCTCTCTCTTCCTCCCTCTCTCTCTTTCTCTCTCTCTCTCTTTTGTCTCTCCTACTAGATTTCAAATTTTTTAAGTGCAGGTACCATGTTTTTATTTATCTCTGAACCTTCTCCGGTATTTAGCTTAGTGCCTCACATGTCATAGGACATGTTTGTTGATTTAAATGATGTTATTGTGAACCACTGTTAGGAGGTGTTAGACTTTAAATAGTTTTTCTACTATTGGGGTGGTTTGGCACCGAGCCATCCATACTCTCATGTTTCCCCTCCCCACCACCACAACCCTTGTGATCAGCTTATTTGTGAAGTGACTGAATGAAACCAAGAGTTATGGAACAGAAATGTTCTCTTTGCTGGTCTATATTGAAGTAGAAACTGTGATCCTGACTGCATTCACATTGTTTGGACACAGAACTCCCTCCAGTTTTTTCAGTCGACGTCATGGTCTAATAATACCTTACATCCCACAGAGCTATTAACTTGCTTCATCCTCACTATATTCACAGGAGGCATAGGGTAGGCATTATTGATATCCCTATTGTATAGGAGAGAAAAAACAAAGTGTAGAGAGTTCAGGTGACTTCCTCAAGGTCATGTGGCAAATCATAGTGAGGAACTGCACCTGGAACTTCATTTACCTGGGTTCTAGACCAGGGTTCTGCCTGCCCTGCCTCACTTTCCTCTTTCTTCCTCTTTCCTCACCTGGTGATTTTCTAGTCCAGCCACCTGTGGCTGATTGATTGGAGTACAGTATATATACATAAAGACACACATGCTCAAGCCACTATCCCTTCTTTCTCTACCATGGTGACCACTTAACAAAAATTGGCCAAGCAAACAGTATCGTAAGCTCTTAGGGCATTTGTGACCAGATTGTCACTGTGAACTAGTTAGGAAAAGGTGTCTTAACCGCTTGGAATAGCTCCAGCCTAGTTCTGATGAGTAAGCCATGATCTTCCCCCAGCTCCAGAGTCTTCCTTAGTACTTTACTTCTCCATACCCATTATCCCTCTTTGGTGGAGCTGGGCTGGGGCCATCAGCCTGCTTACCTCTTTCTCTCCTCCTCCTCTCCCACTGCAGATTGTAATGTAGCAGACCCAGCCATGGCCACCACACAGCTAGGCCCAGGTCCAGCCCCACCACCACCTCTCAATGAGAGTAGTGCCCCTGGACCCCCCCACGGCCCTCCAGCTGGCCTTCGGCCAGAGGGCCCTGGTGGTCTGGGAGGCCCAGGAAAGCCAACTGCTCAGTTTGTCTACGTCTTCACCACCCACCTTGCAAACACGTAAGTGCTGCTGGGGTGCATGCGTCTGTTCTGTCCAGCCCCTACTCTTAAGATTTCACCTGGGAACATATATGTCCAGATGTCTTAACAAATCACTTGGGGGCCTTGGGGTTAGCATGGACAGTATGGGAAGAGCAGCTTGGGGAGAGTGGGGTGTTCCTTCTAGGTACAGCTAGCTCCTCATCACTCTTTTCTTTTGGCATTTCTCCTTCCCCACTCCATGACAATCCAGGGCAGCTGAGGCCGTGTTGCAAGGACGAGTTGATTCCATTCTGGCATACCACCAGCAAAATGTACCCCGTGCCAAGCTTGACCAGGTGAGTGCTTTTAAGGCCTAGAGATGGGCCCAATCCAGAACCTTTCCTGGGAGGTAGGCCTGAGGGTGCAGTACTGGGGGAAAGCCTGATACTGTCTGAGAGGTGGGTTCCTTTGCCTACTGTCTTCTTTCTCATACTCTGCTTCTGCTGTCCCATAGGCTCCAAAGGTGCCGCCTACATCGGAACCACTTCCCTTGAGCACAGCCTCAGCAGGCACTCCCCAGTCCCAGCCACCCCCCCTGCCACCACCTCCACCACCCCCTGGCAGTGCCCCTCCAGCTCTGCCTGCCTCTCTGCCTCCAGAGGGGCCACCTGAGGATACGCACAGGGATCTAACACCCAACTCTGTGGGTGCCACCAGTAGCAATGCGACAGGGGGAACCCACCCCAATACCCCTACAGCTGCCACTGCCGCAAACCCCCTGGCCCCAGGAGGGGACCCTGGCGGGGCCCCCGGAGGTCCCACCTTGCTAGGGGAGGGCACTCCCACAGGGAATGGGCAGCGAGCCCTGACTGGCTCTGAGGGCCTCTCAAAGGAGCAGCTGGAACACCGGGAGCGGTCATTACAGACACTGCGTGACATCGAGCGGCTGCTGCTTCGTAGCGGGGAGGCCGAACCCTTTCTCAAGGGCCCACCAGGGTCTGCAGGTGAGGGGGGGCCATCAGCACCAGCTCCCCCAGGGCCCCAGCAGCCCCCAGCACCTCCACCTGGAGGCCTGAAGAAGTACGAGGAACCCCTGCAGTCTATGATCTCCCAGACACAGAGCCTGGGTGGCCCTGGGCTGGAGCATGAGGTTCCAGGCCACCACCCGGGCGGCGACATGGGGCAGCAAATGAACATGATGATGCAGCGGCTGAGCCAGGACAGTTTGACACCTGAACAGGTGGCCTGGCGCAAGCTGCAGGAGGAATATTATGAGGAGAAGCGTCGGAAGGAGGAGCAGATTGGCCTCCATGGGGGGCGCCCCCTGCAGGAGATGATGCTGTCCCAGGGCATGGGGGGCATGATGGTCCGGGGCCCCCCACCCCCTTACCATAGCAAACCTGGGGACCAGTGGCCTCCAGGCATGGGGGCCCAGCTTCGGGGACCCATGGATGTCCAGGACCCAATGCAGCTCCGAGGAGGGCACCCATTTCCTGGACCTCGTTTCCCTGGCAACCAGATGCAGCGGGTGTCCGGGTTCGGAGGCATGCAAAGCATGCCTATGGACGTGCCGATGAATGCCATGCAGAGGCCTGTGAGGCCAGGTATGGGCTGGACAGAAGACTTGCCCCCAATGGGGGGGCCGGGCAACTTTGTGCAGGGTGCAGTGCCCTATCCTGGTGGGCAAAGTGAGGCAGAGAGATTCATGAACCCAAGGGCACGTGAGGAATTGCTACGACACCAGTTACTGGAGAAGCGGACGATGGGCATGCAGCGCCCGCTGGGCATGGCGGGCAACTCCATGGGACAGGGCATGGAGATGGAGCGTATGATTCAGGCCCACCGGCAGATGGAACCGGCCATGTTCCCTGGGCAGATGACAGGTGGAGAGGGCCTGGCAGGTGCCCCCATGAGCATGGAGTTTGGGGGCAGCAGGGGTCTCCTGAGCCCTCCAATGGGGCAGTCTGGCCTGAGGGATGTGGACGCTCCCATGGGGCCTGGCAATCTGAACATGAACATGAATGTGAACATGAACATGAACATGAATCTTAACGTGCAGATGACCCCTCAGCAGCAGATGCTGATGTCCCAGAAGATGCGGGGCCCTGCAGACATGATGGGTCCTCAAGGCTTGGCTCCCGAGGAGCTGGCCCGAGTCCGGGCCCAGAATGGCAGCGGCATGATGGGGGCACCACAGAAAATGCTTGTGCCCTCCCAGTTCCCCAACCAGGGCCAACAGGGATTTTCTGGTGGGCAAGGACCCTACCCTGCCATGCCTCAGGACATGGGCAGTGCCCCAGACATGTTCAGCCCTGATCAGGGCTCAATGCCTGTGGGCAGCCTGGGTACCACGAGGCTCAGTCACATGCCCCTTCCCCCAGCACCGAACCCTCCCCCTCCTGCGCCCATGCACCCAGCCCCAGCTAGGGGGCTAGGCCGACGGCCCTCAGACCTCACCATCAGTATTAACCAGATGGGCTCACCGGGCATGGGTCACCTGAAATCACCTACGCTTAGTCAGGTGCACTCGCCCTTGGTCACTTCACCTTCTGCCAACCTCAAGTCTCCCCAGACGCCCTCTCAGATGGTGCCTCTGCCTTCTGCAAACCCCCCAGGACCCCTCAAATCTCCCCAAGTCCTCAGCTCTTCCCTTAGCGTCCGTTCACCTACTGGCTCACCCAGCCGGCTCAAGTCTCCCTCCATGGCGGTGCCCTCCCCAGGCTGGGTGCCCTCACCTAAGACAGCCATGCCGAGTCCAGGAGTCAGCCAGAACAAGCAGCCACCTCTCAACTTGAACTCTTCCAATACTATGAGCAACCTGGAGCAAGGTGAGTTGTCATCTGGGCTCAGACCAAGGGGAGGTGTCCCAGAAGCACTAGAGAGGAGAGATTCCAAGGGGGAGCTCCATTTACTTCAGAGTCAAAAATGCATAGGATCATGGGACCAACAGCTGGAAGGACTCAAAGGAAATAGTCACTATCATAAGCATGTGGAAGTTGAAGCCCAGAGAATTTAAAAAGTTTGTCCAAAGTCATCTACAGGTAGCAAATGGCAAAACCCAGATTCAAGTCTTACCTCCAAATCCAGGGGCCTTTCTGCCACCTAGTGAATTTCCCAATGGCTGTAGGTAGGAAGGAGGTGCACTTGAATCTTCCAGTGGTTGAAGGAAGACATTAGTACAATCCCAGCCCTTCCAGAACTTCCTAGATAACATCTTGGGATCTGTCTTAGAAAAGCAAGTGGGTGTCTGTGGGGTGATGGTGCATGAAGGTACTGTAGCTGTGGTCAGGCTGCTACCATGGGATGAGGGGATGTGATCCCTGCTCCATCTCTGGGACGCCTTCCAGAGGCATCATCTCTTTCTCTCCTCTCTCCTGTAGGTGCCATCCCTCCCAGCGGCCCTCGGAGTAGCTCCTCTGCCCCACCTGCTAATCCCCCCGGAGGCATCATGAACCCCAGCCTGCCTTTTACTTCCTCCCCAGATCCCGCCCCCTCCCAGAACCCTTTGTCGCTGATGATGTCTCAGATGTCCAAATATGCCATGCCCAGCTCCACCCCCCTATACCACAATGCCATCAAGACCATTGCCACCTCGGATGATGAGCTCCTGCCTGATAGGCCTATGCTTCCACCAGGGACCATGCCAGGTGGGAAACCAACATTCCTGGAGATTTGGCCTTTTGGCTCTGGCCCCCCCTGAGGCAAAATAGGAGGGAAGGAATTTTGGCTGCCCACAATCATAGCTGGAGTTAATAGGTCAGGAGAGGATAATGCCCCTTACCCCATGGGGTACAGATGAGCTATGAATTATGGCAATGCTGGCAAGAATTATGGCAGTAACAGAAATAACCTTTAATGATCTTTAAAATTCACATAGGGCTCCCCCTGCCAAGGGCACAGATAAAGAGATATAGATGTAGATATCTGTCACGTGTGTGTGTGTGTGTGTGCATATATATATATAATCATTGTTAAGTCATTTCAGTTGTATGTAACTCTTTGTGACCCCATTTGGGGTTTCTTGGCAAAGATACTAGAGTGGTTTGCTATTTCCTTCTCAATCTACAGTTGAGGAAACTGAGGCAAATAGTGTTAAGTGACTTTCCCAGGGTCACACAGTATCTGAGGCCAGATTTGACTTCAAGTTCTCCTGACTCCAGGGTCAGCACTCTATCCAGTGTGGCACCTAGTTGTCCAAAATATAAAATTAAGTAACGTATTATATCTATTTGTGCATATTACATTTGAACCTTTTAAGACTCTGACAACCAGGGAGGGACAGGGCTGTTTCTTCTCACTATTATGGACAGGATACTTGACGTCATGGGGAGAATAAGAATTAGAACCCTCAAAACCAGCCACATTGATCTGGATGGGAGATGGTCAGTGGGTGCTGGGTCTCACTGAGAATGAGGAAAGAGATGCCAGGTGAAGGCTGGAAGGGTTGGCTGCTTCCCTCTCCTGACGCAGAAAGCACGTATGACCCCTTTGTCCTTTTTTTTCAGGGATCAACACCAACCAGCCCAACCAGTTGCACCTGAACTCGGCAGCTGCCCAGAGCCCCATGGGCATGAACCTGCCTGGCCAACAGCCCCTGTCTCATGAGCCCCCGCCTGCCATGCTGCCCTCACCCAACCCAATGGGCTCCAACATTCCGCTTCACCCCAATGCACAGGGGCCTGGTGGCCCTCCCCCGAACTCCATGATGATGCCTCCTGGTGCCCCAGACTCCCTGAACCCTCCTTGTGGCCCCATGCCCAACGCATCCCAAATGATGTCCTCTAACCAGCTGGTATTCCCCCCTCGGCTCCAGCAGCCCCATGGTGCCATGCCCCCTGGGGGAGGTGGGGGTGGGGGTCCCGGCATGCAGCAGCATTATCCACCCGGGATGCCCCTGCCCCCCGAGGACCTGCCTAGTCAACCATCAGGCCCTATGCCACCCCAGCAGCATCTGATGGGAAAGGGGCTGGCAGGGCGAATGGGTGAGCCGTACCCTCCAGGAGTTCTGCCAGGTGTGGCATCAGTGCTGAATGACCCTGAGCTGAGTGAGGTGATCCGACCCACCCCAACAGGCATTCCTGAATTCGACCTGTCCCGGATTATCCCCTCGGAGAAACCCAGCAGCACCCTGCAGTACTTCCCAAAAAGTGAGAACCAGCCTCCTAAAACCCAGCCCCCCAACCTTCACCTCATGAACCTTCAGAACATGATGGCTGAGCAGACCCCTTCCCGGCCCCCCAACATCCCAGGTCAGCAGGGTGTCCAGAGGGGTCTCAACATGTCCATGTGCCATCCAGGACAGATGCCCTTATTGGGCAGGACAGGTGTGCCCCCCCAGCAAGGCATGATGCCCCATGGCCTCCATCAGGGGGTCATGTCCCCCCCTCAAGGCCTCATGGCCCAGCAAAATTTCATGCTGATGAAACAGAGGGGTGTAGGGGGGGAAGTATACAGTCAACCCCCCCATATGCTCTCTCCCCAAGGCTCCCTGATGGGGCCCCCACCCCAGCAGAACCTTATGGTGTCCCACCCCCTGCGACAACGCAGTGTGTCTCTGGACAGCCAGATGGGCTACCTCCCTGGTCCTGGCAACATGGCCAACCTACCCTTCTAGCCAGCTTGGGATGGGGAGGTGGGGCATGTGGGTAAAGGAGATGGGGAGGATCTGGTATGGAAAATTTTACAAACTTTTAAAAACTCATCCCCTACAACTTTTGAATGGCCTAGTGTCATGGGGTGGGGGGTGGGGGGCCTTGTGTGTTGGAGTGGCATCTGTGGAAACCAGATAATGCTGTTGGCTTGGGGTGAAATAGTTGGGGTGGGAGGGGGGGTGGTTAATTTTGGTTTGGGTTTTTACTCGGTTTCAGCCCCCAGGACACCCTTTCTTCTTCCCCTTTTCTCCCTATTCCGATTTCTTGGGAGTTTGTTGGTCTCACTCTCCTCCCCCTTTGTTGGTTACTCAGCATCAGTGAATTAACATGTGTTTGTTGGTCCCAAACTGTGCTGGGAGGAGGGAAGGAGAAGATACAGTCTGTCTTCTTCCTTTCCTGCTTTGGTCTCTGTCTTTCTGACTTGCCGCCTCTAGGTCTCTGTCTCTCTAGTCTCTTGGGTTTCCTCTCTTGCTGCCCCCTTCCTCTTTTCCTCCTGTCTTCCCATCCCACCACTGCTTCAGATTTCCCCAGTGGTGTAGCTGATGCCTCTATTCTTTCCTTCCACCCTTTCGCTTCCCCCATGCAGACAGGTGGGTGGATGGCATTGGCCATCAGTGCTGTAAATAAGGCCTGCGCTTTGTGCCGGTGTGTGCGTGTGCTGTATTTCTGTATTTTAATAGACGACTCGGAAAAAAATGGAAAAAAGAAATCCCCTCTTCCCTAACCTGTGTTCTCCCTCCCACCTATCCCCACACCCTCCAAGAAAACCCAACCCTCTGACATCTCTCACAGGGACATGCAAACACCCACACTCACCATTTGCAGAAAGGTCTCTAGTGCAAGGTCACCCCCTCCCCCAAGAGCATAGTGGCCCCATGACCTCCTCCTTTCCAAATGTGCTTCTGGCTCTCCAGGCAGGCTTCCATCCTAGGGTACCCAGCAGACTGGATTAGGAAAGCTGACTATACTGCTGAGACACTCAGGGGCCACACAGGTTTGAACGTGTGTCTTTCTTGTGTCTCCCTTGGTGCCTGATGTTAGGCCCTTGCTTTCTCCAAGTTGCACATCTGAGGTGTCTGCCCCTGCTCCCTCTCCTCCTACTATACCCTAACCCCAGCTTCAAAGCTTCTCCAGAATGGAGATGACAGAGGAGGGACCTTGGGCAGGCCTTCCCATTCAGTCCCTCCTAAGTTCCATTTAGGATTATGAAAGATTTTTCTCCCCATCCTGATAGTTTGGGGTTCTTGAGTCCCGTCTCCACCCCCTAGTTATGGAACAGTTTGTCATAGTGCCAACAAGAGCTGCCCCCTGCCGGAGCTGACCATGGGACTGTGCCACACGACAGTGTCCTCCAGAAGCCACCACCCACTTCCTCTTACTAAAGTGGGGAAGTCTTTGAGTCAGTACCCCACCCCTACCATAGGGGCTGTCTAAGTAGGAAAAACCTCATGGGTCTCTTCTGGGCACTGAGTTAATTGGCCGTTGGCCCTCTTGATCTTGTCTTTTGTAGGCTCAAAACCCCCCTTCTCCCTTCTCTGCCCCCAAAGAGTCTCCTGTCCCTTTTCTTCTAAGCAACTTCCCCATCCTCCCAAGCAGGGCAAAGCTCTTGGGAGGTTGGGGGGACAGGCACAGTGAATCAAAAGCCATAGACAGCTGTGTGTTTTGTCTCCCATCTGCCCTAAAAAAGGAAACCTTTTTTTTTTTCCTTTCCTGCCTTCAGGGAAGGCCTTTAGTGCTGAGGGCCAATTCCAGAAGGAGAGGTGTCTCTTCCCCTTGGGATACTTGCCCCTCTCTCTGCCAGCTTTCCTGTCCCACTAGGGATAGGGCCCCAGGTCAGTAGCCATGATACAAAGGGATATGGCCTCCTCCACCCCACCCCCGTCCCTGGCATTTGGTGCTGTCCACCTGGCCCATTGTCTGCCTGATAAAGTTCTTTCTCCCCATCCTTCCCCAAAAACAGTTCCCCAGGGGGTGCAGGACAGAGTTCTCTTGTTTCTGAGCACCACCTTCATTGAGATCAGACTCTTCCTCATCCTTTCACTCCCATTGGGCACTCTGCCCATCCTAGGTCTTGGTCAACTTGGGTCATCACCCTTTCTCACCCCAGGATTACCAACATCTTGTCTCTTCCCAGGCCCTGGCGATTCTTAGTGTTTCCTGACCCCTAGGGGAGTGGAGCCACACCTGCCCTTATCCCCACTGTCCACAACAGGCATTTTTCCACCTCTCCACATCCTCCACCATCACTGAATTCAACCCACCAGCCTCTATTCCCCCCTCCCAATTCATGGCCATACCCCCTGCCCCCAGCCATTTTGTATCATTATATAAATATATATAAATATATATATAAATATAAATATATAAATACAATATGTGAAGACATCTTCTTGGTTTTTATTTTGAAACAATTTTTAGGCTTGTTTCGGGGGTCTCTGTGCTGCCTGTACTGTATTGACCTGTTTTATAGGTGCCTTTTTATTAAAAAGAAAAATTTCAAAAACCAGCCTCTTGCCTTGTGCCTTTGTGTCTGATGAATCCATTCTTTGCCCTGCTGTTTGGGCCAGGAAAGGATGACTTGAGGCCTTGTGCTGTCAGGTAAGGAGCACTGACCTTTTCTGCCCATCAGTCAAGCCCTGAAGGGATAACTTTTTATTGGGTCTTGGTTGTTTTGAGATAGGGGGTGTTGATCTGGGGACTGTCCAACAGATCTAGGCTCATCAGCCCCCTTCCAAGGCTGAAGGGGCATTGAGCCTGGAGCAGGACCTTGAGGTGGCTGGTCAAGCTGGGCCCTTCTGAGCGAGAAGCAGCTTCCTCTGGTTCCATCTGAGCAGGCCCCTTAGAGAAGAGTGGACTGCTGCTTCCTTAGGGGTTTGGGGACTTCCCTCCCAGAGTTTGGTTCTGGGGCCCCATCCTGTCCCTTCCCCCACTTCCCTTAACCAGAGATACACTTAGTCCTGGGGGGCTGGGGCACTCTGTGCTCCCATTCTCCACTTGAAATTTGAATCTCCTAGGTACCAGTAACTCTGGGCTTGGTCCTTTGAGGAGATGCCTATCCAGGAACTGTTTCATGTAGGCATATCAATCTATCAATAAACATTTATTACATGCCTGCTATGTAATACTAAGACACTACATTAAGTACTGGGGATACAAAAGGAGACAAAAACCAGCCTGCCCTCCAGGAGCTTACAGTCTAAGGTGAGGCCCAGAGAGTCACCCAGCTGGCTAGATGTTTCCTACTCAGGATTCCTTGTTTTCTGCTTGGGAAAGGGATTGGCCAGACACTGGTCTGAGCAGATGCCCTCTAGAAGGCCTTTCCAGCAGATTTTCTCTCCTAGTCTTCTTGTCCCTTCAGGAAGAACCTCTAATTCCTGGGCCCCTACACAGTTGTATTGTTCATTTCTGGTACGCTGTATCTCCTCTGAGGTCAGGACAGTCTCCTAAATATATTCCTAGAAGGTAAGAGGTTTTTCCCAGATTGCAGAGTGGAACAGAATTTGTCCATTGGGTAGAGAGCAGCAGGCATTCAAAGTCTATTCCTGTTTGTGAAAGACCCCTGAACAACGGTGCCTCCCTGCCCTCAGCACAGGTCTAAACCTAGACTCAGTCCCCACCTCCACAGATAAAAAGACAACAGTTGCACTCAGGTTATCAGAACTGTTTCCCTCATACCTGGCCTGAGACATTCCTTATTTTTCTGGCCAGCATCAGGATCTTAACCCTGAGCCTTCACAGAGTACTGCCTAGACCTGGACTGAGCTGAGCCAGGAAGGGTTTGGGGGTGCCAAGGGCGCCTTCAGCTAGGTGTCCAGGTGCCTGAACTGGGTCAATCTAAGCCCCCTGTTTGCTTTAATTGGGCCCTCAGATGGAAAGATTGTGAAATGGACCAAAGAGAATCAAGCCCATGGATGGGTGGGGGAGCAAGGCAGATGTGGAAGAGTCAGGTGGATTCACCTCAACTGGAACCCTTAATCCAGTAGTCTCTAGGCTTCCATTCGTGATGCACAGGAACATCACCCAGGGTGAACTCCCCCAAAAGACTAAAATTTCTTTTCCCCTTAGGAGGTGGAGTGTGACCAGGGGTACAGTATTCTAGGATGGAGGGAAGAAGAGTGACAGTAACCTCCTGAGCCTTTTTCTAGGCTTCACTGGAGAGTTTATCCCTGAAGGCCTAGGAAGAGATGTGACACTCAGCAAACCAGGCCTTTTCAAGCTTTGGCCTGTTTCCATATCCCCACCAAAGGCTCAACCTTCCATCCCAGGTCTGGAAGAACACCATATGGAGAGGTCCCTTAAAGAGCACAGTTTATCCAGTTTGTCCAAATTTCCTACCCCATAAAAATCCTCTTTGGGGTACTGGTCCAGAGTGATAATCAGGTTCCACAGCAGATCTCCTCCACAGGCTCCAGAAGGCATTGGGATCCCTCTCCGCTCTTGGAAGGGGAGAGAAGGGGTGGTCCTAGAAGGTGGTGATAGAGGTGGCATTCTCTGATTCTGAGCTGCTGCCCTTACGCCAGCTGGGGACAAATCGATGGAGGGCAGCAGGGCCCACACAGCCCAGCTTGCCTAGCAGACGAATTAGGTCACTTCGGAACTTCACACCCACGAAGGTATAAAGCACAGGGTTGAGACAGCAGTGAGCTAGTCCCAAGAACTCACATGTGGTGATAGCTGTTGCCAGGTGGTCATCCAGTTGGCAGGACTTGGGCACAGTGCCTAGCATCACTAGTGTGTCCAGGAATATGACCACATTATAAGGGGACCAGCAGAAGAAAAAAACTCCCGTCACGAGGATGGCTACCTTGACCGCTTTCTGTCGTTGGTGTCGCCGCTGGGCCTGGCACAGGCGCCTCACCACTCCTGTGTAGCACCAGGCCATCACCAGCAGAGGGATGAGAAAGCCCCCTATGTGGTAGAGGAAGCGTGAGGTAAGCCATGCATTGCTGCCTGCCAGGCCTTGGCCAGAGAAACTGCAAGTGGCAGAACCATTGGTGCCAATTGTGCTGACTGTCACAAACAGGAGCTCTGGCAGGGCACAGAGAAAGCTGGCCAGCCAAACAGCACCACAGGTGACATGGACCAAGAAGAGGCGACGGTGTCGGTAGGTGTGCACAGCATGGACGATGGCCAGGTAACGGTCCACAGCAATGCAGGCCAGGAGCAGGCTGCTGCAGTAGAAATTGATTTTGTGAAGGGCACTCACGGTCTTACAGAGGAAGGCCCCAAGCACCCAGCCCACTGCTCCCTCCGTCATGGCAAAAGGCAGGGTGAACACAAGGAGGAGGTCGGCCACAGCCAGGTGGAGCAGGAAGGTCTCAGTGGAACTTCGGGCTGACCGATGGCTCTTGAGAATCACGAGCACCAAGGCATTGCCTGGCATGCCCAGGAGGAAGATGACACTATAGGCCACCAGCACAAAAACTGCCTTGAAGCTCAGCTGGCCTTCCGGGCCATGGACCTCTGGGCATATGTAGTCATCCCAGGACCCTGGCAGCTCACTGCTATAGTTGCTATAGTTACTGAAATCCAGAGCTGTAAACTGTGAGGGACAAGAGGGATGGGGAAGAGAAACAGGAGAAAGAGTGGTGAGGAAGGGCCTTTGCTTCTGACAACTCCATCACCTTATCAATTCCCTTTGCTCTTATAATGGCACTGTGCATGCCTATGAGGAACAGGGAAGAGCAGAGCCAGAAATCTTACAGAAAAAAAAAAAAACTGGATTCATTCATTTATTTATTTATTCATTTGTTCATAGGGAGGCAGCATAATACTGTGGACCGAAGGCTGGCCTTGAGACAGGGAGGATTGAGGTTCAAGCCCTGCCCCTGATCACAGATCATAGATCATAGCTGTGGGATCATGGCAAGCCACTTAACAGCTCATCACCCTCAGGCAAACCGCTAAGGCTATACGTTATTGGTGACGTACTGACCTGCATCGGTGGAGAGAGTTTTCATACCAGGAATTCCCTATATGGTTGAAATGAGAGTCCTAGCCTGCCACACTCACCTCTCCCTAGCAAAGTAAAAAAGTCTAAGGTAATGTGCTGGATGCCAGGGACACAGATGGGAAACAGCACAACTCCTCAAGTGGCTTACAGAATCCTGGAGAAAGATATACCTGTACACAAGTAAGGAAATGCAAAGATGTGGCAAGGGGCCTTTTGCTTAGTGAATCTCTACAGTTGGGGAGGAGGATTTGACCCCTGGACACTTTGCTCAATGACCTTGCATCCCAGCCATTGACCCAGTCTTCCTTGGGGCTGGGGTCCCACTTTACTTTAGGGAAAGAGGACTCTCAGCAGCCTCTCCCACCTGTTCTATTTCCCACTCCCAGATGTCCTTGGACCTGTTCCCAATCCTGGCTTGCCTCCTCTGCCTCAGTTTCCCTCTCTGGCTCATGGAGATAAACTAGATCTACCCCACCCCCAACTGTCACCATCAGTCCTCCCTCCCATCCCAACGTTCATCTTCTACGTGGCCAAATGACTTCAGAAAACAAGGAGAGAGAAGAGGAAGAGATAGCTGGTGAGGGAGGAGTGAGTGGATGGGCAGTGTAAGCTGCGGTTTCAGACCTCCCCTTCCCCCTCCCCCCATCCCCGGTACTCAGGCTGTTTACGGAGCTAACCACAGAGGAAGGCCCTGATCGGTGTTTTCATACCTTTCACTCACAGCTGCCTCAGCTGCACCTGCTTCTCATGGGCCCCCTTCTTACCTCTCCCCAACCCCGCCTTGCAATTGATAACTAATTATAACCAAACTGTGTTAGCAAAAAGGGTAATTCTGTAAATGACAAAGTCCCTAGGGAGCCAGAGGTAAGGATGTCAGCATTGTGCCCTTGTTCTCCCTGCTCATAAGGCCATGTTCCACAATGTGAGGATTGTTCCTATCTGATCCCATGGAGGGAAAACAGCTGCTTGGCTCAAACTCCCACTGCAGGCCTTTCCTGGTTCCCCCAGAGGCCCTTCTGAGATCACCTTGTATTTACTCAGTATGTGTCTGGTATAGACATCTATGTGCATGCAGTTTTCCAAATCAGAATGTAAGTTCCATGAGGGCAGAGACTGCTTCCAGTTGCTCTTTGTATCTGCCAGATTTAGCAAAGAGCCGGGCACCTATGTAGTAGGTACTTAATAAATGTTTGTTGGTCAGTTGGTTAACTACCAGCTTCTGTTGCTTACCAGTTATCTCAGTGGCCAAGTGCCCTTTATCTCTGAGCTCTGACATCTAAACATTTGCTCACCTTGCTAAACAGGAACCTTCCCTAGATTGAGTTCTTCCTTCTTTCCTGGTTGGGGCATGGGGAGGCCATGGTCTTTCTACCCTCTGAAGAACAGGATGGATGTGGGGAGGGGAGTAGGAGAGATGGGAAAAGTAGTCGGAAGATAGGCTCTAATCTTGGCCTGCTTCAACTCTGCTAGCCAATTCATGCCCTCATCCTTTATATGTAAAATGAGCAGGTTGGATGCTTACGTTCCTTTAGGACATCAGACAAGTTATTTGACCTCCTTAGGCATTAATCTTCTCATCTGTAATATAAAGAGGTTGGACTTCCCTTCCAGCCCCTGCTCTATGATTTCTAAAATCTCAATCCTGTGATAGCCTATGACCTTGGAAACTCTGGAGCGTCCCCCTTTGTGGCCTTGGCCTAGGGTTTCTTTCCCTTGGGTTGGGCACAGAGAGCCTCACCCACACTGCCATCTCATAACTATTGTCCTTTACTATAATGTGGAAGGGGAAACCAGGAACATAGGGGAAGAGAGGGCAAATTAGACAGAGAAAGAGAAGAGGCAGAGTATAGGACCAGAAGGGGACAGAATTCTGGCAATGGGTGGAATACCACTGCTTATCAGAGGACTAGCCTGCATAATTGGTACAGCTGCCCTGACATGATCTGTGTCCAAAGTGTTGACCCACAAAACATCAAGGCTTATTTCCTTATTGATTTGACTAGAGCACTAACAAGCCGTGTCTATAATCAGACCAAATTCAGATGTGGAAATAATGGGGACAGTGGCAAGGAAGAGAGCCCAGTAGAGGGGGCAGTTCTGTCCCCAGAGAATCTGGCCTTTTCCTTTATTGGGATTGGGTGGTAGGAGGAGAGGAAGTCTCTGAAAGAGGGATTAACTTTCCTGGATGTCAGTACTCTGGGACAAAATTATGTTCAGTGTGTGCTAGTTACGGCTCCAGATTTATCTTACATTTTGTGGGTAATTTATTTAATGTCAAAGTGTCTGAAAATTGGGCAAGGTGAGATGATAGGTTTGTGTTCCCTCCTGACTCCCTGAAGGTGGGAGGAAAGGGAAGGATCTCTTTGGTTCATACAGTTATGATTTGGAAAACACCCTGGGAGAATGAGGGGGTGAGAAGGGAGGGGAAGAAAGGAAGCTGGTTTGTGGGGAGCGGAGTTGATATAATGTCTCAGTAAGAGGTGTCAAACTGCAATTTGGGGGATGAGGAGGAGTGACAAGTGTAAAAGCCTCAGCCAACGGTTGAAGGAGGGGTCTCTGCTTTGGGAGACACCCTGAGGAGAAGTATAGAGTATGGCTCTATGAGGAGGAAACACAGGCTGATGTTGACCCAGCTAGGAAGTTCAGGTGGCAGGTGCAAGGACCAAGGAGACTGTCCCAAGGAATCTATCCCTTCTCCTTCCAAAAAGGCTGTAGGAACATGGGATATAAACACACATATGCAGTAGGTGACAATGAGGAGCTATTCACACACAACTTCAGGCATTAAAAAGCAGCAGAATGCAATTCAAGTCAACAAACCCTTATTAAGTGCTTACTGTGTACAGAAATGTTGTGCTAGGGGAACAAATCAATCAGTCAATAAGCAATAATGATTCCCACTGGATGGTTGATTGGTTTTGTCCTTGGTTCTAGAAGAGGACCAAAATACTGTCACTATGTTGGAGTCAAGTTATTGCGTCTGACTGTGACTGATCAGCCCAAGACGAGCTTGGAAGGCTCTACCACAGGTCAGGCACAGAGTCCACTATGCTTTGTGTTAGATGCTGAGGATATACATGACACCAAAGCATGCATTTTATGGGAAACGATATAGACATGTAGGACTACAACTGGTGATGCATGTAGAATATATACAAGTAATATGTGTGTGTGTAATGAATACCAGGCAATTTTAGGAGGAAGATACTTAGCAGTGTGGGAATAAAGAAAGGCTTCATGTAGAAGGTGGTGCTTGGGCTGAGACAGAAGAAAGCAAAGACTCTAAGTGGGAGAGGCCTTCCAGGCATGGGGCTAGCCTATGCAAAAGTATGGAGAAGGTCACATGTGAAGAGAGGAGCCCCAGAATGCATGGCAGGGAATAATGCATAGTAAGGCTGGAAAGGCTGGTTGGGGTGGGGTTTTAAAGAGCTTTAGGGACCAAACAGGTGAGTTTATGTTTTATCCTAGAAGCAATAAAACCACTGGAGTTTATTTAGAGGGACGTGAGGTAGTTGGACCTGTGCTTTAGGGAAAATCGCTTTGGTAACCGAGGGAGAGATTGTCGGAATAAAGAACTGAAGCAACAGGAGTGAATAGGAGGTATTTGTCAGAGTCCATTCAAGAGATGATAAGGGCCCAGACTGGGGTGGTGGCCATGTAAGGAGAGCCCAGGGGATGGGGAAGATTTTTCCTTTACTGTCGGCAAATTTGGATGAGGGTGCATGATAAAGATATTCCTACCCAGCACTGGAGATAGAAAACTAGGCAAGAACCCTCTCAGCTCCCTTATTGACTTTGTGGGGCTTACAGTCCAGTGAGGAGGCTGACACCTGTAAAAAGGACTATAACGCACCACTGAATGTGCTTAGTCTATTAGAGGGGAACAGAACAAATAGCTGCTGGAGTACTGGAGGAGGAGTCTTACTCTTGGGAAGCACCAGGAGAGCTTCATGGAGGCAGCTTTGGATGCATTGCGTTTCAGCCGGCTGAGATTCAGGGAAGGGGATTCTGGGAGTGGAGAATGATGAGGGCACAAGGATTGGGGATGTGGGACATGAAGGGGGGGTGGTGAGTTCTTTTTGGCTGAAGCATAGGAGACATGAGATGATAACAAATGAAGGAAGAAATGTGGGAGTGGTCACCAGATCATGAAGGGTGGGGGGCACTATGACATCAGGGTGGTACTATACAGAGAATGCAGGGTGGGGAGCCCAGGGATCTGGTTCAGTTCCCAACTCTGCAACTTTCTGGTTGAGCAATTCACTTCTCTCTTGCCCTTAGGTTCTTTATCTGGAAAAAGAGGGAATTGAATTGGATGACCTGGTTTTTCTCTCAATCCCTGACTAAGACTATCTGGCAAGGCTAAAGAGTTTGACATTTATTTGGTGGGCATTGGAGACAGAAACATGAGCTACATATATATATATACACACATATGTATACATACATGTATGTGTATATATTACATATACACATATGTATACATACATGTGTATATATATTATACACACACACACAAGCTCTGATAGAACAACTCAGTTAAACATATGTCTATGTCATAGCAACACCAATATGGGCATGTTGCCACAAAAGAAATATGTCCATGGGCTTCATGTATATTGTACGTGGAAAATCTCATGGCATGCCCTGGAACAGAAGGAAGAGAAAACAAGGGAGCTGAATACAAGACTACTGAGCCAAGTTCTATCTGCCCTTGGTTAGTGAAATATCATGAGCCTGAGGAAATGAAAAGGAAAATCTCTGGATAGAAGAATTAGCACAATAGGTATAGAGATGTGGGTGGTGGGACAAAATCAGGACACTGAATCCAGCTCTTTCTTTATCCCAGGGCCAAAGGACTCCTCTGCTGCAGAGTTGAGTCTCTGAGCCCTACCAAGTCGCACCTGCCTGAACAGTATTGATTATCATGGAAGTTCCTTGAGCGCAGGCTGGCCTATTTCATTTTTTCTCAGGGCTTAGCACAGTGCTTGGTATAGAATATGTGCTTAAGAATTGTTTATTGATTGATTAATGAATTAATGGCAACTTGGATAGCGTCCCTAGTGATATGCCTCAGGACTTTTCAACCCTGCCCTGTTCACTGTGTTTTAATCAGTGACTTGGGTGAAGATCTAGATGTGTCAAATTTGCAGAGTTCAAAACTGAGGGTGTAGAGAGGGGGGAAGAACAACTGTGTTGGGGGACAAAATCAGGATTCAGAAAGGTCTTGACAAGTTAGAAGGACAGTTCAAAATCAATAAGATTGAGTAGTCCTGTTTCCCCAGGACCCTCATTTCTAGCCTCAGTACCGATTTGGATCACCCTGTGGCAGGTGAGAAGGCTTGGCCAGGCTGGTACCATCAGCCAACATCAGCCTGGCAGTGGGGTGGGCGGCTGCCCACTCTACTGGGCTCATGACTCAATCCAGGCCGAAGCTCAAAATTCCCATGGGTGCTGAGTCATTTGTCTGGGGGAGGCCTCTGCATACAAAGTATGGGTCACAGTCTTGAAGAAGGTTGTACAAGCAACCTGGTTCCAGCTGGAAGATTTTGGAAGCTTTAAACATTGGACTCCTAAACTCTACTGCTTTCTGGGAATATCTGCACCAATTTATTGCCCACATGTCCAATCTCTCTGTCCTCTGTCAGTAATAATGGGACTCATCAGTCTTCCCTAGGCAAATTGCTTTGGTGCTCATGCTTGCCCATGTGAGACACTAAGGAGCTCCAAATTTGCTTAGAAACCAACTGTGTCCTCCTGGTTTTAACTAAAGTCTTTCTCTTTGAATGTGGGCCCCAGATGAAATAGTTCTAGATCTTAAGTTCTACCACCCTTTTCCTGCTCCTGAGCTTTATGATACTCAAGAGCATTGGCCCCTCCATAGTAGCAGGCATGCTGAAACCTAGCTCATTTCTGACATCTCCGGTAGCTCATTTTGTGGTACCAAAGAACTAGAAACAAAGTCGATGTCCATCTACTGGAAATGGCTACCTAAATTATGGTAACATAAATATAATGGAATATTACTCTGCCTCTCAAGAAATAATGAATCCAGAGAAGCATGGGAAGACTTACCCGAACTGATAAAGAATAAAGTAAATAGAGCACAGAAAAAAACATTGTCTAATGACTCCAGTGGGGTTAGGGATTGATCTGCCCAGATCTCTGGACCTTTGGCCCCCAGTGTTGGGAGGGCCCTTGTGTCTGTGTGGTGAGATAGGGGGTTTGATTTCTCTCCTGCAGCTGGGAGATGCCTCACTGGGCCCCAAATCCTCCATGTGCAGCTGACCTGAATCAGTTTGGGTTTCCTTTCTACACTTCAATGATCCATGAGGAGTGGTCAAGAGTATCCACTTAACCAGTTATGGCTGTCCAAAAGACTGGACCAGCCTATCAGCTCTTCAGGCAAGCAGGTCTGGTCTTACCCAGAACTACAGAATCATGGAAACACCAAGTTGGAAGGAACTTAAAAAAATCTATCCCTGAGCAGAAGAATCCCCCCTTAAGTTTGCCCTTAAGTGGTTGTATAGTCTTCAGGTAGAGACATTGTGTGATAGTAATAAAAAGTGCTATGTTTTCAAAGTACTTTTCAAATTTTATGTCATTTCCCCCCACAATAACACTTGAAGCTGGAAGCTATTATCATCCCCATTTTACAGCGTAGGAAACTGAGGCAGAGAGAGGTTGAGGGACTTGCCCAGGTCACATAGCTGGTAAGTATCTGAGGCTGGATTTGAACTGGGGTCTTCCTGACTCCAGGTCCAGTACTCCATCCCCTGAGTCAGCTAGCTGCCAATAGGAAACCTGTTACCTCCTAATATAGTTCGTTTCATTTTTATACAACTCTTTTTGCTGGGAAATTTTTCTTTACATCAAGCCCAAATCTGCTATAACCTGTCATTTCTACCCATTGCTTTTAGTTCTTCTTTCTAATCAAGTCAACAAGCAGTAATTAAGCAACCAACCATGTGCCAGGTATTGTATTAAGCACTGGGAATAAAAAGCAGTCCCTGATCTCCAGATCACAATGTAATAGGGGAGACAAAAAGCAAACAACTACACACAAACAATATACATACAGGATATACATTGGAGATCATCTACAAGGGGCGGGAAACCCCTGACCTTGAGGCCACGTGTGGCCCTCTAGGGCCTCAAGTACAGTCCTTTTACTGAGTCCAATGTTTATAGAACAAATCCTTTATTTTTTTTTTGGAGGGGGGAAGTCAGGGGAATTGGGGTTAAGTGACTTGCCCAAGGTCACACAGCTAGCAAGTGTTAAGTGTCTGAGGTCAGATTTGAACTCAGGCCCTTCTGACTCTAGGACCAGTGCTCTATTCACTGCACCACCTAGCTGTCCCAACAAATCCTTTATTGAGGGATTTGTTCCTGAAGGCCAAGAAGAGTAAATATTCCATAGGACAGCCCTTCAGATACTTGGAAAATAACCATCATGTCTGCCCCAAATTTTCTTTTCTCCAGGTTTACCACCACCGGTCCCTTCAGTTGATCTCCATGGGGCCTGTTCTTTACTCATTTTTCTGGATTCTGGTCACCCTGCACTGAAAGGGGCACTTTCAAAACTCCCTTTAGTTTTCTCCCTTGACTCCAATACTCTGAGACTTCTTTGCCATGTCCTGGGATATGACTTATTGGGAAAACCTCATCATCTGGCAAGATGCTTAGCAACCTTGGTACTCCACCACATCACCATCTTCTGTCCTTCTGGAGATAACCCCTCTGTCCCTCAATGCCATAAACACCAAAACCTTCATTTAAGGAGGTAGCTCTTCACTCCTCTCCCAGCTTGCCCAGCTTTGTGATTTCTCTGACTTTCACACACTGTGCCACCTTCCCCTTCTCAGCTTGCCTCTGTTTCTCATCTTCGGCTATTAGCTGGGGGGTGCGGTGGATGAAGTACAGGTGCTGGAGTCAGGCAGACTCCTCTTGGTGAGGTCAAGTGGCCTCAGCTGTGCAACCCTGTGTGGACCCTCCCCCCCATTTGCTTCAGTTCCTACAGTTTGTAAAAGGAGTTGGAGAAGGTAATAGCAAACTGCTCCAATATCTTTGCCAAGAAAACCCCAAATCACTTGAGGATTGTCAGAAAGGATTGAAAATGACTCAACAGATTAGACTGTAAGCTCCTAGGGGGCAGGGACTGTTTTTTTTCCTCCATATTTTTATCCCTACTGCTGGTACATGAATGTTTAATAACTTAATGAATGTTTATTGACTACTGTGTCACTTAGAACTGAACACTATTTCAGACACAAGATCAGTTCACATGTGGGCAGGTCTGACCCTCCAACTGAGGCAATGGTGACTGAGGAAGGGAAGGGAGACTTGCCTCTGAAACTAGCTGGAACCTTGACTGTCCCAGGGGTTTGCTCAGACTGCATTGGGAGGGGCCCGAGGGCTCTTAGCAGGCAAGCTCAGAATTCCTGTGGGCTGAGCTCTGCCTAGGCATCCCTGTGCCCAGGGCAAGATTGCATTCCTCTCCACCCCCTCTGCCTTTGGCCACCTCAGCTCCAGTTTTGCTTCACTAGTTATCCCTTCCCTCTCTGGGCTTCTGGGCTAAGGGACACAAGCAACCACCAAGCCCCCCTCTAGAACAATCTTTAAAGCTCCACGTGGCCACGAGTTTAGCCTCTAGCCTTGGCCACCTATGTATGTCTTACCATCTGCCTGGATGCCAGGAGCTGTCCCTGTAAGGACAAAGGGGAGAACAGTATACGGGGATGAAGGGTTCCGGGAAATGCTAATTAAAAAAAATAACCCTTCTACTTGGAAGCGTCTTATACTCAGCAAACTGCTCTCGAAGCAACTTTGTGCTGTGGGCAGGATAAGCATTGCTGCCGTTCTCATTTTACAGAGAAGGGTAACGCTATTAATAATAAATATTATTTAAAAATAAATATTATTTCTATTTCTGGCATTTGGATAGCCTTTTAAAATTTGCAGAGCACTTGATGTATAGTCTCTCATTTTTAGGGGGCAGAGAAATTAAGTGCTGGAATCACTGGGCGAGTCTGTAGTGATTTCCCCCTTCCTGCTTTTTGGGTGTTCTCTTCCTCTGTTAGACCTCATGGAGCGCTTGGATTTGCAGCTCTAATCATTGTAGCAGAGACTTAGAACTGGAAAGGGCCTTAGAGGTCATCTAGTCCAATCCTCCCATCTGCCACCACCCCCCCCCCCCTTTTTTTTTTTACGGCTGATCAAATTGAGACTGTGAAAGATTCAGTGACTTGGTCTTCATCAGATAGTTAACAGACTGTGCTGACTATGTGCTAGGCACTGTGTTAAGTTCTATGGATACAAAGAAAGGGAAAGATAGACAGTCCCTGCTTTCAAGGAACTCACAGGCTAATGGAGAAGACAGCAATCAAACAAAAATATATGCAGGACAGATTGTGGATAATCAGAAGAGAGAAGGCACTTAATGAAAGGGTGAGGAAAGGCTTGTGTTGAAGGAAGGATTTTAATTGGAACTGGAAGGAAGCCAGAAGGCAGAGATGAGGAGCAAGAGCATTCCAGGCCTGGGACACACACTGCCTGGAAGAAGGCTCTGCTAAGTCACGGAGGCAGAGTTCTCTAACTCCAGATCCAGGTGGGTCTCTTTCCATTCTGCCATGGCTACAATTGTCAGGTAATGTTTTGTATTTGGGTCAGCCAGCTATATTTGTTTCTAAACTCCCTACCAAACTATGAGCTCTAAGGCAGCAGTCACATCTTATCTAAAATTTCCATCTCTACCCCCCACTGGAGGTGTTCTGCACACAGCAGGCGTTTAATAAATGTGTATTGAATCTATTCATATTGCTGGCCTTTCTTAGACTCCAGATGGGTGAGAGGGAAACAAAAAAGGCCTAATTTCTTCCATCTCAGTTACTCAGTGAGATTCTCTCCCAGAATTCATGCTTGGTTTGAGTGGAGAGAGGAGCCAGGGAGAGTAAGAAAAGAATATTAAAAATCAAGAAAGACCGGTCTAGGCCTTAACAGAGCATAATGGAACTGTGGGCAAGGCTTAGCTTGGGTTCACCTTTCTACCTCACTAAGAGTGCTCAACCATGGAAACGGGTACCTCAGCAGAAAAATACCACTGGCCCCAGCTGCCCGTACAGGGAGGGTCTGCTCGCCTCGGACTACAATAACCTAGGGACGGGTGGGGATGGGAGTGGAAACAAAAGAATAAACCCTAGTGCTTTTAGCATTTCCCCTACTCCCCCTACTCTTTCTAGATATTTTCCCCCCTTTGAAGAAAAATGGGTAGCTGGGAAAGAAGAAAGATGGGAGGCCTGGGTCCTGCTCCTGGCTAGCTTCCCAGTACATTGCTAGGGCTTGAGAAGATCTAAAGCCCCTTATTCCTGCCTTCACGGTTGAGTGTTGAGAGATGCTGGGAAGTTAAAAAAAAAAAAAAAAGGAGGGAGATGTTTAGAGAGCCTTCGAGAGAGAAGCCCAACTGTCACCCAGCCCTAGAGTCTGGTATTTGGAGGATTTGTCTCTCCTGACCTAATGATGTAGCTGTACCTCCAGGTTTCCTTTATTTCCTAGTCCCCAGATACTCTGTTGAGCTGGAGTCCAACTAGAGAATGGGCTTAGCAAGGCTAGTACACTACTGCTTTCCACAACTCAACCTCCTACCTCTGTTTCCCAGGGGGTTTTCAACGGGGGTCTCCAAACCCTAAGCATGGACTTTAGGGGGTTCCTGAACTTGGATGGGGAAAAATCATTTCTACTTTCTTTAACCTCTAAATAAAATTTAGCATTTCTTTCAGTTATTTAAAATCATTATTCTGAGGAGTCCATAGTCTTCACCAGACTGCCCAAGGGGTCCCTGACACTCACACAAAAGCGTTAGGACCCCTCTTCTAGATTCTGGGAAATGGAGTTGGAACTATCACATGGGGGGAGCGGTAGTTTCACTGTGTGGCTTGAGGTAGTTACTGGTTTTCCCCCTCTGTGGGGCTTGCTGTAGCCCTCCTCAGCCAACTGTTTGTTTCCCAGGAGACTGGTGCTGGGTATTGAGAAACACAATGCAGGGGAAACCCTTGACTTCTCAGAAACCAGGGGACAGACCAAGTCCAGAGGTTGGTGAGTGTGATGTGTGATGTTATCCAACTGGGTCAGGGTTCCTGTGGCCAGTCTGTCTTTGTGAGCAAAGAGTGAATTTAAGTAACCTGAATTGGGGGAGGGGGGAAGCAGGAGCAGGTAACTGTATGTCAGGGTGATGGGAACAATTCAATGTAAATTTGGCTATAACGCCCATCTCTCATATGGACTTTAATTATACTGACACTTCTGAACCTTCTATCACCTTGGGAGGCCAAGGAAGGGTCCCTTGAGTCCCTCTGAGTCCCCAGACCACTGGTGCTTGGCCTGCCCTACCTTTTTTTATATTTCTATATCTTCTCTTTACCCTCCCACCCACAATTCAAATCTCATCTCTACCTTGGAAAGTTAGATGTAAATGCTAGAACCCTGGAGGATTGTGAGGAAGTATGAATAGTCTGAAGGTGGTAAGGGGGACAAATTTCAGCGAAGCTCTAATTCTACGGGAGAAATCCTTCCTCAGGGAGAATGTCCCTGGCTGGAAGAGAAAAGGAGGTAAGACCCCAAGAATTGATTTTTAAGAGAGGTTCACCCTTCTTCCTCCTAGCCTTTCACCATTCTACCCTCTTGGAGAGTCTTGTGGTCTAATTCTGAGTCGCTTTGCTCCCTATAGTTGGGTATTAAAGCTTTTTTCCATGTATTGAGCCCTGATTTCTGAATCTAAGCCACTTGAAAAGCCCACACACTGGTGAGGGGGAGACTTTGGGAGGGTGGAGAGGGAGTAAAAAGTGATGATAGGGCAGCTTCTCCCTAGGCTCAGGCAGACTCCCCTAAAAATACAGGAATTCATGCCTCAAATCTCACTTTCACTGGGTTTCCACTCCTGCAGCTCACTCGGATGCTTCTTACCAGACAGTATACTCTTTGAAGGTAGGGTTGAGTCATCTCAGCTTTGCACTGTACCCAGCTGCTAACACAGAGTTCTGTGCACAGAATAAGCTTAATAAATGTTTATTGAATTGCCTACCTGTTTCTTCCCTTCATTCAGAATCAGGACTATAGTACCTATTTCATGTGCTAGTTCTGTCTTCTGACATCAACTATGCACATCTTGAGGGTAGCCCACACAGCTTTATAGAGGAGGTGCTCAGTATAGCAGTGGGCAATTGAATCTAATACTAATGGCTAAAGAATGTTAGAAAGTGTTTGCCAACCTAGTCCTTATTCTATCCCTAGAGCAGGGGCTCTTAATCTTTTGTGTTAAGTGACCTCCTTGGGCAGTCTGATGAAGACCTATGGGCCATTTATCTGAATTATCTTTTTTAAATAGTTGAAGAAATACTAAATTTTAGTTAGAGATTAGCAAAAATAAAGATGTAAATTTTTTTCCTATCCAAGTTCTTAGACTCTGTTAAATTTAGTCCTGCTTTCCAGCTGTAAGAAGTTCTTTTCCAGAAATAAAGAAAGGGAGTGATTATTTTCCCCTTTTCATGGGCGGGGAAACTGAGGACAGGTTTTAGGTCACAAATAGATTAAAGAGGAAAAGGACCTTAGAACCCTTCCCCCCAAATCCCCTCATTTTACAGGATTTGTGTCCAGATCCTCTGACTTTACGTTCAGTGTTTTTTCCACTAAGGATGGAGGATTTGAAGCTCTTTCTCCCATTTGAGGGCTTTCCAAGTTTATCTGAATTAACCAGGGATGGATCTCTCCAGTGGGCTGATAAGTTTTGAGAGCAGGCAGGGGCAGCAACTGATTCATAAGGTACAAACTCTCCTCCTTCCTCTCCCTTCTTCCCCTCCCTCTTCCTTCCCCTGCCTCCATCCCACTGGAAATGAAGGTTGGGTTCTTTGAACCATTCTTCTCCTTCCATCAGAGCCTCCCCCGAGTTTTGTCTCCCCACTCCCCCTGGCTCCTTCCCCAAGAAACAATTTAAAAAATTGTCCATTGATTTTGCCCTCTTCAGTCTACTTACCTGATAGCCCATGTTTATGCTCATGGCCTCCATATCCAGGGTGAATTGATAGTTCATAGCAGCATGAATGTGAATCTGTTGCTTCCCCACCATGGGATACTGGGTGGCTTTCCTCTGGCTGGGTGGCTCTAGAAAGGTGGTGGCATTGAGCTGCAAATTTAAACAAATCAGCAAGCAGGTCACGGTCCCTGGAGCTGAAAAGTATTCTGCCTGTACAACTCATCACTTTTTTTTTTTCCGATGGGTCTCGTGTATTTGTGTGTGTATGTGTGTGTGTGTGTGTTTTTAATTAAAAGGGAAAATCCCCACAGTAGCAGTGCTAAGCAAGCACTGAGGTATTTTTTGCTCCTGGTAATGTTCTGCTTTGGAGTTTATGATGGGTCTTGAGGGGGCAACTCCTTCCCTTGTCTAAAACCTCTCCCATTTTTACCCAATGCCCTCATCCTCCTCACTCTATTGTCTCTCTGTACTCCAGGGTGACCCAAAGATACTCTTCCTCCCTAGCCTTCTTCCTCTCTACTTTGGCACCCTCTTGTCTAAACCCCAGAGAGAAGAGTTCCTCTTTGCTTTAATGCCTCAGATAAGTAAAATTCCCTAACCTTGAATCTGATTCCTCTGTTCAGACTCATCTTTCTTTTTTCTTCTCCTCTCTTCTTCCATCTTTCTTTATTCACTGCTTTTACATGTCCTGAACTTGGGCAGGGAAGGCTCTGGGGGCTTGGGAGGGTCTGGGGGCACAGATGGGGACCAAGTCTCTCTAATACTGAACCACTATCAAAGGCAGATGTTTGACCCTAGACATAGTCTATATCCCAAGCCTAGCAAGCATGAATCTTCCCTGTCCCCAGACCCCAGTTCCTTGCCTGGGATATGGGGAGAGGATACTATCAGATATTCAAATTTTGGCCTGCTATGTGTACCTCTGAGAAAGCTCTGACAAAGTGGGAATTGCTGGAAGTGAGTTTACAGGGGCATTTATTGGTGTTTATTGACCTGTGATGAAAACAGGCCTGGGTTCCATTTGTAGGCATGTGCATGAGCCTGGGGCAGAGAGGAAGGTGAAAAGATGGGAAGGTTCTGAGGGAGATATTGGGTCTTTTCCCATTGGAGATGCCATGAAATTAGGTCCATGTTGGAACCTGACTGGGAAGGGGTAGAATGTGAGGTCTCCATGCTGTTGCCTTGGAAGTTCTTGACCTCCATACAACCTAGGCCAGAAATCTCAATTTGTCTGAAATTTATTAAATGCCTACTATATGCCAGACACTGAGCTAGGTAATAGAGATACAAAAATTAAAAAAAAATGTGACTGCACTCCTTTAGCTTACAGTCTACTAGGTCTCAGATTCCCTTTCATGGCTCCTTGTTGGGTTGTTTAGATGTTCAGATCATCCTGCTGACAAGTGTTAGTGGTAAAGAGAAATACAGATTTAGATTGTAGTTGAACAAATAGATTAGTGACAGAGACTTAAAACAAACATGTAGATCTTGAAACCAATGGCCCATCAGGAGCGGGGAGCCTGCAGCCTCTAGGCCACATGTGGCCCTCTAGATCCTCAAGTGCAGTCCTTTGATTCAGTCAGGGCTGGATGATTTGGGGCAGTTAACAATGTATGTTGGGCAAGTGGTGTATACCACCACGTTCACTTGCTATATTTGACTCTGGGTCCTTCTTGAGCTGAAAGGGACCAAAGAGAGGATGGGAAGTTAGTGATTAGAAAGTATATTAGTGACTGGGAAATTTCTTCTTCATATTTTCTTCTGCTTCTTATTTCTTCTTCGGTTCATCAGTTAATCAGTGAATATTTGCCATTAGTAATTATACTTCACATTTATGTGGCACTATAAGGTTCAATTTAGTTCCATAATTAAGTGTTTACTATAGGCAAGGCACCATGCTTTACAAAGCACTTTCTTTATGCCAATTTTGCTTTAGAGGTAAGTCGTGAAATTACTATTATCCCCATTCTACAGATGTCAAAACTGGAACCCAAGCATAGCAAGTTTGAGTCAGAGCTGGATTCAAACCTTAGCCTCCTGGGTCAAAATTGAGCATTTTCCCCATTAGATGATGTTTCTCGACATTGCTCTGTGCCCTGTGTTGGGGAATTTTTGTTCCCAAGTTGGGATTTTGTCATTATAGGGAGACACATGTTCTCAATTACTTATATTTTTGAGAGTTGCCAGAGGTACTGAGAAATTAAGTGACTGACAGTATGGGTCAGAAGCAGAAATCTTAAGTAAAGTCTTCCTGATGCTGAGGTAGACCTCTCTCTACCAGGTCACTCTGTTACACTGCTATGGGGGCCTTGGAAGCACAGATTAGAAATTAATTGGAAACTAAATAATCTAATCCTAGAGAATGAATGTTTCAAAAAACAAATCTGATTGATATACAGTCTCTGCTCTACAGGAGTTTATTACCTACAGTCTAACAGGGGACACAAGACCACCTGGAACACTGGAGAAAAAGATAAGACTGTTTAAAACTAAATTATATAGCAAAACTTTAAGTATCATTGGAAAATTGAGGATTCAATGCATGTATCTATTAAGTTCCTACTGTGGGTAGAGCAGAAGAGCTATAATTTACACAGGTAAAGGGAAGATCTATACTGGCAAGATCAATCAATCAAATCAACAAGCATTAAGTAATTGTTTTCTATGTGATGGGCACCCTTATTCCAAGCCGTGAGGATACAAAGGAAAGCAAAAACCAGTTCCTACTCTCAAAGAGCTTACAATCAAATGGGAGAAACAACAACAAAGGAGATATATACAGGATAAGTTGGGGGTAGTCAAGTAGGTAAGGCACCATTACATTTATGTACCAAAATTTGTTTAGCTACCTTTTGATTGCTATATTCAGTGCCCTTCCCTCTACATCATTCTTTTATACCCACTGTTCACTCCAATTGAACTTATACTCGATTAAAATCTGCTTGTCTTTCTCACTGATGAATCAGGTCTTGCTAACCTTTACTTGTATAACTGATTTTTTGAACCTCAGTGTGAGACTTTACATTTTATCATATCACAGAAGCTAATTCTCAGCCATACAAAGATCCAGCATAATTCTGAAGGACCTATGATGAAAAATGCTATCCACCTCCTTAGAAAAACTGATGGAGTCTGAATGCAAAGTATGTTTTTTTCTTTTTCACTTTCTTTCTTTTCCTTTTTTTTTGTCTGTGTTTTCTTTCATAACATGACTAATGTGGAAAAAATGCTTGTGGAATGAGTTAGAAAAATATTAGAAGCTAGAGTTAGGAGGGACTTTAGAGGTCATCTAGTCTAGGAATTTTAATGCAGACATAATAGGTAGATGTCTAACCCCTGCTTAAAACTTACTTTTATAGTTCATATTGTTCATTCAGCCTATAGAAATATTTTGGAATTCCCACTCTAATCTATCTTCCATGCATCTGTCAAAGTGGTTTTCCTAAAGTATAGATTTGACCATGTCATTCTCCTACTCTATAAATTCTAATGGCTCCCTATTACCTATAAGAGTATAGGCACACACATGCATACATACATATATATGTATGTGTGTACACACACACACACACACACACACACACACACACACACTCCCTGTTTGGCATTTAAAATCCTTTACATACTGTAAAGACAAACAGCTTTGAAAGACTTAGGAACTCTGAATATCATAATGACCAATCATTATTTCAGAGGACTCATGATGAATCATTCCATTCACCTCTTATAAAAAAGTGATGGACTCAAAGATCAGATAGATAAAATGACAGGCACATATACACATAATATATACAGGACATGCCAATACAGGGATTTGTTTTGCTTGACTGTACATCTTTGTAAAATGTAGGGGCTAGATGGAACAGTAGATAGAATGCCAGACCTAGAATCAAGAAGATCCAAGTTCATAGCCCAAAGGGCAGCCAAACTGTGCATACCCTTTGATCTAGCAATACCACTACTAGGCTACATCTCAAAGAGATCATAGAAAAGGGAAAAGGACCTACATGTGCAAAAATATTTATAGCAGCCCTTTTTGGGGTGGCAAAATATTGGAAATTAAGGAGATGCCCATCAATTGGGGAATGACTGAACAAGCTGTGACTGAATATAATGGAATACCATTGTGCAATAAGAAATGATGAACAGGCAGATTTCAGAAAACCCTGGAAAGACTTGTATGAACAGATGCAAAGTAGAATGAACAGAACCAGGAAAATATTGTACATACCATCAGCAACATTGTGTATGTTGCATCTGCTATGAATAACTCAGTTCTTAGCAACACAATAGTCCATGACAAATACAAAGGACTCAGGAAGGAAAATGCTGTCCATATCCAGACAAAGAACTGATGGACTCTGAATGCATGTTGAAGCATATTTTTTTAACTTACTTTATTCTTTCTCGCGGTTGTTTTCCCCCTTTTGATCTGTTTCTTCTTTCACAACTATGACTAATACGGAAATATTTTTTATGTGATAGTACATGTATCAACTATATCAAACTGCCTATCATTTTCAGGAAAGGAGAGGGAGGGAGAGAAAAGTAGAACTCAAAATCTCGTAAAAATCAATGCTAAAATTTTGTTGACATGTAAATGGGGGAAAAATGCTATAAAAAAAGACCTAAATTCAAATGCAACCTCAGACACTTACTAGATGAATGACCCTGGATGCTTATTCTTGGTCTGCCTCAGTTTCCTCAACATGGCTAGGTAATAATAACTCCTACTTCTCAGGGTTGCTGTGAGGATCTAATGAAATAACCTGTAAAGTGCTTTGCAAATGTTAAAGTAAAAATACTAGTATAGATAATAGTAGCATAAATAATACCTATGGGGGCGGCTAGGTGGCTCAGTGAATAGAGCGCCGGCCCTGGAATCAGAAGGACCTGAGTTCGGAGCCAGCCTCCGACACTTAATCCATACAAACAAAAATCTAGCCGTGTAACCTTGAGCAAGTTACTTAACCCCAATTGCTTTAAAAAAAAAAAATAATAACTATGATGGTTATAACAGGGGTTTTATTTTTCCTTCTTAAAGAGGGAGAGAGGACAGATTTTCATTGATTAGAAAAAAATGAGTTAAAAAACCTATCCAACCTACCTCAGTCTACCTTTCTAGCTTTTTCATATATTACTCCCCTTCCCACAGCTACACCAGAGTCTAGCTAAATTAGTCTTTTTACTGTCCCTCAAATTGATATTTCTGGTTGGTCTCCATATACCTCTACTCTGCACAATATACCCTGGGACTCCTCTGTCCCACATTTTTGCCTTATTATATATTACTTCCCTTAAGTATGTTTAATATGATCATTCATGTATGGCCTATATCAGACTGCATGCCGTCTTTGGGAGGGGGGAAGGAAGGAGGAAATTTAGAACTCAAAATCTTATAAAAGTGAATGTTGAAAAATATTACTTCCCTTAATGTACTCTGGGGGATAGGGATGGATCAGACCTGTGATTTCACTGATATAGGGAACTCCCAGATGAGGAAAATCCCTCTACTAATATAAGTCAGCACCTCCTCAGCAACTTTATAGTGTGAGTGCATTGTTTAGGGCACTGAGAAGTTAAATGACTCTCTGAGGATCACATAGGTGGATCTTGACCCCTATCTTCCTGGCTCTGAGGCTAGCACTCCATCTACTATGCCCTGTTCCCTCTCTGTGTGCCTTAGCCCTCCAACTAAACTGGTCTTCTTGACTCACAATATCATTCCATCTCCCTTCCCTATTTCTTTGCATAGGGGATCTGCCGGGGGCCTTATCTACGGCACCGGCGGTGGGTTGATCTGTAACTATTATATCCCCGTCCTCTCTACTCACCTATCCCCATGGCGAGTCTTCGATCGTCATCGGCCTCCGAAGAGGAATTAACCCAGACAGAGCACCCGAGGTTTCAGGGGTTGTTTATTCACGGCTGGTCACATCCCGAGAGAGAGATGCTTCCGCATACAGCATCTTATATACATTAAACCACGCCCTCATATGGAAATTAGCACAGTAAAAGCAAAGCCTATCCCCGCCCCCAACATCTCCCCCTTTTTGTTTTATCAGGGCTGTGGTGCCCGGTGCAGCCTTGCTAAACATTACGCATCATCTAAGCTTATAGCTTCGCCGGGAGCGGGGTGCCCTGGCTTGGGTCGTCTCCTCAATCCCTGAAACCTTACCCGTCCTAGGGACCCAACACCTTCGGGCCCTGTCTTAGGTGGCTGGGTGGGAGAAGTTGCCCGTCGTGGGGCTTGCCCCGTCTTACCCCCAGGTGTTACATGTCTTCCATGGCGGCGAGCCAAACTGAAGGATCTTGTCCTTCTCTTATAGCAAAGATGGCTTGTTGGGTAAGTAACATATAGCCCTTATGCCGGGTGGATGCACGGCATATGCACCAAAATAAAAGCCCAATAAGTAATAAGAGGAGACACAGAGAGGCACCCAACCCGCCCCAAGAGGCCCCCATCGAGGCGTCGCGAGTCCGGGGGTGGGGTGTTCTATCGCCGTTCCACACATCAGGATTCCCAGGATGGTAGGCCATGTCCCTGCAAAGGAAAAGAGAGGGAACTCCTCATCCCGATAATCGGGTTGGGTTCATTCAAGATCTCTAGCTCTATGTACAGGTATCCATTTTTCTGGGAGACTAGAATTCTCATTTGGATAAAAGGATAAATGGCCTGGTCTCCTTGCAACCACTGTGACCGGCCCATGCCACTTTCCTTCTTCATCCCTCCACATTATCTTAGTTCCTGGTAGGGCCCTTGTGGGGGGTGGCAACTCTATGTGTTTGGTCGCAGTTTTTCCAAAAAAATCTCTGTGCGGCCGAGGTGCCATCATCTCTAAATTGGAGAAAGTTCATGGTAAAAACGGCTTGTGCCAATTCCTTTTGGGTTATTCCCCTGCATACTCCCCCTTTTTGTTTATAGAGGGTTGTTTTCAGGTTGTGATTTGCTCGCTCCACCATGGCTTGACCTGTGGGGTTATAGGGGATACTCGTAGTATGTTTGATAGAAAATTCTAGGCAGAATTCTGTAAAGGCCCTAGAGGTATATGCCGGCCCATTATCAGTCTTTAGGGCTTCTGGCACACCTAAGGTGGCCATTTGAGTGTACAAATGTGATATTACATGTCTTACAGTCTCGCCGGGTTGCAACGTGGCAAAGGTAAAGGAAGAAAAGGTATCTACTGATACATGTATATGTTTCTGTCCTAAATGTGTGACATCCATTTGCCAGAGGGCATTAGGCAAATTGCCCCTGGGATTGATGCCTTCTGGCTGGGGGCGCGGCCGGAAGGGTGCGCAAGCGGTGCATGAGCGTACAATGGAGCGTGCTTCTATCTTAGGAATGCCATAGAGGCGTCTGAGGGATCTAGCTGAAATATGATACTTACCGTGTGCCTGCTGGGCCGGATCAGGATCTTGGTGGGCTATATATAGGGCACTATCGGCTTCATCATTGCCTTGAAAAATAGGTCCCGAGATAGATATATGGGACCGCACATGTAGGACATAAATGGAATGTCTCCTACCCTTTATTCTATGTTGAAGTTGTAATAAAAGATCGGCTATGGTGGATCCTGGAGACACATAGGCATGTTCCAAGCAGGGAAGCAATAGTGCACAATACATACTATCTGTAATTAAATTTATGGGTATAGTATCAAACAACTCTACAGCTTTAATAATGGCAAATAACTCATTCTTCTGGGTGGAGGTATATGGGGTATCAAATACCCACGTGGCTGGTTGTGACGGGTTGTGAACTACAGCACGGCCATTCTTAGTGGCATCTGTAATTATATTTGGTCCGGCCACTGGATCGGATACCACTACAGGCGTGTGGCGTTTGAGAATGAATTCACTATACATCCGGACCACTGGGGGAGGTGTGACTTTTGCAATATTCATACTAGTCAACACCGTGGCCCACAGCAGGGAATTTTCTGCAAGTGTATGACTGAGCTCTCCTGATAGATCTAAATTAAGAAAAGGTTTGCGCCCAAATGCGCGTTGACAGCGCTCAGAGGCTTGCAAACAAAACCAAGCTAGGGTCTCCCATTTATCTTGTATAATCTTTTTTGGAATTTTTGGATATAACCATTCTAAACATCCATGTCTTTGAAAGAGGCATCCCCAAAATCGCCCTGCATCTCTTAATATTTGAAAATATATAGGTTCATCTGGGGCTTGGCGACTCAAAACAGAGGCTTTTTGCAAAATCTGTTCCAATGCCTGTTCTGCCTTGGGGGTCCATGTCCTAGGGGAGGTCAACTGTGACGCCCCTTTTAGAATCTCATATAATGGCTGCATAAGTGACTGTGGTATAGGGATTGCTGAGTGAATCCACTGAATTGCTCCCACCAACCTTTGAAAATCATTCAACGTCCTATATTGGGACTTATCAATGCCAGGAATATCTTTAACAACCTGTTCGGGAAGAACCTTTTGACCTAAATATTCATAAGGATATGACTTTTGCACCTTCTCAGGGGCTAGCAGCAATCCTTTACCTTGCAACAACTCGGTTATTAGGGCCAAACAACTCTCTGCCAGCTGCAACTGTGGTACAGCGATCAATATATCATCCATATAATGTATAATCATAAGACTGTTATATTTTTCCCTAGCTGGCCTTAACAACTCTGCCACATATAACTGACACAAGGTTGGGCTATTTGCCATTCCCTGGGGCAAAACCCTAAACTGATATCTCTCGGAAGGTGCCTGGAAGTTAACACTGGGAACAGAAAAGGCAAACTTCTCTTTATCATTTGGGTGAAGAGGGATACTGTAAAAACAATCCTTAATATCAATCACTATTATCTCCCAATTCCTTGGGATGGCTGCCGGCGTGGGTAGTCCAGGTTGGAGGGCTCCCATTGGTAACATGGCAGCGTTAACTGCTCTAAGATCAATCAACATTCTCCACTTTCCACTCTTCTTTTTTATAACAAACACTGGGGAATTATAAGGGCTAAGAGATCTCTCTATTTTCCCCTCTAATAATAAAGTATCTACAATTATCCTAAGTGCTGTGAGCTTCTCTTGGGACAGGGGCCACTGTTCTACCCATATTGGTTTCTTATCAATCCAAGTGATCTGCGGGGAGAAGCTCCCTTCGGCAGTGGCCCCCACTAATTTCCCAGCAGACTGTCTGGAGTGGCCAAAGAAAGATTCAATTGGGAGAGGAGATCACGCCCCCAGAGGGCGTATGGGAGCCCTGGTAGGAAGAGAGGTTTGAACAGTCCTGTCTTGCCTTTCACGGCCCACTTCAGGGCCCTTGCTGCCTTAGGGGCAGTCTGTCTCCCTCCTACCCCCATTACTGGCTGCCCTCCCGCCGACAGTGGCCATTCAGGCTTCCACTGGCCTCCATTTATCACGGAGCAATCCGCCCCAGTATCCATAAAAGGCACTGGGGTGTACTGCCGCTGCCCCGTAAGGGGGTCGGCGATCAGCGGATATATCCCCCAGTCATCCCAATCTACCATCTCTCCTTGCTCAAGGGCTCGGATGGCACTGGCTGCGACCAGACCTGTTGCCCCTGGTCTGGGTCCTCTCCCCCCGTCCCTGAATGCTGCCAATCTGCATGGGGGAGGCTCAGCCATGGCCCTTGGGGCGGCTAGCCAAGCTTCTGGGCAACTCGGGGAAACTCCGCCCCAGGCCTCTGGGTGTCTAGAAGAGGCCCCGCCCCATCCTCCTGTCTTTTCCTGTCTAGGCCCGCTGGGCATCTGAGCTGCGTCACACCCACTATCCTTCCGGTCAGTGTCCCATGAAGAATGCGGAAGTGTCGTGTCTCCGCCATCTTTTTCGCGGCTTTCCCCTCTAGCCCTCCTTAACTCTTCCCAGGGGTACACGGGAGGGGGGCCCTCATCCTCCTCCCCATCCTCCCCTTCATCCTCCTCTTGTGGCCCCACACCGTGACTTTCCTCCTCTTCACCCGACCCTTCTATGAATGCTTGGCAGGTTTTTAGGGGGATTTTATACCCCTTCTTAGCGCACAGCTTATACAGCTGGGCGGCTACAACCCCTTTCTCCTCGGGTCGAAATTCAGGTATGCTATTCAATCCTCCCATCTCGTCCTTCTTATGAGATGAGGCTGTCTGGGGGGAGTCCGTCCAGCGGACTCAGACGGTCCCTACAGATCTCAATCCCTGTTCAGGCGCCACTTGCCGGGGGCCCTATCTACGGCACCGGCGGTGGGTTGATCTGTAACTATTATATCCCCGTCCTCTCTACTCACCTATCCCCATGGCGAGTCTTCGATCGTCATCGGCCTCCGAAGAGGAATTAACCCAGACAGAGCACCCGAGGTTTCAGGGGTTGTTTATTCACGGCTGGTCACATCCCGAGAGAGAGAGATGCTTCCGCATACAGCATCTTATATACATTAAACCACGCCCTCATATGGAAATTAGCACAGTAAAGGCAAAGCCTATCCCTGCCCCCAACAGGGATCCATGAAAGGCACTTCTTCGTTACCTCTCTCCTCACCTCTGCCTCTTCTGTGCCCTCTGGAATTGCTCTATAGTTAAGAAACTTGCTTCAGTCTCAAGCATTGGTCTTATTCTTCCTCTGTTCTCTTGTACTCACTGAGATCCAGCTCCCTGGAAGACACTGCTTGCCTGCTCTGGTTGCATGGTCACCCATACCCCAGAATCACTGGTCATGGTGGGACTATCAGAACTCTCATTCCTTCCAGACTCTCCCTTTCCTACCATCACTCATCTCCTCTTTTAAAGTTCATTCAACCTTTACTCATCACCCAATCAAGGTTACTACTGAAACCCAGGACATTTTCCATCCTTCCTCAGTGAGTTCAGTGCCTGGCTCACACCTTCTCCTGTCAACTTCTGCCCTTGTACGAGAGGATTTCAGCATACATATGGATACTCTGTCAAACTCTTAACTTGCCAATTTCTCAATTGACTAATTTCTTATGACCTAGTTCTCTACCCCACCTCAACTACAGTCAGAAATGGCCATATTCTTGGTCTTGTCATCATTTAAAACATCCATGTTCATGAACTCTAAAATTCCTGGAGCAGCAGACAGAGCACTGGATCTGGAGTCAGGAAGAGCTGAGTTCAAATCCAGCCTCAGACACTAGCTGTGTGACCCTGGGAAAGTCCTTTATTCTCTTTTTGCCTCAGTTTCCTCAACTGTAAAATGGGGATGATAAAAACTCTTATCTCTTAAGGTTATTGTGAGGATCAAATAAAAACCTGTACACAGTGTCTGGCCCACAACAGGTGCTTAATAAATGCTTTTTTCCTTCTTTCCTTGTTTTAACTGATAGTTTTTTTTAAAACCATTCTCATCTCCCTTTCTGCTTTATGACTGCTAACCCTGTTCTTTATCTTCACCATGACCTCCAATCCCTCCACTCCTCAGGCTATCTATCACTCCTGCACTGGCTATACTCTCCCTCCTTCTCTACTTTGAACCCTGTTGTGGGAATGGGAATCTGAAGATCTTCCCTGCCCCTTGGCCCCTTGATAGGCTTAAGTGACTCTGAGAACCTTCCCTGGTTTGAAAATATACTCTGCCCCCTAACAGGCTGAATGTGGTCACATGGAGCCTGTGGCAGGAGGCTTGGTTTTCAGGAATGCCCACACCTTCTTGCTTTGTGATTGGGTAGTTGGGTCAAGAGGGTGGTTACATTCTCTGACTCAGGAGAAGGCTATATAGTTCCTGATGTGAGGTTTTGTTTTGGGGCTCACTTTGGGAAGAGTTGTGTGATTTGGCCAGATGAGACTCTGGGCAGTCGTGGAGCCCCCTGGCTTTGAAAACCCAGATGTTGGTGCTTCCTTCTCTTGTAACTGACTAGGCATGGATGTAATGGTCAGACAGCTGGAAGCCTGTCTGCTGATCTGTTTTTCTGTCTGTATTTGTTGTAACCTCTGTTTGTATTCTCTGAAGTTCAGGGTGCTGACCTTTTCCCCCTGAACTAGGTAAATTATATATGTTTGATTAAAACAAGATTGTTAAGCCATTTTGAGTTGCTTTCCTTTAGAAAAGCAGATCTAGGGACCTGTGCTAGCAGCCATCCTGGGTATGCTAGGGTGCTTGCTGCTACAACCCCTTAGTGAACCAGTTCAGTTCTAATCTCTAATCTCTCACTCTAATCTAAACCAGTTCTATCCTCTACTCTCTAATCCCTTCTCCCCTTTTCCTATCACTGATCATGCCCTGCCAAGCACCAACCTTGAATTATTCTCACCAGCTGCTCACATGAAGCTGGAGAAAATCACAAACCTGTGCTGACCTGGCCCCCTACAATTATATATTATATAATTTCAACTGGGCCCTTACTTGGCAAGACCATCCCATAATATACTCCCTAATTGATTCACTATCCCATGTACCACGGCAGCTTTTAAAAACCTTTCCATCCTGCCATAGTTCCCCTTCCCTGACCTTCTCACCTGAGAACATTGTCTCATATTTCACTGTCAAAACTGTATCATTCACCAGAGTTCTCTCTTCACCCCTCCTCTTTATCACACATCACTTCACCCCCATTTCACATGATGAGATGGCCCTTCTCCTTGGCAAGGCAAACTCCTCTACATGCACAAATGATCCCATTCCATCCTGTCTTTCTCAGCATATTGCCCCCTCTATAATCACCACTCACTTATCTTTAATTACTCCCTCTCTACTGGATGCTTCTCAGTTGCCTAGAAACACACCCAAGCCTCTCCCATCCTTAAACGACCTACACTTGTCCATACATCTCAACTAGCCATATTCCTATATCTCTCCTCTCTTTGGAGGCTAAATACCTTGAGAAAACTCTATGTTCACTGCCTTCACTTTTCTCTCTCTCTCCATCTGATTTCCAGTTTCATCATTCAGCTGAAACGTCTCTTTCCAAAGTTAGTAGTGATCTCTTAATTACCAAGTCAAATGGCTTTTTCTCCATCTTTTCTCAATCTTCCTCACCTTTCTTGACCTCTCTGCAGACTTTGACACTACTGATCACCCTCTTTTCTAGGTCTTCAACACTGCTGTCTCCTGGTTCTCCAACTTGTCTGACAGCTCCTTCTCAGTCCCCTTTGCTAGATCTTCATCCAGGTTACATCTGATAACCATGGAAGTCCCCTTTAGGCTCCTTCTTGAACTCTTGTATTTTCCCTCTATGCTATTTCCCTTGGTGATCTCATCAGTGCCTATGGATTCGACTAATGGATGACTCACATCCGTTTATCCAGCATCTCTAATTGCCTATTGCACATCTCAAACCAGATGTTCCTAAAGGTATCTTAAACTCAGCATGTCCAAAACTGAATTCATTATCTTTCACCCAAAATACTTCCTCCTTCCTAACTTCCCTGTTACTGCTGAGGGCACTACTGTCCTCAAAACCTATGTGTCACCTTCACTCTTCATTCTTTCTCACCTTTCATATTCAGTTGGTTGCCAAGTCCATTTGATTTTACCTTCTTGATATCTCCTCACATATGTCTCCTCTTATTTGACACTGCTACCACCCTGGCATCGGTATTTATCACCTGACACCTGGACTATTGCAATAGCTCTATGGGCTGGTCTCCCTGTTTCAAGTCTCTCCATACTCTAGTCCATCCTCCATTCACCTGCCAAAGAGATCTTCCTTATTACTCTCCAATGGCTCCCTATTACCTCCAGGATCAAATATAAAATCCTCTATTTGACTTTCTATTGTCCTTCATAACCTAGCGCTTTCTTAATTTTCCAATCTTCTTACGCTTTCCTCCCTTCCACACACTCTTGAGATCCATTGATACTGGCCTCCTTGCCTTTCCTTTGACAAAACACTTCATCTCTTCCCGACTGCACTGATTTCTCACTGGCTGTCCTCCATGCCTGCAATATTCTTTCCACCTACTCATCTCCACCCCCGCCCCCAACTTCCTGGCTTCCTTTAAGTCAGCCCAAATCCTACATTTTGCAAGCAGCATTTTTCCTGGTCCTTCTTAATACTAGTGCCTTCCTTCTGGGCTAACCTCCAATTTATCCTGTATCTATCTTATATGTTCATAGTTGTTTGCATTGTGTCATTCCCATTAGGGTTCAAGTCCCCTGAGTACAAGGACTGTTTTCATTTTTCTTTGTATCCTTGGCACTTAGCACAGATCCTGGCTTGTTGATTTGATGACTCTCTGAATCCCCAGTTTCTGCAAAGTTCAATCCAGGGCCACTTTCTACATGAAGCCTTTCCTGATTCTTCAAGCTAGTACCTTCCTCACCAAATTATCTATTTTGTATATGCTTATGGATGTACATGTTATCTTCTCTCCACCTCAACCCCCTTAATTGTGAGTTCCTAATAGTAGGGATTGTTTTTCTTATCTGAGGAATACTGCTGCTAGTACAGTGCCTGGCACAAGGGAGGTATTTTTAAAATGCTTGCTGACTGATTGATTAAATTCTTATCCTGTCATTAAAAGTCCAGAATTTGAATTCTGTCATCCAGTGTCACTTCGATTTCATGTTATATGAAAATTTGCAAAGTGTGCCTAAAAGCAACTTTTCTCAGGTCCCTAAGACATCAAAGTGACTAGTTTTCCCAGAAGGCAGCAGGGCATTTGCCCAGAGGCTTGTAAGATAAGTTTCAATTTAACATTTATTAAATATCTATATTCTGAGCACTACTTTAGACACAGGATGAGATACAGTTTAGATAACACCTGGTACTTCCCCTTATGGAACTTAGGTATATTATACATATACAAATTATTAAATAATACAAATTTACAAAATTATTACAATATACAAGTACAAAATACAAATACAATACAAATACAATATACAAATACAAAATACAAATACAAAATTATTAAATAATACAAATTATTAAATAATACAAATAATTAAATAATATATAAGTTCATAAAGTCAATTTAAATCTTTATTGATATCTTTTGATTTTATATCACCTTCATCTCCCAATATATCATTCCTCCATACAGAGAGCCATCCATTTTTTTTTTTTAAGCAATTGGGGTTAAGTAACTTGCTCAAGGTTACATGGCTAGTCATTATTTATGTGTGGGTGCTCATTTTCTGAGGCCGGATTTGATCTCGGGTCATCCTAACTCCGAGGCCGGCGCTCTTACTCACTGCGCCACCTAGCCGCCCCTTTTAGGGCAATTGGGGTTAAGTAACTTGCCCAAGGTCACACGGCTAGGTTTTTGTTTGTGTGGGTTAAGTGTCTGAGGCCGGATCCGAACTCAGGTCCTTCTGACTCCAGGGCCGGCGCTCTACTCACTGCGCCACCTAGCCGCCCCAAAGTACAGTTGTTGTTTTTTTAAAGCAATTGGGGTTAAGTAACTTGCTCAAGGTTACACGACTAGTCATTATTTATGTGTGGGTGCTCATTTTCTGAGGCCGGATTTGATCTCGGGTCATCCCAACTCCGAGGCCGGCGCTCTTACTCACTGCGCCACCTAGCCGCCCCAAGCCATCCATTTTAATAAAGAATTTTTTTAATCAATATTTTTTTTCAAATTCTGACTATTTGCAACTCACCACATTTGGTATTGGGGATAAGAGTAAATGATACAATGGTATCTACCCTCACGGTAGATAGCATTCTACAAAAGGGTAGATACCCTTCTACAAAAACAAAAGAATATAAAAAGTTATTTCAAGGGGAGAGAATGCTACTACTAGGTAAATCAGGAAAGATATTAAGAGATGACACCTGAACTTGACTTTGAAAGAAGGGAGAAGGGAGGGATTCTATAGACTGAGGGTGAATTTCAGACAGAAGTCAATTTAGGCCTCTAAATTTGAAAACTATGTTTTCAGATGATAAGATGGCCCTTTGAAAACTGTGTTTTCAAAAAGGTAGAGGCAGGCAGGGGCAGTTAGGTGATACAGTGGCTATAGCACTGGGCCTGGGTTCAAATTTGACCTCAGACACTTACTAGTAGCTGTGTGACTTTGGGCAAGTCATTTAACCCCAATTGCCTCCAAAAAAAAAAAAAGGTAGAGGTAGGAGATGGGAAGTCAAGTCCAAGGAATGACTCCAGGTCTGTTTGGAACTGAAAGGTCAAGAAGGTGAATAATATGAAATAATACTGGTAAGCTAGATGTGATCCAAATTGTGGAGGGATTTAAGTGCTGGACTAGAGAATCTTTATTTTGTCCTGGAGGGAACAGGGAGGAATTAAAGACTAAAGATTCTTGGAGTAGTGGGGTGACTAGTTGGATTTGTACAGAGTATGGATCAGAAAGGACAGAGATGGAGGCAGGGAGATCAAGAAGCTGGGACAGTGCAATAGCTCAGAGAGGTATGCCAGGGTATGCTGGTAATTATTTAACAACTGGCTCTCCAAAAAATGAACAACACACTTTTAAATTTAATCAGCACTATTAATATTTTCTCCATCATTTTCTTAAGTCTAGACAATCAACAAAACAAGAAATAAGGCCCTGTAGTATTTGCTGACTTCTGAGGTGTAATTTAATAATCACTGAAAAATTAATAATGAACTGAATCAGTAAGGTCTAACTCTAGCATGCTCTTGGATATGTAGTATGTGAGGTCTAAGGAGAAAAGTTCATTACTGACTGGGAGGAACAGTGAAGGCTTTATGGGGAAGACATAATTTGAGTTGGAATTAATAAGTTATATAGCAATTCAACAGTCAAGAGGAGGCAAAGAGAGGGTACACCAGGTTTTTTGTTCAGTTTTTTTCAGTTGTGTCTGACCCCATTTGGGGTTTTCTTGGCAAAGATACTGGACTGGTTTGCCATTTTCTTCTGCAGCTCATTTTACAGATAAGGAAACTGAGGCAAGGACGGTTAAATAACTTGCCCACAGTCACCTAGCTAATAAGTATCTGAGACTAGATTTGAACTCAGATCTTTGGGTAAACAGGGTTAACATGGGTCACATAACTAGTAGCACATGAGGCCATATTTGAATTCTGGTCCTGATTCCTGGGCTAACGCTCTATCCACTATACCACCTGGCTGCCTTTTCTAGGCCTAGAGAATGGCATTATGAAAGGGCTGGAGGAAGGGGAATATGGAGTGTACGTGGCAGCCAATTTGAGCAGAGCACAAGAGCATGTGAAGGGAGAGTAGCATGAGTTAAGGCTGGAAAGGTAGGGCTGCATGAGGTTGCAGAGAGCTTTACGTGCTGGACAAAGGAGTAGGAACTTTACTCAGCTTGGTGCCTCCCTCTTAACTATTTCACAGCCATGGGTAAGTGACTTAGACCTCACTGGATCCCAGTTTTCTGAACTGTAAAGTGAGAGCTTTAGATCAGAGTCGAAGGTCTCTTTCAGTTCTACATCTAAGATTCCCATCATCTTAAGCAGAAGCCTCCCAGCACACTGCCCTGTCTTTGAGCAGATCCCCCAAATGCATAAGCAGAAGTATAACTAGAAGTTCCAGTTAGAGAGGGCGAGGAAGATGGAGGACTCCGGAAGGTCATTGGGAGAGAGACTGTGATCAGGGTATAGAGTTCATTTCTCCCTACGGTTACCCAGGGCAGCAGGGGATAAGCAGCTTGTCAATCTGGCTGATGACAATTGATGCCACCGCATTTCAACCTCTTGAGTAGAGGTGGAGTGGAAGGGGGTGGCAGGTGAAGGAATGTGGTGGATGGGGGGGCAAGGTATGCAGCAGCAATTGTTTTTCTCAATCCTGGGATGAGATTTATGCAGTCCAAAAAGGTGGTCAAGACCTGGGAGAGGGGGGAAACAGTGACCAAACCTTTAGAGGGTGATGGCCTGGGACCAAGCAAGGGAACAAAATGGGTTGAGATAGGCATAGGGAAAGCTGTGGGCATGGGGGCAGCAGAGGTCTGTGAGATATAGGAGGGAACATGTCCCCCAATATCAGGTGCCCTCAATACCAGGGTGTCCTGGACAGAGTTCCAATTGCCCTGTCCTAGTTACACTTCTGAGTGTAAGGAAGGTGTCTGTTGGCTGTGTGAAGGATGGAATAAAGAGGGATGGCAGGGAAAGCAGGACAGTGTGCTAGGAGGCTACCATAATTATCTACTATGGTGATCAGGGCCTTTATTAGGTAGGTGGTAGTAACTATAGAGAGGAGGGGACGGACTAGAGAGATGTGGGGATGGAGTAAACAGGAACTGTTAGTTAACTAGTGTAAGTGGGTATGGTGCATGTTCAGATGCCATTAACTCGAATGGAGGGTGCAAGGGAGTTCACTTTGGGGAAATGGCAATGACATTCAGGGAAGTACATTGGAGAGTTTGTGTAGCATGCATAGGAATTCTGTAGCTAGTTCCAGTTTGTAAACCAACCAACCAATCAATCAATAAACATTTATAATGCACCTACTACCTACTATGTACCAAGAATTGTGCTAAATGGTGGTTATACAAAAAGAAACAAAAGACAGTCCCTGCCCTCAAGAAGGTTACAATTTAACGGGGGAGACAAAATACAGACAAATTAATATAAAGCAAACTATTTACAGTATTGACAGGAAATAATTAAAAGAGGAAAGGCACCAGAATTAAGAGGTATTGCGTAGATTTCCTATAAAAGGTAGGATTTTAATTGGGACCTAAAGGAAACCAGAGAGGTCAGTAGTTGGAATGGAAGAAGGGAGAGCATACCAGACATGGGGGATAGATAGAGAGAATTCCTGGAGATGAGAAATGGAGTGTCACATTCGTGAAGCAGTCAGGAGGCCAGTGCCATTGTATTGAAGAGTACATGATGGGGAGGGAGGTGTAAAGAGACTGGAAATATAGGAGAGGACCAGGTTACGAATGAATGCCAGGTGGGATATTTTGTATTTGCTCCTAGAGGCAAGAGGGAGTCAATGGTGTCTATTGAGAATGTGGTGGGGTGCAAGATGATTTGTTTTAGGAAAACCACTTAGGTGGATGAATAGAGACTTGGAGAGACTTGAAGTAGGTTATTGTAATGGTCTAGGTATGAGGTAGTCTGCACCAGGGTAGTGACAATGTCAGAGGACATAAGAGGGGGTATTGGAAAGATGTTGCAAAGGTAAGACCAACAGACAACAGAATGGATATGGGGGAGGAGGGATAGTGAAGAATTCCTAGGGTGATTCCTAGGTTGTGAGTCTGAGGGACTGAGAGGATGACATTGCCTTCTACAGTAATAGGAGTGTAGAGAAAAGGTAATGAATGATGGTGCTATAACTGACTTTGGTGAAATTTTTTTTTTTTGTAGAGGGAAGGGCAGGGCAATTGGGTTAAGTGACTTGCCCAAGGTCACATAGCTAGTAAGTCTGTCAAGTGCCTGAGGCCAGATTTGAACTCAGGTCCTCCTGGCTCCAGGGCCAGTGCTCTATTCATGGTGCCACCTAGCCACCCCCTTTGGTGAAATTTTTTAAAAGCCTGGAAGCTACTCCCTTTTTTGCCCCTTTCTTCACTTCAGTTGATGACTCCTTTGCTAATGGCATCCAGTAATAAAGCAAGTTATAAAGGGGCTGCTTTAGGGCCTTCTCCTCCTCTCATGCCATATTCCCTGAGGAAGTGGGCCTTTTCCATCTGTGCTTTTCTCTTCTAGGTGAAGGGTGTGGAGCCTTATGACCTGGTGACTTTGAAAGGTCGTCAGGAGGGTGTGTTCCAGCATCCCCAGAATTCCAGAATCTGAATTCCAGAGCTAGAACAGCATTGATGCCCTAAGGAACACGGAGGAATCTTCCAGAATGACCATCAGGAACCCAGAGAAGGATTTGTCCACCAGTGATGTTAACTTTGGATGTGAAACTTGGTGGGCCCGATGCTAGGTAAGAAATGAGATAAATTTTGAGCCTTCTCCCCCAGAAACTATATGTAGTATACAAGGAAGTAGTCAGTCAATAAGCATTTATTAAACATTTACTCTGCTGGTACTGTGCTAAGTGCTGGAGATGCAAAGAAAGACAAGAGATGGTTCCTGCCTTCAGGGAGCTCACCATCTAATGGGAGAGACAAGAAGTAAACAAATATGTGAAACAAGCTACATATAAGATAAAGAGGAAATAATTAACAGAGGGAAAGTGCCAACCTGTAGAAGGTAGGATTTTAGTTGAGATTTTAAGGAAGTCAGGGAGCCCAGGAGGAGATGAGAAAGGCATGGGGGACAGTCAGAGAAAATGCCAGGAAGAGAGACGGAGTGTCTTGTTCATGGTAGAGCAAAGAGGTTCATTGCATTGAAAAATACATGTAGGGGGGACAGGGGGACGGGGGGAGTAAAATGTAAGGAGACTGGACAGGGGGAGGGAAGAGGGCTAGATTAGGAAGGGCTTTGAATGCCAAGTGGAGGATTTTATATTTGATCCTGGAGGTGATAAGAAGCCACTGGAGTTTAGTGGGTATGGAGATGACATGGTCAGATTGGTCATTTAAGAAAATTATTTTGGTGGCCAAAAGGTGAAAAGGGCTTGCACCAGATTAGTGTCAGTATTAGAGGAGAAAAGGGGGAATAATCACAAGATGTTGGAAAGGTAAAATGGCCAGTACTAGGCAACACATTGGATCTGGAAGGTGAGAGATAGTGAGGAATCAAGGATGAACCTATAGGACTAGGGTCATGGAGGTGACAACAATAAAAGGGAAGTCTGAAATTGAGGAGGGTCGAGGGAGAAAAATAATGAGCTTAATTGTGAACATATTGGGTTTAAGATGTCTACTGGACATCCAGTTTGAGACATTTGAAAATCAGTTGAGTCTGGTGGAGATGTTTGTACATTTGTTCTTGCTGTATCTTAGAAGTAAATACCCCTTTGTTGAAGCCACCTAATGTTAAATGGTTAAATGGAACTAGGGTGCTAGTCATCAGTCCCCCTGACAATGAAGGGGGGACCTGATGGGGGGATTGAACTGATGGTGTTCCGGAAAGACACCCCAGCTCCAAAGGGTACCCTAATGTCACAAGTCTGGCTCTGGCAGAGGTGGTCAGGGCACACTCATTTTGCTCGATGAAATCATTAAAGGAGAGGAAAGAGTCTAAGCTGATACCAAGATCCCTACCATAGGAAACAAGATGAATGGCAGAACTGCAGAAACAGTAAAGTTAGGAGCTCATTTAGGGGGAAAGATAACAAATTCACTTGAGAGCACATTGAGTTTGAGATGCCTCCTAGGCAGACTTGGAGTATAGTCTGTACTTTGGGGAGATTGCAAAGGATATTATGAAGGAAACATTAGTGACCTGAGCCCCTGGTACCCCTGCTCATTACTCCAGCCCCCTGGGGTTCTGGCTGGTTGGAGAACGTGTCCAGATTGTTGCTGACTCACCCAAACTACCAAAGGCACAAGAAGAACCAAGACTTGTACAATACACATCAACACAGGAAGTGGGTTGGTGAAGACTGTCACTGTCAGGAGGCATCTGTCGCCCACACACAGATTCTGGTCTTGCCAGGTTGCAGGTAAGAGAGTCCTGGGGTTGGAAAATGTGCTGCACAGGCCGCCTAGGCAAGATCAAGGTTACCACAAGGTTATTAGGGCAGAAGGTATTTTTGAGAACAAAAGATCTGAAGGGGCCCTGGGAGTGATTAAGTGAGTGCCTACCAAAAGACAGTAACCTGATAAAAATAAACAAATAAAAGACCCTAGGAGATGAACCCTAACCCTGAAATTCAATGTGACAAGAAACAAGGGTTTCTTGCCTGGATTGTCCTCTTTTGCCTATTTTCCTGATGAGTCCATTCCTGTTTATCTTTTTTTTTCTTTTTGTAATTTATTTAAATAAATAAAATTAAAACTAAAAAGTTTTCAATATTCATTTCCACAAGATTTTGAGTTACAAATTTTCTCACCATCTCTCCCCTACCCTCACCCCAAGATGGTAAGCCTACTGTATACCCCTTCCTCAAGTCTGCCCTCTCTTATATCCCCTCCTTATTCCCCGCTAACTTTCTTGTAGGGCAAGAAGGATTTCTATACCCCAGTACCTGTTTATCTTATTTCCCAGTTGCATGTAAAAACAATTCCTGTTTATCTTTTAAGCCCAGCTCAAACCGGCTGCCCCAAAGAGGCTTCTTTGATGCCCTGGACTGGTACCAATGTTACTCCTAGGATTTCCCTTGTACTTTGTTTCATGTCTCTCTAATGAATTCATCACATATTATGTGTGACAGTTACCTGTGTTTGGTTTCCTATCCCCCCATCAGTCAATCAGCTTATTCTTAAATGCTTTCTATATGCCTGGCATTGTGCTATAGGATTGTAAGCTCTTTGTAGGCAATGGCAGGGTCTGAACAATTTGTTTATTTAGGAATTCTTGAAATTAAGTAAAATGAAAGAGATGCAGATGTAAGGGGTTATGGTCAATAAAATGGGGTTCAGATGAGAAGGCTTCTTGGAGAAAGGGGAAATTCACACATGGTTTTGACAGAGGAAATTGCTTCCTTTTGGAGCAGAAGAGGGAGAAAGAAAGGCCTGAAGGTAGCTACAAACAAATCTCAGGAAGGCAACGTAAGGCCATATGTAGGAATTCTTTTTATTAATAGGGCAACTGGAACAGAAATGGGGCATGTAAACATGGAAATAATAAGAGGAAGCTTCCAATTAGATCCCTGAATATTTCCAAGTGAGATATAACCTTTGTGTTGGGGTCTTAGAATGGTGCTAATGGCCTTGGCTCTCTTTGAGATATTTTTCTTGATTCTTGATTATGTGGTTCCCCAAATACTGGGAAATTCTCTATACTGGATGACCCACATCTGATCTTGGGATCACTCTGGCCACAGCCTCTCAGCAGTAGCTTTCTTACAACTAATAACATGGAAAGGAGGCCAAAAAAAAAAAAAGAAAAGAAAAGTCATGTGTTCTACTGTGAAATATAAGTTCAAAAAAGAGTATCTCTGGTGGGGACTGAATTATCATGATATATTGGATAAACTGCTGGACAACCTGGATCAGATTCCACCTCTGACACTGTGTGACCATGGATAGGTCGCCTTTGCTCTCTAAGCCTCAGTTTCTCCATCTGTAAAATGTAGATGATAGTACCTGTAGTATTTAATCACCTTATAGGGTTATGAGACTCAAACTGGATAATGTCTGTAAAGTAAGCAGTTATTATTGTCATGATCTTAATGCAAACAGATTAGTTCCAGCTGAGAACCTTTCTCAGGTTGCAGTTTCCTGAGGCTTTGATAAATTCATTTGGGGTGCTTGCTGTTAGCAGGTCAGGCCTCTGTTCCCAGCTGTTCTTTGGAAACGCTAAGGCATCAGCTACTCTTGATCTCTGAGACTGGAGAAGCTCTCCTCTCTGGCTTCTCTTTGTCACTGGCTCCTCGTGAACCCCTTTGATGTCCAGCTTCCCTTCTCCCTCCCCATTTTGTGACCTGGGCTCACTTCTGATTGTGACAGTGAATTACTGGGACCACTTTTTGAAGACTGAAGGCAGGAAGCATAGAGGGCCCTCAACAGATTGTAGGGATCTTAGCAACGATGCTGCCAAGTGCCGAAGGAGTTACCATAGAATACAAGAGCTTTGGGAGGATGGCGCAGAAGGTCTACACAGGGAAGTCAGGAGAAATGAGGCTGCTCTCATCACACCTCAGTCTCTTCATCTGTGGAACAAGGGCCTCGCTCACCTCTAGAACCCCTCATGTCCTAGAGTTTAGTATAAGATGCTTTAGGTCATTGTAATTATGATAACAGGCCCCCCTCTAGTCTCTATCTGTAGACTGGGCAGGAGCCACAAATAAAATAAGATGATGAAATAGCAAGGTAACACACAGAAAGACAAATGGGCAACAGATTCATTTTCAACCCCCCTCTCATACACAAAATAGGTACAGCCTCTTAGAGATGCCTAGGGAGAATTCTGTAAGTGATTCCTCAGGGGAACTCAAGCAGCTGGCTGTACAGCTTGGGTTTCAGTACCAGTATTAAGCCCTATGGTAGCTTCTTGCGTGTAGGGATTGGTCTCGGTTTGGGGACCTGGCTCTCCATGGCTTCTCTAGAGGATTTGCTCTGGGTTTACCTCCTTCATGGTCTGAACCCTTAACCTGGTGACTGTCAGAAACAATGCCAGCCTCCCCTGCTCAGAAGGCCTTGACGTGAGAGCATGGAAACACTCTGCTGTCTTCAGCATCCTCTCTGCATCCCTCTTTTTCAACGGGTTTATGCCTCTTGACTCAGCTCCTTAGAACAGGCATAAATGGTTCATGATTCTGCTTACCTCTGCCATTATGACCGATAGAGTGAGACCGAAATCAGACTTGGAGGTAATGAAGTTGGACAAAATGTGATTGGACACAATCAGGCACGTTAGTGGTGCAGTGGCTAGAGCAGAGAAAGACCTGAGTTCAAATCCAACCTCAGACACTTACTAGCTTTGTGACCCTGGGCAAGTCAGTTAACCTTTGTTTGCCTCAGTTTCCTCAATTGTAGGGAAAAAAGGAATAATAACAGCACTCACCTTCAGAGTTATCGTGAGATTAAATGAGATGATATTTGTAAAATGCTTAGCAGAATGGCTGACACACAATAAATGATGATGACCCTGTTATGTCTGTAGAATGGTGATAATACTTGCTTTACCCACCTCACGTGAAAATACTTACCAAGTGCTTGCCAGAGTGCCCAGCCCAGAGCAGGCACTGTGTAAATGTTAGGCATGATGACGATGGCCCTATTCTATCTGTAAAATGGGAATGACACTTATTCTACCCACCTCACCCAGTTGTTCTAAGGAGAATTGATTTGTGACCCTTATAGAACTACTGTATACGAATATAAGCTATTATGAGGTTGTTAATGTGGTGATGGGATCCCTTGAAGCATTAAAATCTAGGCTGGGGAGTCTGGATGTAATAACACAGGGAGATTTGAGTTCAAATCCCAATTCAGACATGTACTAGCTATGTGACCACAGGTAAGTTGCTTAAACTCTCTCAAGCATAGCTTCCTTATCTATGAAAGGTGATTGGACTAGAATGCCTCAGGGATCCTCTCCATCTCTAATTCCACGCTCCTATGAAGTTGGGAACTATTACAGGTTATTGAGTCACAAAAGGATGTAAATGCTTGAGATATCAGATCAGCGTCTTAGGCATGTTCAGGTTGGCAGGCCCACCATTACATAAAAACAAGAATGACAAGGAAGTATTGAGAACAAGCATTAAACTTTGCTTGGCCCCAGTAATGCTGCCTCATGCAGGGGTAGGGTCCAATGTGAATAGAATCAATTAAATATACATTTCTCCCATCCACTTCTACTCACTGTCCATGCAGCCTGGGCAGGGCCTGAGATGGGGAACTTTGGATCAGTTCTTTCGTAAGTTTTGAGCCCTTGACTTGAGACTCTGTGTGGCCAGGACTCAGTGCTTTTCGGAGACGAGAGACTGAATGGGAAAGTGAAATGGCATTTTCTAAAGCCACAAGCTCTGAGTGTTCCCTTCCCCAGTGAAAGTGAACCAGTCTCAGATAAGAAGGTCATGCGGCTTATGAAACTCCTTACAATTCAACTCGGAGATTTGGGAGATGGCACACACAGTCCAGGCCAGGCTTATCAGCCCTTCCATCTCTTAGCTCATCTGAGAGAGGTTTCCAAATGACTAGGCCAGTGCTGCCTCAGGAAGGAAGCTCTTTGGGCAGCAATGTAGCAGTCTATAGGCAAGTGATGGATACCTGAAAAATAGTTTCAGATGACACAGCATCATGGACAGGAGGACTTGGTTCAGGGTTGGCCCTCCCCCCACCTCCAAGATGTGGGCAGATTCACTCATAGGAGGAAACACTTGGGGGATAAATTGAAAGGAATGAATGAATGGGGAGGGGAGGTGGGCAGAGGTAGAGGTAAAACGGTTGTTGCTTAGCCCGGTCTTGGAAGAAATGGAGGGGAAGTGAGAAATGGAAGCCACCACACCTGAGGGTAAGGTTACAAGAAATGCTAAGCTGGCAGTAGTTGAGAAGAACAAGAAGGAAATTGGGGAGGGCACAGTGTGGTGGTGCTGGTGGTGGCAGTAGCGGAGGGGAGGCTCTGTTCTAAGGGAATGGACCACAAGAGCTATTTACTCTCCCTCAGGGAGAGATATAATTCATGAGTGCATTGGAGTCTGACCACTATGAGAGGCCAGGTTGAGCCAGCCTAGTCTGATACAGAAAATGCTGAGGGCCCAGCAAGAAAAGGGGCTCCAGCCTAGTCTGATACAGAAAATGCTGAGGGCCCAGCAAGAAAAGGGGCTGTTTGGAAACTACAAAATAGCCTACAAATGAGATGCAAAGCAGCAAGAGTCATTTTTTGAGTCATTGTCTATGTAACAATCCTATAACCTTTTAAAAGTTTGTCAGCTTCCAGGTAATAGGCAGGTGCAGCAGGTCAGCTGAAGGTTAGTGGTGAATGTGAGAATTTGCCCCCTGTTCTAGAGCCCCATTTGGAGAGAAGGATCCAGGCTACTTTAAGATATATTCAGAGCATCTCCCAATTCCCTTCCTATGTTTGGACTTTATTTCAGTTTTATCCCAGAGAGAGATGATCCCAATATCCAGGCCCAATTCCATTTTTACTAGGGGCCATCTCCATGGCAGTGAAGCAAGAAAAGGCATCTCTTCATTGCAGCAGGAAGAGTTATGGGTAGAAAGAACTTCTTCCCTAGAAGTGATGTTGGAGCCTAGAATCCTCTGTTCTTCAAAGACTAGAAAAATTAAATTTATTGTTTATCATTAATTAATTGAAATTTAATATAATTCAACAAACTCAACAAATATTTATTAAGGACCTAGTGTGTGCAAGATACAAGATATATGAAGACAAAAATGGGATTCCCAGGCTTTAGGGAGATTTCTATGGGGTGCTTCATGGCACTTGGTATGAAAGCAGGAAGAGCATGTCTTCAGGAGTGTAGCAAGTGCCTTGAAGGGTTTTAAGCAGTTTGCCGAACTTTTTATAGTCACTGAAACCCTACTAACAAAGTTAGTGCATAGAAGAAGCTGGGAGAAAGGGGTAGCTTACCTTAGAGAGCCTTCATTCACTCAATCATTCATCAAACATTGGTGAAGTATGCAAAACTTTGGGACAGGCCTTGGGAAGACAAAGATAAGTAAGGCTTGGCCCTTGCTGGTGATGGGCTCACAACCTCCTGGAAAAAGTGACTTGCACAAAAAGATATACACAATAATAACAGAGTACAAAATAGAACCCAAGTGTGTGGAGTGAAGTGTAATTAATTGTTTAAAGAGACCTGAGGAAGGAGAGATCATTTCTGATCCATCAGATACCTGGTAGTCAATGGAGTTACCTACCATTTCTGCCATTTTTTTAGCACCTAACCCCTCCAGTGATTCAGTCCAAAAGCCAAACTTAAGGCTCTAGAAAGGCCAATGTAGCCTCAGGGCTGCAGGTTCCCCATCCCTGCCCTAGATATTTCCAATGTCTGCCAACACAAGGATCTGCTTAGCCAGCTCGCTGGAAGTGTCCATCCCTTCACAGGAGATGGGGCAGCAGCATGGGCTAAGGGAGAATGAAGGAGAATCTCAAGCCAGGCCTTGTGGAGCAGTAATGGGGAGATGGAACCAAAATGACCTCTCAAGCTTTCCATGCACCCTATTTTTCCCCTTAGTTGAACCTAGGCACAGAATACATATAAGAGGTTCTCAGAAATGAACACAGAGAGAGGAAACCAATGGTTATTAAGGTCTCTTTCATGTAACCTGAATAGAGTCAGAAGTGCAGCCCAGGTGTGTGTGGGTGTCTCCTGAGAAGGAAATGGTGTCAAATGTCTGATCAAAGATTCCTGGTTTTAAGGGGAGTTCCTTGGTTCAGAGAATCCTTTGGAGGTCAGTTAGCCCATCTCTTCAAGCATTTCTCTTTTTTTTTTTTTCCATCCCAAGATTCAGATTTTGTTTCATTTTATTTTAGTATTTTATTTTTCCCCAGTTACAGGTAAAAAAAAATTTTAACATTTGTTTTTAAAACAAATTCTTAAAACAAGTTCCAAATTCTTTTCCTTCCTCCTTCACCACCCCACCCCGATTGAGAAGGCAAGCAATTCCATATAACTTATACATGTGTAGTCATGCAAAACATATTCATAATAGTCATATTGTGAAAGAAAACACAGACAAGAAAAAAAGCTCTCAAGAAAAGCAAGAAAGAAAAAAAAAAAGGTATGCTCCAATCTGTATTCAGACACCAACAGTTCTTTCTCAGGGGATGGGTGGCATTTTTCATTGTAAGTACTTCAGAGATGTCTTGGATCATTATATTGCTGAGAATAGCTAAGTCATTCACAGCTGATCATCTTAAGATATTGCTGTTACTTTGCTCATAGTACATTTCACTTTGCATCAGCTCATGCAAGTCTTATCAGGTTTTTCTAAGAGTTTCCTGCTCATTATTTCTTATAATACAATAGTATTCCATCATAATCACATGCCACAACTTGTTCAGCCATTCACCAACGGATGGGCATCCCCTCAACTTCTAATTCTATACCCCCAGAAAAGGGCTACTATAAATATTTTTGTACATATAGGTCCTTTTTCTTTTTGTCTTTTTTAAAATCTCTTTTTGGATACAGACCTAGTAGTGGAATTACTAGGTCAAAGGACATGCGTGGTTTTATAGCCCTTTGGGCATAGTTCCAAATTACAGAATGGTTGAATCAATTCGCAACTCCACCAATAGTACATTAAAGTCTCATTTCTCCCACGTTCCCTCCAACATTTGTCATTTACCTTTTCTGTCCTATTAACCAACCTAATAGGTATGAAGTAGTACTAGTACCTCAGAATTGTTTTAATTTGTATTTCTACCATCAATAGTGAATAAGAGCATTTTTTCATATGGCTATAGATAGCTTTGATCACTTCATCTGAAAACTGATCATACCTTTTGATCATTTATCAATTGGGAACAGCTCTTATTTTTATAAATTTAACTCAGTTCCTTATATGTTTGATAAATGAGGCCTTTAGCAGAGAAACTTGCTTCAAAATTTTTTTCACGGGGGCGGAGCCAAAATGGCGGAGTAGAAACTGCGTCCAAGGCACTCTCCCCCCAGATCACCTCCGAACAATGTAAAAGAGGACTCTGAACAACTTCTGGAGCCCCAGCACTCACAGAATGACACAGAGAAGCTAACCTCCCGCTGAGGACAGCCCAGCAGCCCTGCAGGAAGGACCAGGGCATCGCTCTGGGAGCCAGCAGCGCAGTGCACAGAGAGCCACGGTTTTAGCCCCAGGGCAGCCGGACCAGCAGCCGGCTGGAGTGACCCCAGAACACCAGCAGCTGTGGCGATTCCAGAACGGTCAACACAGACATGCCTAAGACAAAGTGAGAGGTCAGTGCCCTATGACTTGGGACCAGTATTTGGGGAACTCGTTGGCTTCCTCTCCTGGGGGCTAGAAGCTGCTGAGGAGATACGCCATTTTACAGCTTCAGTGGCAGCTCCAGCTCCTGGCCTGTGAACTGTAGGGAGATTCAGCGATCAGTCTTGGGGGGTAATCGCTCTTGCTTTAACCTCCCTGGATCTGGATTGTGATCTGGGGGGGAGGTCTGGGGTGGGTATCCAGCTTGCCAGAAAGCTGTGAAGACCCCAACGTTCGAGATGAAAGCTCTCCTGTCTGGTGGCAGAGTCCTACTGTGGCAACGAGCCCAAAAGTCAAGTAATTAAGTGGCAACATGTCAAGGCAAAATAAACAAAATAAACAGAAAAATGCAACCTTAGATTCCTATTTTGGGGGCAAAGAGGATCGAAGCATAGAACAGGAAGAGGATAGTGAGGTCAGAAATCCTCCTCCAAAAGCCCCAAAGGAAAATATGAGTGAGTTACAGGCCACAGAGGACCTAAAGAAGGACTTTAAAAATCAAATAAGAGAAGTGGAGGAAAAATTGGGAAGAGAAATGAGAAGAATGCAGGAAAAGTATGAAATGAGGGTCAACAGCCTGACTGAGGAAAACAACACCTTAAAAAATAGACTAACTCAAATGGCAAAGGAGGCCCAAAAGGGCAGTGAGGAGAAGAATGCCTTAAAAAGCCAAATTTGCCAGATGGAAAAAGAATCTCAAAAGCTCACTGAGGAGATTCATTCCTTCAGAGTTAGACTGGAGCTAATGGAAGCTAATGACTTTATAAGAAATCAAGATGCTGTTAAGCAGATACAAACAAATGAAAGATTAGAAGGCAATGTGAAATATCTCATGGGAAAAACCACTGACCTGGAAAACAGATCCAGGAGAGACAATTTAAAAATTATTGGACTACCTGAAAAAATTTTCACAGTTACTATTGCTAACTGTATTTCCCTCCCTCCTATTCCCCCCATTTATTCTATTTTCTCTCTCCTTTAACCCTGTCCCTCCTCAAAAGACAGTCACCCTTCTGACTACCCCCTCCCCCAATCTGCCCTCCCTTCTACCATCCCCCCTCCTCTTATCCCCTTCCCCTCCTACTTTCCTATAGGGTAAATAATATAGATTTCTATACCCAATTAAGTATGTATGTTATTCCGTCTTTGAGCCAATTCTGATGAGAGTAAGGTTCACTCACTCTACCTCACCTCCCCCCTCTTCCCCTCTACTGAAAAAGCTTTTTCTTGCCTCTGTTATATGAGATAATTTATTCCATTCTACCTCTCCCTTTCTCTTTCTCCCAGTATATTCCTCTTAACCCCTTAATCTAATTTTTTAGATATTATCCCTTCATATTCAACTCACACCTGTGCCCTCTGTCTACATATGCTCCTTCTAACTACCCTAATAATGAAAAAGGTTTTATGAGTTGAAATATCATCTTCCTATGTAGAAATCTAAACAGTTTAACCTTATTAAGTCCCTTATGATTTCCTTTTCCTGTTTACCTTTTTATGCTTCTCTTGAGTCTTGTATTTGAAAGTCAAATTTTCTTTTCAGCTCTGGACTTTTCATTAAGAATGCTTGAAAGTCCTCTGTCTCATTGAATATCCATTTTTCCTCCTGAAGGATTATACTTAGTTTTGCTGGGTAGGTGATTCTTGGTTGTAATTCTAGCTCCTTTGCCCTCCAGAATATCATATTCCAAACCCTCCACTCCTTTAAATAGGAGCTGCTATATCTTGTGTTGTCTTGATTGCAATTCCGTGATACTTGAATTGTTTATTTCTGACTGCTTGCAAAATTTTTTCCTTGACCTGGGAACTCTTGAACTTGTCTATAATATTCCTGGAAGTTTTCATTTTGGGATCTCTTTCAGGAGGTGATTGGGGGATTCTTTCAATTTCTATTTTACCTTTTGGTTCTAGAAGACCAAGATAATTTTTTGAAACATACTGTCTAGGCTTTTTTTTGATTATGGCTTTCAGGTAGTCTAATAATTTTTAAATTATCTCTCCTGGGTCTGTTTTCCAGGTCAATTGTTTTTCAATGAGATATTTTACATTGTCTTCTTTTTTTTCCCATTCTTTTGGTTTTGTATTATCATTTCTTGATTTCTCTTAAAGTCATTAGCTTCCATTTGCTCCATTCTAACTTTCAAGGAAATATTTTCTTTATTGAGCTTTTGGACCTCCTTTTCCATTTTTTTTTAAAGCAATTGGGGTTAAGTAACTTGCTCAAGGTTACACGGCTAGTCATTATTTGTGTGTGGGTGCTCATTTTCTGAGGCCGGATTCGATCTCGGGTCATCCAAACTCCGAGGCCTGTGCTCTTACTCACTGCGCCACCTAGCCGCCCCCTCCTTTTCCATTTTGCCAATTTTGCTTTTCAAGACATTCTCATTGGCTTTTTGGATCTCCTTTACCATTTGGCTGCAAGTTCATCTTTCAATGATTTTTTCTGTGTGCTGGTTTTCTTTTGATACCAATTTTCATAGGCTTAGTTGGACTAATATAACTTGATAGCTTTCCTCATCTAACCTTGTTCCAAGTATCATCAATCCATCCCAACACTAAGTCGTGCCTAAGGCTTGTTCTTTGGAGAGAATTGGACCCAGGGGAAAACATTTGTGAAGGTTCCTCCCTCCTACTCAACATCGTAATCCAGTCTGGTTAAGAGGAGCATGGGAAGGGGTGGCTAGGTGGTGAAGTAAATAGAGCACCAACCCTGGAGTCAGGAGGACCTGAGCTCAAATCTGGCCTCAGACACTTGACACGCTTACTAGCCATATGACTTCGGGCAAGTCACTTAACCCCAGTTGGCCTCCAAAAAAGAAAAAAAGAGGAACATGAAGATATCCTAGAAAGGAAGTCACAATCTAAGGGAGGAAGGGTGTTAGTTATCAGGCAGCTACACAAGTCACTGATTTTATATGTATAACCCATGGCTTAGGACAGTAAATCTGATTTTACACAAACTAGGTTCACTGCTTTAAAAAAATTGTTGTCCATGTTGTTGGTTTAGGGTTTCTTTTTTTTTTTTATCCAGTCTTTTTATACCATAAAGTTGCTACCTGCCCTTTCAACTTGCAGAGAGAAGAGCCTGTCTACTCATTCCTTTGTTTTCTTTTTTTTTTAACTTTCCTTTTTATTAATTTGAACTTGATGAATATTGACAGAAATGAGCATCTCTTTATGTAGAAAACAGAAAAAGAGGACTACATAGGAAACCATGGATCTCCCTTACATTCAGCATGGATTTAGGGGGGACAGATGTCAAATTTAGGGGTAGCTGGGGGGTGCAGTAGATAGAGCACTTGGCCTGGAGTCAGGAAGACTCATTCCTGAGTTCAGATCTGGCCTCAGATACTTACTAGCTATGTGGTCTTGGGCAAGTTACTTAACCCTGTTTGCCTCAGTTTCCTCATCTGTAAAATGAACAGGAGAAGGAAATGGCAAACCACTTCTGTATCTTTGCCAAGGAAATGGAGTCATGAAGAGTCAGACACAGCTGAACATAACAAATGCCAAATTTAATATGTCATTTCCAATACTGCCCTGGTTGTTTATATCCCATTCTGAACTTTTTTCCTGCTCTCTTTTATTTGCTTTTAAGAATTAATTGACATGTTTTTTACTCCCTTTTTTTCATATGGGTACCACCATCTCTTACCCTCAATTCTCCTTCCTCCCCTCCACCAACCACCTTCCCTTATAACGAGTATAGTCACGTAAAACAAATCTATGTGTGAATGATGAATGTGTGTCTCTTCTTCACCTCTAGTCCATTATCTCTGCTGAGAGGGGAGGAGCATGACTCATCACAAATCTGGAGTTTTGATGACCAGTGATTAGTCAGAGCACCAATTGGAGTTTCTGAGTCTTTCTCAGTTATTTTCCATTACAACATCCTAATCATTGTATAAATTGTTCTTTGAGTTCTGACCAGGTTTGCCCTTAAAAGGCATTTCTCAAAAATCTCTCTGGCTTGGGATCTGACTCAGAGTTTGCCCCAGGAGCATCAGGATTTGGTTCATCTCTAGATCTCTACATAAAGAGTAAAGAGCCCTCAGTAATCATGAAAGTGCTCAGTCTCACAAGATACCAGATATAGGACGGGCTTGATTTCACCCAACAGAAATTACAAAACCCCAAGAACTTGTATTCAAGCTCATAAACTGTCAAGACAACTCTTCTTAACAGTTTAGACAATAACACGGTAAAGACAGATCATTTTGAAAGGCTTAAGAGCTCTACTCCACTCAATGGCCAACATGATTCCAAATCAGTGATGAAACATGCTACCCACCTCCTGACAGAGAAGTAATGGGCTCAGGGTGCAGAATGAGGCATGTTTTTTTGGACATAGTCAATGAAGTAGTTTGTTTTCCTTCACTATGCATCTTTGTTATGTGGTTGATTTGTGTGTGTGGGGGGCACTAGTTTTCTACATAAAGGAGGGGGGGACAGCTAGGTGGAGCAGTAAATAGAACCACAGGCCTTCAGTCAGGAAGACCTGAATTCATATCTGGTTTCAGATATTTTATTAGTTGTGACCCTGGACAAGTCACTTCACTTCTGTCTGCCTCAGTTTCCTCATCTGTAAAATGGGCAAAAGGGTAGCTAGGAGGTGCAATGGATAGAGTGTGGATCCTGGAGTCAGGAGGACCTGAGTTCCAATCTGACCCCAGACATTAACTAGTTCTGTTACCGTGGGCAAGTCACTTGACCCTGTTTGCCTCAGTTTCCTCATTTGTAAAATGAGCTAGAGAAGGAAATAGCAAACCATTCCAGTTTCTTTGCCAAGAAGAACCCAAATGGATACAACTGAAATGAATGAACAGTAGCAACAAAATGGGGATAGTAATAATACCTACCTCCCAGAGCTGTTTCGGGTGACACATACTAAGGACTATATAAGTGTTTCCTATTATAACTGAGGGGATACTACACTTCTTTCCTTGCCACATGGGAGTATGGATGCACTTGTCTAAAGCTGGGTAAAGTTCTGTAGCCAATTGTTGTGTGTACCATAGGCAACAAACAGTGGAAATTGAGACCACTGTTCAAGGACAAAGAAAGCAGTGGCAGGTCAGGAGCTCCCCACCTGAGGAGAGGCTGCTATGATCCATATTGCTATTTGTGGAGACCAAAAATACAAATCAGATCAGCTGATCAGGAATCAACACACAAGAACCAGGTCCAGATCAGATGGAGAGCCAGAGTAATTTCAAAAAGTGTCATCGACGAGTGAAAAGACCATTCCAAATGCCTGCAGTGCCTCCCAGGTTTCCCCTGCATTCTAGAATTGATAATTTCTCATCCAGGGAGGGGTCCCAGATACATACTGCCTTCCTTAATCCTTTCCATGATATGAAGGAATAGGTAGAGTTAGGGCTATTCCTCAGGTATACAGGAAGGTAGTCTGGAGGACAGAGACAATAGGGAGCCGGAAGAGTGAGATGTTTAACATATTCTTTTAATTTTGCTCATGTTTTATGCTTAATATACCACTTGGCCATAAAAAGGTCAAATATCTATAGTGCATCAACATAGAGGGCTAAGACTAAGTTGGAAGATTTCCTAGTCATTGGGATGAGACCTCTAGAGCTATTATCTGTCCTATTTTCACAATCCCAAGGAATACATTTATATCAAATTTTAGATTCATTCAGAACCTGGTTCAGTGAAGAATTCTTTTCTGCCAGGCTTTCTGAAGTGGGGCCTGTTAACGCTTCCTCCTGTACATAGAGGGATTCTTTGGTGAAGTTGGCAAGGCCCCTCAGTGGTCTGGCAGCTCGAGGAAAGTGTCACCTAGTAGGCAAATTAGTAAACTCTGTTGTCTTGCTGTTCAATAGTCAAGTGATGCCCCTTCTTTCTGTAGGCCTATGGATGTGAGCTGATGTGGGTTGCATACATGAGTGCAGTGCCCCAGGTGTCCCTTGAGACACACAAGTTTACATGCAGCCTGTTCTACTTTCTCAGAAGCACATTCCATTGTTGGCCAGTCATAGTTAGTTATTTTTTAAAGGGAGTTTTTCATATATCTACCTCCCTGTGGGCCTTGGACCTGGTTTTGCCTTCTAGAGCAACACAGACAAATCTATTCTCTTTTCTGTGTGGATAGCTATATATGTCCCCTATAAATTTTCCCTTCTGCAGGCTAAATGTTACTAATTCCTTTACCTGGACCTGATGTGAGATGTTTTACAGGCCACTCATCATATTGCTTGTTCTGTTTGGGACTCTCTCTAACCTGTCAATGTTGCACTTAAAATGTAAACACAGAATTACAGACATGATCTAACCAGAACAGAAAGACCAGCATAGATTATTTCTTAAGACCTGGACACTTGTGCTTTTAGACCACTGAAGACTGCTTATGTGTGTGTGTGTGTGTGTATTTATTAATTTTGCAGCTATATCTCTTTGTGATGGCAAAGAATGGGACAGTGAGGGGATGCCCATTAATTGGAAATGGCTGAACAAGATTGTAATGCAATACTATTGTGCTATAAGAAATGATGAGCATGATGGAGAGAGATGCCTACATCCAGAGAAAGACCTAGAAAGAACTGAGTTTGAATCCTGATTGAAGCAAACTACTTGATCTTTTTATTTTTATTGTTTGGTTTTATTTCCTCTTTACCATTTTTCATTCCATCTAGTACAATCCGCCTTTGTAACCTGACTAATGTCTAATGTGAAAGTATTTGCAGATCCTATACTGGATTATATGCCATCATGGGGGGAAGAGGAAGGGAAGGGAGGGAAAGAAAATTTGAAACTCAAGAAATTATGGAATTGAATCTTGTAAACTAAAAGTAAACAAACAAATTAATAAAGACAAAAAATTAAAAATAAAAAAAAGAAATGATGAGGGGGGTGGCTTCAGAAAAACCTAAGAAGACTTATATGAACTGATGCAAAATGAAATGAGCAGAACCTAGAGACCATAACTGCAATATTTTAAGGATGATCAACTGTGAAAGACTTAGTTCCTCAGATCAATACAGTGATCCAAGACAATTTTGAAGGACTCATGATGAAAAAATGCATGTCCAGAGAGAGAAGTAATGAAGTCTGGGTACCAATTAAAGTATAAGTTTTTTACTTTCTTTCCTTTCCCTGCTTTTTATTTTTGTAACATGGCTAATATTGAAATATGTTTTTATGATTTCACATGTATAATTAATATCATATTGCTTGCCTCCTCAATGAGTGTGCAAGGGTTGAGGGGGAGAGAGAGAATTTGGAAATAAAAAAAATGTAAATAACTGTTAAAAATAAATAAATAATGAATTTATTTTGAAAAGAATGTAGCAGCTGCATCATATTGTTGGCTCATATTAAATCTGTGATCCAAAAACACCCACCAGACCTTTTTTCATATGAACTGCTTGTTGCCAATCCAGTTCTCTCCACACCTGCGTTTCTGAAGTTAATTTTAAAAAACAAATGCAGAATATTACGCTGATGCATTTTCAATTTCATTTTTTCGGTTATTGACTTCATGATCTTTTCCATTCTTCTGGTATCTTCTGTCCTTTGAGATAGCTTAAAAACAAAATAGCTGCATGTCTTTAAAATTGTGTCACTTTCGGCATAGATTTTTGATTAGGTCCAGTTGTCTCCTGACTTCATTTTTCATCAATGCCATTTCAACTTCCTCAAATAACATATTGCTTTTTTTGGTGGTAGAATATAAATGGGGTGTTTACACTATCAATATGATCAAAATAAATCACCTTGGAAACATGACAAATATGTTCTAATATCTATTTGTTTTCCTTCTAGTTTCATCAATCAATCAATAAACATTTATTAACCAGCTACTATGTTCTAGGCACAGAGCTAAGTGTTGGGGATACAAAGAGAGGCAAAAGACAGCCCCTGCCTTCAAGGAGCTTACCATCTAATGGGGGAGACAACTGGCAAATATATACAAAGCAAGCTATATACAGGATAAATAGGAGGTAATTAATAGAAGGAAGGTACTAGAATTACCAGTAATTTGACCTAATTGTATTGGGTTGGCTTTTGTTCCTCTTACAACTTTTTGCTGTTTTATAAAACAGTTCTGCTCCTAACCTTCAGTCATCCTCTTTTATGATGTTTTGCAGATAGCCTTGTATTCATTTGTTTTTGTTCTAAGCTTCCTTATCTCTTGAGTTCGAAGAAAAGACAGTGTTTACTAGCTGAGGTAGTTTTGGTTTGTTTGTTCTTTTCCTTTTGTCAATTGTTTTATATCAATTCAATTTTTCTCAGAAATGGTAGTGATTAGGCTCAATGTCTTTATTTCTTTTCATTTTCCAATTCAAGAACTTATTTAGATTGGTCAGATCTATTAAAGCTATTATAATGGCACCCAGTCTTTCTGAGCTTTATCCCTTTTTTCCTCCTACTTTGATGTTAATTTTGACCTTTGCTCTAATCAGTTGATGATCTGATAATCTGACTGCAACATAGCAGATTGTGAAATAATTTCCACATGGGTCACCAGTTGTTCCCACTCAGTTAAATATATAATCAATCTTTTTTGGTCATTTTCAGGACTTGTCATATCTAACAAATCTCAATTCTCTCCTTAAAGAAAGACCTTGGTACACAGACATGAAGCTTTAGAATGCCCTAAAACCTTTTAACCTCTTTCCCCATTTCTCCCCTGTGTCCACCTTCTCATCAAAGTTACCAAGCATCAATATTTATTTGATTTGGTTTGTAGGATCTTGCCAAGGTCTTCATGGAATATCTTTCTGTATCCTCTGCAGTAGCTGCTATGACATAACCTGTAATTACCACAAGATGACCAAGTGTCTTATCAAGGGATGTTTCCTGAAGCCCTTGGGTGAGTGATAAGATCCTTCTGCCAACTTTTTACTTATTGACTAGAACTTATGAGCCATCTTTCCACCTGGTTACAATTTCTTTATGTGTTCTTGTTTGTTTATTGGAAGATTGTCAATATGAATGTGATCCAGTTCCACCAATAGAGCATCAACTCATTAATCACTGTATAAAGATCTCACTTTTAAAGTTAAATGCATGTAGATAATTTTAAAACAGTGATCCCAAGGATCCTTGGTCCCCTTTCTACCATTCCACTTCGACTACTCAGGAAACCGTGCTAGGGTGAGGCTCGTTTTGTTTTCAGTCTGTTTCATCTGTCATATCATGGCCAAAAATATTCATCACCATGTGTTCGATCTACTCATGATAGGCTTCTCTGTTTAGCTACACTAGTCCTCAGATGGCAGGTAGTCTTCAGTTGGTTACCCGGACTGTTAACAAAATCTTTCCAGACTAGGAGGTCCTGCCAGAACTTGGTATGATGAAAAAAATTAGGTGACTGAAAAGAGACTAGAACAATTAACTAATATGTCTTTCTTATCTCCATAAAATATTTATGAAAATTATTTATATGTGGAGTGGCTAGGTGGTGCAGTGAATAGAGCACCGGCCCTGGAGTCAGGAGGACCTGAGTTCAAATGTAGCCTCAGACAGTTAACATAAAAAAAACTAGCCTGTGATCTTGGGCAAGTCGATTAACCCCAATTGCCCTCCAAAAAGCAAAAAAAAGAAAAAGAAAATTATCTATATGTAATAGGGATTTGGGGAACCCAACTGGAATCCTGAAATTTGTTGTTCAGGGGGACAAGCATTCCCTGTCAGCCCTAAGAACAAGGTTGGGCTATTTGAATCTTTGAATCAAAAGGCAGACTATGTCTGTACCTTTATGTAATCCCAGAATGATTCGAGCTGGCTCAAACATTTGGATAACCACACATTACTTTTAGGGCTGAGAGGGAATGCTTGTTCCTCTGAATTACTAATCCCAGGATGCCACTCAGAATGTTCTCAAACTTATAATAATTATTGTTCAATTACTTTCAGTTGCGTCCAACTCTTCATGACCCCATTTTGGTTTGTTTTTTTTGGCAAAGATACTAGAATAGTTTGTCATTTCCTTTGCCAACTGATTTTGCAGATGAGGATCCTGAGGCAAACAAGGTTAAGTGACTTGCCCAGGGTCACACAGCTAGTAAATGTCTGAAGTCAGATTTGAACTCAGATGATTAGTCTAGTCCCAACACTATCCGTTGCACCACCTAGTTGTCCAATTCTAACAATAGCCAACATTTATACGGTACTTACTATGAGTCAGGATGGAGAAGGAAATGGCAAACTATTCCAGTGTCTTTGCCAAGAAAGCCCTAAATGGGGTCCCAGAGAGTAGGACATGACTGAAATGACTCAACAACAACAAAACATGCATCAGGTACAGTACATTTAAAATTATCATCTTATTTGATACTCACAACAACTCTAGGATGTAGGTGTTATTATCATCCCCATTTTACAGATGAGGAAATTAAGGCAAACAGGTGAAGTGACTTGCCCAAGGCCACACAACTAGGCTGGATTTGAACTCAGTCAGGCATGGAACTCAATAAATAGAGCTACCTAACTCTTTTCTATTGTGTGTGCACTAAAAGAAAGTATCCTTGATGAAAATAGGAAAAGAAACCCTACAGACAACCACATTTCTATAAGCACAGAATTGACTAAGAGATATAAAGAGTTCATGATCAAAGAAGATGACATGTATAAAGCAGGACCCAAACCTCAAAGTGCTATAAAAATGTCAGCTATTATTATTCACTGGGGCTAGTCTGGGGAGTTCCCCAGTCAATGTGATGAGCTTCCAGGGTGCTGAGCCTTGACAGAAGCAACCACAGAGCTAACTGTTTGACAGTCCCCTATTGCTGTTGGATAGATCATGGAAGGGCATGGACAAGAATTACATGGTAAGAAGACATAGTTAGGTCATGTACTGTATCAGCAGAAGGAGTACATATTGATGAGATCACCTATCACCAAATTAAAAAGTTATAGGATCAGGCCAGTCAAGATAATTTTGGATTATGATTCTGTCTTCTATCCTATTAACTACACTTCTAGGATTTTTGTCGTTTGAAAATTTAATAATATATCTTTTATATCATCATCCAATATATCTTTTATATCATCTTTTATATCATCATTGATAAAAGCATTGAATAGGCAGGGACTAAACAGAACCACAGAAAACTTCTAGGTTGAATCAGCTTTTTAGCTGCTGAATCACACTGTTGGCTCATATTAAGTTCATGATTAAATAAAACCACCAGAATTTTTTTTCAATAAATGTTAGTCAATTAAATCATTCATGAATCGATATTTGGCAGACTTCTAGCGAGATAATAGTCAAAAGGAACTGGATAGAAAGAGAATATTTGATTAAAAAGATGGTGCCTGAGAAGAGGTTTTGGATTTCTAAATCACAGTTTAAAATACAGGAGTGATAGGGGCGGCTAGGTGGCGCAGTAAGAGCGCCGGCCTCGGGGTTGAGATGACCCGAGATCAAATCCGGCCTCAGAAAATGAGCACCCATGCATAAATAATGACTAGCCGTGTAACCTTGAGTTACCTTGAGCAAGTTACTTAACCCCAATTGCTTTAAAAAAAAATACAGGAGTGATGAATTCTTGGGCAAGAATGGAGTGCGCCTGATGAGGGCTGCTAAAAATGTATTTACCTGTAATCATGAAAATCTAATCAAAATTACTTTAAGCTGGGGCGGAGCCAAGATGGCGGAGTAGAAACAGCTCCTCCAAGCCACTCTGCCCCCACATTCCCCCCAAACGATGTAAAAGGGGACTCTGAACAACTTCTGGAGCCCCAGCACCCACAGAACGACACAGAGAAGCTAAACTCCCGCTGAGGACAGCCCAGCAGCCATGCAGGAAGGACCAGCGCAGTGGTCTGGGACCTGGCAGCGTGCAGCGGCGCAGAGTGCAGGAGCGGAGCCGAGCCAAGCCCAGGTCCGCATGAGCCGAGGTTTTAGCCCCAGGGCGGCAGGGCCAGCAGCCAGCTGGAGGAACCCCAGAACACCAGGAGCTGTGGCGACTCCAGAATTATCAACATAGACTTGCCTAGGACAAAGTAAGAGGTTAGTGTCCTATGGACTTTGGGACCTGTATTTGGGGACTGCGTCAGCTCCCTCCCCTGGGGGCTAGAAGCCACTGAGGAGACACGCCATTTTGTAGTTTTCAGAGGCAGTTCTGGCTCCCAGCCTACAAATCGTGGGGAGATCCAGCGATCAGTCTTGGGGGGTAATCGCTCTTGCTTTAACCTCCCAGGATCTGGATTGTGATCTAGGGTGGAAGTTGTGGGTGGGTTTATAGCTTGCCAGAAACGGAAGTTGCCCCCCACACGTTCGGGACGAAAATTCCTCAAGCTGGCCTTAAAGCCATAGTGTGGCAACAAGCCCAAAAGTCAAGTAATTAAGCGGCAACATGCCAAGGCAAAGGAAACAGAAAAATGCAACCCGAGACTCCTATTTTGGGGGCAGAGAGCAGGAAAAGGACTGTGAGGTCAGAAGTCCTGCTCCAAAAGCCCCAGGGGAAAACATGAGCGGGTTGCAGGCCATAGAGGACCTTAAGAAGGACTTTAAAAATCAAATAAGAGAAGTGGAGGAAAAATTGGAAAGAGAAATGAGAAGGATGCAGGAAAAGTATGAAATGAGGATCAACAGCCTGACTGAGGAAAACAACACCTTAAAAAATAGACTAACCCAAATGGCAAAGGAGGCCCAAAAGGGCAATGAGGAGAAGAATGCCTTAAAAAGCCAAATTTGCCAGATGGTAAAAGAATCTCAAAAGCTCACTGAGGAGATTCATTCCTTCGGAGTTAGACTGGAGCAAATGGAAGCTAATGACTTTATGAGAAATCAAGATGCTGTTAAGCAGATCCAAACAAACGAAAGATTAGAAGGCAATGTGAAATATCTCATGGGAAAAACCACTGACCTGGAAAATAGATCCAGGAGAGACAATTTAAAAATTATTGGACTACTGAAAGCCATGATCAAAGAAAGAACCTAGAAATCACCCTTCAAGAAATTCTCAAGGAAAATTGCCCTGATGTTTTAGATCCAGAGGGCAAAATAGAGGTTGAAAGAATCCATTGATCACCTCCTGAAAAAGATACCAAAAAGAAAACTCCCAGGAATATTATAGCCAGGTTCCAGAATCCCCAGATCAAGGAGAAAATACTCTAAGCAGCCAGGAAGAAACAATTTCAATATTGTGGGAACACAATCAGAATAGCACAGGACCTGGCAGCTTCTACACTGAGGGATTGAAGGGCATGGAATATGATATTCCAGAGGGCAAAAGAACTGGGAATGAACCCACGGGTCACCTACCCAGCAAAACTGAGTATTCTGTTTCAGGGGAAAATATGGTCATTCAGTGGAATAGAGGACTTTCAAGCATTCTTGAGGAAAAAAACAGAATTGAGTAGAAAATTTGACACCCAGACACAAGAAGCAAGAGATGCCTGAGAAGGTAATCAGGGAAAAGAAATCAAAAGGAACTTATCAAAGTTGAACTATTTACATTCCTATATGGAAAAGCAATAAATGTGACTGACGATATCTTTCTCACTATGAAAATAATGGAAGAAGGGTGTGTGGTCATATGAATACATATGTGAATGTGTGTGTATATGGTTACAGTTATATATGGATAGAGGGTATAGGTTGAATTTTTTGGGAAGGGAGAATACTCAAGGGATGAAATTATGAGGTGAGAGAGGAAAGTGGCAAGAGGAGATGGGGAGAGACAGGGTAGGGTAAACTATCCCATGTAGAAGAAGCAAGGGGAAGTGGTTGCAAAGGAGGGGGAGAACAAGGAAGGCTAAAAAGGCAAAACCACATTCACATTGAATTTGGTTCAGGGAGAAAATGACATACATACTAAATGGGACATCTCAACCTGCAGCAGGATAGGGGGAAGGGGGATGAGAGGAGGGATGATGGATGGGAGGGCATCCTTGGGGTGAGGGAAGGTTGGAAGTACCCACTATAAAAGAGGGACAGGATCATGTAGGGAATGGACCAGGTGGGGGGTGGGATGAGTGGGAGGGAATTATAAGCAGCCTTGTACAATATATCTATTATGATAATGTTTTGCATAGCTAGACATGTACAACACATACTGAATTACTTATCTCCCCAGAGGGAATGGGTGACAAGGGAGGAAGGAAATGGATCTGAAAGCCGAGGTCTTAACATTAAATGTTTCAAATATATATAAATACTATTATTAATACTCTTTTGCTTGTAATAGGGAGATAAGATGTGCAGGCATTGGAATGCAAAGACTCACCTTCCTCTAATGGAAAAGTCGATGGGGGTATGGGAGAAGGTATGGGAGAGAGCAGATTGGAGGAAGCGATATCTTGTGGGATTACTATTCTGGGAGGTTGGGTAGGGGAATAATGGGGGGAAAATGATTGTAACTGAAAATCTGGCGGAAATGAATGATGTAAAACAGAAGTTAATAAAGCATTTGTTTAAAAAAAAAAGAAAAAAAAAGAAAAAAAATTACTTTAAGCTAAAGGGTAAGGTAGGTGGAGAAAACTGACTACACATATCTACTACATATAAGAGGAAAACTAATATTTGATGCCCAGAAAATCACAGAAGACAAAATCTAAGAAAGAAGCTATCAGTAAAATCCATGGCCTTAGAGGTCTATTTAGGTGGCCTAGAGTCAGGAAGACTCCTCTTCCTGAGTACAAATCTGGCCTCAGACACTTATCAGCTGTGTGACCCTGGGCAAGTCACCTAAACCTGTGCCTCAGTTTCCTCCTCCATAAAATGAGCTAGAGAAGGAAATGGCAAACCATTCCGATATCTCTGCCAGGAAAACCTCAAATAAGATCACAAAGAGTCAGACACAACTGAAACAGGCAAACAACAACAACAATAGACATCTTAAACTCAACATGCCCCAAACTGAATTCATTATCATCATTTCCCACTCAGCTGCTTTCCTGGACTTTGTCACCTCCAGAAACTCTCCTTTTGCCAGGTGGAATCAGCTCTGAAATTCTTACCTCCTCAGATCATTTGCCATCCTGATTTTAGGACTTCATCATGTCATCAGCCCAAGTATTTTGTGCTGCATCAACCTCCCTTTCTGTCTCCCCCGCTACCCCCCCATTTTCATTGTCTTCTTCCATTAGATTGTGAACTTCTTGAGGGCTCGGACTGTCTTATGCCTTTCTCTGTATTCTTCTGTGCTTAGCACACTGCCTGGCAATGGTGGGTGCTTAATCAATGCTCATTGACTGATTATCTTTCCCTCCAAACCCTCCCCTCTTCCTAACTTCCCTATTACTGGGTTTTTTGTTTCTTTGTTTGTTTTTGCTTTTTGGAGGGTGGAAGGCAGGGCAATTGGGGGTAAGTGACTTGCCCAAGGTCACACAGCTAGCTTTGTGTTGAGTGTCTAAGGTCTGATTTGAACTCCCATCCTGATTCCAGGGCCTTTGCTCTATTCACTGTGCCACCTAGCTGTCCTTCCCTGTTACTGTTGAGAACACCACCGTCTTCCCAGTAACCCTTCTACTCAGGTGCCAGGGAACTATCAAATACCAGCCATCTTTTTTGATCATGCTAGGCCTGTGACAAAACAGGACAAGGCCCCACCATAGCACAGGCTTGCCTAGGAGGCCTTGAGCTCATGGTTTGCTTCTGGGTGGGAGGAAGTACACCCCCACATAATAATAATATTAATAATAACATATAGCATTTACTATGTACCAGGCACAGATGGATTTTGTTATAATTTTTTCTAGTGCACTAAAATAATTCCTTGGTAACTTTATTGGTGTGGCACTGAATAAGTGAATTAGTTCAGGTAGTTTGTTGTCACTTTTATTGAGAACTAGGAGAGTTTGATAAGTTTTGATGGTGAGGAGGGAAGAGATGTAGCTTTGGGTCATAGGCTACTGCAGGGAAAAGACAGGGAAACCAAAGGAAACCAAGGTTGAACCCTCCCCCACAAATAGATCTTACTCCACACTTATGAGTCACTGAGTCCAAGGACCCCAACCCCCAACTAGAGAGGCTAGATAGAAAGATGGGGGAAAGAGGCAAGGCCAGAAGGAAATCCCCAAGGGAAAAGGCTACAAAGGACTCTTCTGAATGACTGCAGTGGGTTCCCCAGTGCCCAGCACCCAGCCCAGGGTATTGCCAGGTTTCATGGACAGAAAGAAAAGAACTCATCTGAAAAGTATTGCTTTTTGGAAGGACTAGGCCTGGCAGGCAGGAATGAGGAGATGCTTGGGGGTATCCAGCTTCCCCCACAAGACTAAATGAACTGTGATGAGCTGCCCTGAAAATGGGGATGGAAAATCCAAGCTGAAAATTTCTCAGCTCTGCTGGGTTGGGCTGGGCCTGAGCGGACCTTCAGCAGCCATCTGGCAGTTTTCATCTTTGTTAAATGTGAAGGTAAGAACTGGCCATGTTTTGCAAATTAGTCTGACGGGCTTTCTGACCTACCTCTGTTCTGTGTAAACAGCAATCCCTTCCCTTGTGCCCTCCCAAGACTGGTTTCATCCACTGTCCTCTAAGTATTCACTGGCTTCTGTGGCATGCTGAATCTCACAGAACTGAACTCCATGGAAAAGTGGGACTCCGTCATATTTCTCTTCTCCCTGGCTCGTTGCCCCTACCCCAGAGTAACTGGAGGAATCTCTAAAATAAAACTTAGGCATTGTTCATGTCTAAGGACTTCCCAAAATGTGGGTATCAGGATTTGTTCCAGAAATGATACTCAATGTACAACATAGATTATCAGTTATAGGTCAACTATTTTTTGCCTCAAGGTTTTCACTGGCTGTTCTCCATGTTTGGAACATTCTCCCTCCTTATATCCTATCTTATCTTCCAGTCCTGACTTTCCTGGCTTCTTTCAAGGACCAGCTCAAATCCTACCTTCTATAAGAAGTTAATGCTAGTGCCATACCTCTGGGATTATCTCTGATTTATGCTGTATGTATCTTGTACGTTCATAGTTGTTTGCATATTATCTCCCCTATTAGTGGGTGAGCTCCTTGAGAACTGGGACCATTTTTTGCTTTTCTTTGTATGTTTAGCACAGTGTTGGCACATGGGAGATGTTTAATAGATGCCAACTGATTTATTCTACCATAGAAAATGCTTAAGATTCAAAAGACCCCCAGATGTGTAATGTGGAAAAAATAAAATAATGCAAGGACTCCATTACATTCCTTATGCCTCTTCTCCCAAACGATAAAGGCCTGTTGGAGATAGATGCGAATCACTCCTCCATTCCCTTCATAGAAGATCTGAATGGTAAGAGCAAATCACAAGGATCAGACAGATCTGGCAAGGATTTCGTTCTTCATCTAGAGGGTCCTCCTGGCAGTGAGTATTTTCTCCTCTGAGAAGCATGCCATAGCAGATTCACAGTCCCCTAGGTATCCATCCCCTGACTCCTGAACTCCTGACCTCGTTCTCTTATCTGTCAGAGATGGAAATGTCCATTGATCAGAATCACCAGTCATTGGCCTCTGCTCAGGAAAGGACACAGAAAGGCACATATTTGAGATTCAGTCTTAAGACCCTCCCTGGGGAAGCACATGCATGAGTCATGTGTCTCCATGTGCATTGCCACTGAGGAAAAAAGGGGAGAGAAATCCTCTTTCCCCCCCTTGCTGGAATTACAAGGAGCTCACCCCAAAAGAAAAGGATCCCAGAGAATCAGGGCCTTTTCTCTTAACTTTTTCTCTAGACCACTAGCCATGGTAAATAGCTCTACCTGCCTCTGTCACCAAACATCACAGACACCCCTGCTGAGTCATGAGGAACCTGGGCACCAATCAGGAGTTGCTATGTTATCTCAGCAAAGATGCCCATCAGCACATAGCCAAAATGCAGATCCGGTTCCGTGGGAGGTGCCCCTTTCTGGCAAAGATCCACCACGTTCTTTAGTTTTCTCAAGTGGATTAGAAGAATTCAATTGATCAAAGGTTCCCCAGAACTTCCTTTCTCAAGGTTATGCTACTAATTATTGGTAAAGCAAATGGCAAAATAGGTCAGGAGGTCACTCTCTATTGTCTAAATGCCCTATTCCCTACTCCTTACCCCACCCAGATCCCAAAGGACTACAGATACTGCACTCCCACACTATCCTGATAACAGCAATCTATATGATATCATAGTCCTTTTCCATTCTACCCATGGATTATGAAACTCTGTATATGTAATTTATTGACTACCCCAAGATTCCCTCCTACTCTTCTTTTTTTTTTCAGGAGGAAATAAACTTTATTTTAAGAGTTTACATCACAAGCATTCATTTTGATGAGAGACCACACAAGCATCTGCCTCATCCCAACATTTTATATTATGTCATGTTATCTCCACAGTGGGGAACAGCTTTCTCCCCCTTGAAGGATGTTCTGAAATAAAGATATTAGTGACAAACAGACAAAAAACCAAAGTATTGGTGGTCTTTTTTTTCTTTATCATTTCACTACTAATTATGCATTATGCTAAATTAGATTGGTCTTCAGAGTTGATTTTTCCATTTCTTCCTTTTGAAGGTCTCAATTAGGCTAATCCATTTGCAAACCTGCACTGCTTCAGCACCTCACTAAAGCCCTCACACAGCTTGAGGTCGCCCTGGTTCTGGGCACACTCTAAGAACTGCTTCATCTCATAGTGGCAGGGACCAAATTGCTGCTGCTGCTGCTGGTAGGCTGGCTGGGCTCCCTGAGGCTCCTGGTAGGTGATATCAGGCCTTGCAGGCTCAGCATTGCTCCCACCACCAAAGCCACTTGTAATAGCATGACCAATGGTGTGGCCAACAGCTGAACCCACTGCCACCCCGGCTGCGGTGGTAGCCATCTGGGCCATTAAACCCAGCTGCTTGGGGGCAGCAGCAGGAGGGGCAACTGCAGATGGTGGCACTGCTGCTGGATGATGAGCTGCTGGTGGTGGCGCAGCTCTCACTGGGGGTGCCCGACTGGCCGGGGGGGGGGGGCCACCCGGGAGGTGCGGCTCCTGCTTCCGTGCGGCATACTCTACTCCAAGCGATGGAGGTCCTGGGGAGAAATGACAGTCGTCCTCCTACTCTTCTTATTAGATAGTCTATGCACCTCAGAATAGTTGACTGACCACCTCTGCCATTCTAGAATTGGTACCACAGCAGAATTGAAAAGCTGTGGAACCAAGCAATATGGTCTTTGGGAGACATATCTCCTGATTCTCAAACAGAAATAATAATAATGTTTCACATTTTCATAGCACTTTAAGGAACATAAAACATCATCAAATCCCTCTGAGACAAGTAGTACAAATATTATCTCCACTTGGCAGGTGAGGAAACTAAGACTCAGGGGTTAAGTGGCTTGTCCTAGCTAGGTTTGAGCCCACTCGCCTGATTCCAACTCTAACCCTCCTTTCTGTATGTCCCCTTCCCCCTCCTTTTGCTAATAGCCTCTCAGTCAGACCATTTAGAAATCTGAGGTCTGCTGGGCTATTTTGCATTATGTGTGAACAAGTCATGAAAAAATGCCCCTGTAATTTCCTGTACTAGACCTTGAGGTCAGTGAGCACACTTAATTCATTTTCACAAACACCCAGCATAGCCTTCCACATACTTGACATGTCCATGAACAGGTAAATATTTGTCAAATTAAAGTGAAATTAAATTCAGATCATTTATCTATCTAATGGGTCATCTCTACCCAGACAGTACAAGTAGGTTACGGACCCCCTCAGAAATCTGGGATAAGCACTTGATAGGGAACAGAACAGGCTGAGAGGAAACAGGGATGGTTTGTGCAGGTTTGGGAAAATGAGGTGCAGAAACAAAAAAATGTCAAGAAGAGACAGGAGTGGGCAGGAGGGAGAGACCTTGGGAGATGGTTTTGACCACTTTCTTTCTTTGCTGTCACCTAAGGATCTGGAGACTTCCTCTGAAGGCCTTTGACCTAGTTAACGTACCTTCCCTCCCCCACCTTCTCCCACCCTCTCTCAATAGTAAGACACTTGGGTTAGTTCTCTTCAGCCCACAAAAGCTGCTTAACTCAAGGGTGAGGACTGATCAGATTTCTTTGAAGATAGATAATTACAGACATAGATAATTGGGATGAAGTCCAGCTAATTCTGTCTTCAGAACTGTTTTATTTAGCACTTCTTTGGACCTGAATAGCTCTGAATATGATCCTTTTCTGTCCAGCTTCTTCTCTACCTGATTACCAGGAAAATCTGTATTTTCCATGAAGTGGGCCCAGAAGGGTCCCAGTAAATACCCCTTGATCTCCTTTTGTTTCCTGAATAAGAAGCTAAGTGGGAGGTGGGGAGATGGGGCATTTTCTGATCAGTGGTCCTGATCCATATCTTGCCTCTGAACCCAAATGACTCCAGGAGTAAAAAGTGGGGCTGCTGACCCTTCCTCACTTAAATCCAATTCACTTACCTGAAGCAAAGTCTGTGAAGATATAGGGACCCTTCCAGGGAGCCATATGCTATATAGAACCACATGACCCTAGAGATTGCAGCAGATGGTCCAGCCTGGGTACCATTGGAGTGTCAGAAGTAGAGAAACAGGAGGAAGAGTTATTGGCCTAAGGAGGAACCAGATCCAAAGAACCTCAGGAAAAAGAGTCGTAGATTGGAGGAGCAAACTCAGGCCTAATAGCGCCTCCTGTAACAGTTAAGTAAGCCTTCCAAGTACAGGAAATTCAGCTCTCCAGTTACTCTAAGATTTCAATTCTCCTGTTGTATCCAAGTACTTTCTCCTTGTGGGGGGCTTCAGTCCTGGGGAGTTATGTAAGTCTGGAGGGACGATATAGGTCCCTGAGCAAAGTATAGACTCGTGGGAGAGGTAGAGGATACAATAGTCCTTTGTTTTGTTTTTTAGTCAGGTTAAATAAAACTTTTCCTATATTTGTTAACCCAAGCACTTGCACTGGAGTTGTGTGTGCTCAGTCATTTTTCAGTTGTGTCCCACTCTCTATGACCCCATTTGGGGTTTTCTTGGTAAAGATACTATCGGTTTGCCATTTCCTTCTCCAGTTCATTTTACAGATGAGGAAACTGAGGCAAACAGGGGTAAATGACTTGCTCAGGGTCACCCAGCTAAGTGTTTGAGGTTGGATTTGAATTCAGGAAGATGAGTCTTCCTGACTTCAGGCCTAGCACTCTACTCTTTATGCCACCTTGCTTTCCTTGCTTTGGAGTTACCTTTCCTTTTTTGTAAAGATCTAAGATACACACACGCACACACATCTAAGGCACAAGGTAAATTCTGATCTTTCCAGGGGAAACCCTAGATTGGGAGTAAAATCAACCAAATTCAGGGGAAAGCCTGGGTGGGGGCTTGAGTCAAAATAAGAATAAGAATTATTGGGGCGGCTAGGTGGCGCAGTGAATAGAGCGCTGGCCCTGGAGTCAGAAGGACCTGAGTTCTGAGCTGGCCTCTGACACTTAATCCACACAAACAAAAACCTAGCCGTGTAACCTTGGGCAAGTTACTTAACCCCAATTGCCCTAAAGGGGCGGCTAGGTGTCGCAGTGAGTAAGAGCTCGGGCCTCGGAGTTGGGATGACCCGAGATCAGATCCGGCCTCAGAAAATGAGCACCCACGCATAAATAATGACTAGCCATGTAACCTTGAGCAAGTTACTTAACCCCAATTGCTTTAAAAAAAAAAAAAAAGAATTATTGAAAAGCTCTTCCTACCCTCCCCCCAAGATTGAATTGAAGCCCAGACCTTCACTTCTGGGCTACAGGTTACATTAGTTATATCTATTCCTGTCTCTAGCTTAAGGTTAAGATTTCCCTTTTCTCGAGTTTTCTAATTACATTCTCTGGCTTATACATAAGAGGATCTTAGGTAGCAGTTCTGCTGAATTTCTTAGCTCTAGGTCTCTGCCAGTCATTGCTTCAATCTAAATCTTAGGATCTTGGAGATGAAAAAGTCCTTGGAAGCCCCAGGCCTCCAACACCATGTAACCATGCCATCTACAACATTCCAGACAATTAGGCCATCAAATCTCTACTCAGACAATCTCTACCCATTTTTTTAACTTAAAAAAAAATTTTTTTTTTGCTCTTTGGAGGGGGGAAAGCAGGGCAATTGACATTAAGTGACTTACCCAAGGTTACATGTCTAGTCTAAGTGTTAAGTGTCTGAGGTTGGATTTGAACTCAGGTCCTCCTGACTCCAGGGCAGGTCCTCTATTCACTGTGCCACCTAGCTGCCCAATAATTTCATTTTTAAATCCCTCTGGTTGTTAGGAAGTTTATCCTCATACTGAGCTAAAATCTGCCTCCAGATTTTCCATGCTAAGCATCCTCAGTTCTCTCAAGTGTTTGGAATAGGCCATGGTTTCCAGATTCTCCAACCCCCCAGGCACCTTCTTCTGGGTACTATCTACTTGTACAATGTCCCTCTTCAAATGTGGTATCCAGGCATAGGCACAGGGCCCCACCAGGACACCACCTGCTCAGTGCCTAAATGAATTCCTTCTATAAATGCCGGGTACTGTGGGGCTTTTACTTCAAGGAGGTCATTATTGCCGCTGAATATTGTATCCGATCTTTCTGGCAGCTGTGGGACATGGTTGAACCTAGAGTCTGATTTTAAATGAGGTCCTCTAAATCCAAAGGCTCTTTTATGCACTGCAACAGAGGAAGATTTTCAGAGGGTACAGAGGGAAAAGTGAAGACAGGAGAGGAGCTAGAATAAGGCAACCAGGACAATTCCCTATGTGTTAACATCCTGGGCAGGGGTAAGGGCATTCCTGCTTTCTGCCGCAGTCAGCTCCTGGTGCCAGCCAATTTACCAGCCTGCTCCTTCAGAGGCCAGTACTGCCAACTCTGTGGCACTGCATATATTGAGCCACTCCCCTGGGTGCTTTCCCATTGGAGGGAAGCAGACTGTGTGCCCTCACTACTACCAACTGGGGACCCAAGGCTCAGCTGGGATTCATGCAGAAGTAGCTTAGGGAGAAGGCAGGGGCAAAAGCACCTCACCACTGGGCACCCAGACTCTGCCACTGATAGTAGACAGAACTACCCACACCCCAGTGACTAACCTCTCCTCCCCTCCTTTTCCACTGTGCCTTCTGAGAGTCTTCTGTGGTATAGTTGAAAGGTCATTGGGTGTAGCAGATCTGAGTTTGACTCCTGGCCTTGTCATTAATTCTCTCACATTCTTTAGATGGTTCCCATCTTCTGGTACATAGAAAAGCCACCAGTTCTCTTGCCACTTTATGCAAGAGCGGGCTACCGTTCTTCCTCTTACCGACATATTTACTTACACAAGGCCAGAAGTTGGATGCTTCTTGCTCTCCATTGCCACCTTCAGGCCCATCATTCAGCAATAACCTTTGCTTCTTGAAAGGTCAGTGCAGGCCAGATCATGGTTGCTATTATTTACCAGCCAGGCACTCTCCCTCCTTCCCAGTACATTTAATACCTGACCCATAATCTTCTCCTCTCCTGTCACCCCAGCCTCATTTAGCTTCTCAGCTCCTTAACCTTCTCAACTCCCCAATCTACCTCACACAATCACAAGTGGTCATACCCTATTCCAACTTGTGTCATTCTCATTTACCCTGCCCCTCCCCTGACAAACTCAACTAAATTTCCCTCAGGGGCTATATAATTCCTTCTTATAGCTCTGATGATGATTCTTTTAAGAAATCTTATTTTCTCCAAAAACAAACAAACAAACAAACAAAAAAACCCAAACCTAACTCCAAAAAGAAATTTTATTTCTATTGATATCTTTTATTTTTATATCACTTTCTTTCCAAATATAACCCTCTCCCCTCCCCCATTCAGCAAACCATCCCTTGTAAAAAGGTTTTTTGGTTTTTTTTTTTTTAAGAGAAAAAAAAACAGCTCAGCAAACCAATCAACTTTAATTATATCTGACCATATAATATATGTATTGTTCCACAGGGGTGTGCTAGAGCCAGCAATTGGCTCATGAGAACTGATTGTCTAATTTTCAGTATGAGCATTTCTACCTTGAAAATCTTCAAATGCTACAAGTTGGAGTTTGATATATTATTTTGCTGATTGCCTATATTTAAGAAAGTGAGAGAGAAAATGTTAATAATGCAAATTAAAATTTTTAACGTGCCATGTGTACTTCACACACACACACACACACACACACACACACACACACACACACACACACACACACACACCCCTCCAGATCTGGTAAAGATTTACTGACATCCCATGGTCTGTAGAGACTCACCTCTTCAAGTAGGAAAGGGAGATATATTTTCTCAATTCTTCTTTCAGGACCAAACTTGGTCATTACAATTACCCATCTTCTATTGACTCATGACGCTCTTTTTTTGGAGGGGGTGAGTGGATCTGGACTTGTGATTTCATTGGTGTGGAGTTTATAGTCAAATAACTCCGCCCAGGCCTTTTACATATTGATTCCATACCATATTTGTTATCAGGTTGTTTCTATATGATATTCTTACGTGATTGTTTTTTCAACCTAAATGTAAGACTTTAACACAATCAATTTTAAATTTCATCTTTTCAATTTTAAATGTCATCTTTTTAGTTTCGGCCAAACGTAGCCTTTCAAGGTAATTTTTAATCCTGATTTTCTAATCCAATATATTAGTTATCAATTCAATAACTTATTAAAATGTCAAGGGCTATTTTCAAAGAAATAGAATCATTTATATTAAAACTAACCCACAGTTTCTTCTTGAAATAACCCCAGTTTTTTATTTACCTGATCTGATGAGTAAACAGATTTTTCAATCTGTTTTAAATTTATAAATAGCTAAATAAACTCAAATGTAGTTTAGTTTTTGTCTTTTTTAAAAATTCTGCTTTCTCAGTTACTAATATGAATAGAAATGATTGTTAGGTGTCAGAAATGCTAGCAATTTAATCACAATGGATCAAATTTTGATCCCTAATATCAGTGGAAAATACACTCTGCTTCTGATTACCTATGTAGCCTTGGACAAATCATTTAATCTCTGTGGGTCTTACTTTCCTTACCTATAGAATGAAGGATTTGGAGAAGAAGGAGGAGAAGGAGAACTAGCATTTAGATAATTTTTGGTTTTAAGATTTTCAAAGTACTTTAAAAATATTATTTCATTTTATCATCACAACAACCCTGTGAGGCAAGGAAGTGCTATTATTATCCCTGTCTTACAAATGAAAAAACTGAGACACACAGTGACTTTCCTATGGTCCACAACTAATAAAGAACCTGAGGCCAGATTTGAACTCATCTTTTTTTTTTCTTTTTTAGAGGGGGAGGGCAGAGCAATTGGGGTTAAGTGACTTGGCCAAGGTCACACAGCTAGTTTTGTGTTAAGTGTTTGAATCCAGATTTGAACTCAGGTCCTCCTGACTCCAAGGCTGGTGCTCTATTCACTGCACCACCTAGCCACCCCTGAATTCATCTTTCTGACCCCATACCCAGTGCTCTACCTAATGTGTCTCCTAACTACCTCCAGCATTCAGTGCCTAAGGTCAAATTTGAACTCAGGTCTTCCTGATTCCAGGTCCATAGTTCTTTCCAATGTACCACCTAGCTGCCTAGCTAGATGACCTATCTCTAAGGTCCCTTCTAGATCTAAATCTATAATCATATAACCAATGAACTAGTCTAGGTTCTGGGGATACAAAGATGAAAAAAAAAAAGACATAGCTTCTGCCCTCAAAGAGCTAACACAAGTTAGCATAATATAGATAATCTATAATAAGAGCAAAGGAGATATTCAAAGTATTATTTAAAAATTGAGGAGAGAGAATATTTTTATCTGGGGTGATCAAGAAAGGCTTCATGGAGGAGGTGGTATTGTTGTACCTTAATAAAAGCGAGACAGAAGATCCCCAAGATTAAATTTAAAAGGTGGATTTTATTACCGCGGAACACCGCGGGACTGTCGGGGTACATGATCACCCAAATCAGACAGCCCTTTGGCACAGTGTACAGCTTTTATAGAGGTTCCATAGCCAGGTTACTTAAGCTGAAATTACAGTGATGTAAGCTGAAACTCCAATGATTGGTCAGTGTACACTTGAAACTACAATTAGTGATTGGTCAGTATACATTTGAATTTCCCAGCTGGTGGGAAAACCCTAGGCTGGGACTCCCACCCACAGATTAATCAAGGGTAAGCAAGGGGTGGGGGTTCTGCCTGTTTACAGATTAAGCAAGGTGGAGTTCTCTGTTTTACAAATCAATTAAGGAAAGGTTGGGCTGCCTGTTTTACAAATCAAGGAAAGGGTGAGTGGATTTGTGTCTGACATTCAGGAAGGGCAAAGTGACAAATCAATGGGGGAAGGGCAGAGTGGAGCTGGGTCCAACAGTATGTGAACTATCTTGAAGGAAGAAAATAATTTTTTTTCTTTCCTTAAATTTTATTCTTACTTTGTCTCTCTTCTGCTCCCTGTTTTAAAAAAGAAAAACTCTTGTAACTAATATGCATAATCAAGCAAAACTAATTCCCACATTGGATATGCCTTTCCTTTCTTTTTTAAAAATCAACCAATGGTTTGTCTATTTTATTGGTTGTTTTTTTTTTTCAATAAAACCAACTCCTACTAGTTCAATGTATTTTTTTTTACTTTTAGTTTTATTCATCTCTCCTTTTATTTTCATTTTGGTGTTTAATTGGGGATTTTAAATTTGTTCTTTGTCTAGGTTTTATTTTTAGTTGCATATCCAATTCACTGTTCTGCTCTTTCTCTCTTTTATTGATATATGCACTTACGAATATGATTTTCCCCCTAAGTTTGGCTGCATCCCTCAGATTTTGTTATCTTATATAATTGTTGTCAATCTCTTTAATGAAATTATTGATTGTTCCTGTGTTTTGTTCTTTGACCATCTCATTCTTTAGGATTTAATTACTTAGTTTACAACTAATTCTTAATTTATGTTTCTGATGAAGTTCAGGCTCTGGGAACCCCCTAGAACTCTGATTGAATTTTCCCATTTGATGAGGCATTTGCCTGAGGCCATAAGCCTTTCATTGTGGCTCTGCCCAAATCTTTAGCCCTCTTTTGTCCAGCAACTTCCACCCTTGATCCTTCCAAAATATTTATTCCCACACCCTTGAATTGGCCTAGCCCACCATTGCCTCCAGGTAGCCTCCAGCAACTTCACTCATTTACAGGAGTCTGACCTCATTAACTCCTCCTGAAGATCCTCCTCAAACTCTTCCCCTAGACCACCCCTAGATTCCTCCCACAACCTTTCTGTATATAAGATCCCATCTTGCCTCCATGTGTGAGAGCACCATAGAATTTTCTAGGACAGATTCACTCTGTGTCAGATGATTTTGTCTAATATAAGCCTTACAGATACTGAGGCTCCTTAATATGGAGAACTTTTAATAATCAACTTTGCTTTAGTGAAGACTTGAGTCGAATTCATTGGGCAGGACCCTGTTTGTTGGTATTTTGGGGTCTTGAGAATCCTTAACCCTATACCTCATAATTTTATGATGACCCTCTTCATTTCCACTTCCCTTTATTGATTATAATTTTTATAGTTATACAGTCTATAAAGAGTACATCTAATATTTCTACTTTTCTGCATTTGTTTGTGAGGTTTTTATGCATGGTCAATTTTTGTTAAGGTGACGTGCAGCTGAGAAAAAGGTATACTCCTTTCTATTCCTATTCAATTTCCCAGAAGTCTATCATATCTAACTTTTCTAAGATTCTATCCATCTCCTTAATTTCTTTCTTATTTGTTTTATGGTTAAATTTATCTAGCTCCAAAAAGAGAAAAAAAGAACTCTCATTCTGCCCCCTGAACCCAGTCCCTCTCTGTCAGGGGATGGGTAGCATTGTTGGACACAACTCCACCTTCCCCCTCCCCTAATTGATCCATGGGCGGGAGTTTCAGCCTGGGGCGGGGGGTGGGGGGGGTGGGGGGGGTGGGGGTGGTGGTGGATTCAAATGTACACTGACCAATCACTGATTATAGTTTTGGCTTATGTAACCTGGCTATTGAATCTCTTTAAAAACCTGCACAAGGTCTGTGCCAACCCACTGTCTGATTTGGGTTTAACCATGTAACCCCGACAGTCCCAAGGTAATAAAATCCACTTCCAAATTTCAAGCTCAATTATGCTCAACAGCATCCATTGTTGGTAGCGTTATGGTTGGTAATTGTATTCACCAGAGCTCCCAAAACCTTCATAGCTGTTGGTTTGTCTTTACAGTATTATTGCTATCATATAAATTGTTCTCCTAGTTCTACTCGCTTCATCATTCATACAAGTTGAAAACTATTTTTAATAGGCAGAGATGTGGAGGGAGTGCATTCCAGGTTGGGGGATGACCTGTGTGTTTGCACGGAGTAAGAGTCCAGTGTGGTTAGGTTAGAGCATCTAAAAGGTAGCAGCATAAAATGGTTATGAATGGAAGAAGGGAGAAATTGGGGAAAGGGAATTCAATTAGAAAACTATTACAACAATCTAAATGAGTTGTAATGAAGGACTGAACTAGGGTGGTGGCTGTGTGAAGAGAGATAAGAGACAGATAAGAGAGGCCTTCTGAAGGGAGAATTGACTGGACTGGGCAGAAGGGGAATGAGGAAGAGGCAAGAGTTAAGGATGACTGATGTTTCAAACCTGGCTAACTGGAAGGATGGTGATGCAATTAGGAGAAATAAGGAAGTGGGCTGTGTAAAAGTTTAGTGAGTCAGACACTGAGTTCAGTTTGGGACTTGTTGAATTTGAAGTGACCATAAGTTATATCTCCAGGTAGAGATATCTGATATGCAAGTGGAGGCAGAAAACTGAAGCTAAGGAGATTTGGGGAGACATATGCAATGAGGTGATAATTAAAGCCATGGGAATGGATGAGATTAGTCAAAGGAGAGAATAGAGAAAGAGAAAAGGAGAGGGCATAAGGCAACTCTAGGGATACCCACCCCACACTTAAAAGCTAGGAAGAGGAAAATCAACCAGGATAGGAAACCAATAAGGAAGTCAGATAAATAAGCAGAGAATGGGGAGAGAACAGGGTCATAGTAACTAACACAGAAAATATTATCAAGGAGGAAGAGATCAACAGTGCCAGATGCAACAGAAAGGTCATGGAGACAACCATTTGTCTCGTATGTTGGGAATTTGGTTCATGATTTTGGTGGGGTTTGAATTAGATCATTTCTGAAATTCCTACCAAGACAAGGTCTGTGATTCGATGATCTTACAGATGAAGAAACTGAAGCCCAGAGAGAAGTGACTTGTTCAATTTTATTCAATTTAATTCAATTTAACAAAAATTGATAAGGGCCTATCATGTACATGGAAAGACTAACATAGGCAATGTGGAGTTGTGAGGAGAGAGCCAGCCTTGGAGTCAGAAGAACCTAAATTTAAGTCTTGCTTCTAACAGACTGGCTTTGTGACCCTGAACAAATTGCCTCAGTCCTCAGTGTCCCAGGCAAGTCCAAGGCTACAAGTGCCAGACCAGTTGTTATCATGCATCACACTAGAAGTTCCCACCACAGTTAAATCACTGATCTATACCACGAGTGACACACCATGGTAGGTTTCAAGGCTATGACCAAAAATGGTGCCAGTTTTCAAAGAGTTTACCTTGTATCCAAGGGATACAGAATATAAACAGTTAAATAAATACAAAGCTATTTCAGATGGGAGAGAATACTAATAGCTGGAGGAATCAGGAAAGGATTTATATAGCAGGTGACACTTCATCTGAAGGGTAAGAATTCCAAGAGAAAGCTAAAGAACACTTAAACTGTAGCCTTTTTATTGACCTGAACTTTCTTTAAAAACTTAAGTTCATCTTGCATTTTTAGCATGCCTACTGCTGTCCTTGTGGCAGCTAGGGGGTGCAGTGGATGGGTTTAGAGTGAAGACTCATCTTTGAGAGCTCATATTCAGCCTCAGACACTTACTAGCTGTGTGACCTTGGGCAAGTGACTTAACCCTGTTTGTCTCAGTTTCCTCATCTGTAAAATGAGCTGGAGAAGGAAGTGTCAAACCACTCTGGTATCTTTACCAAGAAAATCCCTACTGGGGTCACAAAGAGTCGTTTATGATTGAGCAACAAAAAACACTGTCCTTACAAAATGGTGCTATGCTTTTTTTCTTTATCCTCTGTTACCAACTTGTTTCCATTTTCCATGCACATCTTCTTAAAAATCTAAGTTGGGGGACAACTGGGTGGTGCAGTGAATAGAGCACCGGCTCTGGAGTCAGGAGGACTTGAGTTCAAATATGGCCTCAGACACTTAACACGTAATAGCCGAGTGACCTTGGGCAAGTCACTTAACCCCAATTGTCCCCCCTGCCAAAAAACAAAAAACAAAAAAATCTAAGTTGGTTGGTGAGTTCTCTGTGTACCCACATTGGTGTCTTGAGGTCTTGAGGCAATTCCCAGTTCTCCTGATCAGAATTATTTCCCTATTTATCTTTGTAGTTTCTTTCCTCAGTTTCCCATCCTGTCTGGGCTTACTTCCCTTATAGAACTTTAGCCCATAGGGTAATACATCCCTCTGAACCCTTTGCAATCTGCTTTCCCAAAATCTAGGATGCCTGTCTGGAATTTCCTCTCCTCTATCACAAACTCTAGGAGGGAGTCATCATTTCCCTCAAAGGTTCCCATCATTTCTAATTCCTCCCTGTTGGTCAGACTCAGATCCAAAATAGAATCTCTTGTTGGTTCCTGTACCTTTTAAAGAATGAAATGATCATTAAAGCAAGTCTGTCAGTTATGAAGTGCTATGCTTTTGGCAGAGGGGGAGCTCCAACACGTGTCTGGTTGACCCAGGTCCCCATCACTACTCTGTTATGCCTTCATGCCAGCCAGATTGGGCTTTTTATACTCTGTATCTATTTCATCTTCCTGTCCTCCCATCTGCTCCTGTAGGGCAGAAATTGTTTTGGTTTTGTCTTTGTGTACCTCATACCTAACAGAGTGCTTCTCACAAAGGAATTGCTCAATCAGTGTTTTGTTTTACTGGATCTGTGGTTGCAATGGTACCAGGAACTTCCAGTGAAGAAACTTTAATGCAGATTGCAGCTAACAATCAGAGTTGCCTGGGCAATGGGGGGCTCAGTGGCCTGCACTTGAACCCAGGTCCTCCTGGGAAAGCCCATTCCCCATCCACTACACCACTCTTGAACTGAACATATAGAAGATGAATGCAGTTGCAATGTTAATATTGAGTATGTGTGTTTTGCGGGGGAGGGTGCTTAGTTTAGACATAAAGAAGGACTTCCCAACTATTCAAAATAGTGAATATTTGAATCAGGTGACTATGGGAAACAGTATTATCTCCTTCTAGATATTTTTAAGGGGATTAGCAACTGCCCTTCTCCCCCCAGGATCCTAATCCCAAAGATAGTAGAATGTCATAAATGATCTCTCTGGATTCTTGCCAGCCCAAGGATTCACCACGTGAAAAGTGGATGCTCCCACCCTTACCAATACCAGCCAGCTGTTTCTGGTCTAGACAAGTTCCCCCCAAGTGTGGGAACTTTACATTTCTCTTTTGTGGTCCCCACAGCGAAGGCCCCCCACCACAGGGTAGGGGTGGGGGCAATATGGGGAATACCAAGCCGGAAGCTGACATTTTGAGTTATACCCCTGACAGAACTTCTTCACAGAAACAAGAACTGAAATATCATCTGGGCAGCCATGCAAAACAGGCCTCTATTTCAGTCTGAATCATGAGCAGGGGGCCAGCCCCCTAGGACAAGATAGATGGGCACAGGAAAGCCCAGCAACCCAGGGGCAGAAGGAGTGGATGTTTGGGAAGCCCATCTTCAAAGGGGAGTGGACCAAGCCCCAGCTTGAGGCCAGCTAGCAGAATTCTACTGCAGTTTCCTTGTCTGAGTCATGCCCTAGGGCTTCTTTCTTGGTCTAAGGAGGTCAGAAAGAGAAATATTCCTCCCTCTAGCTATCCTGAAGCTCCCTTCCCTACCACTGGACTCCAGAGAGTCCTAGGTCATCTGCTATCATAATGGCCCTCCCTGAAGCACCCTGCCTCCTGCTGCAGGCAACTACTGCTTTGAAATTCTCTACCCTTCTTACCTCTGGGTGCTCTTGCGCTCCCTCCGCACAGCCAAGATGACCCAAGCACCAAGAGCTGGATCTCTCTGGTGCTAACCAAACACCACTAGGTAACTTTGTCTGCTCTTCAGTCCCATGATGTAGAGATGTAGCCAGCACATGTGAGTGATCTCAGACACCTCGGCTTAGGATGCTGCCTTTGGCCTCCCACAGAGTAAAATACTAGAATCCTGAAATGTTAGGGGTGGAGGATACAGGTGGTGGTGATGTAGGAGAAAAGTCAGTCAACTCAGAATTAGATGGCTTAAATCAGAGTTCTTTTCCCAACTATCTGCATGACTTTGGCCAAGTCTTATGAGCCTATCACCTTAGAGAATATTTAGTGGCTGCTTGGTAGTATAGTGGATAATGTTAAACAGAGTCAGAATGATAAGGTTCAGATCTGTGACATTATCTACTGTGAGATCCTGGACAAGTCACTTAACCTCTATCTGCCTTAGTTTCCTCCTCTATAAAATGGGGATAATAAAAGTATTCATCTCACTGGGTTATCATGAGAATCAAATGAGATAACATTTGCAAATTTGAAAATCTTAAAGCTGTATATGGATGTTAGTTGTAACAACAATGTTAATATTATTATCATAAGCAAAAAAATCCCAGGGCAATGTACAAGGTCACACAGATAGACCAAATATTCACCATGCCTTGTGACAATTGATCATACTATAAACCCTAAAGGTAGGAAATAACTATGTTAGGACTCAACCTTATTAGGATTCCTGATTTCAAATTCAGCGCTCTTTCCACAACACCAATCTGAATTAATGTCAATGAAACAGACTAGAGCAGCTAGATGGTGCAGTGGGTCTGAACGCTGGGTCTGAAGTCAGGAAGACCTGAGTTCCCCTGGCCTCAGACACCTACTAGCTGTGTGACCCTAGGCAAGTAACTTAACTCTGTTTGCCTCAGTCCCTCATATATAAAATGAGCTGGAGTAGGAAATGACAAACCACTCCAGAAAACTCCAAATAGGGTCATGAAGAGTCAAACCTGACTGAAACAACTGAACAACAATAAAACAGACTAACAGGCAAATCTTAGATGGAAAAGACTTGCTGAATAGATAGCAATTCCCTCTTCCTGAAACATCCTCCACTCCCTACAAAATTGTGCCCTCTCTTCCTCCAAATGCCTGCTATACACATCTTCTAGGAAGCTATGCATAATAGAAAGAATATTGGATTTAATCAAAAGACCTAGGTTCCAGTCTAGGCTCTGGTACTTACAACCAGTGTGATCTTGCCCCTCACTGAGATTCTGTTTTCTCATCTGCTAAAAAAGAATGGGTTGGATCCAGTGTTCTCCAATGCCCCTTACAGTTCTAATAGTCTATAATTCTATGAGTTCTTCATTAGCCCAGATCTTATTGCCCTGGTATATCCTAAATTCATATGTACACTACACAATTCTAGATTATTTTCCTGTGAATAATATGAGGATAATTTTTCATTCTAGTTCCAATTTCTTCCCAACTAGGGAAGGCAAATGAATGTTTATGGAAGGAAATCAGTGGTGATATTAGCTTAAGTAACATATAACAGTACAAGACACATAAAAGACATGAAATACTTTTAATTTCATTTTAATTAGCTAAAGGATCATTTGATCATACAATGCACTGGTAATCTAAGTCAAATTGATTTAGGGATTATCTATACTGCCTCTCATGTAGTCATTCTATTTGTACATTCTAACTGATCTCCACAATCCAATTTCTCCCTTCCTTCAATCTACCTGCACATTGCTGTCATGTTAATTCTTTTTTAAAAAAATTTATGTATTTATTTACTTTTAGTTTACAACATTCAGTTCCACAATCCTTTGAGCTCCAAATGTTCTCCCCTTCCCTCTCCTCCCTCCCCTCCCCCTTGCCATGGAGGCATGCAATCAGACATAGGTTCTACAAAGACCTTCACATTAAACATTAGTCAAGTTGTAAAGAAGAATTATAACCAATGGAGTGAGCAATGAGAAAAAAGAAAACAAAACAAAAAAGAGAGAGAGCAAGTAGTTTGCTGCAGTCTGTATTCAGACTCTGTAATTCTTTCTCTGGATGTGGATAGCCCTTTCTATCATGAGTCTTTTGGAGTTGTCTTATAACCCTGCATTGCTGAGAGGAGCCCAGTCTATCCAAGTTAATCATCACAGATATGATGTGTCTGTAATTGTGTACAATGTTCTCCTGGTTCTGCTCCCCTCACTAAGCATCAGTTTATATAAGTCTGTCCAGGTTATTATGAAGTCTGTCTGCTCCCCATTTCTCATAGCACAGTAGTATTCTGTTACATTCATACACCATAACTTGTTTGGCCATTCCCTAATTGATGGGCAACCCCTTGATTTCCAATTCTTTGCCACCACAAAAAGAGCTGCTATAAATATTTTTGTACATGGGAGTCCTCCCACTTGTGTGATCTCTTTGGGATACAACCCTAGAAGTGGTATTGCTGGATCAAAGGGTATGTACATTTTTATGGCCCTTTGGTTATAGTTCCAAATGGATCTCCAGAATGGATGGATTAGTGCCATGTTTCTTCTTTAAAAATATATTTATCAACTTTATCTCCATCTAAAATACTATTCACAGAATCGTAGAGCCTTATAGTTGGAGTGAACTCTCTACCCACTGTGTAAATCATCTCTACAGTATCTATAAGTGGTCACAAGATGACCAGATCATAGATTTAGAGCTGGGGAAGGGATTTTACAGACCACCTAGTCCAATTCCCTTTTACATGGAAGAAGAAAATGAGATTCTGAGACCTTAAGTAATTTGCGCAAGGTAATACAGGGAGTAGTAAGTGGCAGAGTTAGGATGTGAACTCAGGATAACTAGATGGTGCAGTGGACAGAGTGCCAGGCCTGAGTCAGGAAAACTCATCTTCCTGAGTTCAAATCTGGCCTCAGACACTTACTAGCTATGTGACCCTGGGCAAATCCATTTGTCTCAGTTTCCTCATCTGTAAAATGAGTTGGAGAAGGAAATGGCAAACTATTCTAGTATCTTTGCCAAGAAAACCACAAATGGAGTCTCAGAGTCAGACACCACTGAAAATGACTGAATAACAACAACCTCTGATTCAAAATTCAGAACTCTTTCAAATGTACTATATAACTCCAGCCTTAGCTCAAATTCCTCCAATGATGGGTAATTCATTATTTCCTGAGACAGTCCTTTCCATTGTTTAAAACTTAAAAAAAAAATCTCCCTTATACCAAGTTGAAATCTCTCCCTGAAATCTCTACCAATTGGTTCTAATACTGAGTGACCTCTGGATTAAGAAGAAAAATGTAAATCCTCTTTTAAATGACAGATACAGATAATTCTTTAAATATTTGATGACATTGATATTGTCCCTTTCCCAGTGTTCTCCAGGCTAAATATTGCTACCTTCCCTTATTAGCCCTTGATAAGAAATTCTTGTCAGCCCTCTTACCATGCTGGTCACTCCAGCTTGTCAATGTCCCACCTACATTGTGGCACTCTGAGCTGACCACAATATCCCAGATGAGCATTATCTACCCAGGACTAGTTTTGAAAGAATTGCAAACTATTAGTAACCATATGAAAGAACACACCAAATCATTAATAATAAGAGAAACTTAAAGCAACCCAAGATTTAACCTCATGTCCAAAATAGGGCCAACATGACAAAAGATGAGAGTAGTCAATGTTGGAGAGGTTGTAGGAAGATAGGTACACTAATGCATTGTTGGTGGAGCTGTGAATCAGTGCAATCATTTTGGCACACAATTTTAAAACATGCAAATAAGGTTACGTATCTTATACAAATAAGATCCATACCCTTTGACCCAGAGATTCTATTACTAGGCATATATCCCAAGGAGTTCATTGATAAAAAGAAAGTCTCCAAAGACCCCAAAATATTTATTGTAGCACTTTTTGTGACAGCAAAGAAGTAGAAAGAAAGTAGATGCCTGTTGATTGGGGAATGACTAAATAAATCATGGTATATGAATATACTGGAATATTACTGTTCTGTAAGTCACAATAATTCAGAGATGCATGGCCTTACATGAATTGATGCAAAATGAAATAAGCTGAGCAGCTGAGGCAAGGTGTGTGTGTATGCGCATATACACGAATGTATACATATGTGTGTAATCTAACTGAGGAGACAACATGCAAATAGCTGTATATAGGATAAATTGGAAGTGATCAATGAAGGGAACTGGTGGGAAACAAAGGTGATATAAAAACAAAAGATAACAATAAAACAATAAAATTTAGTTTTTTAAAAAAAGAAAGATCCAAAAATGTTAAGTGACTTGCACTAGGTCCCACCTCTAGTAAGTGACAAAGCTGGGATGACAGCCTCTAATAGAAGCAGTATATGTAGTGTAATGAGGCAGTTTGGTGGTACAGTGGATAAAGCACTGGCCCTGGAGTCAAGAGGACTTGAGTTCAAATCTGGCTTCAGACACTTACTAGCTGTGTGACCCTGGGCAAGTCACTTCACCCTTATTTGCCTCAGTTCCTCATCTATAAAACAGTGACATACTGGAGAAAGAAATGGAAAACCACTCCAGTATCTTTGCCAAGAAAACCCCATGGGTAAGTAAGACATGACTGAACAACAACAAGTACAATGTAATGAGCAGGTCTTTAGAGTCAGAAGACCTAGGATCAGATACCAGCTGTGCCTTAACTTCTCACTTATACAGTGGGATGAAGTAGGGATTGACCTACATGACCTTGGAGATCTTTTCTAACTTCTAAATCCCCTTCAGCCACAGTAACCACAGTGACTCCTAATTCAGCCATTTCCATTATTCCATGCTGGTCTTTTTACCTTCCTTACTTGACCATATGCACTATTGAAGGGAAAACTCAATTTATTCTTCACATCTCCCACAGTGCAGTGCCTTGTGAAGAGCCTTATTGGAGGCAATACATAGGCAATACAATTGTTAGCTGAATTGCATGATTTGCCTCCTTTATTTAACTATTAACTTTATTTCCTTCCTCTCTAATTTCCCCCTTACACCTAGTACAGGGTTAGAATATAAGGGTTTAGAGTTGATTGGCTGACCAAGATACTAGATAGTAGATACAATCCCCTGGGACATGAGGCAGGAGAAAGGCCTGAGAATAAGTGGGACTCCTCATTTCTCACCTAGCCATACCAGTTTGGGACTTCTCTTGACTTCTCCACCTTGCCCCAGGAAGCTCATTATTGGGATAACCTCATCATCCTATAAGATCCCATCAGCCTTGGTCCTCCACCTTAGCCCTACCTTCAGCTTCTCTGATAGATCAATGAGGCCATGACTTCCAAACCTTCATTTAAGGAGAGAACCCAGCTCAGACAATTCATTTCTCACCTGGATACACTACCTTGGGACATCTTTGACTGGTTTTTCCACCATTCCCCCCAATCCTACCCTGCATAGATTACTTTTTCCCCTCCTTCCCTCTCTCCTGCTTTTCAGTTTCCTTTTTGTGTTTTGTCTTCCCCTGTTACACTGTAAACATTTTGAGCTCAGGGACTGTCTTGTTTACTTTGGGTATGTATTTCCCCAGGGCTTAGCACAGTGCCTGGCACATAGGTGCTTAATAAATGTTTATTGTCTATGGCCTCTGTATTGAAAACACTGAAGACAGGACTGAAAACTTCTTTGTGCCATAACAAATCAGGTTTTTATATGGATTTTAAGTCTAACAGACATTTAGAAGTTTTCCTAGACAGCCCCAAATTAAGCATGAAGCATTTACCTAAACAGCCCAATAATAAAGCATAAAGAAATTCCTCAATCACCCTTATGGAATTAGGGTAGTGGTCACTGGATAAAGGCAATTGACCATACAAACTGAAGTTCTAATAACTAGAAGGCTGAAGGATTAGCTCCACCCCCTGGTAACCTTGAAAAAAGCAACAATCAACTTTGAAAAAAAAATTTACTCATTACCCTTTCCTTTTTCTTTACCAATTGTAAAATACAACAAGGGGCAGGGAAATTTTTCCCTTACCCCTCCTCCCCCTGCCATTGATTTTGGCATCTAGCAAAAGAAACATATGGGAGTAGCCAGTGAAGGCTAACTGGAGAGTCTAATTGAATGGAGTTGACAAGAGGAGTTGAGGGTACATGACCTAGAGCTAGAGTCCTGGTTAGGGTAGCAGACCCCTGAGCTAAATCCAAGTGGTCCTCAATTATGAGTTTATGTTCTTCCCAAATGTGCATAGCAATACCCTAAACTGAGATTTCAGCTGATCCTGAAGATGGATATACTGGAGACACCACAACCAAGCATCTGGACCACATTTCTCACTCAAGACCAAGACCAGGGCATCTAGTGGAATGACTTAGCCAGTAGAGATGCTATGTCCCATAAGGAAAATCCCAAGAAGACATTAGGGCAACCAGTAATTCTGTAGATACAACTTGCTTTAATAATTTACATTCATCATGTAGGTACCTCTCCACTTGTCAACTCTATGGGCATCCAATCTTCCTACTGACTCAGTGTGTATTTATGGAAGAATATACTCCATTTGTATGGGTGGAAGGAGTGTTTAGTTGCAATAAATGTCTTTGCTTTGATTTGTGTGCTCAGGTTGAAAGTAAACACATTGGTGGGGGCTCATGAGCTATGGTTTTAGGAATACAGAACCACAGTAGTTATTCCTGGGGGGGCCCAATCTGCAAGTATAAGTTTGGAGGGATTGCCCAAAAGAGTGGTACATATGTGTGACAGAATCATAGCCTTTTTTAGTTGAAAGGAACCTCAAAGATCATCTAATTCAACCCATAATTAAAGCATGGATTGACCTCTATGAGACACTGATGACCCCTTGGTTATTCAGTTTTAACTTAATGACTCGGAGGGAATTTTTTATCTACCAAAGCAGCCAATTCTATATTTGGATTAGTCTAATTGCTAATAAGTTGTTCCCTTTTACTTTGGTCCAGACCTATGATTTCACTGACTCAGGGAGTTCCTATGAGGAAATTCCCTTTGCCAATGCTTCTATAACTTGGTCTTAGAGAGTTGCCTAAGGGTTAACGTATTTGCCCAGGGTCGCTTAGCCTATGTGTCAGAGGTCTTCCTAAGAGGGTCAACTCTCTATGTGCCAAGCCATGTTTCAATGTATCTCCCTGTATTCCTCACTCATTTGACCTAACCTCTTGGCTCTCTTAAAGTGATATGATTGAATGTGAAATAACAATGAATCAAATTAAAAAAATTTTTTGGGCTACAGATTGCTGGGAACATACAAGAAACTCCCTTGTAAGGATCTTATAATGAAATTTGGAGAAGAGAAGATAGGGTGTACATATGCAATATATATATATATATATATATATATATGTATATATATATATATATATATATATATATATATTCATAAA